>JADMNL010000025.1:48922500-49522500 GCA_016271365.2 Neoceratodus forsteri
GCCAGGGTGATAAGGGTTGGAAAAGATAGGAATGTGATCCGGCATGGAGGTTGAAGGTGGCACATGACTGCAGGGAGATATGTGGGTGGGGGGGGATGCATGACAGGCAGTGGCAGTGTGGGTGGTAGTTGGTAATGGTTCGTGGGGTGGAGGGGTGGGAAGAAGGCCCTTGAGGGGAGGGCTGAGGGGTCCAAGAAGTAGGATAGTAAGAGCCTGGGTGGTCCGCGTGACAATGGGTGCCCAGCAAATGGCGATAAGGGGGCAGTGGCCCAGTGTTGGTATAAGGGGGGCACTCAGATACCCATAATTGTGGTGGTCTCTATGGCACATCAGTAGGGTGACGGACTATGGTTTGTTAGGGTGTAGTAATTTGCTTTAGGTAAGAAAGACCCAGGACCCATAAGAGCCTGAAGCTTGGAAACCGTCTGAGCAGAAGTAACAGCAACCGTAAAGAGCGCTTTCCATGACAAAGCGCAGCTTGCAACTCGTGTCTGGTTCAAGGGGAGGTAAAGTGAGTTTCTCCAACATAAAGCTGAGGTCCCATAGAGGGACCAGGTCCCAAATGGGTGGTTTCACATGCAGAATGCCCCACAGGAATGTGTGGGACACTTCAAGCTGGGCACAACTTTGCCCTCAATAGGTGCATGGTACGCAGAAATGGCAGAAAGGTGCACCTTGAGTGAGGAGTACCCCAAGCCTGACTCTGAAAGGGAAAGAAGGCACTCCAGCACCTAATTCACTGGGCAGGGGAAAGGATCCAAATGGCGAGCAGCAGCCCAAAGGGTGAAATGCTTCCATTTCATAGCGTAAGTGGCTCTGGTGGAGGGTTTCCTAGCCACCGACAGGACATCTGCGACCTTAGAGGACACCCCAAAGCCGGCAATAGCTTGGTCCAAAGGAGTCACGCATGGATATGAAGGAACTTTAGGTCCGGATGGACCAGGGTGCCCTGATCCTGGGAGAGCAAGCTGGTGCGCAAGGGCAACAGAAGTTCCACCACCAGAAGGGAGCTATGAGAATCATCTCTGCCCCTTCTAACTGCAGTGTCAGTAGCTCAGCAGGTAGCACACTTGCCTCTGAGGCCGGGACATCAGTAGGCTGTGGGGGGTCTATCCCCCACACCAGGCACTTGGGTTAACATCCCAATACTGACACTGTAGTGCAGCATGAGGGGGGTGCTGCACTCCTGAGGTGCAGTCTTCAGATGAGACGCTAAACCGAGGTCCCATCTGCCTGTTCTGGTGGTAGTTCAGGGGATGTTAAAGATCCCATGGTACTTCTGAAAAGAGCAGGGAATTTCCGTGCAATGGCCAAATTTCCTCCATTCACGAAAAATACCACCAACAGCTTCATCTGGTTCAAGGTCAGTTGCCATTCATCTGTATCCCCCTCTCCCAGGCCGTGCCTGAAAATAGGCAGGATTTGTCTAGTGCACTTACCCGGTCAACAAAAACAAACAAAAAAAAAAAAAACTGGAGCTTGAGCAGAACCCTCTGTAAAAACAAGAAGGGAGGAAAGGCGTACAGAAATGTCCCCTTCGAAGAGAGGGACAATGCGTCTTGCCAGAAAACTTCAGGCCCGGGATCGAGCGAGCAGAAAAGCGGCAGTTTTGAGGTGAGTGGGGACGCAAAGAGGTCCAACTCTGGATGACCCCACCTTTCGAAAAGATCTTCGACCACAGAGGTTAGAAACTCCCACTCGTGAGCCCGTGACCTGGAGTGGCTGAGACTGTTGGCCAAGACATTTTGAATGCCTGGAACATGTATGGCCAAGAGCTCCGGACCATGCTCGATGGCTTAATACCAGCATCTCACTGCCTCCTGACATGGGGGAAGAATGGGTCCCTCCCTGCTTATTGATGTAATACACCACATACGTCAGTCTGCACCAGCAGCGGCCTGGGGAAGAGATGAGTCTGAAAGGCCTGCAGATCATAAAGGACCGCCTGCATCTCCAGGACGTTGATATGGAGACCCTGTTTTGTGTCCGTCCAGGTACCCTGGGTCTGGTGGCTGGCCAGATGAGCACCCCATCCGAGGCCGGATGGGTGTATCATGAGAATCTGATGGGGGTTGAAAGCTGAAAGGAGACTCCCTGAAGGAGGTTAGCCAGATCCAGCCACCATGACAGAACTCTCCAGACCAGGTCGGAGACCAGGATCAACTGGTCCAGGTCATCTGTGTGTTGGTCCCACTGGACCCTCGGGGTCCACTGATGTATCTGCATATGCAGACAGGCCAGGGGAAACATAGCACCACCGCCATGTGGCCCAGAAGGCACAGGAACACTCTGGTGGGGACTTGTCAGCTGGAGAAAACCAGATGAGCCTGCTCCATCAGTCGCTCTGCCCTGTCCTCGTGCAAACAGACCTTGTCCTGGCTGGTGTCCAGGATTGCCCCAATGTATTGAAGGTGCCAGCAAGGGGAAAGGCAGGACTTCAGTAGTTTGACAGTGACCCCCAAGGCTTGAAAAAGGCAGAATGTGTATTCCAGAGTCTGAACCAGGCGATCTCTGGAAGGGGCTGCTAGCAGCCAATCGTCCAGGTAGGGAACACACAGAAGCCCTGCCTCTTCAATTCAGCTGCCACTAATGCAAGGCATTAGGTAAATACCTAGTGGGCCGAAGAAAGGCCAAAAGGGAGGGCCCAGAACTGAAAATGGACTCCCTGAAAGTGGAAGCAGAGGAAGTGACAATGGGCAGGAAAGACTTGGATGTGCAGGTAAGCATCTTGCATGCCCAGAGAGCAGAGCCAGTCCCCCCTGATGCAAAAGGGGTAACAGCGCCTGGAGAGTGACCATGCAGAAGCACGTGTACACTATGTACAGATTCAGATGGCTCAGGTCCAGGATGGGCCGAAGATCCCTGATCTTTTTTGGGACGAGGAAGAAGTGGGAGTAAAACCCCCTTTCCCACTGAACCAGAGGGATGGGCTCTATGGTTTGTTTTGAAGAAGAGCCTGAATTTCCTCCCAAAGCAAAAACAGGTGGGCAGAAAGGTCAGTGAAGTTTACTGGGAGATTTTCTGGAGGCCATGCTAGAAACTCCAGAGTGTGATCGTGCTCTATGATTTGAAGCACCCATTTATCCGTGGTCACCCCTTGCCACCCTTCTAAGTGGAGGGAGAACCGATCCCGACTGCCTCTCTTAGATCCTTGGCCTGGGGGGGGGGGCGCTAAGGAGTCAGGAGGTGGTGGCGGGTGCAGGCAGGGGGTCCGCGTGGGACCTGGCGGCAGCAGCAGGGGGTGCTGTGGCCTTACGCTTGTGCTGACCCACTGGTTTAGAGTGTGCTTACAGGAGAACCTGCGTAAGGACCGACTCTGGCCTGCTCTAGGCAGAGTATGATACAGCAAATGGACCGACTTGAGGGCCCGGCCTGACTCCTGGAGAGTGGAAATATTATCTTGGACATCCCCTCTGAAAAGGACCAAACCCCAGAAAGGGGCAGCCAGAATGCTGGCCTGTATGTCCGAGGCAAAGCCAGATACCCAGAGCCTAGAATGGCACTGGAGACAGACCCCAGCAGCTGCCCCACACCCAGAGGCATCCACATCATCATAACCAGCCCGAAGGACATGACTGCCAATGTCTGAGCCCAACTTCATAAGTTGGGCGAGCTGCGTCTTGGTGGGGTCCTCTGACAAGGTCTGCACCACGTCTCTGGCTTGTTCCCAAAGAACATTTTGATATTGGACCATGTGGGCCAGATAATTAAGGGTCCGGATAGCCAGGGTAGTAGAAGAAAACACACTTTCGCCTAGGTGATCCAGCAGCCTGGACTCCCGGTCCGGGGGAAGAGTACTAAGGTGCTTGGGATTCTTAGTACAGTCATGTGCCACATTAATCACCACAGAATTCGCCTTAGGGTGGCCCCCCTGAAAAAGGTTTGCTGGCCAGGTCGTGGAAAAGATGGACCGCCTTCTTAGTAAGTAAAATTTATTTGATTAGGTGCCCAATCCCTGAGGCTCTGGGCACCATACATAGCTAAACAATCAACAGGGTCACAAAAATTCAGCAGCAGAATGATAAACCATGAAGAATATCAGCTGTAATTCAAATACCTCTGCAGGATATGTTAGTGTAAGAAGGTGGGTCTTTAGGCCCCTCCAGAATGCCTCCACCGTAGGGGCCTCCCTCAAAGATCTTGGAAGCGAGTTCCAGAGGACCAGGTCAGCCACCCCGAATGAGCACTCACCCAAGGTTTTCAGCCCGTCCTCGGAACTGCCAGGAAGACCTGGGTGGAGGAAAGGAGGGAGCCAGAATGGCAGGAGTGGGGAGATCTGACAGGTAGCCAGGGCCCGATCCATATAGGGCCTTATAGGTGAGCAAGCCCACCTTGAAGAGAACCCGCCACCTGACTGGCAACCAGTTCAAACCCCAAAGGACCGCGGACACCTGACAGGATCTAGGTGATCCCATCAGCAGCCTGGCCACTGCATTCTGCACTAGCTGCAGCCAGCAGAGATTCCCTCCACTGACCCCAAGGTATAGAGCATTGCAGCAGTCGAGTCTCGATGTCACAAAGGCTTGTACCAGTGATGGCAGATCCTCAGGCGGAATTAGAGGTTTAATACAGGCAATGTTCCTCGGCTGGTAGAAGCTACTTTTGACGACAGCTGACACCTGAGCTTCAAATGTCAGCTTGTCGTAGAGGATCACACCCAGACTTCTCACCCTAGAGGACGTCTTCAACGGTATTGACCCCAGGAGCAAGCCTGTTGTCGTCTCTAAGGCGTCCCCATCATGCCCGTGACCAAGCTCAATCACCAGAACTTCCATCTTGTCGGGTTTAAGTTTCAGCCATTTAGAGTTCATCCAATCTTGGATCTCGACAAGGCATTTATTTAGCACTTTGACAGCACCATTTGCCCCTGGTACAAAAGACATGTACAGCTGAGTATCATCTGCATAGTAGTGAAAACTCAAGCTGTATTGTCTAATGATTCTCCCCAAAGGCAGCATGTATACCGAGAACAGCATCGACGACAGGATCTAACCCTGAGGAACTCCACAGGTCAGAGGCAGGGGGGAGAAGGAGAAATTCCCCATCACCACCCTCTGCATCCTGCCCTAGAGAAAGGACTCAAACCAGCTGATAGCACCGGCGAGTCCACACCACTCTTTAAGGTGATCCAGCAACACGATGTGGTCCACGGTATCAAATGCTGATGATAGATTGAGGAGAATGAGAATTTTCCGTTCTCCTCTGTTTCTTGCCATGAGAAGGTCATTGTGGAGCCGGACTAGTGCTATCTCTGTGCTGTGCCTTGCCCTAAACCCAGACTGAAATGGCTCATAGAAGTCACAAGTCTCCAGGTGTTCCTCGAGATGCAGAGCCACTATCTTCTCAACAACCTTCCCTAAAAATTGGAGGTTGGAAATTGGTCTATAATTTGCTAGGACGTCGGGGTCCAGAGATGGCTTTTTCAGAAGGGGCTTCATCAGCGCTTCCTTCAAAGCGTCAGGGAAGACCCACTCTGAAAGCAAACACCTGACTAGCCCAGTGCCCTCAACGCATACTATTAGGAGACACGTCGGGCCAGGGTCCTGTTCACAATAAGTGGGACGCAGCTTCAAAATCATATTGGAGGGCCGGTCCGGTGGCACAGAGGATTGAGGTGCTGGTGCCTTACCTTGCGCCATGCCGGTGACCCAGGTTTGGGAACGACCTTGGGCCGCTCGGGGTGGAGGTGCAACGGATTGAGCCTGACTCCTCCCTTCCATGGGGTGGACACCCGCCTCCGGGCCGCGGGTCCTGCTCCCACCAGGTGGAGGCCCAGTGGGTAGGGTAGGCGGTCAGGAGCGGCGACGTAAGTCCGCTGAAGGGCGGAGGGGGCCACCGGATCTTGGCATGTGCATGCACCTCCACGCACGTGCACACATGTGTACGCTGTGGCCACAGGGGGGAAGGGGAGTAAACTGAAAAATACAAACTGTATGGGGGAGGGGGGGAATCACCCTGGAGACTTCAGCCACCCCCACTGGTCGAAACTCTACCCAGGCAGTAGGAGTGCCCCTGCTCCATTGGGATCCCCCTCCTCCCCGCTGGTCTGATCCAAACCCACTGGTGAGATCCCAGCCCAAATGGAGGATACCCTGTCAGAGAAGAATAGAGCAAACTCTTTGCACAATACTGTTGAAAAAACCTTTTTTCGCCTGTAGACAGGATGGAGAAGCTTGTCCACAGTCTGAAAGAACCAAGCTGATCTATTCCTCCCTGCTGCAATCTCCCTAGACAGGAACTCTGCCTTCTTATGGTTGATTGCCCTTTCATAGTCACCACAGTGATTTCTCAAAGCTAGTCTATCTTCCTTTAGCCGGGTCCTACGCCAGCAATGCTCCAACCTCCGACCCATTGTCTTCATTGCCCTGAGGGCACCATCAAACCACAAGGGTCTCAGGTGAGAAGAACTAGGTCGTATACAGACTGGTGTGATGGCATCGAGCACCTCGGAGACAGCCCTATTATAAGTTGCAACCGACTCATCCAAGCCAACCGCACTAATAGCACTAACACCGGACAAATCAACCATTGCCATCAGTCCCTCTGGTGACAGTCCACTTAAAGGGCGGTAGCTGATCATTTCAACAGGGGAGGGATCATCAGGGGGAGCTCTGAACGAGAACTTCAATGTGCAGTGATCGGACCAAACAACCTGCTCGATCACGAGACTGGTGACCTCGAGACCCAGTGAGACTACCAGGTCCAAGGTGTGGCCGTGATGATGGGTCGAAGAGGCAACTGCTTGTGCTAGGCCCAGCAATTTCATTAGCTGGAGGAGGTCAGAACACAAGTTGCGAGGATTCATTGTCAATCCCGGCATTGAAGTCCCCCAGAATAAGCCATCTGGGCGACTTCAACAACCTGTCGGCAATGAAGTCTGCTACCTCCTGCAAAAATTCTCCGCCCGACCCCGGAGGGCAGTAAATCAGGAGAATTTTGCAACCCGCACCTGGACCCCAACACACAGCTACACATTCAAATGACCTAGTAATAACCACTGAATGCACAGAGAAGTTCAGGTTGGATCTAAAACAGATGGCTACACCCCCGCCCCTGCGATCCCCACTCAGACAGTGAACCACAGAGTACCCGGCTGGGACTGATGCCTCAAAGACTGGCCCCACACTATCTCCCAGCCAGGTCTCCACGAGAAATGCCAGGTCTACTGAGGAAACCAAGTCTGATAGAATTGCAGTCTTGTTTGACCTGGCGTTGCACACCACCACCCAGAGGGTATCAGTGTGGGCCACAGGCCCTCTAGCTGCTTGCCCACGTGGTCTGGTGGAAACCCTAGGAACGTAGACCAAACACGTCGGGCCTCTCTCAAGGCTCTGTTTCATCCTAGGGTGCCTCCTGCTCTGAACCACCCTGATCTCTCTCACCTTCACTGAGCTCCCGGCGCCTGGCCACCAACCCACCTGCCCCCTTGCAATACCCACCTCCCCACAGTGCCTTATAGCAGCAGCAGGGAAGGGGAAATCACAAAAAGAGTAGAGGTCATGCAGCAGGGCTGCCCGGTAGCTAAGGCAGAGGGCCCTACACTCCTGCACATAACTAAATAGCTAAAGTAACTAAAATAAAATCCCAATTTACAGAAAGAGCTGAAAACCTAATCAAAACAATAATTACAAACCTACTCACTCATACTGCAGTCACACAATAAATACAATAAGAATTTCCCATCACAGATATTCAGCAGTCACACTTTATCTAAGCCCAAAATACCACCCACCCTAATGAATCAAGCAAATTCTATAGTCCAGAAGAAAAAATTACTCACCTTAGTAATGTTGTTTCTTCTAATGGAATCTTCCTGTATTCTGACTATTTGCAGTGATCTCCAACCTTTGAACTGCCCCGGAGAGGAAAGAGTTAACTTTCCATGCAAGGCATGGAACGCTGAGCTCGAGCTCAGTTAAGCCTCTGTCTGCTGCTGTTTGAACCCCAACCGCCAGATCTTTACGAGCTATGCTCACTGGGCGTCCTGTGTGGAAACTGTAAACTCACACTAGCCAACTGGCAACTAAATTTAATTAAAAGGTTTTTTTTGGTTTCAAAGCAGACTCAAGTCAGGAAACCCAAAAAAACAAAACACAACACACACCCAAAAATTAAAGAGGGTGAGAAAAGGAGGCACCTCCAGGGTGCCAACACTGCTCCTGCCCACCCACATCCCAAAACCAGGTTCTGAGAGGGGAGGCGAGGGGGAGGTCAGAATATAGCAAGACTCCATTAGAAGAAACACATTACTAAGGTGAGTAATTTTTTCTTCAAACAACATGAAGTCTTGCTGTATTCTGACTATTTACAGACTACCAAGCAGTACCCCATGGAGGAGGGACAGAACCTACTTTGGGAACAGGCTCTGAAGTACTGCTGTGCCAAACCGAGCATTCCTAGCCTGGATATCCAGAGAGTAATGCTTGGTAAAAGTATGGACTGTTTTCCAGGTGGCTGCTTGACAAATCTCTAAGATAGGAATATCCCTGGCAGCAGCCAGGGAAGCAGCTGTACCTCTAGTAGAGTGAGCCCTCAGGCCTGAGGGTGGGATTCTACCCAATTTTTCATAGCAGAATTGTATACAAGAGACAATCCACCTGGCAATAGATCTTTTAGTGGCAGGTTTTCCCTTACCGACCTCATCATAAGTGAGGAACAATTGGAGGGAGTCAAACCTGTGACCCTTGGTGCGCTCTATGTAGTAGCTAAGGGCCCTTTTCACGTCCAGGCTGTGCAACCTCCTCTCTCCAGAGGAGGAATGGTCAGTGAAGAAAACAGGAAGAGACATAGACTGGTTAAGGTGGAAATCTGAGACCACCTTAGGCAAAAACTTCCTATTAGTTCTTAGGACCACCTTATCTCTATGAAAAGAGATAAAATCAGGCTCCACTGACAGGGCCTGTAACTCACTGATGCGTCTGGCAGAAGTAATGGCTACCAAGAACACAGTTTTCCAAGTCAAGTACTTAAGCTCTGCTGAGGACAAAGGCTCAAAAGGGGGTTGCATAAGCTGAGCAATGCAAACATTTAGGTCCCAAGCAGGAGCAGGGTCCCTGAAGGGAGGATTGGTGTGCAGCAATCCCTTGAAGAATTTACAAAATACAGGATGAGCTGAAAGAGAAGAGGGCTTACCTATTGACAAAAAAGCAGAAGCAGCTGCTAAATGTACTTTGAGTGTAGCTGGTCTGAGCCCCAAGCTATTGAGATGAACCATAGTCCAGAACTGTAGGCAACCCAGCAGACTCTGGAGAAATATGCTACCAGAGCACCAAATAGTGAACCTTTTCCATTTGGAGTTGTAAGTCTTTCTGGTGGAAGGCTTTCGAGAAGCCTTTAGAATATCCAAAACACCTTGAGAAAGATGCAAATCAGCAAACTCTAACTCTTCAAGAGCCAGACCTTGAGATTGAGAGATTTGAGATTCGGATACCAAACTCTCCCCTGAGAGGATGTCAACAGGTTGTAATTCCTGGGAAGAGACAGGGGGAGGTGGACTGCTAAGGACAGCAACAGTGGGTACCAGGGCTGTCTGGCCCAGTCTGGAGCAATCAGAATCACTTTGCAGGGTTGAGACCTGATTTTGACTAGTACCTTGAACAGGAGAGGGAAGGGGAAAGCATACAAAAACTTCCCTTCCCAATTGAGAACTAGAGCATCCAGGGGGACCGAGCCCAATACTGGGGGTCTGCAGCAAAAAAGGGGGAGTTGGTGATTGTCTGGGGCTGCAAAAAGATCTATCTGTGGAGTGCCCCATCTGGAGAAAATCACCTTCAAAACTAGGGTATCTAGGGACCATTTGTGATGGCCCTGAGATATCCTGCTGAGGGCATCTGCCAGGACATTGTCCTTCCCTGGGAGGTGCACTGCTATCTGAGAAGTTTGCAGGGACTAGGCCAAAGACCACAACTTCATTGCTTCTGTGCACAAGGTCGTAGACCGAGTGCCCCCCTGCTTGTTGATGTACTACATTGTGGTGGTATTGTCTGTTCTGATCTGGACTACTTTGTTCTGAACAGACTTGGAAAAAACTTGCAGTGCCAGAAACACTGTTCTGAGTTCCAAGAGATTGATGTGAAGCAGAGATTCTTGAGGTGACCACAGCCCTTGGGTGGTCAGATCCCCCAAGTGGGCTCCCCAGCCCAAGAGGGAGGCATCTGTGGCAAGGATTAGAGAATGAGACTGAGTGACAAAAGGAACTCCTTGCCTTAGATTGTCCTGATCCTGCCACCACTGCAAAGCCTGGATCAGGGTTCGAGTCACGAGGACTAGTTTGGTCACAGAATCCTTTCTCTGGAACCAGAAGGCTCTTAAGTGGAACTGAATGTCCCTCATCTCAAACCTGGACCACTGCCGTAGAGGCTGCCATGTGGCCCAGGAGCTGCAGAAAGTGCCTTGCTGGTCGAGACACCTGAAGGGTGAATGAAGAGGCCAGTTTCATAAGGGTCCTTGCCTTGTCCAGGGGAAGGAAGGCTCTTGCCCTTACTGTATCCAGTTCTGCCCCTATAAAGGTGAGGAGCTGTACTGGCTCCAGAACTGACTTTGAAAGATTTAGGAGTAATCCTAAGGAAGTGAGCAATTGCTGAGTTATCTGGAGATGTGACTTGACTTGGTCTGGAGACTGACCCACTATGGGCCAGTCGTCCAGGTATGGAAGATGGATATCATTTTTCTCCTTAGGAAAGCAACCACTACTGCCAGGCATTTTGTGAACACCCTTGGGGCTGATGTTAGGCCAAAGGGCATTGCTCTGAATTGATAGTGGCCTGAGGGCAACTCGAACCTGAGGTACTTTCTGTGGGAGCACCTGATGGGAATGTGAAAATAGGCATCCTTGAGGTCCAGGAAGACTAGCCAGTCCCCTGGCCTTAGAGAGGGCAGAATTATTCCCAGAGTCACCATTTTGAATTTTGGCTTTAAAAGGTGCTTGTTTAAATATCTTAGATCCAAGATGGGCTGCCATTCTCCTGTCTTTTTGGGGTTAGGAAGTACCTGAGTACTATCCTTTTCCTCTGTGTAAGGGTGGAACCCTTTCTATGGCTCTGAGAGCTAAGAGGAAGAGACCTCTGCCCTAGGGCAAGGGCCTCTGAAGAATTTGCAGGAAAGGATCTGGTTCTCATCTTGGGGAATTTTTGAAGCTGAGAACCAGTCCTGGCTTACTACTTCAGGACCCACCTTCTGATGTTAAAGACTTCCAGTCCTGGACAAAGTAAGCCAGCCTGCCCCTACAGGTAGTGGAGAATCGGTCCGCAGACCCATCAGGGTGCCTGCTTGGCAGGGCTTTAAGCTGAGGGGTGGGAGCAGACCTGCTCATACCCCTGGCCTGCCTCTCCTCTAAAAGAACCCCTCTGAGCAAAGACAGAAGAGGAGGCCTGCTTGGTAAAAGGCTTATGAAAAGGCCTGCCTCTACCCCCTGAATGCTGCCTCTGGGGAGTGGCTTGCCTTTCTTTGGCCTGAGCACTCCTGTAGGTGGTCCTGTACTGTCCATTTTCTTCATGTAGTTCTCTGTCTGCTCCCCAAACAGAGAATTACCAATGACAGGAAAATCCATGGCCTTAGTCTGGGTATCCTGTGACAGGCTAGTACATCTGAGCCAAGCCATCCTTCGAAGGGCCACAGATGTAGCCATGACTCTAGATCTCTAGATGAAACATCACTGGAGTCCACAGTAGCATGAAATTGCACCTTGGATGCCTCAATCCCATCTGCAGCCACCCGCTCCAGCTCCTTGGCAAGCTGGTCAGGGACCTGTTTAGCTAGAGCCATCACAGTGTCCCACCTGGACTTCTGGTATCTAGCTGTGTAGGCCATATAATTAGCCTGCCTGAGTCCCAAAGATGCTGTCATGTACTGTTTCTTTGCCATGGCATCAATCCTCCTGGAGTCCTTATCTGGGGTGTGTGAAGCCAAGGGTATATTTGCCTTTATCACAAGCAGCAGCCTGCACTACCCCAACATGGCTGCATTGCTGGGAAAGGAACTCCGTATCTGAGCCTGAAAGAGTATACCTCTTGTCCATTCTTCTGTCCACAGGAGGTATGGAATTAGGAGTTTTTAGAATTTTAAATGTCTGTTTCCCAAAAGACTTATGGAGGGGAATAAACAATCTCCTGGACTCTGGGATGTCCATCATCTCAACGTAATCAGGCTTCTCTTGATCCTCTACTGCTTCTGCCATAGGAAGCTGGAGGGTTTCAGACACTTTTTTGTAAAACATAAAGTGGGAAGGGGACTCAGAAAGCCTAGGAGCAGAAACACCTGAAGGTCTGTCTGGGGAGATGTCCGGGTCAATGGGCACATCCAGACTTTCATAATCACCATCACTATCTTCATACTCTCCCTCCTCCTCCTCCGGTTCATAAACTTCCTCTAAATTATAATCCAGAACCAGGGGAACCGACCGAACCGAGCCCCTAACCGATGGTGCCGGTTCAGTCGGAACCGAAGTTAGCGACTGAACAATCCTTATCGCTTTGGCTATTTCATCAGCGGTCGGAGAAAGAACTTGTGGATCCGAACCAGCTGACTTATTCCTTTTCTTTTGACTGAACCGACTCCTGAGAGTCGGTTCTCCTTACCCGAAGTCTTCGCCTGGACAGAGGGCACTCCTTCTGGTTCAGTCGGAACCGAACCGGGCTGGCCATCCGGGTCAGCGGACTTCTCGGTCTCCCTTTCCCTCAGTCTACCTACTCTCTTATCCAGGGTAGCTTTGGGAAAACTTCTGCAAATCTGGCAGTCTGAATCGAGGTGGTCAAACCCCAGACAATAAACACAGGTGGTGTGGGGATCAGCCTTAGCAAAGGCTTCCCCACACACACTACAGTGTTGAAACCCAGTGGGCCCGGTTTTTTCTTGGGTTTCTCAGACATGGCCAGTCCTAACCAAACTTACTCTTTTTTCGGCAATCCGACAGGCAAGACACCCCTATCGGTTCCTGACTGTGTTACGGGTCTTGGAAAACGTATGAAATCTGTTTTTTTTTAAGAACCGAGCAC
This sequence comes from Neoceratodus forsteri, assembly GCA_016271365.2. Classification (NCBI taxonomy): domain Eukaryota; kingdom Metazoa; phylum Chordata; order Ceratodontiformes; family Ceratodontidae; genus Neoceratodus; species Neoceratodus forsteri. The sequence continues at coordinate 48,935,493 of JADMNL010000025.1, forward strand.
GGACCGTTACCACTCTAATAAATCAAAAAACTTTTTCACAAACCTCATGGGTTCAAACCGAACCGATCCAATGTTTACAAGTTCCACACAGAAAACTAATATAGAAACCTAACTAGTACTCACGGTACCACAGACAGAGACTTAACCGACAGGTTAGATTGTAGAAATTCGGTTGAAACCGAGAGAAAAAAATGACACTTTAACCGACTTTTTTGAACCGAGCGAAGGAGAAATCTCCAGAGCGACTGTTCAGTGAGGCGGAGTAAAGAATCTGGCGGTTGGGGTTCAAACAACAGCAGACAGAGGCTCAACCGAGCTCGAGCTCAGCATTCCATGCCTTGCATAGAAAGTTAACTCTTTCCTCTCCGGGGCAGTTCAAAGGTTGGAGATCACTGCAAATAGTCAGAATACAGCAAGACTTCATGTTGTTTGAAAGCTCTTGCCTTGACTGTATCCAGCTCTGCTCCTATAAAAGTGAGAAGCTGTACAGGTTCGAGAACTGACTTGGAAAGGTTGAGAAGAAACCCCAAGGAAGTGAGCACTTGCTGGGTCACTTGGAGGTCTGACTTGATTTGGTCTGGGGACTGTCCCACAATGAGCCAGTCGTCCAGATATGGAAACACTGCAATCTTCTTCCTTCTTAAAAAAGGCCACCACTACTGCCAGGCATTTTGTGAACACCCTTGGAGCTGAAGTTAGGCCAAAGGGAATTGCTCTGAACTGATAATGGCCTGAAGGCAATTTGAACCTGAAGTACTTTCTGTGGGAGCACCTGATAGGAATGTGAAAATAGGCATCCTTGAGGTCCAGCGAGGCTAGCCAGTCCCCTGGCCTTAGAGAGGGAAGAATTATTCCCAGAGTCACCATTTTGAACTTTGGTTTTAACAGATGCTTGTTCAGATATCTTAAATTCAGGAAGGGTCACCACTCCCCTGTCTTTTTTGGGGTAAGGAAGTACCTGGAGTACAGACTTTGCCCCTGTGTAGGTAAGGCACCCTCTATGGCCCTTAGAGCCAACAGAGATGAAACCTCTGCTTGCAAGGCAAGGGATTCGGAGGTGCTTGCAGGTGGAAAAGATCTGGGCCTCAGCTTTGGAAATCTTTTGAAGCTGAGGACCAGTCCCTGGCTTACCACTTCCAGGACCCATTTGTCTGAAGTAACACACCTGTAGTCCTGGACGAAGTAAGCCAGCCAGCCTGCCTCCTACTGGTATGGGGGAGTCAACCCGGGCTGACACCTCTGGGTGTCTGCTTGACAAGAGCCTTAGGCTGAGGGGTGGATGCAGCCCTGCTCATCCACCTGCTGCCTCTCCCTCTAAAGAAGCCCCTCTGGGAAAAGGGAGAAGAGGCCTGCGCTTGGTAGAAAGGCCTGTGAAAAGGCCTGCCCCTGCCCTGGTTTGCTGCCTTTGAGGAGTTGCTGCCTTTCCTTGGCCTGTGCACTCTTGTAAGTGGTCCTGTATTCGTCCATTTTCTTCATGTAATTCTCGGTCTGCTCCCCAAACAAAGAATTACTCACCACAGGGAAATCCATGGCCTTAGCCTGGGTGTCATGTGAAAAGACTAGTACATCTGAGCCAAGCCATCCTCCGAAGAGCCACAGATGTAGCCATGACTCTTGATGACACATTATTGGAGTCCATAGCAGCATGAAACTGAACCTTGGATGCCTCAATCCCATCTGCAGCCACCCCCTCCAGCTCCTTGGCCAGCTGGGTGGAAGCCTGCTTAGCCAGTGCTAGTACAGTGTCCCATCTGGACTTCTGGTACCTGGCTGTACAGGCCATATAATTAGCCTGCCTGAGTCCCAAAGCGGATGCCATGTACTGTTTCTCTGCCATTGCATCCAACTTCCTGGAGTCTTTATCTGGGGGTGTGAAGCCAAGGGAATGCCTGCCCTGTCACAGGCTGCAGCCTGCACTACCCCAACATGGTTGCATTGCTGGTAAAGAAACTCTGTATCAGAGGCCTGACAGAGTATACCTCTTGTCCATCTTTCTGTCCACAGGAGGTATAGAGTTAGGAGACTTTAGAATGTTTTGAGTCTGCTTCCCAAAAGACTTATGAAGGGGAATAGACAGTCTCAGACTCTGGGATATCATCATTTCAACTAGTCAGGCTCTTCTTGATCCTGCACAGCTTCCTCCATAGGAAGCTGGAGGGTTTCTGCCACTTTCCTGTAAAACAAAGTGGGAGGGGGACTCAGAGAGCTTAAGAGGGGAAACACCAGAAGGTCTGTCTGGGGAGATGTCCGGTTCTTTAGGCACATCCAGACTTTCTAAGCACTCATCATCATATTCCTCACATTGTTCACACCTCCACAAAACCGTTCATCGCTTGAACTCTTCCGAAGTCGAAACATGGAGTTCTGGATTATAACCAGCAGATTTTCCTTTCTTCTTTTTGTAAGAACTGACCCCTCAGGATCAGTTCTCTCTGCACGAAAGTATAGCCCTGGTCAGAGGGCACTCCTTCTGGTTCGGTGGTAACTGAACCGGCTGGCCTTCCTGGTTAGGTGATTTCTGCCTCATTCTCCTAAGTCTACCTAATCTCTTATCCAGGGTAGACTTGAGAAAATTTCACATATTTGGCAGTCTGAATCGAGGTGATCAAACCCCAGACAGTAAACACAGATGGTGTGGGGATCGGCCTTAGCAAAGACCTCCCCACACTCACAGCAGTGTTGAAACCCAGTGGGCCCAGTTTTTTTTCTTGGGTTTCTCAGACATGGCCAACCTAACCAAACTTACCCTTTTTTCCGCAACCATCAGGCAAGACTCTCTTATCGGTTTCTAACCGTGTTACTGGTGTTTGAAAAAAAAAATAAAAACGCTAAAAACATTTTTTTTTTTTTTTTTTTTTTTTTTTTAAAAACAGATAAGAACCGGTAACCACACACTAAAATGAATAAATCAAAAGACCTAAAGGATCGGTTCAGCCGAACCGATCTGGACTTTTACAATTTCCACAATCCAAAAACACTATCTAAGTACTTACTGTACCGCAGACAGAGTGAACCGAATCACAGTAAAATAATTAGGAAAACCAAGACTTTAACCGAGTCTTTGAACCGAGCAACAGGAGAAATCTCCGGAGCAACTGTTCAGTGAAGCGGAGTAAAGAATCTGACGGTTTGGATTCAAAGTACTGCAGACAGAGTCTTCAACCGAGCTCGAGCTCAACGTTCTATGCCCTGCATAGAAATTTAACCCTATACTCTCCGGGGTAGTTCAAAGGCTGGAGCTAACTGCAATTGTCAGAATACAGCAAGACTTCATTTGTTTGAAATATAGTATATGGCTGGCCTTTGTTCTGTATAAACATCAGCCTGCTCAAATACCTTGTTGTGCACATTCTAAACTGTTGTGCGCATTCCAAAGTGCTGTTGTGCACAGTCTGAGCAGTTGTTCAGCACAGTTCAAAGGCCATAAAATGTTAAATTCCTCAGTCACCCTGCACCTAGCTGAATGCTAACTATAATGTGCCCAAATTTGCAACTTTTTTTTTTTTTTTTTTTTTAACTTGTACAAGTCCATACATTTAATTTCGATCATAAAGCAGAACAAAGAAATGGCAATGTTTTGTGCATTTTTTTGTTTTGATTTAGGGATAACACTTCTGTGATTTCTGTGTACAAAACCATATACTATATAAAATATGGACAACACACAACTTGGCATGAGTTTCCATCTTGGAGTTGAGATGACAGCATGGACCCCTTGAGCTTCGCTCTCGAGGTCCATATGCTGTCATCTCAACCCCTTGATGGAAAAACAGCCTTGCTGTAAGGTTGCCCGTATATTATTCTACAGAATATATATTTCATTTTTTTTTTATTATTGTATTTCACTCCTGAACTGAGATATAAGGTTTTAAAGTTTTTTGAAAGTCCCTGCTCTCTGGCTACACCCACTGTGACTAAATTAAATATCGTGCTGTGCTGTTTACCATCAGAAATGTGTACTAGCTCACTCATAATATATCCACAGTTTGAATCCCGTATGTAAAGTCAGAAAGTATTCTAGAGGGAAGGGGTTTTTAAAACTTGTTAGTGGCAGCCATTTTTAATGACTTGAGCCGTTAATTATAAAAAGTAATAAAAGCTGTTTTAAATATCTGACAGACAAAAATATACTGATGATGAATCTTGCTATGTCAGAAAAAAAGGCTCACCTTGGTGCCAGACGCAGTGTCATCCCCCTCCCCAGGCTGGGACGTACTGCTGTCGGCAGCGTTCTTTCCCAGCCCTGTCCACATGTCTACAGTCCGTTCCCAAACTTGGGTCACTAGTAAGGTTAGTGTGCTGAGCCAACAGGCGGTCCCCAGCATTTAACCCTACAATCGTTTCTTAACTAAACATATTGCAAGAGGGAGCACGTCTCTCCTACATTAGCAAAAGTCAGTCTTAAAGGCGCTTTTACACAGAGTCTCCCTGGGAGCGTTGTTGTTGGAATCGGCTCCCTCCGCTGTGATGGCACCGCTGGCTGTTCTGTTTAGATGGTGCAGCTCTGCATCAATCCGGGTGCTCTTCGACGTTTTCAGTGTCTTTCTGGAGAGTGTAAGAACTGCTTGTGCAGTTGGGTTGGGGGGGCGGAGAGAGAGGGGTTGTGACCTGGAACCACTGTTTACATAGCGGCTCAAAACACACAGTGAACCCAGGAAAGCAGGGGATGCTCTGAGGTGCACCGAAGACTTCCACGGCAGTGCGGCTCACAGCTATATTCAACAGCTCTACACCACTCACAACAATGCAGTACTTCTCGTATAAAAGGGCCTTTAGATGTTCAAAAAATACACCAAACATCTGTCAACCCCTCAGGAGTAATGTCTGAGCTACAGTGTTCCACATAAGTCAATGAAGAAACCTAGAGGTTTAAAGAGTCTCTGACACTGTGAGCAGAAGTTTGGAAAACATAGTATTCGGACACACAGCAGCTTATATTTCTCATTAGCTCTGTATTTATCACCATTAATTTTTACTGAGGTCATATATGGGAAAACGTGTTCCTTGAGGGTTCATCAGCTTCTACTGCTTCTTCCTAACCCAATGGCATGATACTCTGTGACATCACAGTTGTTCCCATGGCAAAAGATTGTGATGTCATAACAGAACATTATAATTTCAAGTAGGGAATAAGCTACAAAGGTAGATAACTCAAAGGGATAACAATCTTGTTTTTGTGGGAATTTCTTCAATAAAAATTTGAGAGGATATATCTATAAGACATATGAAATACAAGCTGAATTGTGTCTAAATATTATGTTTTCCAAAGTTTTCACAAAGGCATCTGCTGCTCTTTAATTCATTTCAGCATGTTTCTGTACCACTGTAGACAACCATATGAATATTTACAATATGACATGAGATAAAGGTATTTTTAAATACCACAAAAATAACTTGTATGCGGGTCTCTGGAAATCATTCCCTTTTGTTTTTGGCAGGAGTGTTCACTGTGCGACCCAATATGAACTTACTTCCAGTGAACGCTATCCAGCGGGCGTATTTAGTGGCTTCTCTTCGCCAGTGAGAAGCCACCAGCAAACCACAAGTGACAGTCAATGAAATGATCCCCATAATGATGAAAAACAGTGTCGTGACCCATTCTGGAGGAAGCCGTGGAGGGATACAGGTCCTGTCACGTCCATGAATAGTTTGACACTGTCGTACCAGGCCAACTGTGAGTGCACCTGCAAAGATACAAATACAGAAATATTTTAAAATGCATACTTTCTTCTAAAATACGAAATACATACTCAAGCACTGCCTCTGTAAGGAACCATGGCTGAAACAAGCAGCAATAATAAGAGTTATTTCTTAAATAAAAGTAGCGGAAATGTCCAAACTTCGCTCAGTTCCGTAAGTTAGTTAGCTATACAATTAGACAGCTAAAAGATATCTCCTAAATATCAGAGCTAAACTTTTGGCAGAGATACGGACCATCTTCCTATGACTGAATTTGTTACTGTGTCAAGGTAGAAAAGGTGTTATACGGCAGTGATTATAATTATTGAAAAGTGTTATGAATGCAGTTACCTTTGCTAAGAACCTGCCTGGATTTGGTTTGCTGACTTGCCACTATTCCATATATCGAGATGATACCAAACTGCCTATGCTTATACATTTTGGATCTAGTATTCGGAACTGATCAATCTGAATTTAAAAACTTCCAAATTGTGTCTCCTTTAGGTAACAGTGATCACTACGTCATCTGTTTCTCGATTGTAAAGGATTATTCTTTTACACATGGATCTACTTCGATTTATTTATATCATAAATCAAATGTCATAGATATGAAAAATACTTAAAATAGTATAAATTGGGATCACATCCATGATTCCTCAAGCAGTCAATATTTTTTATAACTTTTTGATTAACACACTTTCCGAGCTGAAAAATGATTATATTCTAACTAAGCTCAAATATGGAAATACAAAGCATTCTCCAAAATGGTTTGACAAATCAAAAAATTAAACAAAAAAAACAAAAAGCATAATATCTATTTAAAAAATAAAACTAATGAGAATTGGGCTAACTATGTAAAAATTCAGAAAAAATGTAAACGGAGTAGTCACAAAGCTAAAACCAAATGGGAATGTAAATTGCACACAATGCAAACAAGACCAATAGGAAACAGTTTTATGCCTATATTAATTCACTTAAAAAACCTATTAATCAGGTGGGCCCACTTCTGGAGAACAATAATTTATTACAAGACAGTAAAGATATTGCTAATTTGTTAAATAAAAATTCTGTGAGGTCTTTACTATTGATGACAAACCAGCTGGTCAAGCATCTTGTAAATATCTGCACAATTTCTATATCCCGATATGATTTACAACAAACTAATGACACAAAAAGACAAAAATAGCCTGGGACCTGATGGGATAAGCAGGACATTTTTATATCTACTAGCCGACTTCCTTGCATACCCTCTTAAACTCCTTTTTGAGGGTTGTTTATATCACAACTTTGTACCTGGCGACTGGAAAAGTGCCAGCGTTATCCCAATTCATAAAAAGGGCCCTAAAACATTATGGGAAAATTACAGGCCCATCAGTTTGACCTCGGCCCTTAGTAAAATCTTGGAAGGTAACCTCAAAGAGATATGATTACCCCAATACTTGACCTATACGATAAGGAACAGCATGGTTTCAAAAAAGGCCGGGGATGTCTACCAAACCTATTAAGTTTCTATGACTCGATTAGCTACGCCTTAGATCAATGCAGCTCTTGTGACGTCATTTAAACAGATTTCAGTACGGCATTTGATGTAATGCCACATTGGGCACTTAGCAACAAAATGCATAAGTTTAATATTAACATATATATATATAATAAACTGGATCTGCACCTGATTAAGGAATAGAACCCAGGGAGAGTTGATTCATGGACATCTGTCTGAACAGGGACTGGTGACCAGTGGAGTGCCACAGGGTTTAGTGCTGGGCCCATGTCTGTTTCGACTTTTTGTTGTAGAGTAGACTTGATAGCAGAGTGCGTGTCCACATTAGTTAAATATGCAAATGATGTTAAGATTGATGGACCATGTAATAACACTCTAGATACTGACATCATTCAACATGACCTTGATATAATCACCTCTTGGGTGGATACTTGGGAATTAAATTAAATTCCGGTACATGCAAGGTTATGCATCTGGGCCCAAAAAAATCTCCTAGTTTATTACCACACAAGGTGCAGATAGCATTATCAGTAACAACTAATGAAAAGGATCTGGGAGTCACTATTACTAATAATCTATCCCCATCTAAGCATATTAATGATGTAATATCAAGGACTAAAAGTAATATGGTATATTAGAAGGAACATCAAATCTAGAAATGAATCCCCGGCCCTGTGACGCTAAGGACTGAGGCGCTAGACGCCACACCTCATGACAACCCGGGTTCGGGAACAAGCAAGGGTCATCGGTGGGGATGGAAAAGGATGGGGAGGGGGGATTCACACATGCTGAAGTGCTAGCAGCCTCTGGAGGCGGCTGGAGGTTCAGCAGCACTCGGTGGCAAAATGCAGGGGATTGGAGCTGCGGTGGAAATCCTTCAGGTGTGCGCGGGAGCGTGCACATGCTGAGCAGAACACCATTGCACATCCGAGCTCCGGGGATGAAAAAACAAGGAAATTCCCCCTATCGCCAGGTGAGGCGACGGCGACCATCAGTAGCCTCGGCCACACATCCAATGTCGGCCACAACTCTGACTCTCCCCTGGGAATTCTGGGGCCTCTTTGTGGGGTCAGGAGAGCCCAGAGTCCTGAACCCGAAGTAGCATATGAGAGGAGTGGTTCAGGCAGGCGGTGGAGTCGCGAGGCTGAGCATAGAAACCTGAGAGATGCCCCGGATGGTAAGCAGCATAAATAAAGTCTACGAAAAAAAAAATCTAGAAATGAAAATGAGCTAATGCCATTATGTAGGTCATATGTCAAACCACACTTGGAGTATGTCACCCAACTGTGAAACCCATATAAAAAAACTGACTGCTTATCACTAGAAAAGGTAGAGAGAAAATTCACTTAACGTATACATAACTTAGAACAGATTTCATATGAATCTAGATTGAGTCACCTAAATGTACTCACATTAGAGGAAAGACGTTTGAGAAGAGACTTACTACTTCTGTACGATACTCTATTAGACCCACATCTAATGGTAGATTTAGGCCTCAAATTCAAGGATACTAACTATGATACTAGGGGGCACCCGTACCAACCACAGGGAAGAAAGTTTAATTATGTTAAAAGAAAATTATTGTATTAAGAGTGATTAACCTCTGGAATACACTACCTTTAGAAGTAGTCGAAAGTAAAACTAAAGCTGAATTTAAATCTAGATTGGACATGTTCTGCTATCAGGCTCTAATATGAAATATTATTATTACTGATGGCTAGAATAAGAGCTCTTATGGGTCTCACTGATCCCCTTGCTCTTTTCTGACCATAGTATGAACCATAGTGCCACTGTATGACTGCAAAGGCACTTCAGAGATGCAAATTAGACAAAAATGGCGCTCCAATTTTAAAAAATGTTGCAAATTGACCCTATGGGTATGCAAATGAGCAACTGACAATGTTTTGTCAGTAGATTATCCTTTTCATGCAACTTTTGTTTTCAATAACTGCACTTTTTTTTGTTTTGCATAAACATTTCTAAACATCAAAATATTAGAAATGTTGCTACAGTGGCGAAGCTGTAAGAGATCATACGCATGTTGGGTGCAGTAGATATAGAAAGAGGCCAAACACTGTGCAGACTGATTCTGCCAGGACATTACTAGGGATGAGCTGGAGGCTCAATAATCTTTTCCTAGGAAATTATTTATTTATTAAACTTTTTATTTATATGGCTATACAATGCAAAGTACATATCATACTTCTGCAAAGAGGAATGCAACCCCCCCCCCCAACATAACTGTTCAGTACAGAAACACAGGTGAATATTTAATACAAGACTGGCAGAACGCAGAGGGTGGTGTCAGGGATTTTTTTCCTTCAACCCATTCTCTCTGCCATGTGGGGTGCCTCAGGGCTCAGTGTTGTCCCCCATGTTGTTCGCGGTGTACACGCTGCCCCTCGGAAACATTGTAAGACGGTATGGACTGAGGTTACACTGCTATGCTGATGATACCCAGCTCTACCTGTCTTTCGCACCCAACCAGGATAGTGTACTTTTGTATTTAACAACTGCCTCGCTGAAATCCAGGATTGGATGAATTCCAGCTGGCTGAAGTTGAACTCGGGAAAGACTGAGGTGATGGTTGTGGATCCGGGTTGCTGAATAGAGGGGCTGGGCTTTACTTGGGGGGGCTCCCAGCTTCTTGCCTCTGATCGGGTGCGGGACCTGGTGGTGATTCTTGACAATGGGCTGACACTTCCATTTCAGGTGTTGGCAGTTTTCAAGTCTTTCTTTTATCATCTGAGGAACACCGCTAGGGTCAAGCACCTAGTTCCGTCCGGCGATCTTCCTCCGTTGATCCACACCTTGATTGCTGCAACTCCCTGTACCTTGGGCTGCCTGGAGTCGATATCCACCGCTTGCAGCTGGTGCAGAACACTGCAGCCCGGTTGTTGATGGGGACCCCTCACGTGTGTCACATCTCACCGGTGCTGCGTGAACTGCACCGGCTGCATATTCAGTGACGGATCACCTTCAAGGTCGGGCTTCTGACTTATAAAGCCCTACACGGACAGGGCCCATACTACCTGAAAGAGCTCCTGTCACGGGGTTGCTAGAGATTCCAAGGGTATTTCTAAAGTCATCAGGGGCCCGTGCATTTTTATGTATGTGGCTCCAGCCCTGTGGAATTCTCTACCCCATCAGCTATGGGAGTGCATGGACATGGGGGGTTTAAGCAGGCCCTGAAAACCTATTTGTGGCGCTAAGCCTACCCAAATTGATTCTATTTATATCTGTATTATGCTTTTATCATTTTATCCTGTTTTTGTTTTATTTAAATTGGTATGTTAAAGCACCTTGGCAATTTGAAAGGTGCTATACAAATAAAGATTATTATTATAAGACATACTTCTCAGTCATGAATATGGAACTATAGTTAATTTATTTTCTCCTCCGCCCACCGTCGGCCCTCCTTCAGGAGGATGCCCCAGTCCTGTCTCCTCCTCCCCACGTCCACTGGGACTTACGATCAGCAGTCTTCCTCCAAATCTTGCCCACCTCTGGCGTTGTTGATGGGGGTCCCAGGTCCCCATTGAGGGCCGAATCCAGTTTGGACTGGCAAGTCCAGCTAGTTGGGGAGCAGGACATGCAGGTGCCCACCATCTTCCAGCTGCCAGCATTCTCCAGTGTACTGGTCCCCCTGAAGGTGTGGCATGCAATGACATCCAGGCGCACGCCATGCACTCCCATGTGACGTGCGCAGACATCTGCCCCAACTCCCAATCTACTGACCTGAGCTGCCTTTCCCCCCAGCAACCACAAGGAGACAGGCAAGCGATGAGCTCTACCCAACCCTCCCAGAGGACCTCTCTTGCCTCTTCAGGCTGGCCCCCAGAAGAACCCCTTTCTATGACACGTCACATACAGGGGAGGGGCAGTGGACATGGCCTATCTGGACTTCAGCAAGGCCTTTGACACTGTGCCACACAGAAGACTATTACACAAACTGGGGAATATGGGTGTGAGCAGGACAGTAGTGTGGTGGGTAGGTAACTGGCTGGGTGGCAGGACTAGAGGGTGGTGGAATGGCTGTCACTCCACAGAGGAAGAGTGACCAGTGGGGTACCACAGGGATCAGTGCTAGGACCGGTTCTATTCAACATCTTCATCAGTGACATGGCGCATGACCTAGAAGGCAGAATTTCACTGTTCGCTGATGACACAAAGCTCTGTAACAGAGTAGACACACCAGAGGGTGTAGACAGAATGAGAAGCGACCTGCAGAAACTTGAAGAATGGTCAGGGGTTTGCAGTTGAAATTCAATGCAAAGAAGTGCAAGATAATGCATATGGGGCACAAAACCCTGGCACAATATATCAGTTGGGGTGAGGATATAGCATGCACCAAGCAGGAAAGAGATCTTGGGGTTATCATCTCTGATGACCTCAAGGTAGGGAAACAGTGTGACAAGGCAGCAGGTAAAGCAAATAGGATGCTGGGATGTATAGGCAGGGCATTACCAGCAGGAAAAGGGAGGTCATAATTCCACTATACAAGACACTAGTGAGGCCCCACCTGGAGTACAGTGTACAGTTCTGGAGACCATACCACGTAAGGACATAGACAGGGTAGAGAAGGTTCAGAGGAGGGCAACAAAGATGGTGCATGGATTGCATCACAAGTCCTATGAAGACAGGTTGAAGGAACTGAACATGTACTCCCTGGAGGAGAGGAGGGAGAGAGGGGATATGATAGAGACATACAAGTATCTTACAGGGAGGAACAGGGTGCAGGAAAACACTATTTTTAAGCGAAAAAGATGTTCCAGGACTAGAGGGCATGGGATGAAGTTGGAGGAAGGACAATTCAGAGGAAACATGAGAAAGAATTTCTTCACAGAACGGGTGGTGGACAAGTGGAACACCCTGCCAGAGGAAGTGGTGGGGGCTGAAACAATCACGGGATTTAAGAATGCATGGGATAGACAAAGGAATTCTGGAGGTCAGGGGGTAAGGTGCAACAGACTTCTAGGAAAACAAACTGAACTTACAAGCTCAAATGGGCAGACTGGGTGGGCCATAGGCCCTTATCTGCCGACACTATGTATCTATGTATGTATGTACTCCTAGACACCTGTTGTCATATAAAACACACCTAGAGGAGCTTAACAGTCACTAGCATGTCACAGGGCCAACACCCGTGTGACAGGGTGACCAAGATGGCAGCAGTCATGACAAGGCAGTTACCAGCTATATCCCATAATGCTCCTAGCATTAGCATAGGTCAGATGGATATAAAATTCCTTTAACAGTACAGTATAAATTATTTAATATTTACTTTGAGAAGTCTATTAGTGCTGATTCTTCTTGTGGTATGTAAAATACATGTTTAAATGTGTATTTATTGTTTAATCTTAGGACCACCCTCCCTTGAAAAAAGCTGACAGCACGTCGGCAAAACATTGGGATTGAATGTGAGGTGGCCATGGCTATAAGGAGGGATTAACCTACAACAGGGTATGGGTTTACTGAGCACTAATCCACGCCTGGGGGTTGGGGTGGGGTTGAAATCACGAGGCTACAGGCCAAGTGATTTCAACCACTCAGGCGTGGATTAATGCTCAGTAAACCCATACCCTGGAGTGGGTTAATCCTCTTATAACATAAGCCACATTATATTAGAGGTTTACGTAAAGGAATATTAAAATACATGTGTTTCAACATGGATTTCTACTAAAATAGTCCTTCCGCCTAGTGAATAATGTGTATAGAGGATGCTGTCTTTGCAGTTGTCCACTAGGTGGATTTATTGTTATGAGGATGCAGAATCCGCCTTCTCTTTTTCAATGTGTTTATGGTGGAGTGATTTCTCTCAGTCAGTTTACATTGCTGTCAATCAGGATATTGTGGACCAGCAAGGCAACTGTGGGTATATCAGGGATTAATCAATGGTCAGGTGATGTGTTCTGACCAATGAAATTATTGTATTTTAGATAGCCATGTTATAATTAAGCAATAAGGCATGACAGGGAGTGGTATATCATGGGATATTGTCACACCTCAGGTGGTTGGGCACAAGGCCACAGGCCGAGTGTGTCCAACCACCCGAGAAGTGACGATATCCCATGAAATACCACACTCTGGAGTGACTTACTGCTATTAGGAACCGAGTTTCAAGTTTTATAAATAAAAAAAAAATAAAAGAAACAGGTTTTAAAACGTTTAATGAATGATTTTTTCAGTGGTGTAGGAGTACATTTTGGAAAAACAGTTCTCAAACAGTAGCGAGCAAGGAGGCTGGTGGCGCTGGAACTTTTTTGAAGCCGTGATGATGATGTAGCCAGATATCATCACCGCTTCAAAGAGCTCTCAGCCAATCAGATTCCTCTATTTACGATCCTCAGTTCACAGGATCTAATAAACTGACCTGATTAACTCCATGAATACAGAGTTCGCTGGTGATTCTTCCATTGTGTTGTTCTCAGATGTGGTCTGTCTTTTTGGACTAATCTCCGGGGACTTTGTTTATTAGTTGGGTGACTGCCCCAGAGATCTCCACACACTTTGGGTCACTGGAATACTAACTGCCATCTGCTGTGGGTCTGGCAAGCCTCACATTAGTCCCACCCTCATCCTGCCTGCCTGGCTGATCACAAGGAGTTTTCAAACATCAGCCACTCCTAATAAATTGTAAATTTAATCTTGAATAACAGCTGTGATCATGAGATGGGGGTGGTGTCCATCATTATTCATGGTTTAAAAATAGGTAGTGAGACAACCACCACAATCTGAAACGTCTGTCAAAACTGCATTCCATCTGAAAAACTTGGGTTTGGAAGGAACGCAGTCAAGGCAGAACAAAAACAAGTAACAAGGCATTTCTGTTTATGGGAGTACCTGTAGTTTATACCACTTGGGAGAAATCATCAGTAAGTTTAAAATACCATGTTAGAAACATCAGAATGTGATTAAAATGGTCAAAACAGAAAGGTGCCTATTGAAAACAAATGAATGCTGACAAATGCAGTCTATTATCATGGACAGCTGCTTCAAACAAACACATGCCTGTAAAAATGTTTCCAATGTTTAGAACACTTATGTTTCTGGCACGTGTGTGTGTGTGGTCGCTAGACAAACAGACCGACGGACCTACGTGTTTAGAGAGTGGAGACAAAGCACAAGTCACACTGTGCAGAATCCCCTTAGAAGTGTTCCTACATACACTGACTCGCTGGATTATTAACACTCCAGATATGCCAAAGAAAGTAAAACCAACACTAGCTAAAACAAATCTGTTGCCATACAGACCTATTCCTGAAAATAGCTCGAACCTGTTGAACAAAAGGATGTGGTGACAGCATGTCTAGTCAAATGTCCAGGGTAACAGAAAGGCAAACAAATGAGTTGCAGTGATAACTTTTACTGGATAAACTTTTGAAAACGTAAACTTAGCTAAATGAAGGTTTTTGGAATTAGTCTTTATAAACATAGACATGAGTCCAATAAGAACCACCACTCACACTGTTGTCCTTGTTCTTTATGTGGGACATGTGAAGCTTAAGGGCAGTAAATAACTTTAGTTACAAGAGCACTGGTAATCAAAATATCCCACTCCAAAAGAGCATAGTATTTTCAAAAGCCCATTTATCTTGTTAGTATTGTCTTTGTTTTGATATTATAAATACAAAAACACCCCACTTTTAATTACAGAGTTTTAGGCAATTTGTTCTTATGTACACCATTTACTTGACAACTTGGCAAGATCTGAAATGCCTCTTTGCCAGTCATTATCTTTATTTTGATACATTATTGAGAAAATTAAATTTAGATATGAACGGTTCTCATGCTTGAGTACCGAAATACAGAAATTTAAAAACAGTGCCCCACACCTCGATAATCAGGGGACACCATTGCTAACTTTCCAACCAACACCTAAGTTCTATTCCAGGGTTAGTCTATAGCCGTCAGTATGACATCAGCCACCTGGGGAGAAACCCCGAAGTGGGCAATGGCTACATCCTCAAGAGCCATGCAGTTGTAGGGACCGCAGGTCCGGGTGGACCAGGGACCCCCTGTCCTGTAACAGTAGTCCTTGACAAGAGGGGTAGTCGAACAGGAGGTTCCACTGCCAGATGTAGCAGAAGAAACCATATCTGGCAAGGACAGAAGTGGGCTACCAGTATCAAGGTGGCCTGCTCTGCCCACAGCTTGAGTAGAACCCTCTGAAGGAGAGGGATCAGTGGTAATGCATAAAGGAACCTCTACGTCAGGAGAGGGACAGCGCGTATCACCAAAGAACTCCAGGACCTGGAGTGAGTGAAAAAAATGTGACGGTTCTCCATCGTGCGGGGACGCAAAAAGGTACAACTCTGGATGACCCCATCTTGTGAACAGGTTGTTTACCACAGAGGTGAGCAGTTCCCACTCGTGTACTTGTGACTGGAACTTACTTAGTCTATCTGCCAAGACGTTTTGGACACCTGGGAGCAACATGACTGATAGCTGAAAACCATGAGACACTGCCCAGTACCAAACTCTCACTGCTTCCCTGCATAGGGGGATAAGAGTGAGTGACCCCTTGCTTGCTGATGTAGTGCATCAAACTGGCATCATCTGCCCTTAACAAAGGACCGGAACTGGAGTGTTCCAGGACGGCTTGGAGACCAAGCAGAACAGCCCTCATCTCCAGAACATTGTCGAGATCCGAATCTAGGTTGGTCCACAATCCCCTGGATCTGAAAGGGTCATAGCTCGGCACCCTATTCTAACCTGGAAGCATTCGCTGTGAGGATCTACCCTGGAGCTGGGGGTGAAGAAATACCCTGCAAAGGTGCTGGTGTTCCAACCACCAAATCAGTGACTTGCAAAGAGGATACGTGACAAGAACTGCTTGTTCCAGCTCGACTGTCAATTGGTCCCCACTGTACCTGAAGTATCCACTGTGGGATTCTCATTTTTTTTTTGGGGGGGGGGGGGCGCAAAAAGATTGTCACAAAGGCAGCTGTCATCAGTCCCAGGAGACTTGAGTATGGCCCGTGCAGTCACATAGGGCTCCTGTGAACTAGCAGGGCCTGGGCAAACAGGGTCTCGGCTCTGTCTCTAGGCAGAAATACACTGCCTAAGCCAGCCCTGAGGACCGCAGGGCTGAGGCACCAAGCGCCTTGCCTGCTACCACACTGGCTACCTGGGTTAGAGTATGGACTCCGGTTGCTGAAGGCTGGGGGAAATGGAGTGTCTAACGGACTGGTCTCCTCTCCCCAGGGAGGAAGGGCATGTTGGTTCCACCTAAAGACTGCCACCAGATGGAGGCCTGGTGGCAGTCCAGGATGGGAGTGGCATGAAGGGAGACAGCTTTGGGACACTGCGGACCTCCACACGCACATGCCGATGTGCATGCCCCAGCTAGGGCAAGGAAAAATAGGGGAAAAAGGAAGGCGAGGCAGGCGTATATGAGGCCCTGCATGCCGATCCTCTACGCATGCCACCACCTGTACCCTGACAACCAAAATCTGAATATGAGATCTGTGGGAGGGGTGGGCAGCCCTCCCTTCCTGGCCCTGCCATGGTGGGCCATCTGTGGGAGAACAAGGGTAGGACTAATTACGTCCCGGGAGATGGCTGCCAGAAAGGGGTCTACTGGGACACGGCAGATGGAAGCTGAGTCTGACTCAGCCCAGGAGTATACCACCTTGATGTCCAGGGCTCTGAGCCAATTCCCCTTTTTGTAGAGGGGGGATGAGAGCCTCAAAGGACAACAATCGAAACTTAGTGTATTCAATAAATAAGTTCAGGTCTCCGAGGTCCAGTACAGTGCATAGGTCTCCTGTCCGTTTGGAAACCAGTAAGTACCTGGAATAGAACCCTTAGTTTCTTTCCTTGGGAGGGATGGCTTTGACACATTTTTTTGAATCAGTGACTATACATCTTCTCTTAGAAGGGACAAGTGGCCTAGGGGAAATGAGAATAGGAGGAGGAACTGGAGGGTTGGACAATAATAACTCCAGAGCATGCCCTTTTTCTATTATCTCCGGAATCCACTGATCTGTGGTAACCTCCCTCCATTTTGAAAGGTGAAGGGAGATCTTTCTCCCACCTGCACTACTGTAGATAACAGCGGTAGTGGTGGTAGGGGGCACATGCGGAGTCAGAAGGTACAAGAGGCGACGGTGCCACCTTGACCAGTACCTCTGACTCCCTTAGTATTGGTTCCAGGGGCTGGGGACATGGAAGAAGGCCACCCCCACGACCTCAGGAATGTTGACAGCAGCCACGGCTGCTACAGTCTGCTGGCCTACGAAATGAAACCCTACCATGTCCTCTGGCAGGATGAGGTGGTCAGGGATTTGACAGACCTTAATGTCATTTTGGATGACTTGAGCTCCTTAAGGGCATTTATCAGCATCCATTTCAAACAGTCTGGAGCCCTGAAATGGGGTATTTTAGCATGGCTTGTTGTACATCGGTAGCAAAGCCAGCTACCATGAACCAGGAATATCTTTTGAGGCAGCTGCCAGAAGCAGCAGCCCAGACAGATGCATCAGAGGCATCATATGCTGAGCATAACAGATGCTTTCTAGTATCAATACCAGCCGAAGCAGCTTTTTATTTATTTCATTCTTGGATTACAACCTTTGAGTTAAAAGCTCATTTACAGAGATTCCACATCAATATTAAACAAAAAACAAAGAGACAATTTAACAAACATCACAATAATTGGCAAGAATCTAAAATGTATATATACAGTAAGAACACTGGGGTAAGTTTACAGGAGAGTAAGGTACAGAGTTTGGTAGAGAGGACTCAAGAGAGTAGGTATCCAAGACAGACTCGAGGTAGATAGGTAACCGAGAGGAGAGATTGCAGTCTAAGCATACTTCAAGCAGGGCAGGCACCTGTTGTCAAAGGAGAGGGGAAGGTGGTGTGGAATGGAGACAAGGAGGAGGGGGAGGGGATATGGAATGGAGACAAGGAGGAGGAGGAGGAGTACAGAGTTAAGGGGAAGGAAGGCAAAAAATGGGAGAGAGGTTATGGCCAGTTATTTAGAATGGGTGGGGCTTAGAGAACGGGTCTGAGGGATTAGGGAGATAGGGTGAGCAGGTGGGGTGGGGGAAGGTATGCTAGTAGTGAGTGCAGAATGCTGTCGCATTCAGTACGACGAGAAGGGTGGAGTAAGAGCTTATATGTTTGAGGCAGGCAAGTAGGGAGAGTGCTAGGCATGGGACAATAGGAATTGTCAAGTGATGCAGGCACATTTCTTTTGGCCTAAAAGGTGGGCGTGAAGATTAGCTTTGAAGGGTCCTAACTTGGACTCAGTCAGGAGGTTATTTGGGAGGGAGCTCAGCTGGTTAGGGGCACGGAATCCGAATGATCGCTGTGCTTGTGATGTACGGTGGAAGGGAACCTTGAAAGGATTTTTGTGCGAGCCTCTGGGGTCAGGCCTAGAGTAACCTTTATGGCCAGAAGGCAGACCTGATAGCGGGTTCTGAGATTGAGGTCTAGCCAGCCCATGAGGGAGTATAGGTCGCAGGTGTGGGTGAGACGAGGAGCTCCTAGGAGAAGTCTGCAGGCTTTATTGAGGGTTAGGGCTACTCTTTTTAGAGCCGTGTCGGAGACAGCACTATAAACAACGAGGCCATAGTCTATACTGGAGAAGACTGAGTTATTTATGGCCAGTTTGAGGGCGGCTTCCGAAAGGCATTGCCTGTGTTTGTACAGCTGGCCTATCTTCCAGTTTGCTGACCTACGGACCTGGTCTACGTGTAAGGAATAACAGAGGGGGCTTTAAGCAATTCAGCCTTGACAGGACCATCTGGCAAAGCTTGAACAGTAGTCATGGCAGATTTCCACAAGCTATTCTGAATTTTATCATATATACCTGATAAATCACAATCCTTAGGTCCAAGCATGCAGAGGGATACGTTTGTTTGCCCATAAAATCCAACCTCCTGGATTCCTTGTCAGTAGGTAAGGTACTCATGAATCCTGGGACTCTAGAGACATCATGGGTAGCCATGCTTATTACATAATCAGTTTCTGGCTGAGAAGCATAATAAGACTTAACAGATGGTGAAAGGTACTGTTTATCAGCCTTTCTAGGGACTGCAGGCAAGTTGTTAGGCCAATGCCATGCAGCGATTGTAGCATCCTCCAATGCAGGGTATACAGGATGCACCACAGTACTGTAGTAGTACAGCCATAACCTCTAGAAACTCCATTAGATTTTTCTTACTTGAGTCTTCCTCTTCATTCTTAAAGCCCATGACATCCTGGACTTGTATGAGCAAAACCTGAAATGTGAGGTCTTCAGGAGGAGCCCTGGGAGTACAATCCACAAAATCCTCCATGCAAGAAGATAGGGTAGAGCTGGAAGGGAGCCCTCCTTCATAGGGATACTCCTCCCTATCTTCCTCCTCCATGTTTAGGAGATCGGGATTATATTCCTCCTCCTCCTCCTGAATGATGACAGGGGTAATCAACAGACCTGGGGACAAAGGCAGTGGCTGTGATGGAGGAAGAGCAAGAATACGTTTATGTCCGGTCGGTGATAACAGTACCAGCAGGGAAGGCTCTCTCAATGGGACAGCTGGTACTGTTACTGGTAGTGACAGGAAAAGGCAAAGAAAGATGTCTGAAAATGATGCCAGCACAGTCTGGGAGTCGGCTATGCCCATTAGCAATACTGTTACTGTCGCTGGGACCGAATCAGACGATGGAGGAAGCATACCATCCGTAGTAGGTATAGCTATGCCCGTTAGAGGTACTGTGACTGTCACTGGAACAGAATCAGACGATGGAGGAGGCATACCAACCACAGTAGGTATGGCAGTGCCAGAGCCAAGTCCTGACCTTGGTGTCTCAGTGATGGCCGGGGGGGCTGTAGTCAATGCCGCCAGAACGGTCGACAAGAACTCACCCTCCTTCAATGGAGACCTTGATCTCATTGGTGAAACAGTTTTCTCTTGATGCTTATGGTGATGGCTAGAGGAGGAGGGTTTCAATGATGATCTGTCCTTATCCTTTTCTTTTCTCCAAGTGTTTTGCTGACCATGGTGATAACAGCATTACCAACTGCCACGGAGTACTTTTACAAATGGCGCCAGGTGGGTGGGAGGGAGAACACTGTTTGGAGCCCATAGCCTTGGCTTGGGCTTTCATGGCCATAATAGTGGTGAAGGTTTCTAGAGCCTTCTTACAGCGTCTCCTTGTGGCCTGGTTAAATCCCTGGCACATTTTGCAGGCCCTCATGTTATGGGACAAGAACAAATAGCAAATACACAGTGTTGTGCATTGTATCTGTAGATCTTTTAACCACAGGTACAAAACCGAAATAAAGGTTCTTCCAACAGTGGTACACAGGGAAACACTGATAAGTTTAAGTTAAGTAGAAAAATAATTAAATCATAGAAATGACAGCATTGTTTCTCTGCAGGGCCGATGAGCATTCACCGGCAGAAAAAAAAAAAAGGGAGAGGAGCTGGCCGCTCACGTTTTATTGGCACTGACACTGCATGTCATCGTGTGGGTAGCCCCAGCTAGCAAAAGTTTTTGAGTGGTCTGGATGCCGATGGCTTATAGTTCCAAAGGTGTGGCCCAGTGGAGGAAATATCCTCTATAAAGATCAGTAATTACACAAATAAAACTCCCAAAAGAGAGAATGTATCACAATAAAGAGCCCTTTCAAATAACAAGGACTTTCATTTCTCTTGAAAAGCCCCAATAATAGAGTGGCTTCTTTATTATTATATGAGAATGGTTACCAAATCAGGGAGAAAATTCCCGAGCCAGCCTGGCAACAAGAGCGCATTCTTGCAATAAATGCCAAGACACAAGCAAATCTGATGGCATAGCAGTGGCGATCACTGCCTGCAACAGTGTTACCCAGGCTCATGTCCTGATACCTCCAGCAGAAGGAAGATTAGGCCCCGAGAATGCTCTCCTGATAGGGCAGGTGACAGTGTCCCCAGAGAGCACCAGTGGGTGGGGAGAATGCTGCTCTACATCCTCAGGGGTGGCTGGGTTAGGGAAAAATGAGAACCCACCTGGAGGATGAAACAAGCACCCACTTCAACATCTCATAAGGCCATTCCAGCACCACCTCCTGGTTCAGAGGAGCTTGCCCCACTGCTGCAGTCAGTCAGTCTGAAAGGAGCTCAAGGACTGGGAGGAAGAGAAAGGCCCATCATTCATAGGAGAACTGCAGAGTTTACCTGGTCTACTACAGAGGGGCAAGGAGTGTGAATAAAGTAGCATTTGACTGGGAGATTAGAGCACTGGAGTAAGCCCGACCAGGACAGCAGGGTCACCCAAATGGAGTGGTTACACTGGCTGGTAACAGTTGCGGGATAACATGAATGTAGGCCACGGACCTGGCCCATTAGTAGAAAAATGGGGAAAAACTAGAAGAGGGTGAAAAAGTGACTAGAAAGTCCTTACTGGCAAATGTGTCTTTTTTTTTGGGGAGGGGGCGCACTTGGCACACGCTGCTCCATTAAGTCAGACGTAAGAGGGACTCAAACCACTAAGGGCTGTGTAAGTCAATAAAACATCTTGAAGTCCCTCTGAGACCCAACAGGCAGTCAGTGCAGATCCCTCAGCACAGGACTAATAAGTTCAAAGCAGCGAGTACCAGCCAACATGCTGTTGTCATTCTGCACTGGCTGCAGACAGGCCTCAATGGAGCATACAATAATACTTTTGGCTTTGATGTAATGACAGAATGCAGCAATGTTGTGAGATCAGAGCCAGTGAACCACATTCCTAAGTGGGTTAAAACATTTATAACTACATTCAGAACTCGACTGTCAAGGTAAACTCCCAAAGCTGCCCACCAAATTGGCCTTCCCTGGAAGCAACCTATTAATGACAGTGAGGTGCAAGGACCTGACACTCTCCTCACTGCTGCAACCATCAGAACATCTGACTTGTATGGATTCAGCCTGAGTCAGCTACTAGCCATCTATGCCCTTGTCTTGTCAAGACGCAGGTAAAACACGAGACATCAAACCAGGGGCTACTAAAATTAAGTTCTTCAGGCACTAGCCAGCAGGGATAATGAAAATCCAGTGGCCCCACAGACATTACACTAGCCCAAGTGGTGTACACATTGAAAGGCTACTGCCTCCATTACTAGCTAACAGGGATAGTTAATGGAAAATTTGTTGGCCAATACAAAAATCTATCAGCATTTATTTGGTGCCAATTTCATACCAGGCATCAAGCAACAAGGCAGAAGGAAAAGAAACACACAGTTGGGTATCACTGCTGTAGCAAAACAACTCATTAAATATTCAAATATTTCCTATCCAGTTTTGAAAAGCACCTAGGTGGAAATATAGGACAAACAAGTACAAATGACAGCTCTAGTCAACAGCCAAGCTGTATATTCATACAGCGTAGAAGTCTCTTACTGGGACATCCACCGTGACCTGCTTAATATTGCAGTTAGCCACTTGCTTAAGCAGATAGTACAGAACTGATGCTCAGACAAGTGGTCTGTTTATCAGCCTGCTTCCATTATGAGGCTGGCCACAACAGACCGCTACTGTATTTTTGTTAAAAAAATAAAATAAATAAATAAATAAAAGTTAGGTATAAAAGAAATAAGGGGTTGTTTAGTAAATGAGTAGAATTGCCAATTACTTTGTTTAAAACAATCTCAAAACAAATATATTTATCTTGCAAACCTATTTATTCAGGAATATTTGCAGAATGGGAGGGGGTTAGTTCACTGACCTTTCTTAACTTCTCACAGGTCAGACCCACCACATTCTCAAATCGTGTTTTCTTACACCAAAAACACAGTGAAATCATGCATAAAATCTGGACCCTGTTTTTTTTCATGAGTGACACTGAAACCCACAGTCACAAGTTCAAGAGCTAGCTATTTATACATTTTTTTAAATGTGTATCAATTTGCTGAACAATGCTAACAAGTGGAAGTCTACTGGAAAAAAAAAAAAAAGTTCTTTAGCCAGCCCACTGCTAGCCCTACACCACTTGCAGTACCGATGACCAAGGTTCGGGAACAAGCCTGGAGCATCACAAGGTTGGCTGGGGGGTGGGGGGTGGAGGAGGGTAGTATGAGCATCCAGAGCACTGCTCTCCTCCAGGGGTGGAGGACCAAGGTGGTCGGCAATGGTCCGACTCCTAGTGGAGGCTAGGAGTCAGTGCACCTGACACCCTGTGTGCATGCAGGTCAGGGACTCGGTGGGCACTGGCACATGCATGGGTGCATGTGTGGTGTGCCTCTGACGCCACTGTACGTTCGAGCCTAAGAGGAGCATTAAAGAAAAAATTAACTCTCGCCAGGCAGCAGCATGAAGCTAGGACCCTGGACTGCCTACACTCAAACTGACTTGAAAGGCATTAAGTCTCAGGCAGGGCTCACAGAACGATTGTGGTCTCTCACCAGCTGGGAGGGAAGTGTCGGGGTGGAGGGTGGTTCCAGAGACCCTGGCGTTGCTATGGGATAAACCCCCCTGCCCCAGCAGGAGTGCCAGAAACAGAGTTAAAAAAATAAATGTTATTTAGTATCTTATGGTTTCATTTACGTTTAATTATATTAAACATACTAACAGGGTGTCAATGACACAGTGATGGTAACAAAGGGAAAAAAATGTAGCAAATATGTGAAACATTAGCCAGATATTTTCTAAAAAAATTTTTGTTTAAAGTCTCCAGGAGGCATATAAGTAGCCCTTTAAAGAGGGAGGGCAGATCTGCAGCATTCGCAATTCCTTTTTGCGCAACCCCTTTCTTTGTGTATAGGTCTCTCATTGTTTTCTGTCACTCACTGCTTTTCAACTCCTTAAGTGTTCGCCGGCCAAGATATTGTTAACTCCAGTCAACTGTAGTTTGTTTTGTTTTCTGTCTCACTGGTTCTAAAAACCAACCATGCATGAGGCCCAGTTTGCCAGAATCTGTTCCAACTGGTCACAAAATTCCTGATGCCAATACTGCCACTTGCATGGGCTGCTGCATTGAGGAAAATGGAGCAGCTCCTTAGTGTGCTCAATCCCCCCCCCCCCAAAATCTGTTTATTCCTCCTCGGCCACGACAAGGCAGGGCTCCCCTTTCTGCTGGCTTCCACCACCTCCTCCTCCTCCCACCATCCACTGTCTCCCTAAGACTTACTTGTCTGCAGGTTTGCTCTGTGATGTGGCAGATGGGGGTGTGGTGAGCAGGCATCATGCGTCCTTCGCCGTGCCATTTTGCTCCCTGTTTTTTCTCTCCATTACACCCCAGGGCCTCAGCAACATGATCATGCCTGCGCGCCACAACTGGCAGTCTGGCTCCCCCCACCCGACCTAATGCCAGCCCCTTCATTTGCCTAGTGCTATCACCGAGCCTCCACTCAGTGGCAGCCAAGAGCTGTGAAAGCTCATCTCCCCAATCTGGGAGAGGGGAGAAGAGCTGCCTAGCGGCTTCTCAATCCTCTCCCAGCGCATTCTCCCCAGCCGATCCCCAGCAACCCAAGCTTGTTCCTGAATTCAGGTCGCTGGCATGGTAAGCGGTAAGGCACAGAGTGCCTCAGCCCTCTACACCACCAGTTGCGTGCTCAATTTTTATCAAACTGACAACCAGTGTTCTGATTGCAACCAATGATGTCACTGGCTGAAGCACCAATTGTGAAGCAATGGGGAGGGAGCTATGAACAGAGCTGGTACTAATGGAAAAGGAACAAGAAAACAAAAGGAGAAACATATTGTATACAAAAAAAAAACATGCTGGGGTAAGCAAATATGAAAAATGTTTACAAAATCCCACCTGTTGTCCACTTAAAATAAATGAAAATGCTTACCTCACTGCAGCAAAATAGCTAATACGTTTATTGTGACCCAGTGTGAATAAAACTAGTAGCCAAAACAGTGCAAGGTGCTCAACGGCAGTGACAGAACTGCAGCCGAAAAGATAAAATAAATGTCCATCAGCACTTCAAACAGCGCTCCCGTAATCAAACACCCGACCAGGCAACCGGATGTGCAGGTAGTGTACAAGCTGGTGTACACACATACGCTGAGGTTTCAACGTAAGCCTTCTGAAGACAGTATTGTGAAACCAAGTATCTGTGACATCTGGCTTGCATGCCAAGTTAAAAATTCAAAAGTAGAGGACGAGAGGAACAAGGCACTGTTTCTGTGAAAAACAGACTTGTGCATAACAATACACGCTTTGTTCTAATAAAGAAACCAGTCTTTATGTTCCTATGTTGCTGACTGACTTCAGTGCTGAAATCATAAACTGCAAATCCAGCATAGTGGCCACAGACATGTTTTGTATCTTTAAAAAGCTAGACATGCCAGAAACAGCATCCAAAAATGTTATTACTTTTTAAAGGTAGACAGTTGTTACTTTTTATTTTCAAAATATTTTTCCTTTTCATTTTACTAATTAGAAGGTGTTCTCTCTGCTAGTATTGGGGGTGATGCATAGAACAGCACCATACCTGCAGGATGACATAACTGGTGTTATTCCCCTTCATACCTCATCAGCGTTGTGCCCTCACTCTTTGTGGCATCACTAGAGATCACTCTTGGCAGAAAGTGAGAAGCTCTTCTTGGTTCATCATGATGTCATAATTAAGAAAGTCACAGTTCTGATGAGGTATGAAGGGGAATAAACTAGGCAAGTCAGCCTGCAGTACAGTACGTAAGCAATAATGCATGAGAGGATGTGTGATTATGGGTCAATAATCACACCCACCACAAGGGCACTGCGTGCCTTTTAAACACATACTAACATACTAAAATGCCAGCAGAATAGGCCTAACGGTCTTTCGTGACTGCTCGTTTGGTCAGCCCCCACCCTGGGAGCTGACCTTGCTGCCCCCCTCGTCCTCTCTGGCTTCTCCCTTTCCAATCCCAGATATTCTCACTGCACAGGACTTTGCGTCCAGAACCCTTCCCCTGTACCTGTCCCACCCCCTCTTGAACCCCTCCACCGTCTCTGCCTCCACCAGCCCCCTGGGCAGCGCATTCCATGGCTCCACCACCCTCTCAGTGAAGTAGCACCTCCTCCTTTCTCTCCTGAATCTTCCCCCCTCCAGCTTCCACCCATGCCCTCTAGTTGCCCCCTTCCTTCCTTGGAGCACCTGACTGCTTCTCCCTATTTAACCCCTTCATGTACCTGAAGACCTCCTATCATGTCCCCCGGTCCCTTCTCTCTTCCAATGTGTACATATTTAGCTCTTTGAGCCTCTCCCCATAGGTCCTGTCCCAAGCCCCAGATCATTTTGGTTGCCCTCCTCTGGACCCTCTCTAGGAGTTTAATGTCCCTCTTTAAGTGTGGCCTCCAAACTGCATGCAGTACTGAGGTGCGGCCTCACCAGCTGCTATATGGGAAGTATCACTCCTCCTTCTGGAGGTGATCCCATGATGTGCATTCCAGCATCCTGTTGGCCTTGGCGCTGCCCTCCTACAAGTCTCAGAGTTGTTCATCTTGACATCCACCACCACCCCAGGTCCCTCTCAGCCATTGAGACTTGTTGCATCCCCGGTGTACTCTTGGCCTGGGCTTCTGGCTCCCAGATGCAGTACCTTGCATTTCCCTGCATTAAACCTCAGCTTCCACTTTCTAGACCATCTTTGCAGAGCCTCCAGGTCCCCCTGTAGGGCCACCCTCCCCTCTTCCCCATCCACCACTGCCCCCAGTTTTGAGTCATCCGCAAAGAGACTCATCTCACTCCTGATACCCTTCCTTATGACAGAGACATAGGCATTGAACAGGAGGGGCCCAAGGACTGATCCCTGAGGGACCCCACTAATGACCCTCCTTGGGGATGAGACTATCCCACCAACCATCTGTCCTGGAGCCAACTGCTTATCCATCTGATCATCTGGTTCCCCACCCCCATTTCTCCCAGCGTATTCAACAGGCCCCTGTGAGGAACAGAGTCAAACGCCTTGCTGAAGTCAAGATAGAGGACGTCCACCAGTCTACCCAGGTCCAAGGCTCTCGTCACCCAGTCACAGAACTCCACAAGGTTTGTCTGACACGATTTCCCTGGGACGAATCCATGCTGTCTATCGTCCAGGCACCTCGACTTTTCCAGGTTCCCCCCAGCCTCTCCTTGACAATGCCCTCCATCACCTTGCCCACCACCGATGTCAGGCTGATGGGCCTGTAGTTCCCTGCCACCTCCCTTGATCCCCGCTTGTGGATAGTCACTATATGCACCACCTTCCAGTCCTGGGGTACCCACCCTGTCCTCAGAGAGATGCTGAAAAGCTCCGCCAGGGGTTTCGTCAGTTCCTTCAGCACTCTAGGATGTAATTTATCTGGCCCCAGTGCTTTCTCCGTCTTAAGGGCCCCACACTCTCAGCCGTGATTTCCACCTCTGCTACCTCGTCTCCCTGCCTGGTCTTCCCCCCTCCTGACAGTGATGGCCCATCCCTCTCCCAGACCCGACGATTGGCAGGCCCCAGTTTCACCATCCTCCTCATGTATGATGCAGCCCCCCCATTTTCCTTGGTGAAAACTGAGGCTAAGTACTCATTTAGTACCTCAGCCTGCTCCCCCGGATTTTGTGCCCATCCCTCCCCTGTTTTAATCCTGCTAATCTGCCCCTTCACCCTTCGTGTTTCCCCAATGTATCTAAAGAACCCCTAATTTCCCTGGCCAGGTTCTGCTCCTTCCTTGCCTTAGCTGCCCTCACCACCCTAGTGGCCCTTCTGACCATCAGCTCATATTCACCTCTATCCCTTTCACTCCTTAGGCACTTGAAATGCCTGTAGCCGCCTTCTTTCCCCTCACCACTCCTGAACCTCCCTGGTCCACCAGCAGGGTTTACGGGCCCTACCACATTTTCGTCTTACTCTTGCACAGGTGCTGGTAGCATCCTGCATCCCCCTCCTGATGATTTCCCACCTACTGTCAGCGTCCATGTCTGGCCCAATCCCATCCAAATGCTTCTTAAGGATCCTTCCCATTTCCTTGAAATCCGCCCCCTGAAGTCGGTTACCTCAGTCTGTGCAGCCTTCTACCTCTCCTAGGTCCAGGCAGAACCAGACCGTGGCATGGTCACTCCCCGCCAACGGGTCCCTTACCTCCAGGCCTCCAATCTGGTCATTGTCTGCCAGGATCACATCCAGTATCTGCACCTCCCTGGTCGGTTCCCCTACCTGCTGAGTTAGGAACGCATCCTGAAAGACATCCAACAACCTCTGTTCCCTGGCCACCGAGGATGTCATAGTCTCCCAGTCCGTTCCTGGCATGTTTAAGTCCCCCAGCAGCACCACCCTTCCCCTGCCCAACTTGCAGTTTCTCCCAACATCTGCCACCAGACTCTCCTCCAGCTCCTCCGCCAGCGCAGGGGGTCTATACACCAATCCTATTTTTACACTCTTGCCCCCATTTGTTATCAAGGTGACCCAAATCGCCTCCACAGTTCCCTCCACCTCCTCCAATGCCAATGCAGTTTTAGACTATTACTGCCACACCTCCTCCCCTTCCCTCCCCCCGTCCTTCCTGAACATAGTGTAAACCTCCAGGTTCAGGTCCCAGTCGTGCCCTGCGGTGGCCCAGGTCTCAGTGACCACTGCCACATCCACCTCTCCCTCAGTTAGCATCGCCTGGAGCTCAGGCATTTTATTGCCCAAGCTCCTGGCATTTAGCAGGACTACCTTCCACCCTTTCTGTGTACTTCCATTTCCCCTGCTTGCGTTCCCATGGGGATTCCATCTTCCCCCCGGTCAGCACCTTACCAGTCGGCCTTTTCCCGCATTCCTCCAGCTCCCCAGGGGGGTGGAGACCAAGTCCCTCCTCTATCGGACCCCCCTCGACAGCCTTTTCTCCCATCCCTCCCCACTTCACAAGTTTAAACCCCACCTTTCACCAACGAACCCCTCTATTTTCAACTTAAGATTTCCCTCCTCCAAATTGAGATGGAGCCTATCTCTAGCATATAGCCCTTATCCTCCCAGGTCTCCCCAATCCCCCATCAGCCCATAGCCTCTGGCCCCACACCACTCCCTGAGCCACTGGTGTATCTCCCTAATCTTCCTTTTGTGCTCCCCACTAGCCCTTGGCACCGGCAGGATTTCCGAGAAGGAAATCGCACATCCTATGTCATGACAGACCCTGGCAAGCTCTCTGAACCTTGCCTGTATCTCTACCTCACTATTTCCCTCAATGTCACTGGTACCCAGGTAGATCAGTATATCTGGGGAACCTCCAAAATCCTTTTCCAGCTGATATATCTCATGCTTGGCCCTGTGCACCATTAGTCCAGGGAAGCATTCTGTTCTAACCGGGCAGGCTTCCCTCTGCCTATCCCATTTGATACCCCTGCTCATGGAATTACCCAACAGGATCACTCTGACCACCCCTTTTCCTCCACCCCCCCTTTCCATGTCCCTCATCCTTTCTACCGGCCCCTCCCCCCAGCCGTCTCCTTGCTCCGCCCCCTATCTGGGTGCCCCCTGCCGGCCCCTCCTTATTTACCCTGGCCTCCTCCCCTCTGATCCTATGCCTCTCCTCCTCCCGAGTATCCTTTTGTACCCCGCTATCCCAGCCGTTGCTGCTTGCGACTGGTCCTCCCCCCCCATCTGCTAAACTTGCCTGGCTCGTCCTTCCTTCTTCCCGTCTCCATTCAGGCCCTCCTTGCCTGTCGTGTTCCCCTGGCATAAACCCTCAGTTGCCTTTGCTCTGATCCACTGCTCCCCCCCATTTTCCCATGTTACAAGTTCCCCCCTGTTTTTCCTGCTATCCAGCCCCTGCCTCCTGCCCTCCACTCCCTTTCCATCTCCAACCACCCCTGTTATGACTACATCACCCTCCCTCATCCTCAAGCAGAAGAAGAGAATTGAAGCGGTTACTGAGCTTAAGGTCTGATGCACCTCCCCCCCTTGCTTCCTTCTGTCCTGCCCCAGCCATCTGCCTACTTCCCTGAGAATGTCCTCCCTTTGGCCCCCCTTTGTGAGGGTCCCCAGATACCTGCCTGCTTCCTTGGTAGTGTCCTCCTTTTGGGCCCCCTCTGTCAGGGTCCCTGTGTGACCCCAGAGTACTCCCTGCACTTCTTTCCCTATGCCCCCGGCCCTAGTGCTTGGTGCAACCCCGTGGAAGAGCCCCTGCCCTATTCCCCAATCATACCTCCCCCCCTCCCTCCAGCTGTCTCCCAATCCCCTCAACCTCCTCCCTAAGCTGTGCCAGCAGGTGGCACATTGGGCAACCACCGAACTTCCAAGCCCAGTCCAGTATCATGGCCGCCCCACACCCTGTGCACCCCACCACCCTCCCAAAGTGCCGGCCCTAATGACGTGTGGTCCCATCCCCCTCCAAATAGGTTTCCTTGGGTGAACTACCAGGTTCCCCACTAGTCCAAGATACACCCCTACCCACTAATCAGGTCACCCACTAATCCTAGATACAGTCCCACAGTAAACAGGTACCCCTGTTACTAGGTGCAGTACTACACAGTAAACATGACAGAGGTGTGCGATTAATGACCATAATCATCCCGCAAGTGTTTTACTGCACTTGTAACATGTGTAGAAAACTTCATCAATAAATAATGAGAGACAAGTGACACTTTACTGTTTGAACATTGTGAGATACAGGAGTTCCTGTGAAAATGAGCTAAAAAAGCTGAACGGGATCAACTTTTGGCTGTATTTTGAGCCCCCATTTCAAAAATGTGTCTGCAGCCATCTAGATGCCTATGAATGTGATATGTGGTGCCAGATTTTTGATAAAATAGCTATTTCTTGAAGTTTCAATATAATGTCTCGGGGTTTTAAATAATAGATTAGCAGTTTTTTTCGTTGGACAATACTAACTGTACAGAAAGCATTTATATAGGTTTTCTAGAAGTGTTATATTTGTTAAACACAGTGAGGCAAGTGTTATGCAT
The DNA here is from genome assembly GCA_016271365.2 of Neoceratodus forsteri. NCBI lineage: Eukaryota > Metazoa > Chordata > Ceratodontiformes > Ceratodontidae > Neoceratodus > Neoceratodus forsteri. The sequence goes on from JADMNL010000025.1 coordinate 48,966,467, forward strand.
TTTCACAATGTTTTAGAACCTTTATAGGCAAAATGCTAATACATTTTTAGAGTTAAATAAAACCCTGCGCCTTAGACATCCTGTCCGTATTCCCGGCCGCCTGATGCTGCAGCGTGCTCACATTACAACATGGTGCCTCAGCGCCAGTAAATTCCTTCGTGGACAGGTTTGGAAATGTTTGAGTATTATCAGGTAAAGATGCTTTTGATGGTGGGCAGTGAGGTGAACATTCTAATGTTACTCACCTTAGAAACGAGCAATGTAAACCAGTTAAATGACTGACAATAAAGCTGTAACTCGGGGCACGCATGTGAGTATCAACAAGTGTAGTAATACTAATATGGCTGTGAGTAGTTGGCGTGTAATAGTGGACCAGTAATTACATGGCTCAGAGGTACTTTCAGCCAATCAAACCAGTAGAATTTTTCTACATGTTATAATGCTTCACACATCATACCTTGTATTGTCCGACATAAATCTTCTGCTTAGTAAGGGGAAAGTAAAAGAAACAACAATTTCAGGCAGTGTACTAGCTCTTTAAGTTACAGCAAAGGCAATACTCTGGACACTAGAATATGTAATATATGTGAAGTTGCAGTAGTTGATAAGCCTTTGTTAATTAGACTATTTACATAGGGTATGTATTTCCGTTTTAAAATTACACTGCACTTTTAACAGCACTTCAAAGCAATGAATCGGCGGGGGCGCAGTAATTTTACGCAGGCACACACAGCAGCTGTGGCTTGCTAAGCATCATCCCACACAGCACCACAGACAATTGCATCAGTCTAAGTTTTACTGACTTGCCACGGGGTTATCTCCTACTCCACTACAACAAAATTCTATCAGAAGACAAGCTTAGCTTGACAGTCTTATTCAAATAATCTAATCTCCAAGACTAGAGCAGCATTCCCCTCTCCCCCATGCTCTTCAAATCTAATCAAGTGCTAGATTCCTGGTGCTGAACTGGAACCATACACTTCTGGCGCAGAACAGAGAACTTTCTTTTAATTAGATTTTCATTGACGACAAACTCAGACAGATATGTCATATCAAACATTGCATAATAATTTATCATACAGGTCACTACACGATATAACGCAGGATAGTAAGTAAACGATGCTTCAATGGAATACACAGCTTGATTTACACTCATTATTAAGGTATCAATTTACGTAAACTAGATCCCACTCTCAGCCTGCTAATTTCCCGGAATTCCATAACTTGATGAGGAAGCACTTTTTCACTGAGAGGGTCATGGCCAAGTGAAAGAGTTGCTGGAGAAGGTGGTCTCCCTGAAAACGATGGATAGTTTCAATACAGAAAGGGACAGAGTGAAGGTGAAAGTTGCAGGTAGTAGAGGGGGTATTTGAGCGGGGTTACAGGGGGAAATGGTGGGGCAGATCCCTCTGTAAACACAGCGAGACCTGCAAATTGAAACCAGATAGACAAAAGGCCTTTATCTGCTGGCATAATTTGTACATTTGTACTTCTAGTATTAGACTAACGAAGAACATATTTTGGTAGAGAGAAGAAAAAAGAAATGAAACATTTCTTGATACTGTCGGAAAGAAAATACAGGTTACTCACCTGTAACAGGAGTTCTAGGAATGGTATATGTTGTTCATCCACACTCATTGGCAGGTATCCTTGCCGCTTTAAATCTTGCCGGAAGGTCTTCAAGCTTGCTCCTCCCACCCACCCGGGTGGTATAACTCTTGGCTCCGCCCCATGACGCCAGATCTGGCCCGCTGGAAGCTCAGGTTGTCGCGTCGAGCGAGAGTCGGGTGGGTCGGATGAACAACATACCATTCCTAGGAGCTCCTGTTACGGGTGGTAACCTGTATTTCTAGGGACATGGATATGTTGTTCATCCACACTCATTGGCAGACTCTAGCAGTTCTCCGGGAGGAGGGAGCAAGACGACACCCCAATACTTACTTGGGAAAGAGACTGGAGAACCGAGGCCCCAAAACCAGCATCCCCGGCGTGACTCAAGGTCGATGTGGTAATGGGTAATGAAGGTGTTTGCTGACTGCGGTAGCAGCCTGCAGAATTTCCTGGATAGGGACGTCCCTGGAAGCAGCCACCGTTGCAGCAGTATGGCGGGTAGAATGAGCTCTTATCCCTCTGGGAGCTCCATGCCGCCAACTTATAGCGAGATCTATGCAGGGAGGTTACCCACCTGCTTATCGTCGCTTGGCTGCAGGTCTGCCAGATGCGGCTTCAGCGTAGGTGACAAACAGCTGGCGAACCTCTCGAATTTCAGCCGTGCGCTCCTTATAATAAGCGGCGCCCTTCTAGGGTCAGAGTATGGAGCCTATATTCGACCTCGAGGTGTGATTGGGGTAGAACACCGCGAGAGTCAACACCTGGTTAAGGTGAAACTCCGACACCACCTTCGGAAGGAATTTCGGTGGGGGCGCAGGACCTTCTGTCCCTGTGGAAGACCAGGTAAGGAGACTCGTGCAAAGCGCCTGGAGCTCTCCCATCCTTCTGGCTGACGTGATAGCCACCAGAAGGCGGTCTTCCACGACAGGTGAGAGAGAGCACACCTGTGCATAGGTTGAATAAGCTTGCCTGACTTTGCCAGTACCAGCAGTAGATCCCACGGAGGTGGGGTTCCCGCACTGGAGAAATGTGATCAAGGCCTTTGAAAAGCGCCAGACCACCTTCTCCCTGCGCCACCGACTGCTTCCGGCCCGCCCGTAAGCAGAGATGCTGCCAGGTGCACCTTAGGGTCGATCGGCCCAAGCCTTGACTAGAAAGGGACCATAAATAGTCCAAGATGCTTGCCAGGAACAGGAGGAAGGGTCAAGCCCTTGCCCTGACACCAAATAAAACCTTTTCCATTTGAAATAACATTTTCTGGTGGAAAACTCCTTACCGGGGCGCCCTCAACTACATTGAAGACCTCGTCGGAAAGACCCAAGGCCTGGAACTCTAGCCGCTCAGGAACCAGGCCGTCAGGTGCAGGGATTGAAGGTCCGGATGGAACACCTTCCTGATTGACTGAGGAAACAGATCAGGCGAGCTGGAAGCTGCAGCGAGTCCTGGAGCTGAGACTGAGGAGATCTGGGTACCAGAACTGGCGAGGCCAGTCTGGGGCTATCAGAATCACCTGCGCCTTGTCCCTCCTCGCCTTGAGAAGCACCTTGTGGATCAAGGGAAATGGGAGAAAGGCGTAAAAGAGGCCCGGGGTCCACTGCCTCGAGAGGCATCCCCTGCAGCGAGCCCTGCTGAGGGGGGCGGGCATGGAACAGACTCAGCTTGGCGTTCTCCTGAGGCAAACAGGTCCACCTGAGGTGTGCCCCAATGGGAGAACAGATGCTGTACTACCTCCGGCAGGAGAGACCACTCGTGGGATGCAGCCCCTATCCAGCTCAGGGCATCGGCCAGGGTGTTGGAGGCTCCTGCCACGTGAATGGCTAGGAGATCCGCCTCCAGGCTGCGCACGAGTGACCAAATGCGGGCTTCCTTGCATAGAAGCATGGAGCGCGTCCCACCCTGGCGGTTTAGATAGTACATGGTCGGGTATTGTCCGTCTGGACTCGGACCACTTGACCCGAGGAGGACGGGCAAAGCGGTGAGAGCTAGGCGGACGCTCGGAGCTCCAACAGGTTGATGTGGCATCGGGACTCCGCGGGGACCAGAGGCCATGAGCGGTGTTCCCCAGATGGGCACCCCAACCCATCAGAGAGGCGCATCGGTCGAAGAGAGACCGCGGCTCGGGCGGACGACGGGATGCCCTCCTGCAAATGATCTGGAACGGTCCACCACTGGAGAGTTCCACATTCCGTGTCACCGACACAAGCTGGTCAAAAGGATGCGGCCTTGTGACCACTGGCTGGCCAGTCCCCACTGAAGGGGACGCATGTTCCAGCGGGCCCAACGGACCACGCTGGTGCAGGCCGCCATGAGACCCAGGAGGTGCAGGAAGTCCCGGGCAGGGCGCAATTGCCCAACCAGAAATGATCGGGCAAAGGAGGAAAGAACCTCGGCCCTGTCCGCCGGGAGCCGCGCTCTGGCTCAGAGAGAGTCGAGCTGCGCCCCGATGAATAGAATCACCTGCTTCGGCTCGAGTTCCGACTTGGCCTCGTTGATAAGGAGGCCCAGTTGAGAGCAGACCTGGAGGGCCAGATCTCTGGACTACTCCACCTCCTGCCTAGAGGAGCTGCTATCAGCCAGTCGTCCAGGTAAGGGTACCGGACCCTCGGGCGCCGCGGGAATGCTGTCACCACTGCCATGCATTTGGTGAAGACCCTGGGAGCTGGAGACAAGCCGAAGGGCATGGCTTGGAACTCGAAGAGGATCCTTCCGCTCGGAAGCGAAGGAATCTCTGGTGAGACGGACGGATAGGGGCGTGAAAAAACGCGTCCTGCAAGTCCAGAGAGCAGAACCACACGCCGCGTTCCAAGGATGGTATTATCTGAGCCAGAGTGACCATCCTGAAGGTTGAGACCTTAGGAACTTGTTTAGGTCGTGTGGAGTCGAGAATGGGCGCCAGCCCCCGTCCCTTCGGAACCAGGAAGTACCTGGACACAAACCCTGGGTCTGAAGGAGGTCCACCACCTCTCTTATCACCTCCTTCTGGAGGAGAGGCGATGTCGGCTCGACGAGCCGCCAGTGAGGCTGGGGATCCGAAGAGCCCACGACGGGCGGCCTGAAGGGTGGTGCCTGCTCGAATTCCAGAGCAAGGCCTCTTCCACCACCTCCAAGACCCACCTGTCCGTGGAAACAGCGGACCAGGCGGGAGGAAGTGCGGAGCCGTCCCCAGGGGGACCAGGGAGTAAGGTAGCGGAATGGGCGACACCCTCAGCCCGTCACTGGGCAGGCTTGGAGGAGGGACCGGCCGAGGGACCTCCTGGGCCTTCCTCCCTGCCTCCTGTTAGAAGGCCGGGCTTGGGTTTGGGATGCCAAGGCCGAGCCTGCTGGCCCTGGCGTTGCTGGGCGGCGACGCTGGCAAGAAGGACGAAAGGAGCTTAGGCTGTGGCTTGCGGCCTTTGTCCTTCTGAGCGGAAGAGACAGAGTCCAAGGTAGCATTGGACTTCTCGATCCTCTGCAGGTGACCTTCCACCCCAGGCAAGAGGTCAGTCCCCAAAAGGAACATCCACCAACTTGTGCTGGGTATCCAGTAAAGGTGGATATCCTCAGCCAAGCCGCCTGACGCATAGCCACTCGGCCGCCACCGATCTGGCACATGAGTCCCCTATATCCAAAGCAGTCTGGAGCTGCTGTTTGGCCACTGCCCTGCCCTGGTCCCGCACCTGCTTGACCGTAGTCTGCAGATCGGCGGAAGATGAGGATGACCTCATCCAGGAGCCCAACAGGGCATGAGAAAAATGTGCCATGAGGACGGCCCGAACTGGCCTGCGAGGCGAGAGAGGAGGGCATGGCGTAGACTTTCGCCCGACATAGTCCAATTTCTTGGATTCCTTGTCAGGAGGTTTGTCCACATCCCTGGCGTTGCCGGCGCGGAAAGCTGTCGGTAACCAACCCCTCAGCAGAGGTGTTCAAACCGGACAAGGAACCGGTGGGGACGCATACTTCCTGGCCATCCTGGCCCGGCGCAGGGAGCAGGCGGCGCTGCCAAAGCTCCAGTGCCGGACCCACTATGGCCTCGGCCACCGGAAAGGCCTCCGTCCGAGAATCCCCTCGGTCCAGAATCTCCGTGAGGGGATACCTGGCCCGTTTGGAAACGGGTTCGAGCTCCATCCCGGTGGACTCCGAGATGAGCCGAAGCAGTCCTAGGAGGACGGCAGGGCTATCGTCCATTGACTGACCTCCTGAAGACTCCAAATCCAGTCGCTTGGAGAAAAGGAGGAATCATCTTCGGACTCGGAAGAGTCCTCGAAAAACTGCCTCTGGCCTGAGCCACCCTTCACCTGCCGAGGTCGGTCGGGAGTGAGGGGTAACTGACAACGCGATGGGGTAGACCCTTAGCTGACGAGATCCTTGGTCGGGCCCCAATTGGTGGCTGGAGGCGGAGGTTCCACGGAATCGGTGGAGCAGCTGGTTTGGCCGAACAACCGGCCTGGGTATAGGCTCCTCGGATAAGTCGAGGTTGTGTCGGCGCTCGGTGACAGCCACTTAATGGCGAAGGCGGCAGGGTGGCTTACTCTCGGCCAGGAGAAACTGTTGCAACACTAAGGTCCTAAATACCGTCGGCGTAATCTTACGCTGACCTCCCTCGTCCAGGAGGAGGGCGAGCGGCGACGCCGCTTACCGCGGTGCCGAGACCGAGACCGCCTATGACGGTGGGATCGGCTGGACTGCGAAGAGGTCCGAGACCGAGAGTCCCGGAATTTCCGAGGTCGGTGCGGGGAGGTGTCGGCCGGAACCGGCACTCCCTTCGGCTCGGATGGTCCATCCGAGGGCTCCGGAACCGGAGGCACAGGCGAGCCCACGGGATCCTCAACTCCTCCCGGGGGAACCGGGGAGAGGGGAATCTCGGCTGCTAAAGGCGACAGCCCGTCCAATGGGTCGAGAAAAATCTCGACTTCATCGGTGGGAGTCTCGGTCAACTGACCTGACGGGGACACCGTGAGGCCAGTGGCCGAAGCCGAGCGGTCGACCGAAGCCGACGGTCGACGGCCCGGGGAGAGGGACCTTTCCCGCTCCCAAGAGCGTCGACGGAGGGACTTACCTCTGTCCCTCTTTTTGGACCGAGAATAAGGTCCCGCAGACGTAGGCCCTTCTCCTTTAGTGGAGAGGGACAGACAAAGCTCCTTAAAGGAAGCCGTGTAAGAAGAGCCCAGAAAGAGCGGGATAAATGCCGCGTCGAGGAAGATACGCCCGCTACCGCCTCCCTCTTCGAGGGGCTTACCATCCGCCGAGCTGGATCCGCCGGAAACTACCGCCCGACACCGCCAACCGGGCCTCCTTGGACTTCACCGGAGGGAAACGCTTCTCGGGACGGCCCAGTTGCAATCGGGCAGCACGGTCTTCGAGGACGTAGGCCGAGAAAGATGAGCACAGGTCGCAAGCCTGCGGGTCGTGCTCAAGGCCTAAGCAGTAGACACACGTGGAGTGTGGATCCGTCCGAGACATCTTCTGCCCGCATGGGCATCTCCGAAATCCGGGAGTCGATTTGTCCATCGCAGCCGCGGGGGATAGAAGACTGAAGTCTTTTTCGCAAAATTTATTTTTAAATCCGTAAACGGAGAAATAGGAACCAGTCTCAAACGCAGAGCGTTAAGGAGGGAACCTGAGCTTCCAAGCGGTAAGGAAGATCTGGCGTCATGGGGCGGAGCCGAGAGTTATACCACCCGGGTGGGTGGGAGGAGCAAGCTTGAAGACCTTCCGGCAAGATTTAAAGCGGCAAGGATACCTGCCAATGAGTGTGGATGAACAACATATCCATGTCCCTAGAATTAAAATTTTCAGCTGCATCCTTTTAACAGAAAGAAAACAGTGTCCACCCAGCTTACATTTCTGCTGAATGATACAGTTTACATCGTAAAGGTTATAAACCAGCAATACTGTTTTAAATTGGGATACAGAAGCCAGACTGTTGATACATCCTTGGTCTGTGGTATGCTTGCAAGTGGTCTGCTGTACTAAGATCTAGGTCACTGCAGTAAATACCCTCCTTGTCCCAAAATTACAAGCAAATTCTTTGAGTTCTCATTAATTAGCAGTTAGACACCATCACACACACGCACACGTACTGTTCAAAGACATTTTGCTGCGACTTGGGAAAGGACTTTTTTATACTCTCCAAATCTAGACATCTTTAAAATAGCTTTTATTTTGGTAACAATTTCATTTATCCACTGGTAGCCCGCAATGTTTACTATTATAAACTAAAAATGGAACCAAAGATTCTAAATATCATTTTATTCCTTTAGAGTAAACTACCACTTGCTATTATTGTTTTTCAAAATTTGTATAACATGATGCTTTTCTTGCAATACAAATATTAGCACAATATGTTTTTCTTTCAATGAAATGTTCTTACGACCAATTCCCTAATTGGTTCCATTGTGAAATATACACTGGACTGTGTCTTTTTCCATAGCTGATTTTCCCTCACCAAATAAAGCAATGAGACACGGCAGGAGAGTGTGCATTGTTATACTAAGGGAGTCGGAGCATCACAGTGGGCTGTGTTGCCCCTGGGTACTGCTCCCCACTGGCTACAGAAAGTACAGTTACATAAGAACTTACTGTAACAGTAGATCTTCAAGACAGGCTCTTGCAGTAGGTATTTACCAGTAGGACTAAGCCGCCAGGCGTCAGGACCCCACAGAAAAATCTTCCTAGCTAGCAGTGTCTGGCAGGGACCGCCCCCGACGTCACCCGAGTGACGTCAGCATGCGTCAGTATAAAGGGGGCGGTCCCCATGCCCGCCTTCCAGTTCTCCCGCCGGAGACCAAAAGGGCATGACAGGAGAAAAGGAAATGCCCCCTAAGAAAGGAAAAAACTCAGGGAGATGGAGGGAGGGAAAGCAATACCTACTGCAAGAGCCTCCCTCAAAGATCTACTGTCATGGAAACTTCTTGCGTAACTGTACTTGCTATCTTACTTCGAGAGGGCTCTTGCAGTAGGTATTAGCCAGTAGGACTGAGTCCCAAGCAGTACGGAACAAGTCTGAATCCAGGGAGGAGGAGAAGAAACATCCACACACAGAAGAATTGTCAGAAGAGGGATCTCGAGAAAGGAGCCCCTGTAAGACCACCAAACTGAATCCTGCCCTGTGGCAAGGGGGGCAATGTCCAAGCTGTAATGATTTGTAAAATTATGTAGAGATGTCCAGGTAGCGGCTGCACAAATTTCTGCAGCTGACACGTTCCTGAAACAAGGAGCAGAGACAGCCACGCCTCTGGTGGAATGCCCTTTCACTTGACCCGGAAGGGGTTTGTTGTACTTTTCGTAACAGAAAGTAATGCAAATAGCCAACAACTTAGAGAGGCACTGCTTGGAAATAGAGGTGCCTTCCCTCTTAGGTGCAAAGGAAACGAAAAGTTGATCAGTTTTCCTAAGATCCTTGGTTCTACGAGTATAGTCAGTGTTCTCCATTCATTGTTTTAGGGCGGTGGGCCACCACCCTAAATTTTTTTTTTTTTACCATCGCTCTATATTTGTTACCACCACCCTATATTTTTTTGCCACCACCCTGTATTTTTATCCATTTTTTATAAAATCCTCCAAAATTGTCTTTTATTGACATCCTTTATTGCAATACTACCCATTTAATACCAGCACACTATATGTTACTTAAAAGCTACTTATGCACATGTACAGTGCATATAGGAAGTCCTGAAAAATAACGCACCATTTGACCCGATCACCATTGCCACCGCCCTATATTTTCAGAGAGTGGGGAACCCTGATAGTATCTCAGGATCCTGTGAACAGACAGTATGTAAAAGATACTTTCCCTGGTTAGAATGCTCCAGGAAAAAGACCGGGAGGTCGATGGACTGGCTCAAGGTGGATTCAGCCACCACCGTAGACAAAAATTTAGGATCGGTACACATGGCTACACGGTCTTTGTGAAAAACCAAGTACAGGATTTTACACATAAGTGCCTGAAGTTCGGATATTCTGAGCTGAGGTAAATGGCCATGAGGAAAAGCATCTTCCAAAAAGAAGAAAGCGCAAATCAGCATCGGCTGCTAACTTGGGGGCAGTGATCTTCCAAGATGAAACTGAGGTCCCAGGGGAGCCAGGCTACGGACAGGGGGCTTCAAATGAAGAACCCCTCTGAGGAATGTCTTGGAGATCTCCAGTTGAGCAACTGACTTGTCCCAACCCACTGGAAGATGGTAGGACAAAATGGCCACCAAATGCACTTTTAGCGAGGAGCAGCTGACACCAAAGTCGTAGGAAAAGAGTTCCAAATCCAACGAACCTACCCAAATGGAAAACTGCTTCCACTTCATGGTGTAAGCAGATCTGGTGGAAAACTTTCGGGCCTCCACCAGGATGTCAGCAACCTGAGGGGAAACGCCAAAGCGAGCCAGGCATGTAGATGGAAGGATCCGACACCTGGATGGACTAGGTTCGCCTGATCCTGGGTCAGCAGGTCCTGTGACATCGGAAGAGGGATGGGAGGCTCTTCCAAGAACAGTTGCAGTCCCTCCAGCACAGAGACAGCGCGTCCTGCCAGAAAACGCCACACCCTGAAGCAAGCGAGCAAAAGGTGGGAAGTCTGGCGTTGCCAGGTGAGGCAAACAGGTCTATATGTGACGTCCCTCACTGAGCGAAGACGCCATCTGCCTCTTCCTGCTTGATCTGCCACTCGTGAGCTCTGGCTGAGGAGCGACAGAGTGTTTTGTATGCATGGCACGTGGACTGCTGTCAGATGTAGGCTGTGCTGCGATGCCCAATACCACACCCTCATCCCCCCTGTTTGCTGTGGTACCAGAAAACACACATGCTGTCTGACTATACCAGAAGGTGACTGGAAAGGATGAAGGGGTGAAAAGCCTGAAGGGCATACAGGACCGCCCTCAGTTCGAGTACGCTGATGTGCAACTGCTCCTCGATGTAGGACCAGCTCCCCTGGGTTTTGTGCGACCCGAGGTGGGCTCCCCAGCCGGCCCAGTAGGCGTCCGTGGTCAGAGTCTGGGAGGGATGGGCAGAGGAGAAGGGAACCTCTAGACTGAGGTTCTCCTGAACCAACCACCACTGAAGATCCCTGATCATCGGGTCTGAAATGAGGATCTTGTGATCCAGATCGTCCTGGGTTTGATCCCATTGGGCTCTGAGGGTCCACTGCGAGACCCGCATATGGAGTCGCACCAGAGGGACAGTAGGAATGGCGGCTGCCATAAGGCCTAGAAGACGAAGGACCTTCCAAGCTGAGACCTTAAGACTTACTTGTTTTTAAAAGCTTATGGAGATCATTTTATTTATACTGTTTTAATGTATGTTGTTTTAAATGTTGTCCTATTTGTACAGCGCTTTGAAAAGCACTTAAAATAAATTTTACTTACTTACCTGTTTGTGAGAGGTCAGGAAACAAGCCTGAAGTTGCAGAGTCTCGATCCTGTCTGGAGGAAGGAAAGCCCTGCCCAGGGTGGTGTCCAACACTGCCCCAATCAACTGCAGCCGTTGGCATGGGACCAAATGAGACTTGGCATGTTTGATAGTGATGTCAAGATTGGAAAAAATATCCAAAGTGAGGGAGACGGAACGCTGAAGGACCTCCCTTGAAGGGGCTGCTATCAGCCAATCATCCAGGTAGGGAAATACCTGGACCCCCCTGTTGCGCAGAAAAGCTGCCACCAAACATTTGGAAACACTCAGGGAGCCAAGGACAGGCCAAAAGGAAGGGTTCTGAACTGGTAGTGCTCTCCCTGAAAACAAAAACAGAGGAATTTGTGGTGGGAGGGACGTATATACAGGTAGGCATCCTGCACGTCCAAAGTGCATAGCCATAGTCCCCAACCTGAGCATGGGGAGCATTCTGAACCTCTTGTATTCCACATACAGATTAAGGGTGCTCAGATCACCCTTCTTCTTGGGCACTAGGAAGAAATGGGAATAGTAACCTGTCCCCCGGTACGGCGGAGGAACGGGTTCTATCACCGCCTTCCACAGAAGGAAGCTTATTTCCTCTTGCACCAGAGGAATGTGCAGTGGCGAATAAGAGGACAGGGTAGGAGGTCTGTGGGAGGGGTTTTGAGTGAACTCTAATGAGTGCCCCTCTGACACCAGCTGGAGCACCCAAGAGTCGGTCGTTATCCTCTCCCATTCCGGCAGGTGGAAGGAGGACCCCCCCCCCCAGCTCCTCTGGATTGAGGGCCAGAGGAAGAGTGAGAGGCAATGAGTCAGGAGGCCAAGGGCAGACTGGCAGCCGCAGCTCCGGAAGCCATATGGGACGTGGTCGGAGGGACTCTGGTCACTGATGCAGCTCTACATTTGTTTGGGTGTCGTGATTGCGTTTGCTTTTGATGATTTTGACATCGAAAGGAACGCTTCTGTCCTTGGGGAGGTTTGTACATAAACTGCACCGACCTCAAGGCTTTACCTTTATCTTGAAGGTTGGTGATGATGTCTTTGATGCCACCACCGAATAGTACCAATCCCGGAAGGGGGTGTCCTGGATGGCAGTTTGCACCTCGGGTGCCAGACCGGAAATACGGAGCCAGGCATGGTGGCATAATCCAATGGCGAATGCCGAACTCCTGCCAGCCATGTCCACTGCATCACAGGTGGCACGCAGCATATGCCTACAGGCAGATCTAGCGGTCCCCCAGCTCTTGCTTGGTCTAAGAGTCTGGAAGAGAGTCCAACTTAGACTCCACCTGGCTGAGAATGGACTTCTGGTAATTCCCCATGTGGGCCACGTAATTGAGGGCCCTAATTACCTGGGTAGAGGAGGCAAAGATCTTCTTCTCGTATTGATCCAGAAGCTTAGATTCCCTGTCAAGGAGAGCTCAGGTGCTTAGGATTAGCAGTTCTGTTGTGGGCAGCACTGATGACAACAGAATCCGCCTTAGGGTGAAGGCTAAGAAAATCCAAGGGCTTGACAGAGCCTGTCCACCTTGCGAGCTAGTGGAGCTAAGGAGAAAGGCTGTTTCCATATAGTCGTGACCAGATCTTCGTGAGGTTCGATCCAGGGTGGAATCAGGGTGGATGCGGTTTCAGCCAAATCTATAAGTGTTCGGCTAACCTCTGCCATTGGGGATCTTGCTCCACCGTCTTCCAGTCATAGGCCGCCTGGATCTTCAACAACTCCAGAAAGGAAGGATCTTCCGGAGGGGATTTAGTAGAGTCCTTCGGTTTGGGGGTCTCTGGAGTATGAGGCTCGTCTCCTGGGTCAGTGGGCTCGAAGTCACTGTCAGCCTCAAGAGGACTCCTGAGAACTTGAAAAAGTTACTGGAGGGAGAGGGAGCTCGACTGGTCTGGACAAAGCCAGAAGACTGGAAAACTCCCTGGGGTGACAGCCAGTGGAAGGTTTTGGTCTGGTGTCCAGTAAAGGTGGAGGGGTCTCCACCGGCCGACGTCCAGCACTGGGTCCGGCGTTGGCTGATGCTTATCCATTTCCAAGGTGAGCTGGGATTTGGCCTCAGCTCACCATGAGGACAGGACCACTTTCAAGTTCACCTAAGGTTGTTTAGGAGGAGAACTTGGGAAAGGGTAGTTTGAGAACCCACAATATTGGTACCCAAAGCCCGACGGCAGGTAGTCTGGGCCAGGAAATCCTGGCATCAGGTAGCCTGGCACTGGACGGCCCGAAGGTCCTGACGGAGGTCCGACCCCACCCCCCCAGTCTGGTGTCCGCCCGGTGGGCAGAAACTAAAGCCCCACTGGAGGGTCTGGAAAAATGTGTCCTGCTGGCCCAGACGGCACAGCAGTAGGTCGATCGTCGGGCAGCGGCAAGCCGGAAGGTGACAGCGGGGGGTCTGTCGTCGGATCCGGTGTCGGAGGCTCTGGAGTCGGGGGGGGGAAGTGGCTCCCCCGACGGCAGAAGCATCCCTTGGTCTTCATCCAGTAGGGAAAGCAGGAACTGACTCCAGAGGAGGAGGAGACGGAGAAGCCTCTGACGACAGCTGGTCGGACGTCGGACGTCAGCCGTGGCGACCCCCGAACATCAGGTGTAACATTAGGACCTGACAGAGGATCGCAAGCTGGGCATTCATCAGTCTTGTCTGGGCGGGAAATGACACAGCTGGAGCCGACTCATCTGACCCACACTGCTAGGCGGGTAGCAAAGTGGCCATAGTGGGAGTGGAGGCCTACTTGCCCCAAAGGTTCCAGCCAGAGTGCCTGGATTTGGGGTGAAAGAAGCACACTTGGACACCACCAAAGTGGCTGTTGGAGAACGGACCCCCGGAGGGGGCGATACCTGCAAGGCCGAGACCTTGTCCCTATGCTTCTCCTTGTCCCATTTTTTTCTTGTGGTGGCCTTCAGGAGAGGCCGACGTCAGCCTACGTTTTTTCAATTCTTTCTCCATGGAGGCCATCTTTTTCTTCAGAATATGGGCTTCCAGGGACTGCTGCCATCTTTTGCGGGTGGCCGAAGTGAATTTCTTGCAGTGGTCGCACTCCTCCACGTAGTGGTTCGGGCCTAGACAGAAAAGGCACAGAATGGCCATCCTTATGCGGAAGCTGAAGTTCTGCACAAGTCACATTTATTTTTATGTGATTCGGAGGGTGACGGGGACGACATACACAGCCGATAATGTAAAACAATTTAAAGTCGAAAATGAGAGGAAAAAGCTTTGAAGAAGTTGAAATTTGGAGTAAATACTCATCCAAAATAGCAATGCTAGTAGCGCTGTTCTTCCGCAAGGCACCTGTCACAAGCCGACGGTGGAAAAGAACTGGAAAACAGGCGTGGGGACTAGCCCCTTTATACTGACACGTGCTGACATCGGTCAGGTGATGTCGGAGATGGTCCCTGCCACAGACTGCTAGCTAGAAGATTTTTTCCACCGGTCCTGACGTCTAACGGCTTAGTCCTATTGGTAAACACCTACTGCAAGAGCCCTCTCGAAGCAAGATCTTTAGATTATCACCCTTGATTTACTGGGTTATTTTTTTTCCAGTTTCTGTTTATCCACCCTCTTTCACTCTGCTCCCGATATCCTTACAGTCTCCAAGGCTGGCCATCTGTTCCCCCTTACCTAAGCTGATACGAGGTGCCATTCCTCACTGAGCCATGGCTTACACCCCAAACAGCGATGAGGTAAGAGGGATTTACCCACGAACAATTCTGATTTAGTCGGGAGACAGGTGTAGAGATCCAGGCAGGAAGATTTAGTAACACAGGGAGACGCTGTCATCATCGGGTACAAGGTGCACTATTTTCACAGTTTTCTTTCTCTGACAACCCTCAAGAACCATGTGTGCTAGGGCTGCAATAGTACATGCACCTAAGCGTGATGATACCCACAGCCAGTGCGGTTCCTCCCACCCCTAGTCTTGCTGAGTTCTACCATTGCCTGCATCCAGGCGGCAGTATAGCAGCTCCACCATCGGAACGCACCCGCAATCTGGTGCCAGGCAATTAGGATGCCAATCGGCAATGTCGCCGATTAAGTTTCTTGCGGGAAGTTGTGCCCCCCGCACCCCTAGTTGTGGTGGGCTGTGCCCCAACACACCCTCCTACTGATAGGGTCCTACTCCGGGGTTGAGCGGACCTTGGGGGGGGCGCATCCCGCATTTAGGGCAGTACAGCAGCCAGAGAGAGGACCCTCTCCCCCAGGGAAGGAGAGTATCCTCTTAGACACTCAATCCTTCCCCGTTAACTGCTGCCTGATGACCTGGGCTCATTCCTGAACATGGGTCACTGCGCTGCAAGCGGCAGCGCTACGGTGACAGGCTGGCTGACATACTATTTATACTGTTATCTGGAAGATCATTTCACAGCCCTAATACCTTCTGCGAGAAGAAGCATTTCCAAACCATTTACACTGTTTTTGTATTATGGGATGAAAGCACTCCCTGGTTGTGTTGTACAGTACAAGGCAAGGTGGTGTGCTTTCAAACACCCTGAGAAGAGCCACTGTCCACCACACGTACACATCTTAGAGTCTTACTGGAATTACAAAATTAATAAAAGATTTTGGGGAGTGGATAAATACAGAATAAATATTTGTAATATTTTTTTAAACCCACTTCATTTGCCTCAGAATTTTTTTTTTTCAGGGAAGCAGTTAAAAGCTACTGTACCCCTACTTTTCAGCTGCCCCCATAAAGTAGAATTTTTTTTAAAACGCCAACCCATCCACACTTCCCAAATCTGACAGCTCCCCAAGGAAAAAAATTCTGACAGGTATTTGTTTTAAAAAACGAACCCTCCCCACCTCCCAGCTTTGTAGTTCCCATCACAAAATTTATTTATTAAAATAACAGCTCCTGCCACAGAATCTATTTACTAAAATTAAAAAACAAAAAACAAAAAAAAAAAACCTTTACCAACCACCAATTTCTGTTGTACAGATTTCAGAAATCATTTTGGCAGCCGTTGTTTGAGAAACTAAAGTCAGTTCTATTAGAACGGTACCAATTGGAAGACTTCCTGTCATTCTTCTGACCACTGCCCTATAATCTTCTGAATGTCCACAGAATCCTTAATTGCCTTAGGTAAGGTGTCACCAAACAGCAGCTTACTGTCATAGGGAGCCTGCTGAAGCAGGGTATTTGACTGTCTACACTCCACTGCTTAAGCCAAAGTGTTCGCCTCAAAATCACATTAGTGACCCCGTGAACTGCTGTCTTTGTGGCATCATCGCATCAGCTAGTTAGCTTGCAGCTAGTTCTGCTGACTTGCTGTCTTAGCTACATCCCCTAGAGAACTCCTTGTCCTTCCTCCCCTGGCGGAGGAGGCCACAGAAGAAATATGCTGACACCATTCAAGAAGTGATCAAGTGGTGTATGATCCAGCGACAGTAATCTGAAGGAAGGCAAGCAAGGATTCACAAGTACATTTGAAGATGGCCTCGAGATGCTTATTGGATGGATCCTTCAACGTGGCTGCCCCCCTTAGTGGGGGAGATTGTGTCCTTGACCAAGGAGGAGAAGACCATGTCTACCTCAAGTGCCTGAGACGCATCCTATGGTTTAACAATCAAGGAGTACAGCCTGGAGTAGTGTCTGGAGCTGGGCTCTTAATATCATGGGAGCTCCATTCTTTGGTGATAGCTACCTCTGTGGCCCTGTGTAGCAGGAACACCAGGGGCTTTCGGTTCCCAACATGAACATAGGGTCCTTGAACCCAAGGAAGGCATTGTCCACTAGTTTGAGATGACAGAATCTTCTTGGCCATGTAGAACATATCGTCCGCACAGAAAAACCTGCCCGATTCCTTGCATTCAGATGGGTTGGAGACTGCCAACACAGACAATTTGCCATCTGATCTGTCGGAGCCTGGTTCTGCTCAAGCATTGTGATCTTCCCTATAAACCTGCTTAGAACACCTGCTAGAGTCAGGAGAGGCTGCAGTTAGATTCTGTGGCGTGGTTCTTATTTGTCTGCCTGCCGAAGAGACCCAAGGAAGACCCTGTACTGGCGAGGTGGCCCCAGCACACATCTCACTTCCTCCTTGCCAGAAAATGGAGGGTGGGAGATCTTGAGAGAGGGGATGGGGGGGGGCGGCAGTTATATATCCCTGCCCTGGAGATCCTCTGTCTCTGAAGAAAACAAGATGCTCTGGTGCTGAAGGGGAAGAAGGAGCAAGCTCTTAGTGCGTCCTCCTGTACAACCCTGGGGTCTGAAGTACAGGCCCTGTTGAGCAGGGCTGCAAGGTCTGGGAGCAACCCAGAAGTGTGGGTGCTATATGGAGGTCTGGCTGGAGACAGAAGCAGTAACTGCAGTGACAATCCCAGACACCCTCTGCCCCACACAAGTCCTACTTACATTGTCTTCAGACAAGTTAGTCACATCCTTCTCAAGCCACATGGCCACGGCCTAAGTACTCACACTTTTGGCAGGTTCCTTCTGAGTGACGTCAGTACTGGCTGCCACTTCTGCTGCTTCTGTGTTCCCACCACCATCTGAGCCATATCCCCTCTCTGCACTACTGTTCCTAGAAAATCAGGAAAGGCTCCCGGTTAGTGGTGCAGGGTCAGCAAAAGGAGCCTGCCAGCAATGGCTCCATGCCTGGCAAACAGTTATGGCATCTTCGGCCGTACATCTTCCTTGCTGAGAGGCCCACCTTGCTGTTTCAGATTCACATTGCTTAACACTGCGTTGAAGAGATTCACCCCGAGATGGGCAGTGGCACAACCGGACCCCTACTTGCTACAGGAGCAAAAGGGACATAGCCTGTAGGGTATTAAGGCAGAAAGGCAAGCCAAAGCAGAAAAAAAGGAGACAAAAATCTCAATCCTAACCAGGGACGGCTACTGATCTTCCTGCGTCAACCTGTGAGGCAGGAGAAGAACTGGAGCTATGGTAGCTGCCTGGGAAGTGGAACATCATGTGGGACATCAGATCTTTAATTTTCTGCCTACCAGCGGCAGAGGGTGGATCTACCCACTTGTAAGGAGTGACAGATGTGCCCTCTGCGCTGGAGGGGGAAAAAAAGTATAACATGCCAGCAATATTACACTGCGTCTCCTCTTTCACTCCCTTGTCTACCCCTTTCTTCCCAAGGTTTTCATTTGTTTTTTGTTTTGAATAAGTATACTTTATTGAACGATTTACTACTAGTACAAGGGATACAACCAGAACAAAAACTAACAAGGACAAAAATGGAAAAACACAGAGAACAATACAGAGCGTTACTGGCCCTATCCCACCCAACCTCCCCCACCTGCTCAGTCAGCGGGGCCTGCCACATGCCCCGAGAAGCAGCTGTCAGGAAGTAAGTGTAGCGGTATATAATAAATAGTACCTTGCTGCAGTAGGCATGGGGCCGTGTGTACATGTCAGGCGAGAGGTCTGCATTCCACAGCAAGATATAAAACAACTATGTACCTGTGTTGCAAAGAGGCAAGCATTTTCTCCATGCGAAGTGCTTGCATCACATCTGCTTGCCATTCCTAAAGAGGTGGGGTAAGCATGTTTATCCAGTGGCACAGTATTTATTTATTTTTTTTTAAATGCAAGGGTAATTAACATAAAGTGATCTTTGTGCTGACCCATAAGGTGTTCAACGACCAGGCCAAGTAGGCATTTAAGCTTTTCTTGCCAAACTTTTGTCAGTTATCTGGCATATTTTGTCTTTTGGTTTTAACATTTTACACTTGATTTTGTGACTTGCAATTGGAGACCTTACCAATCTGGCTTCAGCTACACCAAGTCATACATTGACATCCGCCTGGTAAACGAAAAGGACACCAACTAAGTACAATTACTATCAACCATTTATAAAACAATTACACAAACGTAAACAGCAACAACTGTGTTAATTTCAAAACACTCCTTCTTACCAAGGCAGCTCCCCAAACCAGGGCTTGTCAGTCCACTTTGCACAATGTTTGTTTCACTTGTTCTTGAAGGGGAAGGGATCGTAAATATTGCTTGCCTGCCTGATCCTTTCCCCCCCACACGTTTACTATTCATGAACGCTCCTCCTCCTCTGTACTGCCCCTGCACTCAGGTGTTTGTGAGGTATTCATTTGTACAGCCTAGGGGTGTCGCTGTGCTCCACTGATTTTAATGGGCGCTGAATTTCAATAATTTTTTTATTTAGTATTTTAGAGGGTTGCTGGGGTCAAATTAAAGCCACGGCTCAATTAACAGGGGCCATGTTAGTAGAGCCATGGTTTGAGTTGACCCGCTACAATATTAAAAAGCATCATTAAAATTCGGCTCCCACTGAAGTCAAAAGAGCATGCCCCCACACTCTACAAATGAATACCTCACAAAACACTGGAGCACAGGGGCAGCATGGAGGAGCGGCGTTTGTGAACAATTGCCAGGAAGGGGCAGGGATTGGGCAGACAAGCAGAATTTACAATCCTCCCCTTCAAAAACAAATAAAAGAATAATTGTGCAAAGTGGACTGGAAAGTACTGGGAGGTAAGCTACGGGGAGATAAAGAGCACCAGTTTAGGTGCTTATATTAAGTATCTCAACAATGGCACTAGCCAGACTAACAAATCTCTCTCAGATGAACAGTAAATTGTGACTTATACTGAGTACAACTTCAGAACCATCTCACATCAGTGTGGTTCTACCACCAGACGCAATACTAGGTCCTATGCAGCCTCCCTCTTCATAAATTAGCTACCTATAAAATACACAGATACATTCCCTCCATTCCGCAGGCTGACAAAAGACACAGGGCCTGCTGCCAAAAGTGACTTCCTGATCACCGTGAGCTGGACTGGCTGTTTTCCAACAGTTGGGGGTCAGCACAGGACAAGGAATGTCGTTCGCCTTCACACAGTAAGCTGAAGCTGCTATCCAGGGAGATCTCCTGTGGCAGAGGTACAGGGGGCGCTGATGTGGCAGAAAGAATGGAAGCAATGAGAATAAAACAAGAGGAAAAGGGGTAAATACTGTTTATACAATAGGGGTGAGAGTATTTTCCATGAACTAAATAAGCATAAACTCACCCCCATGGTATAACCTAGGGATGATGTATCCAGAGCGAAATAAACTGAAACTTAAACAATGTGGTAAATCCAATGTCCCAAATCCTGCATCCTGATTGGCTGGCTGGAACAATTACCAATGTGATAAATCCTCCAGTGTACCCACTGGAAAAAGTGCCAGCCAACCTTATGTCGTGCTAATCCGGTCGCTTTCACTTCAAACGAAACTGCCGCGATTTGTCCTGTCGCCACTTCGCTAAAACACATGATAAATTGTTTACTAAATGACATCCTCTTGAAGTGTAGGGACCTCAGTGAGTTAGAACATAGTTAAAAACATTAAAGAAACAACATTTGCCATTTGTATAATATAATTTATTCCTCAGGGTACGACTGAGGACTTAACGACTAGTGGAGTTCGGCTCACCGCCGCGCCGTGACCGAATCACTCCAGCCGTGGTAAATCCTCCAGTGTACCCACACCCTGGAGGGATAAATTGCTTAAATAAACCACTCCAGATATGTCACCATAAAATTAACCACTGCAGATACGTCATGCCCCAAGAACCAAGAAAACGTTCCCCAAAGTAAAAGTAAAAAATCAAACACACCTGAACAGCTTTAAACAGTTAAAACCAGCAAAACATCCTTGTGCAGAACAGCTGATAGCGAACTACGTTAAAGAAGCAGGCAGAGACGAAGCACACATAAAATAAAAGTAGTACACACTATAAAAACTCCCCGATAAATACAACTAACGCGACCTCCTTCACGAACGGACTTAAACAATGCCACACCCCTTACAAACACAACAACCAATACCAGCTAAACATAACCAAGAACCAATAAAAACATAAAACCCACCCATATCTAAGCAAAAGAACCCAAAGATACCAGAATAGAACCACCAATAAATGCACAGCACTGCAAACACCTCAGAAGGCCGCAAGAGCACCCATATAATTTGCATCAGAAACAGCAGTAAAAACAGCAAGAAACCCAAAATAAAACACCACTAATCATATAAAAACAAGAGACACCCCTACTGTCTAAACTGGACAAATGATGTGTGAGGGTGGAAAATGGCAAATATCTGCATTCGTCCTTAGTGACCTCCGATATCATCACTCATGCAGATATTTGCCATATTCCTCCCGCCCCTATACATTTACAAAATTTCCAGCAAAATAACGTGAAGTTGTAACAGATGTAAAGTGTACTCATTTGTATTAAGATTCCTGCAATTCTTGTGTGAACCTTTCCTTTTGAAAAATTTAACAGGACTGTAATGTGCATCTGTGTCCTGACCTAACTAAACAGACCCATTCGAGAACAAGGTGCTTCATCTCAGACAGTTGCCCTTCCTAAAGGCACAGCAACTGCAAAGGTAAAAGAAGCAAGGCTCTGCTGTTTCACAGTAACTGCTGATCTAAACAGAAACAGACATCTGTTTAATAGAGGCCTAATGCTGGCAAGAGATTATACCAACTACCTGAAACACACAGGAATAAAATAAAATAAAAAAAAAACTTAACGTACGAAAACATTGCCCAGATCTCTCTAGTAGAGTATACCGACCTGGTTTTTCACAGTCAGACTCCAGCAAAAACACTGGAGGGCATACAGGAGAAGTGGGCCTTGTGAATTATCTGGCATAAACCCAGTTACACTTCCAACCATACAAAATGTGGCTTAGAGCGCACTAACCCTAGACGGACTAAAAGGTGCCAATCCCTCTTCCAAGGAAGGACTCGAATCCTGTACGTAGGGAAATGGGCAGACTAGGTGGGCCAAGCGGTCCTTATCTGCCATCAAAGTCTATGTTTCTAGTCAAAGTCTATTAATCATAAGTTACACAAGCTAAGTGCAGCCAGAGAACTGCATCAGTACTGCACACAACAAAATAAGTATTCCAAACAGGCCAGGAAATAAAACGATCACAAGAGTTTCAACTAACCTACTCTAAAAGATACTAACATACTAGTGTACTAACAAGATACTAACAAGCTAACTGCAGCCAGAGAACTGCATCAGTACTGCACACAACAAAATAAGTATTCCAAACAGGCCAGGAAATAAAACTATCACAAGAGTTTCAACTAACCTACTCTAAAAGATAAGACTCTTACTCACAGCCAAGCTATAGTACTACATACCCAAAATTTCAGTAACCTATTACAGATTCGACTTAAATTATTATTTTTTAAGTTTGCTTTCCAAAGGCATAGCAAACTTATTGGTATCAGTCAGAGAGGGGCTTTGGGAGGCTTGTTTATAAAAAGACTGCACCTTATATAAAGTTTTGCTTCCTGTGTTTTTACCTTAGTTACTGTATATGCATTGTATAATCAGAGTAATATGCCGTATAGATTTGTTCTCAGTTCCTAGTACTGTGCACCATTTACCATTTTGTTTTTACTCATTGTACCTCCTTTTGTTCATTCCTCTCCCAGGACAGGGCTATGCTTGCATTTGTCTTCACTTGATGATCATGTAATAGCCCCACTTGACTGGGACCGTGGACTAGTGCAAGCTTCTGTGGACTAGAGCAAATCAATTTTTTTTCCCCCCTCAGCAAAGCTTCTTCTTGTTCCCTGACTTGCCTGAAGGCAACCCCCAACCAGCCCAGTCACTGAGTCTCTCATGGACTTACCAGTTATCCACTGCTTACACAGTGGTGGGTAGCCTGCCATGTTGGTTGTGCATGAGCCTGCAGGGAGTGCCGACGCAATAGTGGGTCAGGGCTTTTTCTCCAGCTCCTGCTTTTTCTCCCTAAGGGTGCTGGCACGCAGTTGCATATGTGCCGGTATCTGACTGCTGCCCCTTCCCCTTGCTGCAATCCCACAGTGCTGTCTCCTGGCCTCTACCAAGTGGTTGGTTCCTGTTTATTTGAAATCATTTCTTTCCATTAGTCAAGTCCACATAGCACTGCTGCATGTGTGCGAGCCCCATTAGGGTCCCTGGCACCATTTCTATGGGGCAGGGCTACTGCGGTAGTTATAGCAGGCGTTTTGCGGGGTCTCCAGGCAACCAGACAGCTAATTGCGTTGTCCTTTTAAATGAAGTCGTCACATCTGGCGACAGATGACATCATCACGTGGGATGATGCGGGGATACTCGTGTGTCATGGATGTGTCCAGCCTAGGGGATTCCAGCTCCCCTTATGGGGAGGAGGAGGAAATAAGCATCAGCTTTTCCACGCTGCCAGGCGGCTGCAGCTGACGATGACCCACAGAACACTAATACAGCGCTGTTTAAACATGCGAGTATCCTTTTGTTTCAGAACAGTTAGCAAACAGAATTGTAAAACTTTTACTTTTGCAACACAGAATTTTTTCAGTTTAACTGGCCTAATGTAGGTTCCCAGTGCTGTTCTGTAGATGAAAACGTTACCAGTAAATGAAGTGATACTTTATTTTCTCCACATACAAAGAGAGTGTGAATCAAGAGAATTACTTAAAATGTGGAGATATTTTTTCAGTCAGAAATAACAATAGATAAAGGAAAAATTACTGAAGAAGCAAAATATGTTCCTTTTTTAATAGGTTTTAAAATGGAAAATTGCACCCCTTCCCCAAAAGAAATTCAAGTCAGTATACTGAAGGATTCTGATACTACAGATTTGTATGTGAAAAACTATTATTTTAGGTATGGTATTAAAAAAAATATTTTAATTGTATCTAAGAATACCATAATAAAGATGCTTATTTGTATTGATTTCACTATGATATGTTGCTGGGGGATATCTAGTCATATGGAATTCTGATTACTGACAGGCCATTCACTTTTCTGAGACATACGAGCATGGTCCACTTGTAAATTCATTAAAAAATTATGTAATGAATAAACATTTTATACTCATACTTCGATAAAATGAAGTATCTAAATATTGTTTTATTATTTAAATTTAGATGTATGCCATTTCTTAAGGAAGTAACAATGGTTACAAAACGCTGAAAAAAATAATTATGGCAACCAGTAACATAAATTTGATATTTAGGGCTGGCAGTATAGCCTAGAGATTAGAGTAAGGAGCTGTGAATGAGCTTGGTACATCCAGCAGACCTGTGTTTGATTCTCATAACCTCCACTTGCAATTATTCTGCGACTCTTAGCAAGTCACTTAACCACCCAGTGCTCCCAGGTCGCCCCTGAAAACAGGTACTTGTGCCTAGTGGGCCTTACCCGGTTACCAAAGACTAATAATAATATTGGTGAGTGAGAGTGTGTGACTGTTTTTTTTTTCCATGTTCCAGGTAATGGACAGTCTCCCTCTGCTGAAAAAAGCTCTATTTATTATTTTCAGGATGCAGGTGTTCCCGAGGCTGCCGACTGGTTTGGACACACTCTATCCACTACCATTTCATCCACCCGTTGTGCTTGCCATTCCCTTACAAAACAGAGGAAACGGGAGATATAAAGCGTATATGAAGTGTTGCCAAGAGTTCATGCTGATTATATATTTACCTAACCTAGCTAGGAAGGAAAACTGAATTCCAGCACTGATTAAGAATTTCAAGCTTCTTCCAATAAGGAAAGATCCAAGGACAAAAAAAAAAAATAATTATATTAAAGAATGTTGAAACAAAGCCCTCAGACTAGTTGGTGCTTATTAAACATCACGTATATCTGAAATATAACAATGCTTCAGCTAGCAAAAGGGGATATCCTGGTCCCATTAAAAATGTTAAAAGCTAACCTTGTCTGCAAAGTTCCTGTCTCTAACAGCAGAGATCACTCTGAAGAAAACAAATAACTGGGAAATGGGAGAAAAATGTGGGAAACATATTTCAGCAAGAGTTTAATATGTCTATTCCCAGCTTTTCTTATGCAAACCCTTGCAAAATGCATGACCCAGTGACATGGCAGGCTGGAGCGATGGGCGTCTCACCTCCTGCCACACTGGCGACCCGAGGTCAGAAACAAACACAGGTTCTCGGGGCTGACTGGGGAAGGACTGAGCATCCAAAAGACAGCTCTCCTACCTCGAGGAGGGGTCTGTGTGTCCTGCAAGGTGTCGCCACCTGGAGTGGCAGCAGGAGGCCAGGAAGGTGTCCCGCCCACCTGACGCCGGGGAACGTCTCCGTGGAAGCACAGCTTGCACAATGCGTCACTGCACGCTGGGGGAGAAAACAGAGGAAAAATCCCTGATAGGCAGGCTGAAATGCCACACATAAGAGCCTGGGCTCCCTGATCCTCTGGCAGAGGATGACCAGACACAAATCTGTAAGTCCCAGGTGATGGGGTAGGGAGACCAGTCCAGCAAGAGCTGGTTGGCCAGTAAGAGAACTGCTACTACCTGCAAAAAAAAAAAAAAACTTGTAAAATGAAGTGAAATTGCATGCTTGAAATAAGGAATTCATGACTGATGACTCAAGCTACACAGTAAAGCTGACACACATTTACTATACAAATACAATACCCCCATTATCTGGACTTCCTTATCTAATGGACTGGTAGCATGTCTCTCAAGTGAATACTCTCTGAATGTTTTAATTCCAGTTTTACAGACTCCTTATTATCCAAACTAATTTCATGTCTCCCAAGTAGTCTGGATAATCGAGATTGTACTGTACAACTTCTGCTTTGTACAGTGTATTTTACAGTTTTACTGATAAGCTGCTTTGCAAAGTTTGTGGTTCTTTGTAGATCAGCAACTCCTGGGGTCGTGCTTTTCCGGTTCCCCCCTCCTCAAACTAGCAGACAGCGACTGGAATGCAAGGGAAGTCTGGCAGTAGTAATTTGCCTGTTGAGGAGAAGGATGAGTACGGTGCAGAGCATTGGATTGTAATCTGGTTAGTTTAAGGATGAGACCGGACCGAGGGCGAGACTAGACAGTGGGTTGGCAAGCTGCGAAGTATTATTTTAGCTCTTAACACCCCAGTGGAATCTACAGAATTAGTATAATAATGTCCATCTTTGTGTCATTTCATTCACATTAGCCTTGGACTGTAATACCCCTAAAACTTTGCACTTGCTCAATTTGGACCCATGCTGTGCTAATCAGGCTTCTGGATTCAGCCGCATAGATCCAAACTGAACTCTAAACTTTGATGTTGCACAACAAATCATTCTTTCTGCATCTATGGACTCCTGGAGCAGTCTGGCAAGATATGTGGGAACTGAAGCCGGCTGCTCCAAACCTTTATATGGGGCCTAAAAGTAGATGCAAACTTTACAATATTTCATTAATTCCCCTATTAGGGTATTACAATTTAGTATTATTATTATTACTAATCTAATTGTATAGTGCCTTACAGAATTTCAGTGTGCTTTCCAGCAAGGGCAAAGAGAAAATCAAAATTCTTTATGGGCTAGACACTATAAAAACATTTTTAGCTTGCTTTTAAAAATGTCAGTATTGATACAAAGTTGCAGTTTGGTGGGTAGGTGGCTCCAGAGCCAAGGGATGTAGATGGAAAAGGCTTGGCAGCCGTAAGTGACCAGTCTGGAAGGCGGGGAGGACTGCCAAAAGGTGTAGGTCCGAGGAGTACAGATTGTGACAGGAAGTATATCTGTGTAATAAAGATAAGAGACGGGGGTGCCAGACCATTCAGACTTTTAAAAACACTGAAAAAACTTTGAAGTCGATTCATTTGTTGAAGAGGAAGCCAGTGCAGGCTGGCCAGGAGTGATGTGTTTTAATTTTCTGGTTTCAGTCAACAGGCAAACAGAGGAGTTTTGGACTAGCAGTAAATCGTGTATTTTGTTAGATGGTGGACCAGTCAGAAAATAACCGCAGCAGTCTGACAGAAAACAGGTACTGTAAGTGCACAAGGGTAGTGGCAGCGTTCTGATTAAGGTAGGAATGGAATCTGGCTGTTAGACGTGAAAAATACTGTTCAGTATATACAATAAATATTGTAACAGGACAATAATTAAGGAGGAGAAGTACATCAAATTAATTGGACAGAAAGCAGCATGTGACCACAGAGCAACCGTGGTCTAACTCCCTAGTGGACCCGTAGTAGCTGTTGCAGTACCTCAGTAATCCAAACCATGTAGTGGCAGCATAGTTTGGGATCCCCACGCACCCACCCACCCTCATGAATAGTAAGTGAAGAGAGGGAAATTCAAAGCAACTTGCAGTCTGTCAAGATGGAGAACTGCAATGCGACGTTTTGCATATGTGGAGTTGCAGGAATCAGTAGAGGAGTAGACTGCCAGTATGGTGGCGGTGGAATTAATGAGAATGTGCAGATATGCACAAAGAAAGTGTCACAGAAAAGAAAGAGTGACAATCCGACCCCAGACAGAGGAGCACATGTGGAGGTGAAAAAAAAGCAGTCATGTGCAGTTGACTTCTGAAGGTCTTGATCAGCTGGAAATGAAGAATGAGAGAAACACTCACAAAAATACACCGTGGTCTACGAATGTATTTCTCGATTGGCTGCAATCTGTTAATGAGGAGATAGATACGAGAACAGCGAGTATGGAGACACTGGCAAGCTTGCTCTGACGATTTTATGCCTCTGTGGGTTGTGCTGATGGGAAGCAGTACAGCATCTCCTCATACACTGGAATTAGAGCCAGAATCAGTCGGTACTTGAACAGTATTGAAATTAATCGGAAAGCTAACATAGCATGTGACTGCGACTTTAAAGCGGCCAACAATGTATTTGTCGCGGTTCTAAAAGAGTAGTGTCGTTCAGGGCAGGATGTCGCAGCTCACCACCCCCACATAACCGACTCAGATCTGCACAAAATCCGCACATGCCCCAAATTGAGTCCACAGTCTGCTTACGGACTTGTCCACAGACTGTGGTTCAAACTTCAACTTGGTCTAGCGAGAAGAGGCAGGGAAGGTCTCAGCAAACTGAAACACAGCTCTTTTTCCCTGAAATCAGATGAGTGGCAAAGTATATAACTGTAAGCTTTAATGACAGCACGAAGAACCACAATTCTGCCACAGAGAGTAACAGAGAATCTGTGAGGCGTGCTGTACGCCCAGCCCGGAAGTCCTTACTGTCCTGTGTCCCTGTTTAAGGGAAAGGGGAAATTGTTTAACCAGGAACAATATGTTTAAACAATATGTTGCCCGCAGAATCCTGCATTTTTCTTGCATGCGAAGAAATAACCACAACACATACTAGACAAGAAAGAGGTGTTGTATGGCATGCAGCTTATGGGGCAGAATTATTTAGGAGAGATGATGGCACAAATCTCCCTAGATGCTGACCTAAGCCTCAGATACACAGACCACTGTATCAGGAGCATGGCTGTGCACCTGTTATCTGAGGCCGGTCTAGCATTTATAAAGATAATGGCAGTGACCGGACACAGATGTGAGACCAGTTTAAGGAATTACTGGTCTTCGTCTGTATCTGACTGGAAGAAGTGGTCTTCCATATTGTCTACTGGGGGGAAAAGCAGTCGCGGAAAAAGTAATCCATGTACGCAATCCGGAAAAGCACTTAGTATCCCAGTAAACGCATCACAGAGTCCTAGTAAGACAGGCATGACAGTGGGAGACATATTACATACACCAAAAAGCACACCTCCAAGCAATGTAAGCACACCCCCAAGGATTGGTAGCCACAGCACAGTGCACAACACACCCCCAAGCAATGTAAACAATGGCCCATCACAGCAATGGAGTCCATTCAATATGCACAATGTGACAATACATGGCGCAGTAAACTTTAACTACATTACAACAGGTATTACAGACCACATCGTTACAGCACAGTAGGTAAACAAGTGCAATATTGTAGCTTAGTACATGAGTGTTACAGACCGCATCATAACAGCGTAGCAGGTGAACAAATACAATATTGAGCTTAGTACACTGAGTCAGCAGAACAAACAGGCAGAAAAGGGATCATTATGTATGACAGACAAAGGGAAAGTACTGTACATAAAGAGCAAGCATTTGGTAACATTGATGGCGCAGTACACTTTAACTACTATGGCAGTAGTGACAGTGTTCCAGAAAATCATTCACAAGATCCATAGAAAGTGTTCTAAGTAGTGAAACATCATTGAGGTAGAAAATCACACAGTTGTATCATGACATGGAAAAATGTAGAATGTTCCACATCAGAAACTGTTAGAAAAACGGTTACGATGCTGCTGTTGTTGTCAAGTTAAGAAAAGTAAGCGTATAATGTTAGCGTTTTCAATTGTTCCTACGTTTCCAGTGCTATAATCCATGCAGCTCGGTAGTGTGACCTTGGTATTCCCTTCAGCACTAACGATGTGACCTGTTAGTGACGCAGTGAATCCCACTGTGCATCTGGTTAATTTGCATCCAGAACAGTAGTGGCACGTTTTGTTGACCTCGTGCCCCAACCCCCCCCAACCATGGATTAATCCCTTTTTCGTGGCTTAATGCTTACTGGCTGTCCATCTGTAGGACTGAATAAAGTTGTACTCCAAGGATGCACAAACTAGGATCTAGTGAGGGGCCCAGATTCAGGAAGCCGAGAAAGCAACATATGATTTTTGCTTTCCTATCACAGACCAGAAGCTCTGTCTTGTTAGTACTGAAATAGAGAGAGTCTGATGTCACCCAGGCCTAAATACTGTTGAAGTAATAAGGAAGATAGATGAGAGTAGACAGGAGTGAGATACTGACTGGGGTGTATTTTAAGTTTCACTGGCATAGCTGTGGTATGAAAAGTCATGGGCAGTAATCACTTCAGTTAAGTGGGGTCATACAGAGGATGACCAGACGTGACCCCAGGATGCAGCCTTGAGGGACAGCGGAGAGAACAGGTTTCGAGACGGAGTTGGTGTTGTTGAAGTTGACAGATATGAACGTATCCAGCTGAGGACAGTGCCAATGATGCAGCAAGAGGGCTGCAGCTGAGCCGGCAGAGTTTGGTGGGTTATGGTGTAGAAGGTGGAAAAGATATCCAGTAGCAGCAGGACTACTGGGATGCTGCCATCAATGACGGTCAGTAAATCGTTGGAAATCCGGAGGACTGCTGTTTCTGTACTGTGGGCACTATGAAAACCAGAGTGATAGTGAGGAAAGAAGATCAGTCAATTGTTTGGTGATGGCCCTTTACAGAATCTTTGAGATTAAAGGAAAATGAACAATCGGGCAACAGTTGACTTCCAGGCTGATGCCAAGAGTTTGTTTCTTTGGCACAGGGATGACGACTGACGATCGGAATGAAACGGGGAAGATTCCAGTGAATAAGGAAGCGTTGAAGAGCGATAAGTGGAGCAAGTAGCAGAAAGAATTCTTTTAATAACCAGGTGGGAGTGAGCAAGGGTGGCCAATGGACACTAAAAATGGGTTTGGCTACCAGATTTTAAAAGTTACCGGCCAACTGGATACCTGCCCATGAAGAGACTTTCGAGCCTTCAAAAATGATGATCACTAGGTTGACCCGGTGGCGCTGAGGGTTGAGGCACTGGACACCACACCTCTCTCCAAGCCAGCAACCTGGGTTAGGGAGCGAGACGGGGTCGGCAGGGGGAAGGAGGATTGAGCATCCCAACGGATGCTCTCCTCCTTTGTGGTGGGTTACCGGGGGGTGCTTTATGCACCTGAGCGTCATGAAGGTCAGTGGGGCACCGACTTCCGGGGCATTGTGGATCTTAGGCGTTGGAGTTGGGAGGGACGCTGTGGGCACTGGCAGACATAATGCGTCAGCACGAACTCACCGAGTCAGCTGTCCTTTAGGGGAATGGAAGGGGACCACAAGAAAAATGGAAAACACCCCTCAGAGGTCACAGATGACGGCCACCCTGAGCCATCCAGCCACAAGATTCACGGGCAGACCCCACTGTGTGTAGGCGCTCCACTGAGGTGGAGGAAGGTAGGTCATTTCTCGCCCCACCCGGGAGTTTATCCAGGCGCCTGAAAGGACCAGTGGGGTAGCCGGGGACACTCTTGGGGCAGACTCCAGGATTGAGGCAGGGGATGGTACGAGAGGCCCAAAGGAGTGGAAAAATGAGGGCAGGTCAGGAGGAACAAAAAGAAAGTCAAAAAAAAAAAATTTTTATATACTTACTGTAACTGTTCACTTCCCATCTTCTCCACAGATTACCATTAACGGGTCTGTGCCAGAGGCACTAGGACTTCACAGGAACCAGAACCTTTCTGGAGGGCTTGTGATAGGGTGGGTGACCCTACCCCAGTTGGAAAACTGTAGTGATGGATAAAGCAGCTCAGCTTCAACAAAGTTTACCCCATGATGCCAAATTAGGGATACGTGTAGCATGCAGTAGTCCCTGGAAGTAAAATAAAGTTGTAGTTACCTTTTCCTTCCTCTATATAAGTTTGTTGTACTTTATATTTTGTTTCATCTTTGAGCCTTGCTAGCTGGCCACTATCAGGGTAGTCTTCAATCTAGTTCATGTTCTGCAATCCCCCCCCCCCACCACCACACACACACACACACACACACACACACACACACACACACAAGAATGGGGGATGCTGATATAGAGATCACCATAAGGAATATTACATGAGGGCTTTGCTTTTAAATAAAAGAAAGTGCCCAAGGGGTGTAATCTGCCAGTTAACAAATGAGTAAAGTTCTCCTTGCTGTTGAAACTCTGAGCATGGCAGTTTTCATGTAATGGGAGGATGCCCCCAGTACAAGTGTAACAAAGTGTTGAGCAGTGAATCCAGGCAAATACACCTGAGCTAAATAGTTTGCTGTTTGCAGGCTGCTGCTAATTTTAGGAAATAGTTGAGACTATATTTCTGTGAAACAAAACATGATATAAGGAAGCATTTGATAGCTTAGAAAAAGATGTGTATAAACTATAAAAGTACAGTACATGCAGGATAACAATTAAAGGTTGAGTTCATCTCTAGAAGAATCTATGCTTTTTAAAAGGTAGCTTGTACCTGGAAGCTGGGAGTTCAGAAGCTCCTGGGTCTGTGTTTCTGCTGCTGCTATTTCAGCAGCTGCGGCCATTTTAGAAAGATGTTCCCTTAGGGAAGGGCTGGCCCTTAATTGTATTAGTATATAGGGAAGGCTTGGGTCTGGTCCTGCCAGGAAGTGATTAGTTTAGAGCAATAGTTCTTAGACTTTGTCACAGTGAGCCTCCCAAATCTGTGGAAAAGATTTTGAGGCCTCCCCAAAAACTGAAATAATCTTGGGCCTCCCAAGAAAAATAACATACTGTACTTTAGCAGCACACCTGGTCAACTGAAACCCCTTTAAGTGCTTGGCTCACATCAGCTCTTTGTCTTATACTAATGTGGAACCTTTGAAAAAATAAACAAATATTATTATTCAGCTTATTTTAACACCCCCACACACACACACACAAACAGGCCAGCCTACTTACTCCACTATTTTCATTCTTGAACCATTGTTACCCCTTGTTGCTGTACCTTCATGGGTCAGACTACTTTCTCTGTTTCCTTTCTCTGTTTCCTTTCTATATGAAATAACCTTCCTACATACTTTACCTCTCCCCATCCTTCCCTGCTCCTAAACAATTTCTCTGGCATTACTTTGCTCCTTCCTACTATTGCTTTTAGGACTTCTATGCTCAGCCCTTGTATTTGGGCTGTTCTGCCATCAGTCTACAAATTAATCAATTACCACCACTCATTATTAGTTTATTGTTCATATTTGTTTTGCTATTGTTCATTGTGTATTTCTTGATTGTTTGGCAGTTACCTTTTAAAATGTATTCCTCCTACCTTCCCTGGGTACACCTGAAATGAGCCTTAAACGTATTCACTTCCCTTACCACCTATTAGTAATAAATACATAAAATTCATCTACTATTGTCCTCTTTCAATTTGCTTCATCTCTTCACACAAAAATATATGAAACTCAAAATTTAAATACAGTACTTTTTCAGACTTGCTTGAGCCTCCCCTGGAACAGGTTGGGGCCTCCCCAGGGAGGCTGGCCTCACCAATTGAGAACCACTGGTTTAGAGGGATGACATTTCTGAAAAGGATATTTGTATGTTATGTTTATGCTTTTGTAAGAGGCTTAGCATTGTGTAACAATTGCCCCTATATATGTATCCTGTATATTTCTTTGAAAATAATGCAGTTGTGTGAATTATAAATCTGTATTCCTTTAATTGTTTAATAGAACATGACTGATAAATCATGTGACACCTGAGCTCTATATAAAAGGGATGCTCAGGTAACCTACGGTTTAGATTTACTTTGGGCGGAGGAGCAGAGAGGAACCTCAGGGAGAAGCAGTGTGGAGCCAGAGAAGCAGCCAAACGTGAGAGACATGCAGTGTTGAAGTACTGAGATCCTGGTTACCCAAAGGTGAAGGTGAGGCAAGCTTAAAGGGGCACTGTCAGCTTTGCCCCTCGGTTTTGCCTCAATTTGAAATAATGATTTCACAAGCACATCCCTGCCAATATGAGAGTAAAATGCAGCTACATAAGCAAAAAACTCAACCGGTTACCTGTTTTCGTAAAAAAAGCATTACTTCAGATAAATTTCGGCCCGAAAGCAAACTCGCCCCGCCGGAAGAAGATTCCATGCGAGAACAAGCATATGATCGTGGCAGTCTTCAAAAGTGCATTTTTATGGTCCCCATTAGAACAACTACATCATTTAGTAGAACTCCGTAATACAAAGTGCTGCTGGTATTTAAAACTTAAACCTGAGCACTGGTTCAGCAAAAAAACACTTTCAAACTGTGGCACCGAAATCCCGCGCATGCGCAATAGCAGCGGGAGGAAAAGATCGCGCATGTGCAAGGAACGCATGCTTATTGCATGCGCAGGATTTGCGTGCTACAGTTTGAAAGTGTTTCGCTGCTGAACCGGTGCCCGTGGGAATTGGCAGGGTGACCATACCATGTGATGGGTTCAGTTCCTGGTCTCTAGAGGGCATAGTAAGGTCCAATTGCAGTGTTCTAGTGAGAGGTCTCCTAGCTAAACTCCCTGCCCATACTCTATCGTTTTTCTTATAGTAACCTGACAAAAATTTACATGTGAAAATGCCATCCCAACAAACCTGCAATAAACCTGCACCACAGGGTGTTTTACATGATATTTTATGATTCCTGCTGCCTTCCTGAATTGAACCCCACGACAGGGCTGGTGATGTGAGTAGGCCCTGCGCGTCACCACATTCGCCCGCTGGTATATAGCGACGCCCGCCCTCAACCCCAGTACCTTTTTGTAATGAGAAGGTGAGCAACACAAACTTAATAAGTAGCCTATGCACTTAGCCTTTATAAGATAGCCCTGGTGGCCTGTTAGAGAAGGGACACCAAATCCAGCAACAGTGTCTTTATAGTCCAAACGGGTGAAGACATAACACAGCAATACAGGACCAAGTCCGGGGGATGGTGGGTGGGTGTGGTAATCTATGAAGAAGATATACAGAAGAATCAACAGTTATGGTTAAGTATGTAATTTAAATATCTTCCAAGAGTCAATCTTCTCCACAGATTACCACAAATGGTCAAGTAGTCCGGGTCTTTCTCGGACCTCGGACCCATAACCCATGGTGTGCCTCAGGGCTCCATTTTGGGCCCAGTACTATTCTCCCTCTCTCTTTTTTTTTTTTTTTAAACTGTTTCTGCACCAGTGCACTGCGGCATCTCTCAGTGGTGCCTACACAACGTTCCTGCTACTCCCCACTGTGATTCTCTCCTCAGCTATCCTCCCATCAGAAAGACTTCCGCCCCGGAAGGAGCCGCCACTATACCCTTGGTGGCGTCTTTCTGAAATTAGAGGGTCCATCTCTCACAGGGAGCAGCCGTGGATAGTCGAGATAGAGATCCGGTGTCGGGGATGTGAGGGATGCTACAGAGGCCCACACTGCCACCTCAGTACACCAGGAATTTTCTGGCTTAGTCCCTCCCCAGACAAGGAACGTGCAATGCCACTTTGTCCATTATGTGAGCACTCACACCCAGAAGGCAGCTGCCCTACATCTCCCCCTTGCTTTGGTTCCGATGGCAGTAGTACACCCGGTCTCCACCGGGTGTCGCTAACTACACAGAACATTCCCCCCACCCCCACGAGGAGAGCAGTCTCAGGCGCTCAATCCTCTCCTCCCCTACCACCGACCCTGGGCTCGTTTCCAACCTGGGTTGCCGGCATGGCGCAAGGTGTGGCATCCAGCACCTCAACCCTCAGCGCCACCGGGCTGGCTCCCTCTTTGTTAATGAACTACCAAATAACTGTGGTGGGGCCTCTGTGCACCTCTATGTGGACAATGCCACTGTTTACTAATCCTCATCAGATGTCCGCTGGCTCAACAGTATGCTCGCATTGGACTTCTGAACTCTTGAGGGCTGGTTCCTAGAAAACCAACCAGTCCTCAACACTAAAAAAACAAAACAAATGAATGCTGGTCTCCAACCTCTCCTTCACACCTCATCCCTACCCCTCTCTTGCGATACTCTCCCATAATGATGATGCCTTTGAATCTGTCTAATCTTTTAAATATCTGGGCATCACCTTAGACACCTCTCTTTCCCTGGACACCCATGTCACCCTCTTAAGGCACTAAACCAGAAGCTGGGCCTGCTGTATCGCCTCCATCCCTTCCTCTCTTCGGCTACTTGCCATAGATCGCTGCCACCACCCTTCTCTCCCTCCTTACTTATGGAGGCCCCCTACTCCTCACAACCAACTCTACCATCCTCTCTCACCTCAAACAAGCTTATCACAGGGTGGGAAGGTTTACTTTAGGAGCCAGTGCCAGTCACCACCACTGTGATGTCCTCTCCCTCCTGGGCTGGCTATCGTACGAATCTAAACTCCAGTATGCCATCTTGAGTCTAGTGTACAAACTGGTTCACTGTTACATCCCCCCCTGCCTTGGTGAACTTACTCAGCTCCGGCACCCCCGCATGCTTTCAGGTCTGCTTCCTCCCCCTTCTCGTTGCGCCCAAACCCTGGTTACCGCATTCTACTTTGTCCTGCTCTTCTCTCCCTCAATTCCAATCCTCCTTATTACTCCACCTCTCTGCCTCTTCACTGTGTTCCTGCTTCCGATGACTCATGGTTTCTGCATTCTAAACATATCAAGTATTAGTATTCACACTGTCTGAACTTCCTATGTACAGTATATCTAATGTGTAAACTGAACTATAAATGATGTAATTGTAACCACTGTACCTGCCACGTCATTGTACTGCATTTCCCGGGTTGCCCCTGAAAAGGGGACTATACTATCTCAGTGGGTTCACCCGGTTAGCAAAATTCAAAAAATAAATAAAGAGTCACAGTACCAAGCTCAGAGAAAGTGCCGCGGACTAGGAAGGCTGGAGCTCATGGCTCACTTCAGGATAGTAATCCATTCAGATTTGTCCTGCCAAAGGTGGCATGCCACTTGACAAGGACATCCAGGGCACAATGCTTGGTAAAGGTATGCACTGTGCTCCAAGTTGCAGCTCTACAAATTATCCAATAGGCACAGAGTGTACTTCTGCCAGGGAAGTGGCAACCAATCTGCTGCAGTGAGTATGTACCTTGCCCTCCAGTTTAACATAAGACACAGCATAGCAGTGGTGAAAGCAGTTTACAATCCAGGCTGAAATTCTCTTGATTGTGACAGGCTATCCTTTCTGACTAGGGTCGAAAGAGATAAGTCCTTGGTCTTGTCCAGGTAAAAATGAAAATTATGTACTCACTGTAATTCTTGTTCTTCCAGAATATCGTCACCATTAATTACTGATTTATACAGAAAGGATGTGGATGGCAAAATGCTATTGCTAGCATCTAGTTGCCATCCACGCCATACTGTTAGAAATATACCGGGGGGACAGTTCCTTAGGATACGAAGGAATTGTACTAATAGTGAAGCGTTTGGGAGAGGAGCAGCAGACTTGAGAACAGATTGTCAGAAAGAGGCTACGCTACTAACGCTGTGAGTGAAGCAAAGAAATGTGCAACTGAAGTGGAGAGGGAGACGTTGCTAAGAGACAGATAGAAGAACTGAAGGTAGATTCCCACTATGTAACCTCTTATTCTGCACATTCGAAAAAGGAAGAAAGCACAATCAAGTATAATCAAGAAAAATTGGTCTGTGTTAGCATGCGATAAGGGTTTCAAAGAACTAGCAAAAAAAAAAAAAAACCTGATTATGTCTTACAGGCGAGCACCCACATTACGAGATAAACTTGTGAAAAGCCACTTTGTCCAAGAGAGAGAAAATAATTGGCTTACAAGTAACAAGGGTTGTTACCAATGTAAAAAAAAAAATGCATCACTTGTAAGTATATACAGATGGGAAAACTTAAGTGCCGGAGTGATGCGAAATTTCGAGATAAGACAGATTATCTGTAGCATGGAGGGGGTTGTGTATTTAGCAACCTGCAGCTGCAGTTGTTTTATGTAGGAAAGACTGAGAGATGACTAAAAACTAGAGTTAACGAACACATAAGGACAATAGAAAGAAATGGTGTTACCTATACAACTGCAACACATGTTACAGAAGCACATGATGGTCTGGAGCACACTTTTAAGTTTATGGGCACTGAGAAAGTGTTCCCAAATCCGAGGGGTAGGAATTACAGGAACAAGATTAAAAAAAAAAGGAAAATGGATTTTGAGGCTTAAGTCCAACGAATCTGCAGGTCTCAAGGCTGGTTTTAAATTACAACCCTATTTAGAAGAAAGATGAATCTTTTTACTTGTTTCTTGGCATGCTAACTGGCACTTTATAATTCTGTGAACACTTTATAGTTCTGTGTGTTTCTTACTTGCTGAACTGTTTTTGCACTGTCAAAATCTTGTTATTCACTTTAGTGGTAGACAGAATGGGCTATAGTATACATGACAGCTTTAATGAGATGCAGTGATTCAGAGAGATACAGACAATGATTTTAAATTATGTGTTGTGATGTCATTAATTGTTTGGTATTTAAATGGTGCTTTTTACTGGTTCTGTAGCCTTTGATAAAGGATTCTGTATATCCGAAACACGTCAGATGATTTCTGGTGTTTGTATGTAATACAGTACATTTCATATTTTCCTACTTGACGCTCCCGCATCTTTCTGCCACAAGGGTGTGAGTGCAACAGTTTTTTTGAAGTCTGCCTCTGGTTTGAACAACACACTCTGGATGAAAGGGACTGGACGGAATGCACACAGAAACCAATTTTACCATGGCAGTCTGAATGTATCCTGACAAAAATCACCATGTCCTAGACTTCTGGAGCAGAACTGAAGCAGTCTGGCATTGAGTGTGGATGCAAAACATCCACATCTGGGGTGCCCCACTACTCAAATCGCAATCTCACGACATCTGGTGCTAGCGAACACTCATGAGGATCTGCCTCTGTTCGGGTTTATTCATCTCTGTCAGTGTTCCGGACACCTGAGAGACAGATTACTTGAAGCAAGCTCCCCTGCTCCCAGCACCATTCCCACACTCTTGCTGCCTCCCTGCAGAGAGGGTAAGAGTGTGCTCCTCCCTGGTTGTTGATACAGTACATGTCAGAATCGCCTGCAGGAGAACCGTCTTTTCGCTGACCAAGTCCACTAGGGCTTTCAGACTATACAGAACAGCACGCATCTCCAGCACACTGATGTGGAGATGTGTCTCAGACGAATCCCAGATACCTGATGTCTGGAGACCCTGGCAGTGGATTCCCCATCCCAACAGGGAGGCATTTGTGGTAGGAGTCACATCTGGCTCCAGTGGGGAGAAGGGAAAGCCCTGAAGGAGGCTGTCCTCCACAGACCACCACATCAGGGACCTCACAAGATGTTTGGTCACCTGAATGGGATAGTTTTGAGGGTGCAACCTGTAACCACTAGGTACTGAGCATCCACTGACTTGTCCTCATATGCAGCCTTGCTAGAGGCACTATGAACGCTGAGGAGGCCATCAGGCCAAGAATGTGCTACATGGAGTGGGCTGGTACGGTCCTGAGTTCCAGTACGCAGCATGCCATTTGCAAGACTGCCTATAGTCTGCTGTCTGGGAGGAAGGTTGTAGCCAGAACAGCAACTATGAAGAGCAGTTCCTGGGAGAGCTCCAGCTGAGACTTCAAAGCGGACATCAGGACTCCCATGGACACTAGGAATTGAGAGGCAAAGTCCACTACCTGTTCCATCTCCTGTCTGGCAGGATTGCAATTAGTCAGTCGTCCAGATATGGGAATACTTGGAGTCCTAGCTTTCTAAGAGGTGCTTCCAGTCCTGATGTTTCATGTAAGGCAGCAAGGATCCTAGACAAACCATTTAGAATTTTATTTCAATCCATGTATTTGTTCAGATTTCTCAGGTCAAGAACTGGGTGCATAATGCCCGATTTCCTTGGTACCAGGAAGCAGTGGGAGCAGAATCCTGTATTCTGTTCTGACTCTAGCACTATTTGCACTGCCCTGCTTCTCAAAAGCAAGGCCCCGGTTTATATGTGGCAATTGGGTCTAAATCCTGCAGCAAGTCCCCCTGTTGCCACAGAACATCTGCGGCATTACAGGGTTTTATTTAACTCTAAAAATTGATAAGCGTTTTGCTCATGAAAGTACTAAAACATTGTGAAAATGCATAGCATTTGCCTCACTGTGTTTAACAAACATAACACTTCTAGAAAACCTATATAAATACTTTCCATACAGTTAGTATTGTCCCAAGAAAAAAACTGCTAATCAATTAAAACCCTGCATTAGTTTCCTATTTCCGCGAAATTCTGTGGCAGCAGTTGGGGGCTTTGGTAGCAGTTAGCAACCCCACTCCCCTCCCCACAAGCACCCAGGTAAGGGAAAAAAATGTTAGTTTTGGGGATGGAACCTACAAACCAGAGAAGGATGTCAATTAATTCCTGACTTCTTAGTTATTAAAAATTAAAAAATATCCACCCCATCCATTTTAGCCCCATCACTCTCCCCACCCCAGCCTGAGAGTCCCCAGAGTCACCAAATTTGAGTGAGTAATATTTTTAGTGGCTACCACACTACCCAGTGATCCTCATCCTTCTAGTATTGCCACTAGGCCAGAACGCCAGTTTCTCATTGCAGCAGTGCTTTTGTGGCTATGCTCAAAGCACTTTGGGACAAGATACTGGAGTTCACGCCCGGCGGTGAAATTAGAAGGACAAGGATCACTACACAGTACGGGATCTGATAAAGTATCTGTACTTCAAATAAAGGTACTCAAGGAGGTTCTCAGGGTGGGGTAGGGAGGATGGTGGGGCTGGGCTAGATGCAGTGGGGGTTTACCTGTTTTGATTTTTAAGGTAAAGGCCAGCAGACAAACTAATGTGCAGAGGGAAAAAAACTTAACGCGACAGCTGTACCAAAGCCAGCCAAGCAGGGAAAAACATTTCAACCATTAGAAATGCCTTAGGTGCCCTATTGGGAAGGCAGTAAGAAGCAGTAGGTGTCCTTCAGCAGAAGTGCCTGCTATGGGGCACCTAAGGTATAGGAATTTTGCACTCTCGAGTACCTTGCAAATATACATAAAGTCACCTCTTCCCACTAATGGAAAGGGTTTTCGCGGGAAACAGTAGTCCATTTTTTCCATACGTCTGTATCGTAGAGAAATGTCACCCAACTACAGGGGCTGAGTGCTGGAGAAGCTGGAGAACCAAGCCAGCAGCACAAGGACACATTTTCTGGCAATGCCTGTTACAACCTTTTTGGGATCTACTCTGTATGGACTGGAGCATTATTTCTGGAGATGACATTCTATCAGACAGCCTGATCCTTTTTGTGGACCACCTGATGGGGCACTGTGACCCCAATATCGAGAAATGTTCTATACTTGCATGGTAGCAGCCAAGAAATCCGTTACACAACTCTAGCACACTAACCAAATACCTACAGTTAAATACTGGCACCCCATAATGTTACAGATAAGAGATATAGAACAGCCGATGGTGAAATTGAATAATCTAGTGCAAACATTTAACACTATTTGGGCTAGAGGAGTCCAGTCTATGTCGGACTATACTAGAGACGTTGTACCATAGCCATAATGTTGAGACAAGCACTGAATTACACTTGTGCTGTTCTGTGTCCGCTGATGCGCTAAATTTTTAGTCAGATAGTCCTGTTCTTACCCCAGCTGTTGTGTTTCATGTTTGTGGGTACACGGAAAATGCTCAACAAAAAGAAATTAAAAGAAAAAAACTGGACTTTGCTGTTGATTCTGGCTAATGATGCTTACTCTTTTTTTCGCTTTCAATCTTTATTTTGTTAAACTTACATACATACACAAGACTTAAAATAGTACAAAAAATGATATCACATAAACAACAGAACAATACATCACACAGAACATATTTAATCTTAAACAGTAGGGCACCTATGCTCTCAGTACGTCCCTGTGCTACCAAAATGGGAGAACAGACATTCTCCAACTTTGCTCCCAAGTTCTGGAACTCGCTTCCCTTCTAAGTTAAAAATTCCACCTCCCACCTTGCTTTTAAGCGCTCACTGTTCTCTCACCTCTACACCCTTGGTAGCTGTAAATGCACGTAGATGAAACTGTCATCAGGTCCCTTTGATGCGTTGCAGTCCATGGATTATTTACCTCCTGGTATTTTTATTTGTTATGTTTTATTTATAGTGTACTGAATGGGCTCTAGACAGAAAAAGTGCAAGCTTATCCACTAGCCTTTTCTAATCCTCTTATTGTGCCTGTATAATTTGTCTACCTGTCCTCTCCTATGATGCATCTCAACCTGTATTATATTGTTTGCACTATGTTATTATCTACGAACTAGTACAATTGTGATTACATGTATCCTGTCTTGTACTCTCCCGGGCCGTGCATGAAAACAGGCAGGATTGTTGCCTAGTGCACTTACCCGGTTACCAAAAGCTAATAAATAAATAAATAATCCAGGTAATTTAGTCTAATTATCTTTTTAAAATAGAATGGATCCAAGGCATGGGGTGTATTACAAGTCCTCCAAGAGGCTACCTCGCACCATTGCCCTCTTAGAGAGGGGAGGGGGGGGACCACTCACAGGAGGGCCGGGGTGGAGGTCTCCCCAACCTCATCTGGGGCACTCACGCCCTCTTCAACCTTGCCCCAGCCCTGTGGCTCAGACTTTCTTTAGGGCGTGAATTCAGGTCTGATCCGGGATATGTACAGGATCCACCTTCTCCAAATTAGTTCAAAGGGGTCTTGTTTCATATTAATCATAGCCATCAGAGCCTCCACCCGCTCTATAGATATCATTATATCATGCCAAAGTATTATGGATGTTTTTTTTGTTAGTGAGCCACAGTCTGGTTATTACTTTCTACGCAGCCAAAATGGCGTATTTGAGTAATTTGACACTTGTTAGGGTCCCTGTAGCCTCTTGGAACATCAAATAAAAAAAACAAGTATACGGACAATTGAAGTCCCTGGTCAAAAAGTGATTGCAAGGCCACTTCCATTTCCTTAAGAAATTCCTTCAACACCGGACAGTCCCAAAATATATGATGCAAAGCAGCTGGGGCAAATCCATAACCCCTCCAACACAGTAATGACACTTACTCTGATGTTTTTTTTTAAATCAGCTAATTAGAAAACCAATATTGCTTAAAAAAATTAATGTCAGCTACAAATCAATTTTCCCTGCTGTGTCAACATGAGTTCCATTACTGGCAGTTTATCCCGCTGTACCCATAAGCTCCATCTGAAGTCTGAACCATCCATTGCTTAACC
Source organism: Neoceratodus forsteri (assembly GCA_016271365.2). Lineage (NCBI taxonomy): Eukaryota > Metazoa > Chordata > Ceratodontiformes > Ceratodontidae > Neoceratodus > Neoceratodus forsteri. The sequence continues at coordinate 49,008,941 of JADMNL010000025.1, forward strand.
TGATGCAACATGCCACCCAAGGTACAATGAGATGCACAGGGAATCAACAGAAAGTTGGCCAACATTTGAAAGGAAGATTACACAAACAAAGGAAACTGCTAACCCTTTTCAATGAAATTCTATTATTAAAAAAAAGCTTAGCCTTTCAATGTTCATGTAAACCTACAGTTAGAACCTGAATCTAAATGGACATTTATGAGAGCTGGAGCCATTACTTACTCAAACAGTAAGTCATGGCGTGTGTTATGCTGGGATAACATCACCGCTCGGATGTACTGTGAGGCACAGCCAGTGCCTTCACCACTGGGAAGGGATGTTAACCAGCACAGCACATGCCATGGAGTGCCTTACTGAGATCATAAAACAGGTTCGGTAGAAAAAAAAGATTCTTATCTAGTTTATTCTTTAGAATAGTTTCAGATCGTGATGTTGCACTGAAATAACATCACGTCTGAAAATGCCTCTAAACCAACCAACTACCAGGATTTAGTTTAATATTTTACCATCTCTGACAGTCAACTGTAATTGGGTAAGTAACACAGTTTGGCAAGGTCTTTTGAAAAGAGGCAGCCAACCAAACTTAATAATCTTTTTCCAGTTGTGAAAGGTGAGTCATGAGGTTACTCTGAATTATAATCAAATAACATGCTGCTATTAATGGCTGAACAATGGTGTTTAAACTAGCTACAAATAGTGAACCTACTATTAAAGGTGGCTGGTTACTTGGCTAGGAATCATGCATACAAATCAGCTACACTAGGGAATGCAGCCAGAATTAAGAGGGAAAAATGTTTAAGCACAGTACGTTGCCCAACATTCCAAGCTCATCTGTGAATCTGGAATCTGTAAAAGCACACTGTCCCTCTGTGTACACATGCCAGCACTGAGAAAATGCTTGTTGTTTCAATGGAAATTTGTGCAGAAGAGCTTATAAAACAGACTCAACTGACACCATATGCTAGTTCTGCATGAAATACCTACAGTAGATGCATAATGCCACTGAGAGAGAGAGAGAGAGAGAGAAGTAAAGATCAAAGTATCCGCCAAGCACAGCAGAAAAAGGCACAAAGCACAGTCAAAGTCTGCGCTGAAATGCACACAACAAATTAAAATGTAAACTGAGAGTCTCAGAATCTAGCACTAGGCAGGACGGGGCTGAGTACGTCAGGGAGGAAGAGAGAGGGGAACGGGAAGACAGAGAGAAGCAGATGGGGGGGGGATGACAATCACAAAGCAGCACTGTTGTCAGCTGGAAGGCAGCAGCCCAACCACCTTTCCAGCAGAAGGGTAAGTGCAGTCGTAGCTGCCAGGATTATCAGGAACAGGGGATAGGGATGGGAGGCAACAGCAGGACACCTGGCAAACACAAAATGAATGAAAAAGTAGTTTGGTACTGTGTATTTATACAGCTATGCTTAAAGTCATTCCTAATTGTACATTTGTATTGTAATAAACATATAGTTTGGTGGGTTTAAGCCAATCAGATTGCTTGAAAACGCTTACCTGTTTTAAAAAAATGAATGAGGTATAAACATAAAAATACTGGTCTGAGCCAGTTAGTAGGCGCAGAGGTAGGGCTACTGTACATGACACTGGTGACCAGGGTTCAGGAAAGAGCCCTGATCGTCGGAGGCCAGCCAGAGGAGAGGGTTCGAGCACCCCAGCAGACTTTCTCTCTCGCTCCCTGGGAAGGGAGGCTGTGTAATGCAGCTGCACTAGTCCCCCTCTTGGTGAACACACGTGGTGATACAGGTCAGTGCATTGCTGTGGATGGGGAGACACTGCCGGATGCAATGCAAACACACATTTTGTGTGCGTTTTTGCACATGGCCGTCACTATAGCCAGTGTCTCGCGAAGGAGGGGGTCAGTAAAAGGGAGAATATTCCTCCTTTGCCTGAAGATGACGGACCCAAGTCTTTCCGTGTCCCTCACCTCCACCTGATTAGGATGCTGTCGGGAGGTACATCCCCCTCCACCCCCCCACTGAGCTTTGGGGGGGGGGTTAATCCAAGGCAGGTAACTGCGGGAGTGGGAAAGGTGTTGGGGAGGCGAATGTGCCATGGGGCTCCTGAGGTAGGCAGGTGCTGGGGACATGGAGCGGCAAAAAATGAGTAGATAAAAAAAAAAAGCTTGGTTCAATATGCCAAGATGAAAACTAGTACTTCGGAAAAGAAACTGCATCTACTTCTACTTGCAGATATTTTAATTCTACAAACTGTTACATAAAGACCTGAAAAAGATGCCCAGAGCTCACAAGCACAAATGTCTGGGTGAATAATGGTGCGTTTATGACATATACAGCTGATGTCTACAGTTTGTCAGTACTTCCCAATACCAGTCGGCCCCCGGTGCTCCTCAGCTTATACAGTGGAATGAACAGCATGGGCAGGCACATTACTGAATGCTTCAGAAAGCCAGGTGTCAAGTCACGTGCTTTACTTCACTCACAAACTATGACACAAGTAAAACACTTCAATTTAAAAAGCACCAAGTAAAGAGCTCAGTAAATAAGCAGATCTCATTTACATAAGTCATTTCAATAAAAAATGAAAATACTGGAAGACTAGAAACACTCCAAAAACACGGGTGAATACATCTCTCATCTGCTTGTGCGCAGGTTCCAGGCCTTAAATTATTCTTTTTTACTGCAGGCTTTTCAAGCTTAAAGCGAGGCAGCATCCCTCACCTCCAACACCCCTAGGCAAAATTACACTGCTAATACCTTTCATTGTACTGATGCTACTCCGAAATATACCCCGGTTCTGTAATGTCTGGCAAATGGTTTGCAGCTTGAGCTATCTTCACAGATTTACATAATGCCAACTTTAAGCCCATTTCCTATGCCTGGCTCTTCGCCTATATTGAACAGCTGTAATTCTCCTTTCATCTAGACTATCCCTGATCTGTAGTGATGCAGGACAAGCACACAAAAGAAGAAAGATATGGCTCCGTGAAATCTCAAGCCAGGCAGTTGGGCCTTGCAGGTCCGTTGGTAAGCGCCCACTCAGAGAGAGTTCAGGAGGGAGGACTGGGTCCAAATCTCTGCTATGTCACATTACCAGTTTTTCATATCAGGAAAGCATGAGCTGTAGAAGCTGTGTGTGTGTGTGGAGGGGGGGGGCAGAGCTTCAGAAAAAAATGTAGAACTGCCTAGTTTACTTACCAGATCGTTTTTTTTTTAATTCATTTGTTATGCTCCTCACTGGTGTGGCCCCTCCCATCTCCCTGGTTGCCCCCCCCTCAAAAACCACATCTCTGGTATGTACCACTCCTCCCCCTAATGCCACACTACTGGGGCTGGGCCAGGCCAGACTCACACCCTCCACTTCTTGTGGGCGAGCAGAGACGCAAGAACCCAAGGTAGAGAGAGGGGAATAGCAGCAGGAGGCAGAGCATGAGCTCATCCAGAATCGTCTAACTTGCTCTAGGGTGTTCCCATGTTTAGTCCCACCCGCATGACATCAGCTTGCTAGGGAATCTATGTGTGCTGCCACAAGGCGGGGTACAGAACCTGTCCCCGCCTCAACCTGTGTCCACTGCTGCACTACCATCTCTGCTCACCTAAGAGGCAGTACTGCAGTGGGGATCCAATCCCTCCTTCCCTGAAGGCAGTGGGCATCCTTTGGGGCTCTCCATCCTCCTTCCCCGACTGCCCTCCACAACTCGAGCGTGTTCCCTAACTCAGTCTGCCAGAATCACAAGCAGTAGCATTACTGCTGCGCCATTTCTTAAGAAACTCTTTAACCAAGTTTTTGATGAGTAACAAATATTTGTAAATACCGCAGCTCTGAGAACAACACCGCTTCCATGCCACTGGTGCTGCCTTAAACAGCAGCTAACACCTTAGGGCCAAGCAACTCCTAACAAGGAGCTGCCTGCCCCAGGACCTAAATTAGCATACAATAATTTTTTTCAGTCATGGATTATTTACATATTTATTATTTCTGCAATCTAATTTCCTGATAAACAGTTTGCTGCCGAGCCTCCACCACAGCCCATACAAAACTGAGTTTAAAAACATAAAGTAGGGAAGGGCCTGGAGACTACAAGCATTATAATGCTATCAGGCAGCGGCGGCCTTTACATGCTACTAAACTTATTACTGGTACGTGTACATGTTAAAGAGATCCACCACATAAAAGTAAAATGATTTTGCACCGACTGGATCAGTGCCTTACCTCCTTGAGCTGCTAATGATAAGTCCATAAGTAAAATAATGCAGTCCTTAAAAAACACCAGCCCTCGTAAAATTTTCCGTACCGGGCCCTTGGACTTCCTGGTTTCTGGAGCTGCCCATGCTCTGCCCCGTGTACACTAAAATTGTGACATGATACTAGGGAAAGCGCGGGGACAAGTGCCGTTATAGTCCACGGGGGGTACCTTTCACATTGTTTTTTTATACTGAAATGGGCAGTTGGTGATAAAATGTGGGCACCACGCCGGCCAGCAGAGTTCAGGAACGAACTCGGGTCATTCGGGGGTCGGCTGGGGAGGTTAAGGACTGAGCATCCAGAGGACTGCTCTCCTTTTCGGGGTGGGGGGTTTGTGCTGCATGCGTCAGCACAACAAGAGGGGTTCGGCCTGCGCCCTTGGTGCTTGGCTGCCTCCGAGGAGGTGGAAACAGCTGCTTCGCCCATTGTATGGGGCGAGGGCGTGGGGAGAAAATGGAGAAAAATACCGGGACCGGCCAGGACCCATGATGGCAACCTTAGCTGGAGGGCGTACCTCAGGGGTGGGGTATTAGCCCCTGCCAGGTCCATAAAAAAAAAAAAAAACACCACCACCATGGATTAGTATGCTTCCTGCCGTGAGCAAGAACAGATAGAGGACCTCATGCAGGAGTGCCTGAAGTTGAGAAATCTTTCAGGCTACGGTAACAGCAACCAGGAAAAGAGCTTTCCATAAAAGGAAGCGTAGTTTGTAAGTTGCAGCAAGTTCAAAAGGAGCCAAAGTTAATCTCTCAAGTATAAAATTAAGGTCCCAGAGTAGAACCAGTTTATGAATGTGGGATGCATGTGCAAAATACTCTTCAGCAAGGTTGCATTCACCAATAGGGTCGCAGAATGCTGAAATGGCAGCCAAGAGTACCTTAATGGAGGAGTGCTACTGACCAGTGTCTGACAAAGACAAGAGATACGCTAGTACAGTATTGACAGGACATATAAATGGGTCCTTAGAGTGGGAAGCACACCAAACAGAGACACGTTTCTATTTTAAAGAACATGTGTGTCTAGTGGAAGACTTCCTAGCCATCAGTAAGATGTCACCATCTGAGGAGAAATCCCAAAACATGCAATGACTACACCCTCAAGAGCCAAGCTTGCAGGTGGAGGGACCACAGATCGGTTGGACCTGGAACACCCCTGCCCTGGGCAGCAAACTGTCACAGGGGCAACTGAATTGGAGGTCCCACTGCCAGGCACTGCAGGAATGGAAACCGTTATCAGTTGAAGCCAGAGAGGGGTAACCAGTATCAGGGTTGCCTGTGTTGCCCACAGTTTGAATAGAGCCCACAGAATGAGACTTATCAGAGTGAATGCATAAAGGAACCTTCCCATCTAGGAGAAGGACAACGCATCTCGGCAAAGAAACTCCAAGCCCTGGAGTGAGCAAACAAAAAGGTAGCAGTTTTGCATTGTTTGGGGACGCAAAAAGGTCCAATTCTGGATGACCCCATCTTACGAAGTGGTCGTCTACCACAGAAGTCAGCACTTCCCACTCGTGTACTCAAGACTGGAACCAACTTAGCCTGTTTGCCAAGACATTTTAGACTTCTGGGAGAAAAACAGCTGTCAGGTGCAGGCCATGAGAGAGTGCCCATTGCCATACCCTCATCACTTCTCTGCAGAGAGGGTACGAGTGAGTGCCCCCTTGTTTGCTGATATAGTGCACCACACTGATGTTGTCCGTTCTTATCAACAGAGAACCTGGAGAAAGGTCTGTGAAGACATGGAGCCCAAGAAGAACAGCCCTCATCTCCAGAACACTAATGTGCAGACCCGACTTTCAGTCTGTCCACACCCCCTGGATGAGGTACAGTCCCGATGGGCACCCAGCCCAACACCGAAGCATTTGCTGTGAGGATCTGCTCCAGTGTTGGGGAAAAGAATGATGCCCTGCAACAAGTGCAGGGGATCCATTCCCTACAGTACAGATTTTTTTGAGAAGGGACGGATGAGAATCATTTGTGCCAATTTGACTGTTAATTGGTTATATTACACCACAAGAATTCCCTGCAGAATTCTCATATGGAGGTGTGCTAATGGGACGGTTACAGAGGCAGCTGCCATAAGTCCTGGAAGGTGGAGCACAGTCCTGGTGGACACATGATGGCTTCTGTGTACTAGATGGGCCTGAACCACCAGGGTCTTGGCTCTGACCATGGGCAGGAATGCACTGTATCCAATACCACCCAAATATACTGGTGACGTTGGCATGGAGGGGGAGAACGGATTTCGGTACACCAACTATGACATCCATGTCCTTGAACAATTGCAGAGTTCGAGATACTGTATATTGGACCACTTCCCTGGATGGTCCTTGCATAAGTCAATCGTCCAAATAAGGGAAGACATAAAACCCTTCCTTCTGGAGGGCTGCTGCCACAACAGTGAAGCATTTGGTATACCCGCGGCACCAAGAACAAGTCAAAGAGCAATACCTGCAACTGATAATGGTGGTCCTCCAGCACAATGCGGAGGTATTGTCTGTGGCATGACCTGATTTTGATAAGAAATACATCACACATGCCCCCACAATGCAAAGCATCATGGGCTGCATATGCAAATCATCACAGATTATTATGCTGGTTCAACTTTAAGCAGAAATGCATGGTGCCGAAGCCTCTCACACAGTTTGCAAAGGGTGCCAACAGAAAGACAGACACGTGTTTCGTCCTACCAGGACTCATCAGTATGCCTCATCTGTTTGACACCCCAGTGGAATGAACCAGCTACCCTAAAATGGTCTATCTGGGTTATGTTGTGGTGAACCCAATTAAAACAAAAAACAATTTAAAAAGACAAACCTCTGTATGCAAGCACTGAGGCAATGGTTACCTTGCTTGATAAGCTTCCTTTATGTCCTGTGCACAAAGCCCATCCCCTTTTTGCAGTAGGTGGATGAAAGACTGAAGAGACACCATTCAAAATTGTTGTATTCGATGAATTTTTTCAGAGTTCTGCAGTCCACCAGATGCATGTCTCCTGTGGATTTGGGGACCAGAAAGTATCTGGAGTAAAACCCCCTGTTCCTTTCTCTGGGAGGAAGAGGCTCCATGGACTTTTTCTGAAGGACTGAACCTCCTCCCTCAGCAGAGACAGATGTCCCAGAAGGCAGTGAGAAGGAGGTGGAGGGTGCACTGGAAGTTTGGAGAGCAGTTCCAGTGCATGCCCTTTTCCACTGTTTCAAGGATCCATTCACCTGTGGTGATCTTCCTCCATTTTGGCAGATGAAGGGAGATATTTACACCTACTTGTACCCCTAGTGGCAGTTACTGGGGGGCAGCAGGGCTGCCAGAACTGGAACCTTTGGTCACCTTTTTTTTTGTAGACTGTTTCTTACTGGATCCCTGTGGAACTCTCTCCAGCGATCTCTCAGCTCAGGCTCTACCTCCCTGTGTGAAGCTCGCTGATGCCGACCCAGCCAGGTGGATCCCCCAGCTCCAAGCCCCCCCCGAGGTGGGACCGCCATATGCCCTGGCACTCTATGTATAATCTAATGCACCGGGCTGGAGTCTGGAGGTGCATCTGGAGAGCGAGCCCGAATCAGGAGTGTGGCCAAGACTGTAGGCGCCTTCGCCTACCCCCAGGGCCGGGGATTTCTTCTTAGGTTGTCCTCTAGGAGCTGAGCGAATGACGCCTGCATGGAGCACCCGTAGGTGTCTGCCGTGCTCCTCCCCTCATGTACACCAGCCACAGGTAGTACCTCCGTTCTCCACCAGGAGTCTCTACACCGTGGAGCCCCAGAACCCACCCCAGGGAGAGGAGAGATGTCCTCCGGACGCTCGATCCTCTCCCTCCCTCCCCTGCCGACCCCCGATGGCCTGGGCTCGTTCCTGAACTCGGGTCGCCGGCGTGGCCCGAGGTGTGGCATCTAGCGCCTCAACTCTCAGTGCCAACGGGCCGGCTTCCTTTGGTCACCTTTAGTGTACACTTTGAGACACAGGTCCAACAGGGGAACAGCCTTCTCTGCCACAATACTGTGTACGGTAGCCCCAGCCTCCTCAGCCTATAGGCTTCCAAAAAAACACTCCTATATTAACCCCAGAGATTGTGTGGTTTCAAGGATTTTACAGATCTCAGAGTCTTCCTGGATGATTAACGTGCCGGATACAGATTGGTCAAAACCAGCAGGAACATCTGCCAGAACTAGACACACAGTGGATTCCCTGCAGGGGGAGGGCCTCAAACAACTGGTACAGCAACCCACAAGAGACAGGGCTATCCTAGATCTAGTACTGACTAACAAGGAAGGGATCACAGATCTCCAGGTAGAAGGTCACCTGGGGGCCAGTGACCATCACATGGTATGGTTCAATTTGGCTACTACATCTAAATCATCCCATTCCAAGGCAAAATATGGGACTTCAGAGGAGCCGACTTTGATAAGATGGCCAACAGAGTTAAGCTAGCCCTGGCAAAAAGAAACACAGGTGAGGGGTACAGGCAAGTGGGCAAGCATTAAGAATGCAATACTTGAAGCAACATCCCATTGTGTTAGACAGAAAAGGAGGTGCAAAGAAGAAGGAAACCACTTTGGTTCTCAAATATAGTAGCAGAAAAGGTCAGAGCCAAAAGGCTGGCCTTCAGGAAATATAAGGGAACACAGCGGGATGAAAATAAGGAGGCATACCAAACTGCCATAAGGGAAGCAGGGAAGGCAGTAAGGCAGGCAAAGGCCCAAACTGAGGAAACACTAGCACGAACATTAAAAGAAGGTGACAAGACTTTCTATAGATACATTAGTGAAAGAAGAAAGTCCAGAGGGGGTATTGCTAAGCTTAATGGAGAAAGGGAGCATGTGAGGAGGAGGAGGACCCTGTAAAGGCATCTATCCTAAATAGATACTTTTGCTCAGTATTTACTGAAGAGAAGGTAGGGCAGGGCCCACAGCTCAGCATCATGGACACGGGGGGGAGGTGAGCACTACTCCCTTCACAAAAGAAAGGGTCCTACAAGAGCTTGCTAAGCTCAGGGTGGATAAGGCAATGGGACCTGATGGCATACATCCCAGGGTACTTAAGGAGCTAAAGGTGGAACTAGCAGAGCCATTAGCAGAACTGTTTAGTGAGTCTCTGAGCACAGGAGAGGTCCCAGAAGACTGGAGAAGGGCTCATGTGATCCCGCTCCACAAGAGTGGTAGCAGGGAGGAGGCAGGGAACTACAGACCAGTCAGTCTTACCTCAGTAGTGTGCAAGATTATGGAGGCACTCCTTAAGGAAAGGATAGTGCAACACCTGGAATCCATAGGGGCACAGGACCCAAGACAGCATGGGTTTACAAAAGGAAGGTCCTGTCAAACTAATCTCATAGATTTCTTTGACTGGGTAACCAGAGTGGTGGACCAAGGGGAACAGTTGATGTCGCCTACCTTGACTTCAGCAAAGCTTTTGACACTGTTCCCCATAGAAGATTGATAAATAAGCTGGGTAGGCTCGTGGGTGGGTCAGAAGTTGGTCAACTGGGTGGCAAACTGGCTTGACGTGCAGAAAACAGAGAGTGGTGGTAAATGGTATACAGTCAGAAGAGATGCAAGTCACAAGTGGGTACCTCAGGGATCAATCCTGGGGCCAGTCCTCTTCAACATCTTCATTAGTGACCTTGCAGATGGACTAGAGGGTAAGCTTGTCGGTTTGGAGATGACACCAAGATCTGCAACAGAGTAGATGATCCAGATGGGGTGGGCAGAATGAGAAGAGATCTGGAAAACTAGCAAAATGGTCAGAAGAGTGGCAACTGGGATTTAATGCAAGAAGTGCAAAATCATGCACATAGGGAAGAGAACCCTGAAGCCACCTATAGGCTGGGAGGGAGTTGCTAGCAGTCACAAAGGAAGAAAGAGACTTGGACATCATCATCACTGATGACCTGAAATCATCCAAGCAGACCTCTAAAGCAGTAGGTAAGGCTAGGGGGTGTTAGTAGGGGTATCACAGTCGAAGAGGGAGGTAATAATCCTCTTTACAAGACACTGGTTAGGCTCCCATCTGGAGTACTGCATGCAGTACTGGAGGCCACACCTTCACAAGGACATTAACCAAACTGAGGCAGTCCAGAGAAGGGCAACCAAAATGGTGCAGGGACTGCACTCAGAAGACATATGAGGACAGATTAACAGAGCTCAATATGTATACCCTCACAAAGGAGGAGAGAGGTGATAAGATCGAGGCATTCAAGCACCTTAAGGGTATTAACAAGGTGAAAGAGTCTAACATGTTTAAATATAAGGACAAGAGGACACAGCATGAGATTAGAGGGGGCCGATTAAGGGGAATCTGAGGAAATTTTTCACAGAAAGGGTGGTGGATGCATGAAATGGCTTACCACAAGAAGTGGTGGCTATGAATACAGTGCAGGGCTTCAAACAGGCATGGGATAGGCATAAGGGAGCAATACAAATGACTATGAATAGATAGGCCATTGACAGAGCAAAGGCCGATGGCACATTTATAAGGTAGAAAAACAAATGGGCAGACTGGATGGGCCTTGCGGTCCTTATCTGCTGTCAACTTCTATGTTTCTATGATCGATTGTCTTGTAAGGTATTATCCACATCATTACCAAAGAACTTTGAGCCATGAAAAGGGGCACTGAGCACAGCATGTTGTACAACAGAGGCAAAGACTTTTACTTTAAGCCAGGAATATCTGAGACAGATGTTAGAGGCAGCTGACTTAACAGCAGCATCTGAGGCATTGTATGCTGAGCTCAGTGAATGATTTCCAGTATCTGGCCAGCAGAAGCAGCTGTAAGCAGTATTGCTTTTGCAGGAGCATCTGGCAGAGTCTGAAATGTAGAGACAGATGATTTCCAGAGGCTGTTCTGGTATTTAATCATATAAGCCAGAAAGTTTGCAATATGCAGCCCAACTGTGGTAGAAGGGTATGTCCTCTTGCCATTATATCCCATTTCCTGGGCTCTCTGTCAGGTGGTAGAGTGCTCACGACTGTAAGAGCTCTAGAGTGATCATAAGCAGCCATGATAACCACAGAGTCAGTCTCAGGCTGAGAAGCATAACGGAGCTCGACAGATGGAGCAGGGTACTGTTTGTCAGCCTTTCTGGGGACGGCAGGCAAAGTGCTAGGCCTGTGCCAGGCAATAAAGGCAGCATCCTCTAAAGCAGGTTAGACAGGAGGCCCCACAATAGAGGGTGCTGCTGTTACTTCCAAGAACTCTACTGAATTTTCCTTACTGGAGTCTTCTACTTCGCCCTCAAATCCTATCACAACCTGTATTTGCTTGAATAAAGCCTGGATGGGAGGGATCTTCTGGAGAAGACCTTGGATTATATGTCACAGTCCTTATTGCCGGATGACAGGGTTGAGCCAGAAGGAAAACCTCTTTTATGGGACTCCTCTTCCCCCATCATCATCTCCTAAATCCTTCTCCACTGGAGGCAGTAGAGTGTAGTAGTTAAGGGCACTGAACTGTAAACCTGGGTTTGAATCCCATCATCCCTCACTTGCACACTGTGTGACCCTGAGCAAGTCACAACTTCCCTGTGTTCCCAGGTCGCACCTGGAAACAAGCTCCAGCTTAGTGTGCCTTTCCTGGTTAAAACAACCTCCCCTTTCCATTTCCATTTCCCGGAGGTCAGGATTATAATCTACCTCGCTGTCACAATGAATGATGATGGGGGAAAGCAGCAGAGCCAACAGCTGTATGTCAGTGCAGCAGGTATGCTTTTCAGTCCCATCGATGGCAGTGCCAACAGGGGAACACCCTGTCAAGAGAACTGCTACTGGCAGTGACAGGAGTAGGTGTGTTAACATCCCTGAAAACACAACAGCAGCACAACCTGGGAGTTACCGACGTCCAGTGGAGGGGTTGTGACTGCTGTCGTCACCTGGATGGAGGTGGTGTACCACCCATGCTAGGTATGGCAGCACCAGAGCCAGACACTGACCTTGGTGTCTTAACAACTGTCTGAGGGGCTGTAGCGGACGATGATGAAGTCTCACCCTCCTTCAATGGAGCCCTCGACCTCACTGGGGAAGCATGTTTGTCTCTATGCTTATGGTGGCTGGAAGAGAACGAGGGTTTTGACAACTATTTTTCCTTGTCTTTCGATTTTTCTGTTGTCCTTCGTGGTGAGACGATCATAAACGGCCTGGGTGTCTCCTTACCAAGGGCAGGCAGTTAAGAGAGAGAAGCTGGTTTGGAGCCCGCAATTTTCACCTGTGCTTCAATGGCTCTGATGGTGATGAAAGTCTCTAGAGAGTCTTCTTCCGGCATCTACTTGTGGCCTGCTTAAAATACTAGTGGAGCCAAAAAAGGCAGACTAGAAAATAATACAAATTTTAAGTAGTAGTCAGTTGTAACTTTTTATTGCTGAACTATTTTTCCTTTTTCTTTTTGCTCATTAGAAAGTCTTCTATGTGATAAATGGATGTGTGGAACAGCTCTTAGCCTGGCAGCTGACATATCTTATCTCTATCCCCCCACTACATCATCAGCATTGTGATCTCACTGATGGATGCATTACTGGAGACTGACCATGCAGTTACCAAGCGGCTGTTCCTAAGCAGCAGTGATGTCACAATGCTGGCGATGTTTGGGGGCAGAAACAGATAATCAGCTACCAGGTAGAGTGCTGTCCCACATCACACCTACTACAACAAGTAGGAAAACAATCTTCTAATTAAACAAAGGGAAAAGAAAAAGCATATCAGATATAAAAGGTAATGGTTGATTACTTTAAAAAACTAATATTAGTTTTAACCTTTCTGTCTGCTGCTTTTAGAATCTGATGTACAGTACTTTTTCTTAAAAATGAAAAACTTGTCAAAAGCCATACAGTGTTATCACACATGCATATCTGTTTACAATCATTGATAAATTCCCATGGCATGCCTTCTGAAACTTGGGAATCCATCTAGCATGGTCTCATAAATGATGCAGTAGGGGGTAACTGCTACATCATGAGTGGATGAACTGTGCACAGGTTTTCTTAAAGAGATGCTGATGCCTCAATGAAAACATTGAACAACGTAATATTTACGTACACTTCAGCTTGCATTCCATATGTACTCAGACCTATCCTCCTCATTACTGAGAAATCTGTATAGAAACAAGCTCTATATCCCTTAGAGTTCATGTGCCTCTTTTGCATGTTTCCTACTTCTTGTCATAGTCCTCTGTTGTGACATCACAATCTGTTGCCATGGTAGTAATTGTGATGTCACAAGTAGAGCATTAAGACCTCAGGTAGGGATAAAGCAATAGAAATAGATTAACTCTTCAGGAGCAAGGATCCAATTTTCATGCAAATGGCCTCAGTAATAAATAATGAGGATGTGAAATACAGAATTAATGCAAAATACAAGCTGAACTATGTCTAAATAATATGTTTTGTTAAAATTGTCCTAATGGGGTCAGCTGCTCTTTAAAGTTTTGCAAGTATGCAGAAAGAGTTGTTCAAGGATTTGAAACAAAACAAGTTCTGGTATGATAATTTTTCTTTTTTAATAAGAACCATGAAGAACAGTTAAGTAGGAACGTACCGTAACAGAAAATCTTTGAGGGAATCTCTGTCATTCAAGTCACACCTATGGAACGTGTGCTGTCAGGCACTAGCATCCCATGGAAGCTTTTCTGCAGCAGTCTACTAAGGGCCACCCATGCCGACGTCAGGCTCCAACGTCACTCACCCTATGAAAGCACGGGCAGCCCCGGTCCCGCCTCAGTTCTTTCCCTAGCTGGAGGCCACGACAGAAAGGAGTCACACTAGGGAATCCAGGACAGAGTAAAGTACCCAGTAAGGAGGCAGGCTGGAGCAACAGGACAGCCAAGCTGAAGAGAAGGAAAAGAAGGATGGAGGGAGGGATGGCATGACCTGATGACAGATTCTCTTGAAGATCTGTTGTTATGGTAAGTTCTTGCATAACCGTTGTATCTTCTTCAGGGATATCTCTGTCAGCAGGTCACATCTATGGAACAAGTCCTAAGCAGTGCTGTTAGCAAGGATAGTCTGGGTGGCAGGAGGCCAGTGGCCTCAGAAAGAAGGCCCTAAAGCACAGCAAGGCCAAAGCTGGCCCTTCTGGCAATGTCCAGACTGTAGTGCTTGGTAAAAGTGTGGCCAGTACTCCAAGTGGCAGCAGCGCAAATCTCTGCTGCAGACATGTCTCTGCAACAGGCAACTGAAGTGGTCATGCCCCTGGTAGAATGGCCCTTAACAATCCCAAGAAGTTCCTTACCATACTTTCTTCAACAAAAAATAATACAGTTGGCCAACCATTTGAATACACTCTGTTTTGAAACTGGAGGGTCCTCTCTACCAAGTATGAAAGAAACAAATAATTGTTTGGACTCCCTACAGTCTTTGGCACGGTGTGTATAGTAACGCAAAATTCTATGCACATCCAAAGTATGGAGCAAAGTTTTCCCTATATTGGCATGCTCCGGATAATAAACTGGCAGGTGGATGATTGGTTTACGGTAAACTCAGACACCACCTTAAGAAGAAACTTAGGAGTAGTACGCAAAGAGACCATGTCTTTGTGGAAAATCAAATAAGGCTACTCACACGAGTGCCTGTAGCTCTGAAATTCTTCAAGCAGTAGTAATGGCAACTAAAAAAAACCAGGTTACTCACCTGTAACAGTAGTTCTAGGAGTGGTATTTGTTGTTCATCCACACTTGTTGGCAGATCGCCTTTCCCTTTAAGGGTCGCCGGAACGTCTTCAAGCTGGCTCCTCCCACCCACCCAGGAGGTAAACCCTCGGCTCCGCCCCATGACGCCAGGTCTAGCCCACTGGAAGCAGAGGTGTGCGTCGAAGCTGGGGAGGTCGGGTGGGTCAGTGTGGATGAACAACATATACCACTCCTGGAACTACTATGACAGGTGAGTAACCTGTTTTTCTAGGGATGTGGATATGTTGTTCTATCTACACTTGTTGGCAGACTCCAATCAGTTCTCGGGGAGGAGGGAGGCAAGGTGCACACCGCCTACTTAGGGAACAGGGACTGGAGAACTGAGGCCCCAAAACCAGCATCCTGGCATGACTCAAGGTCGATGTGGTAATGGGAAATGAAGGTGTGTGCTGACTTCCAGGTAGCAGCCCGGCAGATTTCCTGGATAGGGACGTCCCTTAAAGCAGCCACCGATGACATCTCACACTTGTGCATCGATTCGAATGGCTTGCCCATGAGCTTTGCCAGTACCAGCAGTAGATCCCATGGAAGTGGAGGTTCACGCACCGGAGGGGATATGTGGTCGAGGCCTTTAAAGAAACGCCAGACCACCTTCTCCTGTGCCCCTGTCTGCTGACCGGCCCATGCCCGGTAAGCAGAGATGGCTGCCACGTGCACCTTAAGGGTCGTAGACCGAAGACCCCCTTTGGACAGAGACCAAAGGTACTCTAGGATGCTAGCCACTGGACAGGACAAAGGGTCCAGGCTCTTACTCTGACACCAAATGGAAAACTGTTTCCATTTGAAGGCATAGCACCGCCTGGTCGACTCCCTCCTGGATGCTTCCACTACTGTGAGTACATCCTCAGAGAGACCCAGAGCCTGGAACTCTAGTCGCTCAGGAACCAGGCTGTCAGGTGCAGGGACTGAAGGTCTGGATGGAATACCTTCTCCTGATTGACAAATGACAGGTCTGGGCGTACTGGAAGATGCCTCAGAGGCCTGGAGCTGAGGCTGAGGAGATCTGAATACCGAAACTGGCGCAGCCAGTCTGGGGCTACCAGGATAAACTGTGCCTTGTCCCCCCTGACCTTGAGAATCACCTTGTGAACCGAGGGAAGGCATAGAAGAGGCATGGGGTCCATGGCTTCGAGAAGGCATCCCATGCAGTGAGCCCTGCTGAGGGGGGCGGGCATGAAACAGCCTCAGCTTGGTGTTCTCCCTTGAGGCGAACAGATCCACCTGATGTTTGCCCCAGTGGGAGAACAGGCTGTGAACTACCTCTGGATGGAGAGACCACTCATGGGACACCTCGCCCACACGGCTGACAGCATCCGCCAGATGATTTGAGGCTCCTGTCACATGAATGACTAGGAGATCTGCCTCCTGTCGGCTCATGAGGGTCCAGATGCGGAGTGCTTCCCTGCACAGTAGCCAGGAGTGCGTGCCGCCTTGTTTGTTGTGGTAGTACATGGTCGTGGTATAGTGGATAGAACAACATATCCACGATCTTAGAACGCTTCCACTTCATGGCGGAGGTTGCCCTTGTGGAAGGCTTTCTTGCTGCTACTGGTACCTCTGCCATTCTACTTGACACTTCCAATCTCTCCTCTGCTAAGACTGCAGGAGCCAGGCATGCAAATGTAGAGGTTGCAGGGTTGGGTGGATGAGCGTCCCCTGCTCTTGGGAGAGCAATTGAGAGGAGAGGGGCAACTGCATGAGAGGCTCCTTGGCTTGTTGCAGCAGCAGCAGATACCAGATCTGTTGAGACCAGAGAGGAGCTACCAGGATCATTCTGGCTTCCTCCGTCTGCAATTTGAGCAAGACTCTCTGAAGAAGAAAGAAGGGAGGGAAGGAAGGCATATAGAAACCTCCCTGTCCAGGAGAGGGACAATGCGTCTCACCAGAAAACACCAGGCCCTGGATCTAGCGAGCAGAAATTTGGTAGTTTGGCATTGCACGGGGACACAAAGAGGTCCAACTCTGGTCAACCCCATCTTTCGAAGAGGTCTTCTGCCACCTCTTGATGCAACCCCCACTCGTGGTTCAGAGATCAAGAGCGACTCAAGACTGTCGGCGAGAACATTCTGGACCCCTGGCACGTGAATCGCTGTGATATCCAAACCATGTTCTACTGCCCAGTGTCACACTCTCATGGCCTCTCTGCATAGGGGATAGGAGTAAGTACCCCCTTGCTTGTTTAGATGAAACACTACCGGGCATTGTCCGACTGGACTAGGAGTGGGCCCCGGTACAGCTGGTCTTGGAAAGCCTGAAGGGCATACAGCACGGCTCTCATCTCCAGAATATTGCTGTGGAGAGATTGTTCTGCTACATGTGTTCGGTGCACATCCAGATGGGCTCCCCAGCCTAGACCTGAAGCATCCATAGTAAGGCTCTGTATCGGGTTCGGTCTCTGGAAGGGAACCCATACCTCGAGGTTGACTGGAGATAACCACCAAAAAAGAGAATGGTGGACCACCTCCAAAATCTGAATAGGTCGGTCCAGTTTGTCTAAGCTCTGGTCCCACTGAAGAGACCTAAAGTTCAGTCTTGTCAAGGGGACCATGGCTATGGCGGCTGCCATATGCCCTAGTATGCAGGATAACTCTCGCTGCGACTTGGTCTGAGGTCTGCACTTTGTGGGCAACTCCTCTCAGCCATTCTGCTCTGTCTGCTGGCTGAAAGGCCATGCCTTGAATAGTGTCTAGGACCACCCCAATATACTGAAGCCTTTGGGAGGGCCAGGGCTGCGACTTTGACCAATTCAGAGTGATGCCCAGGTACTGGAACATCAAGGCTGTTTCCTGCAAGGCATTGGTCTGCTGGTCTTCTGAATGGGCAGAAATGAGCCAGTCGTCCAGGTAAGGGTAGACAAAGTGGCCCTTCCTTCTCAGGGCCGCCGCTACCACTGCCAGACATTTGGGGAAGACTCTTGGTGCTCACGAAAGGCCAAGCCGAAGTATCCTGAATTGATAGTGCTGACCTTGAAAAAGGAAGCGCAGGAACTTCCTGTGTGAGGGCAGGATTTTGATATGCATGTACGCATCCTGCATATCTAGGGAGCATAGCCAGTCTCCTCGATGGATCATGGGCAAGAGGCTTGTCAGTGTCACCATTCTGAACCTCCTGCACTGGATAAATTGGTTCAGCTGACAGATCCAGTACAGGGCGGAGGTCTCCGGTTTTCTTGGGAACCAGAAAAAAATGTGAATAGAAGCCTTTGCCCTGCTGGGTAGGCGGAACCACCTGGATGGCCTTCTTCTGTAGGAGGGCCTGGATCTCTGCCTTCAGAAGAAGGGCGTGGCTGGCCAAACAATAGGATGGGATGGGAGGATTGTCCGGAGGACAGCTTAGAAACTCTAAGGAGTAACCCCTCTCTATTGTCTGAAGGATCCACTGGTTCGAGGTGATACTGAACCACCCTGACAGGAAGAGGGAGAATCTCCCTCCTACCATCTCCCCTAATGGAATGAGGGTGGGGGGAGGGACAGCAGGGAGTCATGCTGTGTTTGGGGGGGTTGGGAAAGGTGGTTCGGGGCGCCTTGGTATGTTTGGGGCCCTAGGCGCCGGTAGGGACAGGATGGCTGCGTCTTTTGAAGGCTCCTTTATTTTGGGGTTGCCTTTTCCCTTGTTGTCCTTGGTTCTTACGAAAAGGACGACAACAGGAAGTGGGCGATTCTGACTTGTACATCCTGTGCACCTCAGCTACCACCCTGCCAGAGTCCTGAAGCCCCAGGATGACCTTCTCCACTTCTTGCCCAAAAAGGACGGAGCCCTGGAAGGGGGCATCCAGGATGGCATCCTGCAGGTCCTGGCGGAACGCAGATACTCTGAGCCAGGCGCGCCTCCTCATACAGATGCCTGAGGCCGCAGCCCTGGCTGCCATGTCTGCTGAATCGTAGGAGCACCTAAGCACGTGCTTATCTATGTCCATGCCCGACTGGATGTATGCCATGAGCTCATTCTTGTTGTTGGAATCTGGCTGAGCCTTCACCAGGTCCATGGTTTTCTCCCAGAAGGATTTCTGGTAAGTCACCATGTGGGCTAAAAAATTCAAACAACAAATAGCCCCAGTGGCTGATGTATAGACTTTTCTTCCCATGTGGTCCAGCTTTTTGGATCCGGAGTCTGGAGGCTTGACACTCATGTGTTTAGGTTGCTGAGCTCTTCCATGAGCTGCTGTGAGCATCATGAAATCTGCTTTGGGGTTCTCCCCCAAAAAAGGTTCCCCCTTTGGAGTCCTGTACAGCCTGTCCGCCTTTCTGGGCATTGCAGACGTAGTGGAGGGGCGCTGCCAATTGGCCTGGTTACATCCTGAAAGGGCTCCACCAAGGGTGAGATAACCAAGGGTTTTGAGTCCTTGGATCCCAAAAACTTTGCCAAGTGGCGCCTCTCAGGATCAAGCTCCTCGGTGTCCCATTGGTAGATTGTTTGAATATGCCTCATTATATCCAGGAATGAGGGGCCATGGGGGAAGAGAGAGACCTAGGTGAGTCTCTCGGACCAGGGGAAGGTAGTAGAAGATCTTCCCCATAAGAGTAATCTGATAAGGAGATCCCTGCGTCTGCTCCAGAGGACGACAGCGGATGACCGGTCGAAGAAGGCACTGACGACAGGTGCCTTCTTCCTATGGGGCCGGGCGCTGGATGAGAGCCCTCATCGGGTTCCTGACCACCAGTGGGCAGAGGACGCGTTGCAGAGGTTTCCTTTGGGGAGGGCTCTGGAGGCCTGCAGAGCAGATCCCCCTTTACCATGTACCATCAGGTGAACAGAGCACCAACGTCCGCTAACGGGATGACCGGGAGTGCGGGCGTCGGGTTCAAGAGACCGGACGCCAGACCCTTAGGGCCTTCTGGTGCAGGCATCCGGTCTGGGGACTCCACAAACGTACTGGGCTGTGGGTCTGGCTCAGTGTCATGGGCAGACCTGTCGTCCGATCCAGCATCCGGTTTTGATTGAGTTGTCGTGCGACTGATCCCCAGAAGTAGGGGCAGATGCCTGATGGCCCCTTAATATGCCGATGGGGCCCAGTCCTGGCCCGAGGGCGAGCTAGCCCGGCTAATGGGATGCTTGTCACCTGCAGGGGGCGGAGGCGTCCGATGCCGGACGGTCTCCTGGCGTCTGGTGGAGTCGTCAGAGTGTCTGCGTTTGTCAGACGAACCACTGGACTTATGGCCAGAGTCCGAAGGCCTGCCTGAAAATGCCTGTCCCTCTTGGGTCAACCCATGTGAAGGTTTGTGGGGTCGGTGAGCCAAGGGGAGTTGAGCGGATGAGCACCCAGACGAAGACTTCTTGCCTTTGTCCTGAGCTGAAGAAGAGGATGTCTTCTTTGGAATAGTCCCAGCGGCAGCCGGAGGGACCGACCCTGACCTCCCACCAGAGGCCGAAGAAGAAGAGGCCCAATATGGGGATTTAGGGCGGGACTCCAACCTGGCCCTATCTTTCTCCCAGTGATGGTGATGCCCCCCCCCCGGATGACTTCTCTTTAGAGGGACACTCTCTAGCAGGGGATGGAGAGCTGTGTCCAGATGGAGAATTCTGCATGGCTGCCACCTGCTTCTTGAGGAGATAAGCCTTCAGGGTGTTGGCTCTTCTAATGCGAGTCTTTTGATTGAATTTCTGGCAGTGCAGGCAATCGGCGGGCCAGTAGTCTGGGCCTAAGCAGATCAAGCAGGCTGCGTAGCAGAGATCTGCTTCCCGCACTGACACTTCGACTTGCACCATGTGAAGGAAGGTGAAGATGTGCAAAAACTGTTGAATGATGTCGAAAAAACTGGAACTGAAGAGTTGGAAACGTGAAGAAAAAAGCGCGGTCGACTGCGAAGACTGGGTGCCCGTGGAGCTGAGGTAAGCAGGACGACGGTGGGAAAAGAACTGAGATGGCTCTGTGGGACCTCCCCCTTTATACCACGTCTGACATTGGGTGGAGCCACAGACTGCAAGCTAGAAGATTTTTCCGTGGGGTCCCAACGCCTGGCGGCCTTAGTCCTACTAGTATTATCTGCTGCAAGAGCTCCTCCTCGAAGTGAGATCCTCCCTTTCCAGGAGAAGGACAACGCGTCTTGCCAGAAAACTCCAGGCCCTGGATCTAGCAAGCAGAAACGCAGCAGTTTTGAGTTGAGTGGGGACACAAAAAGGTCCAATTCTGAACCTCTGGACAACCTCGCCTGCAGAACAGGTCTTGTGCAACCCAGGTCGGCAGCTCCCACTCGTGCTCTCTGACCAATTAAGGCTGTCTGCCAAGATGTTTTGGATGCCCGGCACTTGGATGTCTGACAGTTCTAAACCGTGATCTAGAGCCCAGTACTAGACCCTCATTACCTCCAGTCACAGACAGTAGGAATGGGTCTTCCCTTGCTTGCTGATGTAACAGACCACACTGAGGTTGTCCGATTGCACCAACAGAGGACCCAGAGAGAGATGGTCCTGAAAGGCCTGTAAGGCATACAGAACTGCCCGCATTTCTAAAATGTTTATGTGGAGAAAGGCCTCCCAGCCAGACCTGAGACCCTGGGTCTGATAAGAGCCTAGATGGGCTCCCAATTGACAGTGATGCCCAAGGAGTGGAACAACTGCAGGGCGCATTCTACTGTCAATAACAGGAATTCCCTGTACTGGGGTTTCAGTAACCAGTCATCCAGGTAAGGGAACACATAGAGGCTTTCACACCGAAGGGCTACTGTCACAGCTGCTAAGCACTTGATAAAAACCCATGGTGCAGAGGACAATAACCTAAACTAGTAATACTCCCCATGGAAGAGGGGCCGCAGGTATCACCTGTGATGGGGCAAACCATGATATGCAGATAGGCATCCTGCACATCGAGGGAGCCCTGCTTGAGCAGTGGGAGAACACCGTGCAAAGTGACTGAATTTTTTTGCACTGGATAAAAAGGTTCAACTCTCTGAGGTCTAGAATGGGCCTCAAGTCCCCCGTTCTCTTGGGAACCAGGAGTAGAATCCTTTGTTCCTTTGCTGCCTGGGCACAGGTTCTATGGCCCATTTGCGCAGCAAGGTGAGGACCTCCTCCCTGAGTACCTGTGTGTGGTCTGGAGAGTAAAACGAGGGACTGGGGGAACAGCTGGAGGCTGCTCTAGAAGCTGGAGAGCATGGCCCTGTTTGATTATCTGCAGGAGCCAAGCATCTGTTGTGATGGTTCTCCACTGATGGTCTGGACCAAGAGGTTTGTGACCCACAAAAGGGGCATTTAAACACCTTTCATTTGACGTCAATGGCAAAGCCAGAAACCCGCAGCCGGAAGTGCCATCTGAGGCAAATACCAGAGGCAGCTGCCATGGCTGTAGTGTCAGCCATAATGTAGGTAGCTCTGAGGAGGTGCCTGCTAACATCCTCCAAGGCCTGGAGTATCCTAAGAAGCTCCTGCTTGTGAGAACCCTCCAGAAGGGTCTAAGCAGCTGCTTTGCCCTTCCTCCAAAAGGTATTTTGGTACTTAATAAAATGAGCCAAATAACTGGCAATCCGAAGGCCAAGGCTGGCTGAGGGATAAGTCCTTTTGCCCCACAGATCCAACCTTCTGGATTCCCAGTCAGGAGGCAGGGAGCTAAGGTGTTTAGTGGCCTTAGTGCTGTCATGGGCAGCTTTAGTGACCACAGAGTCAGTCTCAGGCTGGGTTGCATAGAAGGGCATCTCTTGAGGTGCCTGATAAAACTTGTTGGCCTTCCTACGCATGGCTGGCACCATACTGGGCCAGCGCCAGGCTGCAGTGGCTGCAACACTTAAAACTAGCAGCAGAGGAGGAGTAACCTTAGTGGAGATACAGGGATCTCCAGGAAATCCACCACATTCCTCCTGGTTTCATCCTCCACCTCTGTTTGGAAACCCATTGTGGAGGAGAGCTGTATCATGATATTGAAAAAGGAAGGGTTTGGGGGTGGTGGGGAGGCGGGGACCTGGGAGTGTGCCTGATAAGACTCCTCACTTCCTGAGGAGACAGTGGACCTGTCAGAAGTTTCCACATCAACTTCATCCTCATCCTGCTCTTCCTCAGGGAGGATAAGATCAGGATGATACTCCTCTTTGAAGTCAGTCTGCTCTGGAGCAGGGACCGATGAACACCATGCCAATGACTCTATATGGGGTGCAGAGCATGAGGATCTGAAAGGTGTAGATGCCAAAACAGCCAACAATGGCCCAGGCTGTGACACTAACTGTTGAATAAGAAGTAGTAAGGGAGGTTAGGATGGTACTGATGTTGACAGCAGGGAAGGGAACCGTCAACACTGGTGTCGACAGAGGAGGTGCGAGGCTTTGGTCCGACGACAAACTGCAAACTGATGAGGTAGCAAGTAGGCCCTGCACTGACGCACCTCGAGGCTTGAGAGGTCTCAACAGCCAGGCAGGGGCCGACAACCAAGAGGCTGATGGCCCTTCCACAGCCCTATGACGGGCCAAGAAGAAGCAGAGGCCTGCACAGGGTGAGGCACCGATGTCAAAGCTGTCAATGGGATGATCCCGGGAGAAGGAGGAGGAAGAATTCAGCGGGGACCAGGATCACCAATGGGGGAGCAGTCCTTAGGCCATTCCTTATTCCACTGAGACAGCTTCCCTGATGATTTGTCCTGGGCCTTGGTGGCCTGTGAGCCTGTGGAAGATAATGGTAACTGGGCGGGGGGAGTGGAAGACCCCTGCTCTCCACTGGCTACCTGTTGTTCCATTAGGAACTTCTGCAGGGCTTTCTTTCATCAGCGTCAGATGGTGAGGTTGAATTTCTGGCAGAACTCAGAGGCGAGGACATTGTAGCTAGGCCCAAGTCAGCAGACACAGAGCTGGTGTTTGTCGGTGGAAGAGATCTTCTTTCTGCAGTGGCAGCGATGGAAATGAGCCGACAAAGGAGCAGTTCTCGACATACAATGGAGAAAGGAATCACTTTTAAATAAAAGTGATTCGACAACAAACAAAAATAAAAGGTACGTAAAAATGGCTGTTGAACTGAGCGATGAAGCTTCCACGGAGTTTGTGCACGAATGGTCAATGGCATGAAAGAACGGAGGAGGGAGCAGGGCTACCCACGCTTTTATAGGGGGAGTAACATCGGAGCCAGACATCGGCATGGGCAGCCCCTAGCAGGCTACAGATGAAAGCTTCCGTGGGATTCTAGTGCCTGACGGGTAAGTTCCATAGGTGTGACCTGACAACAGAGACATCCCTGAAGAAGATAGTACAGTTACGTAAGAACTTACTGTAACAGTAGATCTTCGAGACAGTCTGGACATTGCCTCAAAGCATAGGGCCAGCTTCGGACTAGCAGTCCTCCAGGGACTTTTGTCCAAACTTATACTGAGATTACGTTTCAGCCTCCCTAGTTCTTCTATGTCCCTTGGACCATTTACTGCTTGGGACTCAGTCCTACAAGTGATTACCTACTGCAAGAGCCCTCTCAAAGTAAGATAGTACAGTTACATAAGAACTTACTCTAACAGTAGGTCTTCGAGAGAGGCTCTTGCAGTAGGTAACCTTTTTCCCACCCACCTCTCCTTTTACCATACTAGGGTAGTTACATGCTTTCTTTCCAGAAAGCCATTTTTTTCTTGGATCCAGGAGCCTCTTTCCTCTCCTGTCATGACCTTTTTGGTCTCCGGCGGGAGAACGGGAGGGCAGACGTGGGGACCGCCCACTATATAGGGTCACACTGACGTCAAGTTGCGTGATGTCTGGTGGGCGGTCCCCTGTCAGACAGTGCTAGCAAAAGTTTCCGTGCAGTCCTGACACCAGGGGGCACCGGACCTACAAGTGATTACCTACTGCAAGAGCCCTCTCGAAATAAAAGCTTTCATTTCTGTTGGCTCCAATGCTGTCAACAGGGAAAGGAATTTAGTGCATATGGATAATCTGCACCCCCTACTGGGGACATGAACATTCTGAAGATAGCAGGGAACAGATAAAAACAATCAGCAACATCAACAAATTTTACAGAAGGTAAGCAATGTGCTTTGGCAACTAATGTAATAGGATGACAAAATGGTTGATAATGTGCCTTTAATCTGGGTCTGGTAGCACTTGAGTCTACTTTATCCATTAAAAGATTCCCACTTTAAAGATTATTGACCATTCATTCACACTTAGATAAGATGTTAGGTATTTTAAATTATACATAAAATAAATATGTGTGTAATTTTTTCTAATTTAACTGTCTAAATTACCAAACTGTTTCAGCGTTCCACTTACAAGATAATTCCAGGCCCCTTCACACTAATTTAATTATTTTACTCCACACTTCACAGGAGTTAAAAGGATTATTACTGAGCTATCATCTGTTTTAAGTGGAAGCATACACCAGATAAGAGACCTGAGGCAGCACTTACGATCTGAAGACTGTAATGAGGAGAGATGAAGATAATACACAGTAAAACAACCTGTTAGCTGACTGACCGAAAGGTTAAAGCAATGAGGTTTCATGTTCAAGAACATTCACACTTCAGACCGACCATACATTCTCAAATAAAAGCCTGGCTTATGGTTCAAATCAGTGCATTCACTTTGACTGCACCAAGCACAAAAGTAAAGTATACTTATTTATTTGGTCTAGGATTATAAGTACCTTTGAGCCAAGGCTCTTCTACAAAGGTTCTACATCACAAGTTACAGTAGACAACATAAACTGCGAGAATACACACTGAGGTTGGTTCAAAGACAGTACACAATCAGCACTAAGCTGAGAAGGAAACTAGTAATTGTAAGAAGAGGGAGAAAGGGGGAAAAAGGTGGGGTAGCAGGTCTAGGGAGGTTACGAGGGAGGCAGTAGAAAGGTGGGGGGGAGACAAGGGGGAAAAGCGGCCAAAATGGTGTGGTTTGGGGATAAGTGCATAAGAAGGGGGCCCAGGAGAGGGTAAAGTGCAAAAGGAGGCCGAGGTCCCTCAGTAGGCACAGGTGGATGAAGTACTGTTGGTCAGCCAAGGCAGTCACAGGTGCTGGAGGCAATGAGCGTGTTGTGGAGCCTGGATTTGAAGGCACCGAGCCAGGTGGTAGAGGTAGTGTCACTAGCAAGACCATTTAGCCAGGTGGGGGCCCTGTAGGAAAAAGAGCTTTGGCCTTGTGTTGTGCGGCACCAAGGAATTTTAAACAGCTGTTGCTTAGATCCCCTGGAGTTACGACTGCTGGTTTTTGGTTGGTTGTAGGAGGGTAGAGACTCCAGATGGGGCAAGACCCATCAGGATTTTCTTTGCAACCACACAAGTTTGGTATTTATTTGATTGTCAAGTTGCAGCCAATTGGTTTGAGTGTAAAGGTCACTAGTGTGTGCAAGATGTTTAGCGCCAGTGAGGAGTCGACAGGCCTTGTTAAGGGTGGTAGTTACCCGTCTGAGTGCTGTGGCCGTGGCGGAGCCATAGATGACAAGCCCATAGTCAATCAAGGAGATGATGGAGCTTTGGACGGCAGCTGCTAGGGCCATATCACTCGGGATAAATATGCAGTTTACTTGATTTAGGAAAACATAATTAGTGTGCTGTGTGTATGTAAAAGCTGCACTATGAAGTCACTCATGTTATTTGCATGTAGATGAGTAATTTTCTAAAATGCTGTTCTATTAATTAAGGTATTTAACTAACTATTGAATTACCAGTGTGCACGGAAACAATATGGCCACCAGCATCTCCTGGAGGGATCATGACTGCCATTATCGTTGAGTCGCAACCTGACAACAGAAATGGCATACCATCCATAGTTAGTATGACAGCACCAGATACAGGCCCCAACCTTGGCGTCTCAATGACAGTTTGGAGGGTTGTAGTCAACACCGCTCTACCTCGCTGGGGAAGCAGGGTTGTCTCTGTGATTAGGGTGGCTGGAAGAGGAGGAAGAGGGCTTTGATGACGATTTTTCCTTGTCTTTGGATTTCTCTATTGTCCTTGTCGACCTCAGCGACCAAGAGTCCCTCACCATCAAGGGTTGATCAACTGCTTGTTAATATAGACTTGGATGTTTGGGGAAGGAGCAACATAACAGTCATGTTCCTTAGAGTACGTTAGTAAATCAGTTAAGTACACCATGATGTAACATTTGAAAATATATGTTACGAACGCTGCCTTCTGGCTGTAAATGCCTTTAGTGAGTCGGCCGTTTCCTTATTTCTCAGCTACCACCAGCCTGGTTTCCCAGGACTTCACTTCTCCTTGCAAAAGGCTAGGAAGGTCACCACAGGTTAAGTTTGGCAGTATGCTCTTCTGATGACAGATGTCAACAGAGCTTTCACTTAGCCAGAAAAAAAAAAAAAATCAATCAACTACCCTACAATTAAGACACAGTCACGACTGTTATGTAAATAAAAGTGTTTTACTTTGAGAGTTAGGGTGCAACTCCAGGATATCAACAGTATAAAAAACATTTTTACAGGAGAAGTAAACACATGGTTTTAAATAACAGAAGTCAAAAAGGAAAACACTATAGACAGCTTTAACCTTACATAAAGTACTTGCCTTAACTAAGCTCAAAGAGAAACTGATCTCTAACCCTATCCATCACTCCTACACAAACCTTAGCTGAAGGCAGGCATCTGCTCATCACGGACGGTCCCAGGCAAAAAGCCCTGCATGAAAGTAATTCCCTGAATTTATAGCTCACATCTGAAACTCTGATGGGCCTTCCCTTTGAACTGACCAACCATTTCAAATTCTGTACAAGTTTGAATTCCCTTGCCCCAATCAACTTAAAAACCTATATATGTCCAATAAAATCAATTTAACAACCAGTCTGTATTTGAAGGGTCCAATCCTTTCAACATCTGTGTATATGTGAGTGTGTCCACCTCCCCTTGGTAATTCCTGAGATTTATCACCTATTACACTGTCCAGAGGGATGACCTGCTAGTGACATAGAATCCCAGTGATTTTCCCTTTGTTGTTAGCCAGCCCAGGAAAAAAACTCTCATGAGATTCAGAAGACTAAAAAAAATAGTTTCAGTAAACCCAAACAATTAACTACTTAGTTCTCATTTCTGTCACAATATCCTTTAGTATTTCAACCTGGTTTGGGTGTTTCTCATTTCATTGTCCACTTGTTTTTTATTTTTTTGTTGTTAGGTGACTAAAAGAAATAAAGGGTTTACCAAAACGGCTAATTATTTTGTGCGTCTAAACCAAACACTGAGCACAGCATCAAACTAAATCCCCACTGCCATTTCTATTGCTCCACTGTTATTAGCAAATAACAGACTTATGCTCGGGCACATAATTAGTTTTAAATTATTTCAAAATAAATGACGCTAAATGCAAAACTTGAGTAAACAATTACAAAACACAATAACCACCTCATTTTCAGTTATGGTCTACTACCGCTTCAGTGGTTTACCTCATATGAATGAAAATAAGAAAAGTAAACCACATCACTTCCGTGCATGTTCTCTGCAACAGTTTGGAGGCAGCTGCCAGACCCTTTACTGGAACCTCAATTACATGACTGAAATTGAAAAAAGAAATGTGGTAGCCATGTTAGTCCAATTGACGGTGTAGAAAAAGGCAAAAAAACAAAACAAATATGTTGGTATATACAATATTCTCTTCTTCAGGTTAGGTCAGTGAAAACAGAGCTGTTGTCACTGACCTGACCTGAAGAAGAATATTTTCTCTCCAAAGCTAGTCTCAGAAATAATTTTTGTTAGTCCAAAAAAAAGTATCACCAGCAACATATTTGCTGTTTTTTTTTTCTTCCACATGACTGAAATTGTAAAATCCATGCTGTTGCTTAATAAGGGCATGAAAATAAGGGCACACTACCAACAAACAGTGCAGCATCACCTGCAGTGTGAGATGATTATTTCTCAGACTTCTTTTACGACAGTGGTTATGTGGTGGTGTATTTTTCTGCTATACTACTGTGTTTCCATTAAGAGACGCACCTCGGCTATTTTTTAGTCTGAACCTTATTTGGAGATTATACCTTTCTCACAATTTCTGTCTCCAGCTTTTGAAGCACTGTACTACTTTAAAGGAAAACTGTATTAATCTGGGGCTCCCACCCCCGAAAAGCTTACCCTCCGGTTTAGCTTTTTATATCTTAAAGCGCTTTTTTCTCATGCCTAAATCAACTTAATTTTATTTAGTAAAAGTCCCCAACCCGGAACTATGGCGGACACTAGGGGGGCTCCTTTCACTGTAAAGGTGTGGTGCCACACCACGCGGTTCAATACAAAATGTCTAAAGCGAGCGGTGCAGCGCTGCACCTTTACAATTAATGGAGCCTCGCTAGTGTCCGCCATAGTTACAGGTCGCGGACTTTTACTAAATAAAATTCAGTCAGTTCGGGTGTGTGAAAAAAGTGCTTTAATACATGAAAAGCTAAAACAGAGGGCAAGCTTTTCAGGGGCAGGAGCCCCAGATCAATACAGTTTTCCTTTAAGGGAAGAACTATCTAACATTTCTGCAACAATGGTCTTTGCCTGTGTTTGATCTGGGCATTGCTATGGTACGGTAAAGTGTGTACAGTCCCATGGATACCAGCAGGTGAAAGTCCCTGATTCCATACCACAAACTGGGTGGAGAAGGACCTCTGCCTCAGTTTTTGGATCAAGTTAACACCTCAGATTTCTCAATTAAAATGTTTTAGTTACCAAATTAAGTCAGAAGTTTTCTGTCCAAGTAAAGATCAAACTTTCTTTATGCAAAAATAAAAAGTCGTCACTATACAAATGAATGCACTACTGCACATCTTCAGTATGAAATTAGAGATTGGGACTGAAAACAGAACATGTCTGGACCTGTCTATACAATCCATTATTCATGTCATAAATGCCGCATTGCATACAAAAAGTGTTTAATTTACACAGAGCAACAATTTATGCAGACATTCTGTTTAAATTGGATGTTTGGGAAATACTGCCCACCCTGTCTGCTGGAAGTTGCAAGGAAAACCCCCCTTTTCTGGTTAGAAAGGACATTTAACCCCTGCCCACAGTCACTGGACAGGATGCAGACCACCCTGCTGCATCAGTGCCTCCTACAGTGGGTGTAGGGTAAGGCTGGGATGTCAGTGGTGACCACACATCATCAGCCCCCCACCCATGAGCTTGCATGGCTAAGGCAGTCTTTGTAAGGCAGATGGGAGTGGCTTAAAAGGGGGGAAATTCTGAGATGTTGGAATCATACTGCCTGCATGACTCCCCGTGTTTACCAGCCCTTTGGCAGCCCCAGATACCCTCACCCACCACTATCTGGACCATGGTACTGCGGTAACAAAATAAAAAGGCGCTGCAACGAGAGGGAGAGAAGAGTGACTAGGTCCACAAATCACTAATATCCCAATCAATTAATCTAACCAGGAAAAGCTGCTCCGAGTACTAGGTGCCTGTGACAGAAGGAAGTCGCACACAAATCAAAAGCCACAGCACTCACCATCAGTTATAACCAACAGGGTCCACACACAAGGTATATACCGAGCTTCCCTCTTTATTCCAGCAGTGCAAAAGTGCATTAAAAAAAAATCAAATCACCACTACAAACAGGGAGCACAAATTCCTAACATTTCACCTCAATGAAGACTTTATAAAAGGATAATAAAGCCTTCATTAAGGTGAAACATTAGAAATTTGTACTCCCTGTTTGCTGTGACAATTTTTTTTTTCATGCGTGTTTTGCACTGCTGAAATAAAGACGGAAGCTTGGTATATACTTTTGTGTGGACTGTGGACCCCTCTGTTATAACTGATGACGAGTGCTGTGATTTTTGATTTGTGTGCAATGTCCCAATCAGTTATTCTCACAGAGAGAATAATTGCATAGGGAACTGCAGATGAAATGGGAAACCAATCTTGGCTTCACTGAATTTCAGGTTAAGTCAGGAAAAACAACTAAAACTGAAAAAGTGGTATTATTTTACTTCCATTTACATTCCACTTTAAAATTTGGTATCCTAAAATACTTTCAATTTCCCCAAAAATCTGACATACTTTCAATTTATGATCTACTAAATTACTGCAATTCTGGTGGGACAAAAAAAAAAAAGGGTATGTGAAGACCTCAAGAGATGGTGGCTATGAATTGGGATGCAAACTTAATCCCATTGGCACCGAGGGAATAACCAAACATGTATGTATTTCCAATCTCCAGTGTTTTCTCATACTTTCTAATGAGAACACTTGGTCTGTAAAGGTACCCACCTGATCAATTCAGCAATCAGTCTTCAGCTAATAATCTTATAAATGATTGGTTTACTGGAAACAAAGGAGTGCTCATGGCTTACATTATTTAGTTTGCCACTGAAACTTAAAACAGGAAATCACCTGGCCATCAAAGCCAAGTGGAACTCGCTCGGATCAAGTATCTGACTTAAATTACTTAAGGTTAGTTTTTGATGCTGCTCTCTTCGTTAATGACTGCTGCATAAAAGTTCAGTGCACTGTGCGTCCAACATACTGACAACCTTCAGCAGTGGACACTTTCCCTTTCACCAATGGAACTCTCTTGGCGTAATGCCCTTTGCCTCCTATTATCAACTATGGTGACTCACGACAAACGAACATGAAAATATTATTCAAACAACAACTGCAGAGATAAATCTAAAGATAATCGGTGTAATCTTTATTTGATGATAGAGCCATGCTCCATGATAACCTGTTACCCTGGAGTTTGTGCACTTATCTCTCTCTTTTTTTTTTTAATCATGTCACGATTTTTCTGCCTTGTTGCAGCAACTTACCGGCGGGGGCATCCAGCCGCTGGCCCTGCCCGCCGGGAGAGCGCCAGGCTCACTCGCATGCTGGGGGATCCGGCACAGCCAGTGCCAGTCCGCCGCAGGGCCTCCCCATACCCTGTTCAGCTGCACTGGCCCCGGACCCCCAAAACACAATTCCACGAGAGTCCTCCTGGCGAGGCAGGGCACGGCTATCAGGCTGCACGGTCGTGTCCAGCCATTTTTCCTCCATTAAGGTCCCCAGTGGAGTGCAAGCGCACAATGATGTCCATGCACTGATGTGCAGATGTCTGCAGCGCCCCTCTGCTAACATCTGCGTCTGCAGTACCCCAAGGCGTCCGCAGAGGCCACTCATGGCACGGGTGTGTTTCAGCACTTGTGACTAGAGGAGTTGTCAGCGGATGCTCAATCCTAGTCCTCCCTGTCGAATTCCCCAACAACCTGGGCTCATTCCCAAACCTGGGTTGCTGGTATGCGGTGCGAGTGTATCACCAGCGCCTCAACCCTCGGCACCACTGGGCCAGCCTTGTGCACTGATATCTTGAAAGCTGCGGTATGTTACAATGGAATGACTATGGTCACTGACAGTCTCTCTCAGGGCCCTTGTGATTAATCAGTGGGGGAACCTGGAATAAAAAGGATGTCCCTTCAGTAATGTTGGAGCACAACAGATAACAGAAACAGATTTCCTAACCGTGTCAGGCGATTGGTCGAAGCAGGAAAAAAAGGCAGGATTACGACTGGTAAAACAAATCATTTTATTTGTAGACAGCTGGAAGTTGTCAGAATAACCAACCCTGCATGGACAGTCATTACAGAGACGTATGAAATTCCTCTATACAGCACTCTGCTCTTGTCAGATCACTTGTTTCTTTCAGTAGGCTGCATGGACTAGTGGTAAGATCAATGGCTTAAGAATCATTGGATCACAGGCTCAAACTCCAGAGCTAAATACTGTGTGACCTTGAGCAAGCCACTTAAGCTCCTAATGTTCTAGTCCACCCAGCGGAGGAACAACTAGATGGAAGCAGGAACCCACAGAAAATGAGATGCTACATCTCAGCTGGACAACCCTCATTAAGTAAACTGTAAAACATTTTGAAAGCTCTACTTTTCAGGCTCCAAGTAACATCATATTTAGTGGTTCCTGTGTTTCTCAAGACAACTTTTATCAGACTCCTACAGCCTCGTCTGCCTCTGCAGTTTCACACACGCTGACTCAACAGTGAGCTGAACAATTCCTTTGCTATTCCTAGAGGGTTCATGTGACTGTAGCCACTTAAGGAAGAAAGAGACTTAGGAGACAGGGTTGTCTGCTGCCCAAGCCAGTTCAGGGAGGGAGACAGCAGGCCATGGAGCCAGCACCCTCATGAAGGGCTGTCGCGTGCACATGTTGCCATGCTCGGATGACAGAGGCTGTAACCAATGCCAGGGTAGATGGAGGCATTAGAGAGAAAGGCCTGGGGTAAAACTTTGCCTGCTCAGCATGTTGGCTGCCAGCAAATTCAGGCCTCATACCATGGAGCCCTATGCCTGAAATGGATCCTGGAGAGTGGGAAAGGGGTGATGGCCCTCCCTCTGGACCCTTTCACAACGGGGAATTCTGCAGGGGAAACAGCCTGCCGCAAGATTAGTGGAAGATGGGAGAGCCCATGGAGCTGGGATCAGAACGGTCCTGGACTGAGGAGCGCTACCACAGGCAATGCGAGACGGCCTGAGGGTGGACAGAAATTTAGGAGAGTCATGGGGAATGGTAGGTGTCAAAAATACAAGGCACACTGGACTGCCTGTTTGACTGAACCAGCCCTCGTCAGTCCTGCCCCATGTGGATCCCTGATGTTGGGAATGGGGGTGGAGGTTGGAACTGAGAGGCTGCTTGGGGGTGCATGAAGTAGGAGCAGTTGGCAGCCGGGGGGGGGGGTCCAGTGAAAAAAATAAATACAGAGTAAAGACAAATCAGCAAAAAATGTTTGTAAATACATCTCTCTAAAGTAAAGCCACCAGCTCAACTAGATAAGAACAAAGGAGGAATGCGGGCAAGGGGAATGGAAACTTATTTCACAAGTCACACACAGACCCCACTGTTAGTTAAAGATACAGAAAATTTGCCACAAAACAGAGTGAAGAGGGACAAAAAACAAAACGATTCTGATGTTTCAAAAATTGTAAACAATCATGATAAACCATTCTAAATATGTAGGGGACCCTCCCCAACACTGTTTTTGTATTATGCTGCCCATATGCCTAACCCATGCATGCTTAAAGCTCAGCATTATTCTAGCCTCCAACACCTTGGCTGGTAGTCGATTCCATGCTCCCATCAACCTCTCAGTTATGTGGTAGTTCCTCACATTTCTCCTGAACCTGCCCCTTTCCAACTCTGTCTCATGCTGTCTAGTCCTGGGGCTTATCCTCACTTGGAAGAGGTTCTCCTCCAGCAGAGTTTACCCCTGTGAGGTACCCGAAGGTCTCGCTCATGCCACCCTCCCTCTCCTGTTTTTCAAAGTGTTCTTGTTGAGGTCCTTCAGCCTCTCTCATTGTAGGGCTTTCCATGCAACCCCTGCACCATCCTGGTTGCCTTTCTCTGGGCCATTTCCACCGCTGATATCCTTCTTGGGGTGCAGCTTCCAGAACTGTACACAGTATTCTAGGTGGGGCATACCGGGGTGCAGTAGAGTGGCAGCACAACCTCCCTGCTCCTGCTTGTGATGCCCCTCCCTGTACAACCCAGCATCATGAAGGGACACATATATAATACATCACTGAGGCCCTGTGGCATCAAGGCTCCAGGTTCATAAATCTATCTGACCAATTTACGTAAGAGAATGGGAAGTCTCCCCAAAATTAGGGCATACACGCACAGTTCATGCAAAACTCAAATCCTTTGGGTTACATGAATGACAAGGTTTAGAGCATTCTCCCAATTACCATCCCATACGTGCTTTTAGACTCTTGTTTCCTGGTGGCTTTGCCCACATAAATCCTAGGGCAGGAACACCAGGCTACATAAACCACGAAGTCTGAATAACAGCTGATTAGCTATTTTTATATATAATTACTGGTGGCCACAAATATCAACTGGATTACTGTTCTGTTAAAAATGTATATCAACCAGATTTTGGGTCACTATGCTCCAAAGGCAATAATAACCCAAAATCCAGTTGATATGACACTTCATAATAACCCGAAATCCGGTTGATAAGAGATTCCCCAAAGAAGACTTTAGAACTGTTGCATTCCAATGTTTCATAAACAAGTATTTCAACTGCAGTATTTTCAATTGTGTTTTATTCGTGTAGTTAAATTTCTTCAAAAATAAAACTGTACTCCAGCTAAAAAACGCCTTTTTCTTTCAAGCTGCTAGAAATACAGTCTAAACCTCCGTACCAGCAATTATAAAAAATAAAGGATAGGTAAGTTTGATGTTGTGGATTTTTTTCACACACCCTTGGTGTGTGAGGACCACATAAGCCTTTTGAGCTTTGTTCTCGAGGTTTATGGCTCATCACATACCTCGGGTGTGTGAAAAAAATCCATGACATACACTTACCTATCCATTATTCTCCATTTATTTAAGTTCTTGGATTACACCTGTGAGCGGATGCTCTTTTGTAGGTTCCACGTCAGTTGAACAGAAAACAGCAGTGAACAGATGAGGCATTTACAAAGTTGATACAGAAAGTTACAATAAGGTTCACACAAATTGACACTGCTAAGGCATTGTACAATGTATGCCTGCATCCGAGAGTTAGATCACCCTGCAGAAGATGGACACAAAGTGGATAGCAGACAAAGGTGACATGGGGAGGGAGAGGGGTGTGGGAGGGGTGTGCCCTGTGATGGGGAGGTGTAGAGGCACTAGGTAGGAGCAGGGTGGGGGTGTAGAGGCACTAGGTAGGAGCAGGGTGGGGGTGTAGAGGCACTAGGTAGGAGCAGGGTGGGGGTGTAGAGGCACTAGGTAGGAGCAGGGTGGGGACCTGTGAAGTGCCGAGGTTGGATGGCACCAGCTAGGACTTGCGGTGCGTCTATGTTCAAGCAGCAGATTACAAAAGGGGGGAGTTAGAGGAAGCAGCCACAGTTGTTCTCAGCAATGAGGTGCTGACGAAGTTTACGTTTGAAGGCACCAAAGTTGCTGTTAAGGTGATTTCAGGAGGAAGAGTGTTGGTCCAGTGGGGCGTAGGAGAACGCATTGCCAGCGAAGGCAGCGGCATCTAGGTTCAGTGAAGATTTGACTGATGGAGCTTCTGGTCTGTCTAGCACTCGTGTGACGGGTTAGCAGGTTCTGAACCCATGTTCACAGCAGATTTACTGAGACTTTTATGGCGAGGAGGAAGGCTTGGTATTTAATTCTGCCCTTCAGTTGGAGCCATCCTGCCCAGGCACAGAGATCACAGGTGTGCACGAGTCTTGCAGCACCTGTGAGGAGGTGTCGGGCCTTATTTATTGCCAGAGAGATGCGGTGGAGGGCGGTGTCCGCTGCCAGCCCATATATGGCCAGGCCATAATCAATGAGGGAGACAATTTAACTATCGGTGGCCAGGTTCAAGGCTTCATTTGTTAGACGTGCTTGTGACGGCAGAGTATCCCGATTCTGGTACTGATCGCTCTTGATGTATTGTCTACATGTTGGGCATAGAACAAGGTGGAGTCAGTTGTGATGCCCAGGTACTTAAAAGTGCTGTATGACATCCAGTGCGTCACCGCTGTCATTCATGATAGACAGGGGAAAGACTTTATGCTTGCTTAGGGAGCTGGAGTAGATCATGGTATGTGTACATACATACATACATACATATATATATATATATATATATATATATATATATATATATATACATACACACACACACACACATTTTTAATAGTTGAGCACTAGTCTGTGCTCTTTAAACCATGTTTCAGTGGATGAGAATCCTCTTTGGAAGTCCGCTTGTAGGTGTTCAGGGTGAGAACTGCTGGTGAATATGACCGCATCGTCGGCGTACAGGAGCATACGACTGGGGCAGGAGACTGGGAGTTTGTTTAGGAATAGACTGAACAGTAGAAGTCCCAGGATTGTCCCTTGGGGGACCCCTGAACAGACTGGTCTGCTTTTGGAGATGACGTCCCCGTTAACCTGGCTATCCTTTTCAACAACACCTCATACATTCATAAAAGTCTTAAGGTTTGTTTTTCCACTCTTACTTTTTTCCTTGTGTATAATGACAGTTATAACATGTGATTCACAAAGGCAGGTACCTGATTGGTACATAGACATCAGGTGACTATTGATTAATCCACGATATACGCACAGCAAGGGGTGAAGGGTCCCTGAGAGATCAGTTACCATGCCTGATCTTGTTACTGTACCAGAAATCCAGTCTGAATGGCATCCATTAATTTCCTCGCTAAGAGAGCGAGAGCTGAACCTGGCATTCCTGATGGCTCTGCACCAATCTTTTTCAACCATGTCATAAAACCTTGTCAGTCCCATGTTATAATTAGTGTCCCCTAACTGCTCTTGGTCTCCCCACCCATCCACCCTGCGGACCTCCGGGGACAGAGAGGACAATGTCTGTTGCCATTCATTAATGTAGGCACCAAAACAAGTTGTAGTTGCATATTATTACCCCTATCCCCTCCTGTATTCCCCTTCCATGTGAGAGCACTGGCTGTCCACGCACCAGCCCAGTGGATCTCCATGGACACAGTGAACCGAGAAAAGATAGAGACAGGGAGTGTTGTGTCAGTTTCTGTCTGCCTTGCTCTCTCTATTCAGTAGGCAGCTGCAGGAATGCCATGACAGGCTTTGCCCCCCCCCCGACCATCCAAAGGTCTCCCATGTCCTGTATGCCGTGTCTGTGCTGCACAGCAGTACCGAGAGAGTGAGCCACGGCACCCAGCATGCTTCTGGTAGCAGCAGTGACAGGGAGTGTTACAGTGTATGCGCTCCAGGGAGAGAGAGAGAGAGAGAGCATCTGAAAGCCAGATCGAGTGAAGGCATGCGAGCAATACCCATCGCGATCGGGGCGTCGAAAGAGGTGGCGCAGATGGGCGCCGGGCTGGCAACACAGTCCGCTGTAGCTTCGTGATGGTGCTAGTTTACAACTTTTATCTGTCTGCAGTCATGCCGTAGTGTGCATTGGGGGGGGGGGGGGTGCTGCAAAGCGACAGACTGCAGAGTGTCAGCACACAATACCAATAGGCAGTTACAGCACCCTGCATCACAGCAGCCTTTCTCCACATCATTTGTGCAAGTGGTACAATGGAGCAGATTGTGTGATGGCAATTGTGGGTCATGTGTGTGCCTGCACTCCTAGTTTGTTGCAATACAGTAATGTTTCCCAGTACAGACCCTTGTGTCTGTCTCTCTACGCATATCCTGCATCAGTTGTGGAGCCAATTGTAACTGTTACATGAAGACAGGCAACTGTCTCACAAATGGTACCATGCACAACAAATGTCAGAAATCACATTAGGACAGTGTTTCTGACATTTGTATGTGCATGACAGCAGTGAGGGTGCCAGTATTGGGGACTATTTTTCTAGGTGGCAGGATACAGTCATTTCTTTGCCTTTTAAACAGGGAGAAAACCCCTTTATGCTGTTTTCTCCTTGTTTTAAGTGTACCCCATGTCATAAGTGCAATAACTCACTCCAGGGTGTGCGGTTATTGGGGATTAATCAACACCCTGGGTGCTGTGAGGACACTCGGCCTGCGGCCCTGTGCCTCACACCACACCCGGAGTGTGTTGATTAATCCCCAATAATCGCACACCCTGTCGTGGGTTACTGCTTACTTCATTACTATGTTTCCAATGTTGTGACCTCCTAAGAATAGGATTCTTTGCCCGTTTCCCCAAAATCAGTGACAGCAAAGGGTCACTGGAAAGATCACCCCAGTGACATTGAATTATTTCTGCAAGTTCAGGTGTTTTTTTTGGGGGGGGGGGGGTTGTATCTTGTGTCACCATTATAACTGGTGGGATAGAAGCCTGTTCTCCAGTCCTTGGAGCTAGGAGATTATTTCTGGACAGATGTTTTACTTTGTTCACAGCTTTATTCACCAACTTTTTGAAATACCCCATCCTGAAACCCTTTTTTTAAATGATGCTGTATTCGTGTTTCTCTCCTAGTGTCAATCAATCAAAATCTTTATTTAACCAGGCGATCACCGTTGAGCAATGCTCATTTTTGAGGTGGACCTGGATTTGTCCCCTGATCCCTGCAGCATCTTGTGAACGTATGGGTTAACCACCATTTACACAAAACAATGTTTGGAAGGTGGCCTGCCATGTAGGGTCGTGTGGGAGCCTGTCGGGATGCCGAGTGAGCCAGGGCAGTGTCCTCCTTTTTTGCCCACTGGGTGCAGTGCAAGATGCAACCACACGTGTGTGTCCTGATGCACATGCAGACTGTGCTACCACGCTCCCACCCACATCTACTGGTCCTGCTGTGCTACTGTCCAGCCTCCGCTGGGTGGCAGGCAAGTAGTGGGACTCAGTGTCCCCTCCCCAAGGGAGGAGGGCTGTCCTTGGGATGCTCAGTCCTCTCTCCCCCAGCCAGCCCAGAGTGACCCTGGTCCAGTCACAAGTTGAGGGCATGGGTGAAGGCAAGGCATCCAATGCTTCATCCCTCCATGCCACTGGGACAGCTGGTCTTCTGCCTCCTTTTCAAATGTAGCTTCATCGGAACAGTTCTTACATATTCATGTAAACTGATCTAGACGTGGAATGCTTGATGTAAGGCTGCATAGACAGGAAATATCTGAATATAAGAGAGGACAGGAAGACTATTATGTCCACCTCCTCCCCTAGAGTTTGGAGTACTGAGCCTATTCAGGTACTCGTTGTCTGCTGAAATGGAATCTGCTGCCACTGGGACACTAGTCCTACTGCTATTGTCTGTTCCGGACTAATCGGTATCGAGCTTGTCAGTACCGCGAGGGCCTGTACTTGTCCCTTGAGGGCTACCCTTAAGAGAACCCTGCTAGAGTACCCAGATCTGGATGCTGTGTCACTATCAGTACTGGAGCGTTGCCCTGAGGGAACCTTGAAGCAGTGCTGCTCTGCCCCAGAGGGGTATGTATTGGGACAGAAGCTCCTGCTATTGGTGGACTTACCAGAGTCTGACAAAGAGGACCAGATGCGGAACAGGACTTGGCTTTGTCCATCATGGCATACCTGGACTAACAGAACCTTTCTGAGA
Organism: Neoceratodus forsteri; assembly: GCA_016271365.2. Lineage (NCBI taxonomy): Eukaryota > Metazoa > Chordata > Ceratodontiformes > Ceratodontidae > Neoceratodus > Neoceratodus forsteri. The sequence goes on from JADMNL010000025.1 coordinate 49,048,624, forward strand.
GGTCACTGCAGTCCTAAAAAAGGGTGGTCTGATGATATGATCCCTGGAATCCCAAAATGGAACAAGCTAGTTACTAGGTGCATTTCTCGGAGGTGACGGGCTTGACTTGCAGGAAGGGAGGACATGGGCCAACAGGCATTCATGAATCCCCACCTGGCTAATCGAGAAGCAGCACTGGCATCAACCGTGAACGTGCACATTTAGCCACCTTGCCAGCAAGGGGAAGGGTGCAGCCACTGCAACTCTGATCCAGGGAGAGAGGCATCAGCACCCCCAAAAATCCCTTATATCATCAAAGTTTCAAAGTGGAGAACCACTAATGCACACCGATGACCAAAGTCAAATGGTGTCAACAAATTCTATGTAAGGAGCCAATGTCTATACATTTCATATGAATCACACTGTGTTAGAGAAAGTGCAAATAATTGCTCTTTGAGCTACCTTTTCTACTTAAAGAGCTAGAATACTGCTGGAAATTAATACCAACTTTCAGAAGTAGAGAACTACTTATTCATATATCTGAAGTATTTTTCTCTTTTGCTAATTAGAAGATTTTCTACCTGACAGTATTAGGTGTGATGTGTGGGGGGAAAAAAAAATACCAACTGCTTGTCCACTTTGTGTTGTAGCTCCCTACTCGATTTTGTACAACAATATACATTCATAAAATCAGGTTTGCTGATCAATTTAAAGGATGGTTTGCTGTTCTGAGTATCATAATGATCCTCCTTTTTGCGTCAAGACCTGCGTGGAATGAACTGTGATGGGTGCTACACAGAATCTGCTGTTTCAAGACTAATCGTGCTGATGCTAAGAAGCACGCTGCAAATGGGGAATTAAGAGCAGTTTAGTTCTGCATCAGCTGCAAGAAAGGCTCGAGTGTGCATCATAAAACCTGTGCCACTATTACAAAAAAAAAAAAAGATGACCGATCTGAACTTAGGCACTATCCAACAGGCACTCTAAACTATTAACATACTGGTAAGCGTTTCTCTGAGTAAACTGAAGCTTAATATCGGTCACCCTAGGGTCTAGAAGCAGTTAAATTCCCATCTGTCTGTCTGGGCTCATAACTGCCCTACTCATCCATACATAAAGCTCATCAGTATAGCTCGTTAGTTCAGGGCTTTAAATGAGAACAAAGAAAAAATGCAACACGAATAGTGCCATGTGCATTTCACATTACATGTATATTTCTGGTGTATTGGCAGGCGATTCCCAGAACAATATGCCCATGCACTGATTCCCCCATGCCAGTACACTGTTTATAAAATAACAGAAATGCCCCCATCAGACCTCATAAAAATGTACAGCTAGCACCTTCCACCTTCGTTTAACCTGTTCTATGCCAGCATGTGTGTGTCTGTGTGGGGGAAGTGGTTACCTTATCAAAAATATACAGGTTACTCACCTATAACAGGAGTTCTAGGAATGGTATATGTTGTTCATCCACACTTATTGGCAGGTTCCTTGCCGCTTTAAATCTTGCCGGAAGGTCTTCAAGCTGGCTCCTCCCACCCACCGGGTGGTAAAACTCTCGGCTCCGCCCATGGCGCAGATCTGGCCCGCTGGAAGCTCAGGTTGTGCGTCGGGCCGAGAGTCGAGATCGTAGGATGAATAACATATACCATTCCCAGAACTCCTGTTACAGGTGAGTAACCTGTATTTCTATGGACATGGATATGTTGTTCATCCACACTTATTGGCAGACTCTAGCAGTTCTCCGGGAGGAGGGAGGCAAGACACCCCTATTTAGGGAATAAAGACTGGAGAACTGAGGCCCCAAAACCAGCATCTCGGGGTGACTCAAGGCTCATGTGGTAATGGTAATAAAGGTGTGTGCTGACTTCAGGTAGCAGCCCTGCAGATTTCCTGGATAGGGACGCCCCTGAAGCAGCCACCGATGCAGCAGTATGACGGGTAGAATGAGCTCTTATCCTCTGGGAGGCTCCATGCCCGCCAACTTGTAGCAGAGATCTATGCAGGAGGTGACCCACCTGCTTATCGTCGTCGCTGGTGCAGGTCTGCCAGGTGCAGCTTCAGCGTAGGTGACAAACAGCTTGAAGAACCTCTCTCTCCCAATTTCAGCCGTGTACTCCTTTATAATAAGCGAGCACCCTTCTAGGGTCCAAAGTATGGAGCCTGTATTCGGCCTCCGAGGTGGATTGGGGTAGAACACCGGCAGAGTCAACACCTGGTTAAGGTGAAACTCCGACACCACCTTCGGAAGGAATTTCGGGTGGGGGCGCAGGACAACCTTGTCCCTGTGGAAGACCAGGTAAGGAGACTCAATGCAGAGCGCCTGGAGTTCTCCCATCCTTCTGGCTGACGTGATAACCACCAAGAAGGCGGTCTTCCACGACAGGTGAGAGAGTTCACACCTGTGCATTGGTTCGAATGGCTTGCCCATGAGCTTTGCCAGTACCAGCAGTAAATCCCACGGAGGTGGAGGTTCTCGCAGACCGGAGGGGAAATGTGATCAAGGCCTTTGAAAAAGCCTGACCACCTTCTCCTTGCCACCGACTGCTCCCCGCCCACGCCTGTAAGCAGAGATGGCTGCCAGGTGCACCCTTAGGGTCGCCGCATCTAAGCCCTTGACTAGAAAGGGACCATAAATAGTCCAAGATGCTTGCCAAAGGACAGGAGGAAGGGTCCAAGCCCTTGCTCTGACACCAAATGGAAAATTCTTCCATTTGAAGGCACAGTATTTCCTGGTCGACTTACGGACGCCTCAACAACATTGAGGACCTCGTCGGAAAGACTCAAGGCCTGGAACTCTAGCGCCAGGAACCAGGCGCAGGTGCAGGGATTGAAGGTCCGGATGGAACACCTTCCCCTGATTGACTGAGAGCAGGTCCGGGCGAGCTGGAAGCTGCCTCGGGAGCCTGGAGCTGAGGCTGAGGAGATCTGGGTACCAGAACTGGCGGGGCCAGTCTGGGGCTATCAGAATCACCTGCGCCTTGTCCCTCCTTGCCTTGAGAAGCACCTTGTGAATCAAGGGAAATGGGGGAAAGGCGTAAAAGAGGCCCGGGGTCCACAGCCTCGAGAAGGCAACCCCCTGCAGCGAGCCCTGCTGAGGGGGGCGGGCATGAAACAGCCTCAGCTTCGCGTTCTCCCTGGAGGCAAACAGGTCCACCTGAGGTGTGCCCCAGTGGGAGAACAGATCTTGTACTACCTCCAGCAGGAGAGACCACTCGTGATATGCAGCCCCTATCCGGCTCAGGGCATCGGCCAGGGTGTTGGAGGCTCCTGCCACATGAATGGCTAGGAGATCCGCCTCCAGGCTGCGCACGAGTGACCAAATGCGGAGAGCTTCCTTGCATAGAAGCATGGAATGCATCCCGCCCTGGCGGTTTAGATAGTACATGGTCGTGGTATTGTCCATCTGGACTCGGACCACTTGACCCCGGAGAAACGGAGCAAAGGCAGTGAGAGCTAGGCGGACCGCTCGGGAGCTCCAGCAGGTTGATGTGGCATCAGGACTCCCGCGGGGACCAGAGGCCATGCGCTCGGTGTTCCCCCAGATGGGCACCCCAACCCACCAGAGAGGCATCGGTCGATGTAAACGATGTGTAAACGCCCAGAGAGCCAATCTTCAACCCAATTTAGCTCCTGCCCTCCCACCCCCATCTCTCCCAGCTTTATTAGTAGCCCGTAGTGTGGTACTGAATCAGACACCTTGCTGAAATCTAGATATAGGACGTCCACCGGCCTATGTCTATCCAAGGCCCCCGTCACCCAGTCATAAAACTCTACAAGATTGGACTGACACGATCTCCCCGGAACAAAGCCATACTGTTTATCATCTTGATGTCCTGACCATTCTAGCTGCCTCCCAATACTCTCCTTGATAAAGCCCTCCATTACTTTGCCCACCATAGACGTTAGACTTACAGGTCTATAATTCCCCATCTCTTCTCCGGACACCCCTTTATGAACAGGCACTACATAAGCCACCCTCCAGTCTTGGGGCACCCATCCTGTCTGCAAAGAGATATTAAAGAGTGCCAATGGAGCTGCCAGCTCTTCTGCCAATTTCTTAACAACTCTCGGGTGTAGCCCACCTGGCCCCAGTGCCTTATCAGTCTAACTTTCGAAGGGCCTCCCTCACCATGTCTACTGTGATTTCTTCCTCCCATTTATCACCCTCACTCAACCTCCCCACCCCTTCTGAGTCTGGTCCTAACTGTACCCTAGCCTCGTTTTGTCCATTGGCCTCAGACCGACTTCTCACCTTGGCTGAATACTCATCCCTAGCATCAGCCTGTAGGGATCCCCAGTCCCCATCTGAAAAGAGTGAGGCAAAGTACTCATTAAGCACCTCTGCCTGTTCCCCCGCTTCTTGAGCCCATCCCCCCATAATTTTTATCCTATTAATCTGCGTCCTCTCTTTTCAATTCTCTCTCATATATCTATAGAATCCCTTTTCCCCCCTCCGTATATTCCTAGCCAGGTTTTGCTCCATTCCTGCCTTGGCTCCCCTCACCACTCTGGTGACTCTCCTGGCCGCTATTTCATACTCACCTCGCTCTTTTTGTCCCCCCTCAAGCGTTTAAAACGTGCATACGCAGCCTTTTTATCCCTCACTGCCTCCTGCACCTCCCTAGTCCACCAACATGGCTTACTGGTTCTACCATGCTTCCTTAATTTTGTACAGTACTTAGCAGCCTCTTGTACCCCTTTTTTAATGATCTCCCACAATCTTCCAGTATCAATGTCCGGCCTAATCTTGTCCAGCTTCTCTCTAAGAATCCTACCCATGCCCACGAAATCTGCTCCCCTAAAGTCTACCACTTATGCGTTAGTACGATTTTCCTCACCTCCTATATACAACAGAAACCAGACCGAGGCATGGTCACCACCCGCCAATGGACTGCACTCCTCCAGGCCTCTTATCTGATCACTGTCCGCTAGGACAACATCCAATATCCATCCCTCTCTAGTAGGTTCCCCCACTTGTTGAACCAGGAAAGCATCTTGAAAAACATCCATCAGTCGCTGTTCCCTGGCTACAGAGGATGTCATGGTGTCCCAGTCCACCCCGGCATATTAAGATCTCCCATGACCACCACCCTACCCCTACCGAGGTCGCAATGACCCTTGATGTTCTCAACCAGTTTATCCTCCAAAGCCTCCTCAATTGAGGGAGGCCTGTATACCACCCCTAATTTCAATTTTTTTTCTCCCCTAGTTTGCAAGGTTACCCAAATCGCCTCCATTCCTCCTTCAGCCTCCTCCACTCCACAAACCACATCATTTCTGACCATCAGCGCTACCCCTCCCCCCTCTTCCCACTCCCCTATCTTTCCTGAATATTCTATAGCCCTCCAAATTTAGGTCCCAATCATTTCTCTGAGCAGCCCATGTCTCTGTAATTGCCGCCACATCCGCTGATCCTTCAGCCAACATAGTCTGTAACTCAGGCATTTTATTACTCATGCTCCTGGCATTTATCAGTACTGTCCTCCACCCCAACCTCTCCTTCATATCCAACTTCTCCAGCCCTGCACAGTCCTTATTCTGCACTCTTTTCCTTAGATCTGCATCACAATCCCCCTCACTTTTTAATATCCCTAGACATGGACCCACAAACAACTTCTCTGAGGCCAATCTTTTATCTGACCCTCCCCCCTTACAAGTTTAAACCCCACCTCTCTCTCCTACAAAACCAGCAAGTTTCAGTTTCAAAATCTCTCTCCCCTCCAGATTGAGATGTAATCTATCCCTGGCATAAAGCCCTTCATCCTCGCAAGTATCTCTCCAGTCTCCCACCAACCCATACCCCTCTGCCTTGCACCAATCCCTAAGTCACTGATTCACCCCTCTTTTAGTTTGCTCTCCCCAGCTGCCCTTGGTACCGGCAGAATCTCAGAGAAGGAAACTGTGCTTCCTATAGAGTGACAAACCCTTGCCAGTCCCCGGAACCTAGCCTGTATTTCTAGCTCACTAGTCTCTTCCAAATTATTTGTCCCCAAATGTACTAGGAAGTCCGTGGATCCTCCACAATCCAATGCTATCGAATATAGGTGGAATTTGGCCTTATGTACAGATAATCCTGGCATACATTTAGCCTTGACTGGGCTGCTTTTAATTTTCCCCCATCCCCTCCCACTGAATACCCCATGTCATGGAATCCCCCAGTAGTATCACCTTCACCCCCCCATTAGCCCGTTTTGATCCTTCCAGACTCCTCCTCCTATCAACCAACCCCTGCTTAATCCTACCTCTCCCATCAGTCTGGGAACCTTTAATAGCCCATTTTGATCCATCTAGGCTCCTCCTCCTATCGACAACCCCCATCTTACTCTTCCAAACTCCATCAGCCTGAAGGCCACCCTCATATGCTAGCCCCACCATACTCCTACCTGCGTCTGTCAGTTTACTCCTTACCCCCCTCAATTTCCCGGAGACCAGAGAATGCCCCCAAATTCTCCCCTAATCACCCTTCTTGAGCTTTGATCCTCCAACTCCCGAGCAACCTTCCACCAATATTTTCTTCATCCACCCCTTCCGACCTGCACTTCCACACCATCAGCTGAATTTCTCCTACCATACTATCCGCCTTATCCGATGAATCTTGTCAGAATTTGACCTCTTAACAGCCCCCCACTGACTTCCCACCCTAGACACCAGCCCATTCATAGTCCTACTAAAGTGGAAGCAAAGAGGAGGCAGGAAACTATAGGCCTGTCAGCCTGACTTTGGTAGTAGGCAAAGTGACAGAATCACTAATAAAGGAAAGGCTAGGGGAATTCCTTGTTACCAGTGAATTACAGGTTCCAAAGCAAAATGGTTTAATCAGGGAAGGTCTTGCCAGACAAACCTGATCAAGTTATTTGATTAGGTAACTAAGAACGTGGATAAGAGGGGGAGCAGCTGACATGGCCTACCTGGATTTCAGTAAGGCAACGTCGTTCCACACAGAAGTCTGGTGAACAAACCGAGAAGCTTAGCAGTAGGCCCTAAAGCAGTAGGATGGGTAGTGAGTTGGCCAGGCAATAGGAGTCGGGGGGGGGGGTGGTAAACGGCATCCACTCTGGAGAAGGTCAAGTGACCACTGGGGTGCCACAAGGGTCAGTACTATGCCCAGTCCTCTTCAGTGTTTTTATTAGCTACACTGCAGAAGGACTGGGAGGGAAGAATGCCTGTTCGCAGATGACACAAAAATCTGCAATTGAGTTAACACACGGGGGTGGGTGGGGGTGGAAAGAATGAGGGAAGATCTGAAAAAGCTGGAAGAATGGTTACACGCTTGGCAGCTGGGTTTCAAAGCAAAAAAGTGCAAAATCATGTACTTGGGGCTCAGACACCCGGCGGCAATGTATCAGATAGAAAGAGAAGTACTAGCAGTCACAAAACAAGAAAGGGACCTGGGGGTAATAATTACTGACGATCTGAAGGCAGCTAAACAGTGGGAAAGGCTAGCGGGATGCTTGGATGAATAGGCATGGGTACTGCCAGCAGAAAGAGGGAGGTAATAATACCCCTATATCGATCACTGGTGAGACCCCACCTCAAGTACTGTGTATAGTTCTGGAGAACCCATCTCCAAAAGTACATTAGAGAGGATGGAGGTGGCACAAAGGAGGGCAACCAAAATGGTGCAGGGCCTGCACCAGAAGTCCTATGAAAAAAGGCTTAAGGAATTAAATATGTACTCCCTAGAAGGAAGGTGGGAAAGGGGTGATACGATTGAAAGTTTCAAATACCTCACAGGTATAAACAAGGTACAGGGAGGGGGCATCTTCCAAAGAAAAATATGATCGAGGGCAAGGGGTCACACTATGAAGCTGGAAGGGGGAGGCTGAGATGAAATGTGAGGAAGTGCTTCTTCATGGAAAACGTGGTGGATGCTTGGAACAACCTCCCAGCGGAGGTCATGGGGGCTGAAATGGTTACAAGATTCAAGAATGCACAGGATAGACACAAGAGGATCTTAGAAGTAAGGCAAGGGAAGGTGAAAACCAGAGAACAAGTTGGGTCTGCAATGGCACTGCAGGTAGGGGAAAATAGGGCAGACTAGGTGGGCAAGGAGGTCCTTATCTGCCAACACCTTCTATGTTATGTTTCTATGTTTCACACCCCCCCACCATCACACATATGCCAGCCTCAGGAATGGGGAAAAAGGTATGTGCACCAGTTGACTTACTTACACAGAAAGACAGAAACTGATGGCAGATAAGTACCACCTGGCCCACCAGCGGAGGTTGTGGGGGTTAAAACGGTCACAGGATTTAAAGAATGCATGAGACAGACACAAGGGAATCTTAGAAGCAAGAGGTGGGTGTAAGCTGGAGTCCAAGTAGGGTCCCTGGAGGCACTATAGGGTAGGGAATTTAGGGTAGACTAGGTGTGCCATGTGGTCCTTATCTGCCAACAACTTCTATGTTTCCACCTAAGCTGCCCATTTTCCCTACCTACTTTCTTAGATCTCTGCTCATTCCTGCCCCTCTGCCTCCCAATTATTTGTGATTTACCCCCTTCCCTTGCTATTCCCGTATGTCTTTTTACGCTCTTGCACCGTTGCCTTGCTCGACTCTTCTCTTTGCTACACTCCTATCAACTTCACCTTATTGTGTTCTGTGCTCCGACTCATTTGTCTTCGGCCTATATTTCACTTTTCCTTTCTATATTTAACTTCCTCCTTTAGGTTACTGTTGAGTAATTTGTCATTTTTACCATTTCATGCATATTTCACTACACTCTTGGAACTACTGCTCATGCGTCTCGTATATACTCCTTCACCAATTGTTATCTTTTTTGTCTGATTCAGAACTTATTTTGTTTATGCTTATTTTTATCTATATATTTGTAACTACTGTCTATGTGCCTTTACACATTCTTTTAATATTGTTGTATTCTTATTTTGTACCTCCATTGTACTTACCCCAGTCAGCCCCTGAAAAGGGACATTCTGTCTCAGTGGGCTTACCCGGTTACCAAAATTCAAATAAATAAACCTCTTGTCATTTTTTCCACACACCCCTGACCCTACTGCAGATCTCTGTATCATCTGCAAAAAGGCATACCTTCCCTTCTAGCCCCTCTGCAATGTCGCTAATAAAGAAGACTGGTCCCAGTACTGATCCTTATGGCACCACACTGGTCACCCTCCCTTCCTCTGAGTGAGCTCCGTTTACCACCATCCTCTGTCATCTATCGCCCAACCAATTTTTTACCCAGTTTACCACCTCTGAACCCACTCCCAGGCTGCCCAGCTTGTTTACGAGTTTCCTATGTGGAACGGTGTTGAAGGCCTTACTGAAATCTAGGTAGGCCACATTCAAGGCTCCACCCTGATCTATTTCACTGGTCATCCAGTCAAAGAAATCTATCAAATTTGTTTGACATGATCTCCCTGTTGTGAATCCATGCTGCCTCGGATCCTGTAAGCCACTGGATTCAAGATATTACACAATCCTTTCCTTCAGCAGTGATTTTCCTTAGTGGTACTTAATGGCAAACAGGAGCCCTCTGACCTCTCCCTATGTTGATCTCCACTGGTGAGACAGCAGGGAGAGTGGTGACAGGGGTTGGGGGCACCAGGACGCCCAAAGGCTGGAACTGGTGGCGACCGTGTCCAAACAGCTATATGGGGAATTTTTTTTTTTTATTCTGATGATCATCGTGATAATAAATATATCGTGATAATGTTTACCCAAATATCGTGATGCTAAAAATTTGATATTGTGACACCCCTAGCTGTCATACACTGTACACAAAGAGATATTTTAAGCAGAAGAAACTCATATTAATTCTTGCTGTTCAACTAAAATGGTGAAGGGATTACATCACAAGCCTTGCAAGGAGAGAGTGAGGGACCTCAATTTCTACATGCTTGGACAAAGGAGGGAAGGGGTGACATGACAGAAACATTCAAGGACATTAACAAGGTGGAAGGGGACAAAATACTCCAAATTAATAGTACTGCCAGGATAAGAGGACACGACATGAGACTGAGGGGTGGACACATAAAGGGAAATGTCAGAATCAAAGGAATAATAGAGACAGGAAGAAAAGGCTGAAGTCAATGACCAGAGAGGAATCACTGGACACTTTGTCGGGCAGTTTAAACAGGCAGACTGGATGGGCCTAGCGGTCCTTATCTGCCGACAGCATCTATATATCTATGTAACCAGTAGCAAACATTATAAGCAGGAAAGCAGTTCAAGTGCACTGATCTTCTATCTCCAAGATGTGATTCTGTGCCCCACAATTTGACCCTTGTACCCCCAAATAATGTCCCATATTTGGATGGGGAAAAGTTGAGAGGTACATGCCCTTTAGTTCACTAAAACACCACCAACAGTTTAATCTGGTTCGATTTCAGCTGGTCTCCATCTGTGACCTCCCCCCTCACCCTTGATACAAAACTGGAAACAGGCAGAATTTCTTAGCTCTCCTTTCCTGGTCAACAAAAAACTAAGTAAATAAACAGTTAACTGATCAGCTCTATAGCCAACTGTTCCTTGTCATTCCTAATGACGCTCTGTTCTAGACTTGTAAAAACTAAGGGCCCTACCGACATCTGAATTGTGAAGTTTTATCTCCCCTTTATTGGCATACTTATTTATTTATCAAGTCTAGGATTACAATTACCTTTGAGCCAAGGCTCTTTTACAAAGGTTCCACATCAGAGAAATACAAATTATGGGGAACAGCAAGACAGACATTACAACAATGTGGACATTGCAAACAGCTTACAGATTAATACAATTCAAGGGTAACATTGTAAGCAAGGCAACAAGTGGCATTTGTCAGAGAAAACAGACAAGAGATAAGAAGTGCCAGAGTCATTGGGGAAGGAATGTAGGTAGGGTGGGGAGAGGGTGAAAAGCGCAGCATCGGGTATACCAAGATGTGAGGGTAAAATCCAGTGAGGGGGACCAATAGAGCAGGCAGGAAAGTGGAGAAACATGACATACGACATTATGGAATACAGTGGCAAAGTAATAGTCTGATTCAGGTGGACTTCTGACACCACCTTAGAGCGTAAATTGTACGTTTTTTGTCGGAACCACTCTTCCCAGTGGAAAATAACATTTGAAGGAACAATGCAAAGTGCTTGTAACTTACTGACCATCCTTGCTCATGTAATGGCCACCTAAAATAATGTTTTCCAGGTAAGGTACTGTATGTCAGTAGTGGCCTTAGGCACAGAGGGCTGGTCTTTAACACACTGGATGTGCAAACAAAGGTTCTGCTGAGACCTAAAAACAAACTGTGGACAAGTGCACTTTTAAAGATGCTAGCCTTGAGCCCAGGGACTTTAAGGCCCTGTTCACACTTGCAATTAAAATGTGGTAACAGTTTTCAAACCGTTAAGAGTTTACCGTGCTGGCGCATCCACACTAGTGGGAACCATGTATTAACATGGTTATGTGCCCGTCCACACCTCCCAAAATGTAGGTGTGTTTAAACATGCTGTCAGCTCGCTTGCTAGTGTAGATCAGGTGCAGCGCGGTGGGCGCCAGGAAGATCACCGGCATGGAACATGGATCAGATGCCCATACACACGGGTAAGTGAAAATGTTTCTCACCTAAACCCACCTACCCACACTAGTCAACTCCCCTGCCTACAACTGTTGTATTGTATTTTTCACAGTAATATTGGACTTCCTTGCCTGTACATACTGTATATATTTTTTACTGAGTATTCTGTGTATTACTTGCACACTGGATTATGCAGTCACACACTGTACACTGTGCCTACGATTTTGTTTTGTACCAAATCTCCTCATGTCCAATATTGAAACCTTGTATTCACTGTTCTCAAATAGACCTATGCATCAAACCTGTATTTGGTGCTTACTGTTGTTGCTTGTATCAAATCTGTTTCATGTGTATTACTGTTACCTTGTACTCCACTGTCACCCTGCGCCATGTGTTATGGCCTGGGTCGTGCCTGAAAACGGTCTATGGGATCAGTGCACTCATCTGGTGGTCAAAGTCATAAATAAAAATAAACCATTTTCAAAACCATGCTAAACCCCTGACTGTATCAGGCTTAAAACACGGTTTTGAAACACGGTTCGGTAACGTTATCAGTGTGGACGCAAACCATGTTCCCCAATTTTAAAATGTTACAAGGCAACTGTAACGTTTTAAGATCCCCAGTGTGGACAGGGCCACAATATAATCGATAGTCCAGAACGAATGCAACCTCTGCGCTTTCTCCAAGAATAAAAAGCTATCGGAAAGGATTTTACTTCTAAGACACTCTCACTCTCTCTCTCTCTCTCTCTCTCTCTCTCTCACACACACACACACACACTTTAGGATTTCTTACACTTCCTTTTCCCTCCCACTCTTGATTTTTTTTTTTATTTTGACTCATAGGATCAGGGTAATGTTTCTCCAAATTGAGTGGAGTTGCTTCCATTTTATAGTTATAAATTAAAGTTAATCCAATAATTTTTCTTCAAGGTGTTCTAAGCTGCTGGTATTTACTGTTACATACTGTACTGATAATTTCTGCGATTACAGCGATTACATGAGTTACATATTTATTCTACAGTTAATGTATTTTGTGACACGTTTTTGCAAATTCAACAAAATTTTATTGATTAAAAAAAAACCTGCTTTCTCATCTGAAAAGGAATTTTCCTCATACCAGATTGAAAGCCTTTTCCATTTTGAATAAGTCTTCCTTGTGGATGACTTTCGGGCCAGCCTAAGGGCCTTTAAGTCCTAGGTAGAATGTTTCAGCCCTCTACAGTCTACCCCCTAACCCCTCCAGGTACCATGCTTTCCGTGAACGGACAAGTTCAGATGGTTCACGTGACTATTCAAAACTGTCATGTCTCGACACAGAGACTGAATCTAAGTCCTTTTTTACATCTGGTGTAATGGCAAGTACCACGGCTGTCTGGGCCAATCTGGTGCTATCAAAATCATGGCTGTTCGTTCCACTATTGCTGTCAGAAGCACCCTCCTGATCAAGGAATAATGAACCCTGCTTCTCCAATACATGCCGATGTCATCTTCTGAGAACGTTCCCTGATATGGGGGCTCTGCAGCAGTGGCAGTTTCGTTTTCTCTAATGAAGCAAGTGCAGTTCGCTACTACAGTCTTGCACTTTGGGAACACTCTTGGGGCTGGTCAGTCTGAAAGGCACTGCCTTGTACTGGTACTTACCCAGAACTACTCTGAAGTGTAGGCATTTTCTGTGGCTTGCTCTTATCGGAATGTGGAAATATGCATCCTCCAGATCCAGTGAGCAAAGCCACTCCCCTTGCTGTAAAGATGGAATTACTGTTTGTATGGTGATCATTTTTAAGCTTTCTTTTTTGTGGGTCCGTTCAGACACCTTGGGCACATTACTGGCCACCACTCTTCTGGTTAGGAAGTACCTTGAGAAAAATCATTTTCCCATTTCTCATATTAGCACTTTGTCCACAGCATTCGGATCTTCCACCTTTTGAACTTCCCATTTTAATTGCTGCATCTCTGTTGATGAACATGTCTTACATATTTTGAATTCCTTTTGTTTGGACTTGCAGCAAAAGCTGGAATGAGGCCTTCTCTCACAATCCCCAGTACCCATTGTCCGTTGTAACAAATGGCCAGTGCTGGAAGTGATGACAGATGTATCCCCACCTGGGGTTGAGGTGTGGTGACCTGTCGGATTTGTTTTTAAGGTGGGGCAGGCATTGTGGGATCCTGAAATAAGAAATACTAGCGTGGGGGTACACAAAAGACAAAGATATGGGGAGATTCGATGGATCAAGTGATCCCCATCTGCTGCCACTTTCTTATGTTCCTATGGATGAGCGGGGACTGATGTTTGCCCCCTGTCTCTTCCACCTCTAGCTCTATTTAAACCTCTCATTACACACCACAGTTGATGTTGGCACTGCCTGTTATAGCACCCCCTTTCCATGCTTTGCCTGCCATAGGGTCTGTAGTACCCTCTGGACTTTGTAGCTTTCTGGCTGATCACTAGAGAGAGCTATCGAATTCCTGACTGCTAAAGAGAGATGCACTTTCAAAGGGGAACTCGGTAGCTTTATTCTGCAGATTCACAGATAAACCTGTGGTTCTTACTCATGCAGACATTCTGGTATAGAGTAAATTTGCCAGGGCTCTGGTAGCTGTATTATTAATGTCCACAGCCATCTGAAATAGATGTCCGACTGTACCCTGATCTGCTTTAATATGCTGTAGCAACTCTGGCCTATTCTCTGAGGACGTATTGTCACAAAATGTAGCACAGCTTTCTAGAGTGCTTCAGGTAATGTGATGAGTAACCCTAAAATGCTGCCTCCCTCATTATGACGGCAGTAGATAAATATGATTTTTGTTTTTATTTCTTTTTTAACAAGTATGTCAATTTTTCTGGAATCCTTGTTAGGTGGTGCTGCAGAAAAGGTTGTCTTTTCACATGCAGCAGCCTGTATCAAACTGTCAGGATTAGTATGTTGGTAACGGTATTCTGAGAAAGACCTGGATACTGTATATATTTTCTCTACTTTGCTGTCAGTTGCTGTATATGTGTATATATTATATGAAGTGTCATGGCTGCGAACACTAGAAGTCAGTCCAAGCATGCTAAAGAAATCTGTTGGGGGCTCCACACTGGAAGACTACACAGGCAGGCTGCAGAACCTGAAAAAAAAAAGGGGGGGGTAGGTGGGTGGGGGTGTGAGTGTGGGGGATCATATACCTCTCAATCTTTTGTCACTGAAATTTGGAATACTGACACTAAAAATGTAGGACACTGGCCCTTAAAATTTGGGATACGTCATTATCAAACATGAAGAAATACAACAAATGAACGCTAAGGAAACTAGTGCTTTTATTTGTGTAACATTTAAGCCTAATCTAACATCACAGAGTATTGATTTCTGCTTTGTAGTCCGACGTTACAGTCCAAGTCAGCAGTGAAGCACCTTCTCTAGCTGGGACAGCAACTTTTCCATGTATGACAGAGCAATTCAGAGGGGTGCAATTACGGCTGACTTCCACACTGTGGAACAATTGAGAGGTATGAGGAGGGAGGGGGAATAAATGTCATGCAACAAACAAGTGAAGTACTGCTGTGTTTTTATTTCATTACAGAAATACACTGTTAAAAAGTACTCTAACGTTAGAAGACTGATGAGAGTACAAGTCTCTCAGAGCTACAACCCAATGAACTTTTTTACCAGTTGTCTATACACTCAATAGGTACCAAATGCTTACGAAATATTGTATGTATGAACCCTGTTTACTACCCAATGATCTCTGACAAGTTGCACTTTGTTGTACTAGGTTCCTATTTACACTATATACGAATGTCTACAGTATGTTTTGTTAACTGATTTTTTTTTTTAATTTTCAACATACTACAAAACAAACAACATAAAAGCATCGACTTTTCTAACCTACCTACAACTGTCACCACCAGAGTTATTATACCATGTTGATACTGCTTATCCAAATCATATCAAGGCTACATTATTTATTTCATTGTTCTTACTTTAGTTATCTCACTTACATAACTATATTAAGAAGTGCATCTCTATGCATCAGACCTCTTATTACATAAAACTCATACTACATAAACATACATATGATCGTAAAATAGTGGCTGCAATTCATTGCTTTACAATACTACTGTCCCTATGGCTTTACGTCTCTGGCATATGTGATCCCTCAGTTTCATTGCTTTTCTTTTATTATCCATTGTTATTTGCCCCCCATTGGTGGTGGTGTGTTGTACAGGGACTAGGGTTATGTTTGTTGACAATAAAAATGATGAACCGCTAAAAAAAAAAAAAAAAAAGGACTAATAATTTCACCATCTGTATATATGCAACTTTTGTTTTACTCACACTACTTCAAATATGAGGAGTACAATAATCTGGAGCACAGATTCCCAGACCATGACTTGCAGTGGGAATAGCTGTGCCTTCCGCTCACTTAATCACAGAGCTGCTGCCTTGTTTAAAAATCTGTATGGTAACAGCTGCCTTCATGCTTAGCCTTTTGCCTATGCCCTCGTCCTCTTGAGCCAAGAGTTATATTTAGTTTTACAAGGAGAGATGTAAAATTATATCTCCCATTACTTCACTGCACAAATACCATCGCAAAGCTTTATACAGTGAGTTGGTAACCCGTCGTCTAACCTACAGTCTCAACAAAGCAGTTCAAAAATAGAGTCCACTGATACACAACGGGCAATGTAAATGGTGACCCTGTACACATTAACTGGTAGCTTTTACAAGAGGTGAAGCTGGAAGGCAGGGAGGCAGAGATAACAAAACCTGAATGAGACTGGGTCAGCAAGAGTCCACAGAAAATGTATTTATTTAGAATTTCTGCTCACAGAGATACCCTCATTTATGCTAATAACAGCCTAGCTTCCAAGAGGGTCCCTAGGGTATAACCACAGCAGCAGATGTGATTAACAAATGTGTGTAATACACTAAAAATAAACAGGCTGAGACAATATAAATGACAAACACTGGTATACAAATAATATACACATAGTTGCAGAGTTTAGGTTTGTGTATTATTTAATGAGAGGTAGAGAAAAAGAGAATGGTTAGGCAGATGATACAGCTAGAAAGGGGAGGCAGGGACAGCTGCAAGAAGTGTTTATATGGTAGATCATGGCGTTCTTAGAGGCAGAGATGCTGGAACTTCTTTGTGGGCAAGCATTCCAGGTATTCGGAGCTGTTACAGCAAAGGATTTTAAACCAATGTTCCTGCAAGTTCTTGCCACTTGGAAGAGGCTCGTGTTCTGAGTTATCAGCATATACGATGGGCTGGGTGTTTGTAGGAGATTGCCATGGTAGATGATATTCCATGCAGGCATTTATAAATCTGCACACCCATATCAATACTTGCCTCTCATCCTGTGCCAGGAGACCAAGGTTACTGAAGAAAAGACGGTGCTATGTTGTTTTGCTACAGCCCTGTGTGAATCTACAAATTATGTTAAATGTTCTGGTGACTTTATACAGAAAAGGTACTGAAGCAGTCCTGTAAATTTCAATACCATATTCCGAGGCCAGGTGTAATGACTGTCCAAGTATCAACTTTTCTGTGCTTAATGAGACATAAAAGCAGGCACAATAGAGTACCCAGCATTTCTGGTATGCACTACTGGTTGTTTTCAGTGATGTCGTCTGACAATAGAGTTTTTGGGCCTAGCTATACACCAAAGTATCTGAAGGACTATTCTGTTTCCAGAGGTTAACTTGAGAGCTAGGACTTGCAAAGGTTGTAATGACTGGAGTTGTCCAAGGAAAGCCATAATTTTCTTTTTCTTGTAACTCAGGAACAATTTGTTTGTGCCCCCCCCATGTTTGGATTTTGTTGGAGACTGCCTGGTGTGACTTACTGAGGTCAGAACTAGACTAAGATGAAGTAATGTTTTTTGCTCTATGGCAGCTCCACCACCCCATATCCAGTCACCCACAGTAGGGGTGAAGCTCGAGAGCAAATCTGGGTGTCAGGAGGAGAGAACCTGACAGTGGGTGTGGGAGGCAAGCAGGGCCTCATCTCCCCAGCTGACAGCCATGTGTTCCCAACTATTCTCCCTCCCCGGTTATGCCGCTGTGCAATGACGCACACAGGTGTGCACCTGCATGTGCCATCTGCACCATCAACAGTCCATCCCCTATCTTGCCATGTCCCAAGCTGTACTGCCACTCAGCCTTTGGGTGGCAATTTAAGCAGCTGGATGCGAATGCCTCACTAACCAAAAGAGGAAAGCAGTCCTCGGGATGTTCAATCGTCCTACGCCCAGCCAAGCCCCAATGACTCAAACTGGATTCTGAACACAGGTCGCTGGCGTAGTAAGCAGCAGTGCTATTACTGCGCTGCCAGTCAACTGTAGTCAGGGACCCTGCCCATAGCTGGGGAATTCAACTTCCATAGACTTCATGAGGCTCTCCATTCCCTCTTGGGCCCAGACATACCACATAGCTAGACTGCCTGGTTATAACTACACCTCTGGCAAAGCCCCATTAGAAAAAATAATTTCTTTTTACAAACGGTTAATTTTGAAAAAAGTCAAGGGAAGAAGAAAAATAAATATGGCTGAATTCTGATATTTTAGCAGTCAGTCAAAAAGCTTTACCAATTGGCAATATGCCACTGCATCTTAATACAAAATACATGAATACAGAGACAAGTTTGAGCATACATAATTAAAACACCTGAACAAAAAATATTTAAATTCACACATTTAAAAGAGTGACACACACATGCTAGGTCAATATCCTCCATTTAACCAGATAATACACATACAGATAAAACCCATAACAATGATCCACAATTTCATAAAATATTTAAATTCTAATCTGAATGTTAGTAGGAAGAGTGTTCTCACAGACCATGCCAGTTCTGCACTAACTAGCACATTCCAAGCTGTATAATGCACACTGCAAAACCCTGTAGCACTCACTTCTCAAGGTCAACGGTATCCTTTTAGTAGTATGGTGACAAAAACTGCACATGGTACTGTAAGGCTCTATACACACTTGCGATCAGGTTTATATGTTTTCAAACACAGGTTTAAACTTAGTGTTTTTGCATCCACACCTGCAAGCCCCGTCATCCTAACCCGGTTTTTAAAACCGGTTAAAACACGCATCCCGTACACACCACAAAATCCCAGGGATCAATGTCGGCAACCGTGTTTTACAGCTGGGTGCTGTGCATAGGAAGAGGAACGCTGCAGCCTGCAGACACTTGCAAGACAAACGTGTTTACGTTAAACCGTTTTTAAAACCAGGCTAAAGACTAGGTAGCCGCCAGGGTTTAACTCATTGGGTCCAGTAGCCACCATATGGCACTGGAACCATCCATTGCTGAACCCGACCCAAGATGGCCACCCAGACCCAACGAGTAAGAGATACGAAATGAATTTCAGATGTTCTTGGTGGTTAAATAAATCATAAATATCAAAGGATACCCTCAGTGCGTCTTTTTATGGAATAAACGGGTAAAATACGGATTTGCTGGCTTCTTTCCAGTTTTCAAATGGGGATCAGCTCGAGTGTCTTTCTTCCCTGTGGGAAGTCAGCATGTGCCAAGCTTTCAATTGCTCACATCACTGACTCCCAATACAAGAAAGCTGTTAACCTGTAACAGTAATGTGTTGCTACCAGACACGTTTGTTTTCCATCACAGTAAATAAGGCTGACTTAAAATAATTATTCAACTGATAACTAGCTAAGACCAAACCCCCCTCCAACTACCATACAAAGATTCCCAATTATAAAAGAAATAGCACAAGTTTTTAAAATAATTTAAATGGCTGTTTTATTCTGTGCTTTACAGTATGCCCAAACTCCATACTCTACCTGCTTGCTCCATGTTACATATAAGTTGGGAACAAGCATATTCCCAGTAAATGTGTAGCGAGCTTCACAACCCTCCTCTTCCAGCTGTGGACTGACAGATGCAAACCACAAACGCAAAGATGTACCTAGCAAGTGTGGTTTGCTTTTGTCTCACTGGATGACCGTTATTAGCCGGGGTTGAAGAATGGGAGCGAGCTACTCACTGGCTGCACCTGATAGGTGCGATCGGAGCAAAGAAAAAGGTTACTGCTCCTCTCGTGTGCTCTCAATCTGCTGCTGCGACTTGCACTTGAGCTATGCTGAAGTAAGCGTACCTGTCATGCCCTCGGCGTACCTGTCATGCCCTCGACCTGTGGACTGGTCAGCACCAGTAAGTAACATCTGAAGCGATGAGATCATGGCTGACGGCTGCTTGTGTCTTCACTCACCGGATTTTTGAACTGCAGAATAGCTCATGTGTTTTGGCATGCAGCACCAGATCTCCGGGTGCAACTGCTCTACATGCCCTCAGATCTTTGCTCTCCCACTCCAGACACAGCACAGTGGGGCCCTGTGGGCACTATAACCTGAAGGGCAAACTTTCTGCTGGCACTACCATGCACCTGCAGGTCTCTTCAGTGCTCCCCATGGAAAAAGAAAAAGAAAAGATTTCAGCACTGCAGAGGCTGCCGAGCCCTGCAGGGCACGACAGGTACGTTAGGAACTTTCTTAGAAGGAAGGAGGCAGCAGGATTACACTGAATCAGTTAGATGGTAGTGACTCATTTAGTAGTGAGCTGAGTCTCTTTGCAGATGACTCAAAGCTGGGTGCAGTGGTGGATGGGGAGGAGGGGAGGGTGGCTTTGCAGGAGGACCTGGAGGCTCTGGAAAGGTGGTCAGGAAAATGGAAACAAATTCAATGCGGAGAAATGCAAGGTTCTGCACCTGGGAGTCAGAAATCCAGGTCTGGGGTATACCCTGGGAGGAGACATAATTCAAGTCACGGAGGGTGAGAGGGACCTGGGGGTAGTGGCAGATGTCAAAATGAACAACTCAGACCTGCAGGAGAGCAGCGGCAAGGGCAAATAGGATGCTGGGATGCAATGCCAGGGAGACTACCTCCAGAAAGGCAGAAGCGATCCTTCCACTGTACAACTGCTTGGTTAGGCCACACCTCCAGTATTGTGGTTTGCCGGCCAGGTCCAGTACCGGTGTCTGGGCCGACGACGGGGGGCCCCACTTCTGGACCTGCCCCCACCAAAAGGAGAACAACTCCTGCAGCTCGTCCTTCGAGAAAACTCTGGCTGCTCGGCCCGGAAAGGGAGTATCCGGGACAACAGCCAGCAAAGGGGAGCCCTCTTGGGAGCCGGGGACTTGGGGAGACAGGGCGCTGGCTCTTCCGTGGCCGCGAACCTCCCTTCAACAGCGTTGGATGTGGGACCCGACGAGGTGTGTCTCGGGGCGAGAAGAGTCCTTCGCCCGGAGGCGCCTTCTGCTAACTGCTCTGGAGGCGCCTTTAGCAGGCGGGTGCCGGTGCCTTGAGAGGTGGGGCGAACTTTCACCTCCAAGGTCTTAGTGGTGACCCCAGCGGGGTTACCTTAAGCATTGGCCGCTTCCCTGACAGGCCGCCTTGGCCTGGGACGATTTTGGAGCGCTCACCTGGGCCTGGTGACACATGGGCCTTTTTGGGAGAAGGTCCACCCGTGAAACAGGACAGGCGTCAGGACATACTACGGTCTTTCCCGTGGCGCTTGGCCTTCTCCTTGAGCTTCCCCTTCTCCGAAGTGTGCGGATCCATCTTCTTTAACA
This sequence comes from Neoceratodus forsteri, assembly GCA_016271365.2. Lineage (NCBI taxonomy): Eukaryota > Metazoa > Chordata > Ceratodontiformes > Ceratodontidae > Neoceratodus > Neoceratodus forsteri. Next base: position 49,069,709 of record JADMNL010000025.1, read on the forward strand.
AAAATGCCTTCAGGGCCTTGAGACGTCGGATCCAGGTCCGGCTGGTGAACGCCTGGCAGGTTGAGCAGGCCATGGTATCGTGGTCCAGACCGAGGCAAAAGATGCAGTGCTTGTGCCAGTCTTTGGAAGGGATCTGCTGTCCGCAATCACACTTGTTTTGGTGAATCTCTGGAGAGACCGACGACGGTGAAGACATCAGTCGGAACAACTTGAAAAAAACGTCAAACGGTACAAAAACAGGGTGCAAAAATGTATTTTGCTGTTCCTGGCAAGCAGAAAAGTGAAGGCTTCTTCTCACGTGTGCGGGACGCGGCAGGAAAAGAACTGAGGTGGAGCTGGGTCCGCTCCCTTTTGTACCAGGGCTGACGTTGGGGCAGGGCCGACGCGGGGGAGGTGTCCTGCTTGGTACTGCTGGCTGAGAAGTTTTCAGAGGGTCCTAGTGCCTACGGCATAGTCCTGATTGTTATAACCTGCTGCAAGAGCTCCCAATTGAAGTAAGATCATGATTTAACCACTCAAACTTGGCCCCGTGGTATTCATTATAGCCCCATGACACACTGTTCTTTTTTCCTAGACCACAGATCTTGCTATAGCATAACCTCTAGAATGTTCTTTTCATCTTTAATGTTAAACAAGAGGCCTGGTTATTCTGCTGCACATTTTCACCGCAGCAACCCAAGTGCTTGGACACCTGCCAGATCATGGTAAGTCACTCCTTACTCAGCACCCATGGTCTCAGCGAAGTTGGGAATGTGCAGCGATGTAAGCGGTGTAAGCTGCCGTGTGAACCGGCAGCACAGCTCACATCACTGCAACCTCTGACGTTTTCGGTTATAATTAAAATGCGTAAGTTATTATATACCTTGCATGATGGATTTGTACAACTGTCGGACTGTACCGGCACCATTAGTTGTTCCTAGTGCTTCCAATTAAAAAGCTTTAGAATGTTATTTGATTTGAGACTGCAGAAACTGTTTTCTAACGTACTGTTTGTGGCACCCTCACACGCGAATCAGTTTTCCATCTGTTTTTTGAAGACTTCACATATTATCTGGTGGCAGAATACTTGCTCTTTATGGAAAACCAAATAATTAATACCCACCCCCCAGAGTCACGACCCCTCTTCAATGCGACCTGCATCATTACAGAGAGGGGTTATGTAAACGTGACTCTGCCTCGGCTCAGGAGATAGGAGCCACATTGGAGCTGAGAGCAGGAAGGAACGGTGAGGCCCTGTAAATACAGCTCTGGGAAGGTGGGTGGTGGTAAGATCATTAGCACAGCTCTTGCCAACTCTCCTCAGTGAGATCTAGAGCATTCTCTCAATAAAAACAAGGTCATTAAGCTCCTCAGTTTTCAGCGCCTTAAGGGAAACAAGAATACAAGGATTTAATGAGGTCTGACACATCTAGGTCTGCTGGCAAGTCTAGAAATAGCAAATTATTCAACTATACTGAATTTCTGATTTACAACTTTTTTACATGTTTTCCTCTGGTTGGATTTCCCACAAACTTAGGGTTACATTGTTGCTGACTCCTTATTAATACCATTGGTACACTGCTCCATTTTACTATCGGTGTTATCTGTAACTGCCAAGATGTTATCAGGAACAATTTCCAGTGACTGTTACTATGTCAGTTCTCAGTCTATAAAAAGTGGTTCATGGTCCTCTTACTAAGGGAAATCAGCCCGTTTCATTCCCTTTAAAGAACTAGTAGTCCCAAAAATTAGCAGGCAGAAAATGTTAGTAATTTTTAAAAGCAGTCCTGTATTACCTTTTTATTTCTTTCTTACTTTATTTCTCCTCAGCCGAGGGGACTGTACCTATGGTTCCCCCCCATCCAGCTGTCTCCTCGGCCCCCGGCCCAGCCAGAGCTCTACGACCCCTATGTCTGCACCCACTGCCACATTGCGGTGGGTACTTACCTACACACAGTGAAGGCAGAGCTTAACACCAGGGAGATAACTTGGTGGATCTGATGCACGACGCTGGATCTGCCATTTCAGTGTGTGCGGAGGCTATTGCTTGTATGTGGTCCCCGCCTCTCACGGCACAGGCATGTAATGATGCAAAGGATGCTGCCGTGGCACAGACATCCGATGCTGTCCCACGCTGACCCCACAGTTAACCTCAGCATGCACCAACCCCCAGTCACCGCCAGGAGCCAGTATGTCCGTGGTAGTCCCAGGCCACCCTCCCCGGAGCACAGCAGTCCCTGGGACGCTCAACCCCCAAGCAGACCCTCCAGCACCCGAGGTCACTCCCGATCCCTGGTCGCTGGCATGGTGCGAGGTGTGGCATTCAGCGCCTCAACCCTCAGCACCACCGGGCCGGTTTACCTGTTTATTTCTGAAGTGTTTTTCTTACGTATGTTCATTAGATCACTTTCTACCTAAGAGTGCTGTATGTGATGTGAAAAGCAGTGCTTTGTCTGGAAGCAGTTCTAGTCCTCCTACAACATCAGCATGTGACCTCACTCACTGTCCCTTCACAAGCCCTGTTAACTGATGGCCAACATGTGTCACATGCTACCACTGAAGCAGTAGGAGACTAGCTCTTTCTTGGATACTAGAGATGACATAGGTCACACTGCTGATGTGTATGGAGGAACATAACTGCCCACGTCGGTCTCCCTGTAGACTGCTGCTCCTCACATCACACACAGTCACCTTGTTAGGTAGAAAATCTTCCAGGCTGCAAAAGGGAAAAGAATAAAATACTTCAGATATATGAAGTAATAGCCGACTACTTCTTGAAAGTTACTATTACATGGGTTGAAACTAACTTTAAGCAACTAGCCAGCAGGGCTAGTGAGTGGAAAAATCCACCGTCCATATATTAAAATGAATAAAAACAATGTCTGAAGAGTCAGTGTAATTTTTTTTCTGTTTTTGCACCAGCCTCTCCCATCCATCCATCTCTGACGCACATGTACACACACATACCACACACATGATGCTGCCAGACTACATGTCGGCTGGGATGGCCACTGACTGAACAACACAGGCTCAACAAAGCCAGGTCCAGCATATTTTTCAACCAAAATAAAATGACAAGAAAAATTCCTGTGCTCTGACTGGTCAGTGCTGACCTTTAACAGTAATGTTATCCCAGCACAACATCAAGCGTATTCAAAAAGCAACTAAAAAACTGTTTTGTTTTTCCTTTTTTGTTACAAGCAAGCCATTTTATAATTGCAATAATTCACTCCAGGGTGTGTCATGGGGATAATGTCACTTCTCAGGTCTTGGACACACACTCAGCCTGCGGCCTCATGCCCAACCACCCGAGGCGTGATGTATCCTATCACAGCACACACCCAGTCATGCATTATTGCTTAAATTACTGACTGGGTAGCCTCCCTCCCAAGTCTCAACACACACACTTCAGTCCCTGAATTCCTAACCTTTCTGATATAGCTCACATGCAGTATCCTTTAGTAACCCAAAGAGGAACTCCTTATCAAACAGCTAATATGAACTTTTGAGTCAGTTTAAATCCATATGTACTTCTGTCCAGTAAGACTATGTATACTAAGACAGCAATGCTGTGTCATTCTTAAGAAACTGACTCTGTCTTAAATGTTAAAAAAAAAAATGGCATAAAGTTGACCTACATATAACTCCACCTGGGTGCTCCTTTGTTGCCTTCAAGTCGATGCCTCTGTCTGCCGGTGTCCTGTCCGCTCACACGTTATGCACTTTTTTATTTTGTTTTTTTAATCATCACTTTGGCTCCCCAGCCTGCCATTGTCATTCCAGCGCCCACCCCTAAGTGTGTCACACACTCCTGTGCGTTATCCGACATGTGTTGGTAGAGCGAGAGAGTGAAAGCAGGTCAACGGTGGGGTCCCCCAAGGTTCTGTATTAGGGTCACTCCTGTTCCAATGCCTATGTCTCCGATATGGGGAAGGGGGTTAGGAGTAGGATGAGTCTCTTTGCAGATGACTCAAAACTGGGAGCACTGGCTGACGGAGATGAAGCGAAAGAGACAGTCCAGAGGGACCTGGATACCCTGAAGGGGTGGTCAAGGAGGTGGGAATTGAGTTTTAATGCAGGGAAGTGTAAGATGCTGCATCTGGGGGTCAGAAACCCGGGCCATGTATACACCCTGGGGGCGTCTCACTGCAAGCCACATCGAGCAAGAGGGATCTAGGAGTGGTGGTAGACGTCAAAATGAATAACTCTGAAAACTGCAGAAGAACTGAGGCAAAGCAAACAGGATACTGGGCTGCACAGCCAGGGGGATTACATCCAGAAGGAGAAAGGTGATCCTTTCTCTGTATAATGCCCTGGTTAGACCACATCTCGAGTACCGTGTGCAGTTCTGGAGACCTCACCTCAAGAAGGACATAGCACTGCTGCAGAGGGTCCAGAGGAGAGCAACCAGGATGATCCAGGGCATGGGTGGGAGGCCTTATGAAGAAAGGCTGGATGTACTTGGGCTGTACTCGCTGGAGGAAAGGAGAGATGGGGTGACATAATAGGAATCTTCAAATATGTAAAAGGAATAAACAAGGGCAGAGCCAAAGAGGTGTTCAGACTAAAGCAGGGGGGAACAAACCAGGGGCATTAGTGGAAGCTGGGGGAATTACAGGAGGGCATGAAGACATTACTTCACTGAGAGGGTTGTGGAGCCATGGAATGCACTGCCCAGGAGTCTGGTGGAGGAGGGCACAGTGGAGGGCTTCAAGAAAGGGTGGGACAAGTACAAGGGAAAACTGAAGCCAAAGATGACCCTCTCTGGGGCTGGGGGTGGAAAAGCGTCTGGCTACTGAGCAGACAGAACAGACCATCAGGCCTATTCTACTGGCTTTTAGTATGTTCGTGAAAGAGCCGTCTTGTTCACATGGTCATTTGGGGGGGGGGGGGGAGAGAGACAGACTCCAGAGCAAACATGCGCATAATGTGCCATTCAACCCAGCCCCACCAATTCAGTGGATCTGGCTTAACACAAGGCGCCCGGTGAGTGTTTTAAACGGACTGCACCCGCCCGACAAAAAATCTACCTGCATTTTACAGGTGGGTGGGTGCCAGTTTCAACCCCTGCTGTTAATTCCAGGCAGTACAATAGCTATTCAAGCTTTTGCTTAGACAGGGATGTATTTATTTATGTATTTGAATATTGGTAACAGAGAAAAGCACACCTAGCCAAGGCTCGTTTCCAGGCGCAACCCAGGGGAAAGGGAACAGGAAATTCAACAGTGAAAGCACACAAAGATAATATTCAAAGTTGCTGCACAAATCAGCGCATTATAAATATGTATAATATTTAACAACAGCAAAATGTAAATAACTGGCTGAGGCAGTGGACCTGGATGGAGGGACTAGGATGTGTCACACACTGCGAAGACTTTATCAATGTATCGGATTACTTTTGTCAAGATGGATTGCACTTAAGCAAAAAGTGTAGCAGAAAGTTGGGATTCAAACTTAAGAAAATGGTAGATATTAGTTTAAACTAGATAAAATGGGAAGAGGGGAACGGTACTATAAGAACACCACTGGAGCCCAAATAGCAGTAGTTAATAAAAGCGGTAAGAAGGATAATGGACTGAAGATGTGATCATTAAATGCCAGAAGTCTGAACATGAGTAAAAAAGCAGAATTGGAAGCTAAGTTAGTAGCAGAAGGGGTGGATATCTGCTTAATTACAGAAACTTGGTGGGAGACAGGAGTCTTGTGGAACCGCAACATAGAGGGCTACACTTCATACTCAGGAGACAGAATAAAAAGGAAGGTGGTGTAGCAGTTTAAATAAGTAATAACGTACATAGTGTGGTATATAAACCGAAAAATAAAAATTCAGAAGTGGAATCACTCTGGGCGACAGTACAAATTAGGGCAGAAAAAAAAAAATGCTCCTAGAGTGTTCTACAGACCACCAAATACCAACAATGAGATCAACTGAAGTACAGAGCAGGAAGTTGAAAATATGACTATAGAAGGGAATGTCATCATAGTAGGGGATTTTAATTATCCAGATATAGACTGGACCAACTCCCAAGCAAGAACAGCTGCTGCAAATAGGTCTGTGGAATCCCTGGAGATGGCAGGACTATACCAATTAATACATGAACCAACAAGGGGCCAAAATGTGTTGGACCTGTCGATTGCAACTGGAAAGGAGTCAATAACACAAAAAAATCAACGTAGAAAGCACTTATGCAACAGCGACCACAACACTGTCGAATTTATAGCTAATAAGCAGGCCAAGGCATAAGGGGAAGCACTGCTTCCAAAAATTACAACCATAATATATTTTAAGGAAATAAAAAAGGAGCTCAGAGAATGGGACTGGTAAAAAAGTTTAAAAATAAAGATGTGGAAGAAATGTGGGGTGAATTCAAAAATAAATTGAGAGAACTGGAAGATAAATATGTCCCTAAAAGGAAGGTAGACAATAAAAGAGATAAAAGGCCTCTTTGGTGTGTAAGAAAAATTATAAAATTATCTGACTGGGTAGCCTCCCTCCCAAGTCTCAACACAGCCCAAAGGGCTAAGGGGACAAACGTCAAATTAAAACAGATTAAATAAAAATAACAGATATAACTTTTATCTCAATAGGACAGGAAGGTTATGGAATAGGTTGCCAAATCAAGTGTTATCAAGTGCTACACTGAACATCTTTAAAAAAAAAAGAGACAGACACCCTTATCTTAAACTAGGGACCGACATGGACCCACTGATGCGGGGAACGGTGTTAATGGGCATTTCAAAGCCTTCTTCCGTGCTATAACCAGTGTACGTACCGGTATATTTTAACCCTGAGAAACCGGCACTGAACAAAAATGCTTTATAGGCATCATAAAGTCTTCCCAAAGACTACCTGCAATGCCTCTTTAATTGCTTTTGTTTGTAATAAACAGTTATATTCAACCCTGTCTGTACTGCTTGTCATCTAAGAATGCAATTCCTGAAAATGCATAGAAATGCAGTGTTTTTAATGTAGAATATTTTTTTTTAAACTGGCATTTGTCATTTTTAAGGAACTTCACTAAAGGAAAGAATGTGAGTCAGTGTAGGGATAAAACGTTCCACTGCTCAAGGTCCAGCATTGTGTCTCATGACATTCAAAATCAACCCCTAAGTTACTGGCTGATTGATACGTGAAGATTAGAGAACTTACAGAACTGGCTACCTGCATCAAGTCTCAAATGTAGTTTTGTTGTGCAAAAAGAAGCTGCTTATGTGTGACGCTAGTTTTACTGCCAGAATAAGGTTCACATCCACAGTACAGCAGCTCCACTGATGAGTTGCTACAGCGTGGAAAGGATTCTAAGCAGACTCTTCACTGACTCCAACCAACCAACCACACATCCTTGTTTCCACCTCCTAGCTCACCGGATCTGGACACCAAAAAGGAGGAGAAGAGTGAGACAAGCCGGGAGAGGTGGGTGGGCTTTGTGAACTGAATACCAGCAGTAAAACTCAGTTGTAAGTATACAGTCTCTTCCTAAGGTCACTCATCCACACTATGGCAGAGTCCCAGTAGTCCTCGGGAAGGAGGTGGCGAGGAGCACACACCTTAAAGAGTGACTTGAGGACCGAAGTCACAAAATCAGCATCTCTAATGGTGAGCAGGTTGATGCTGGAGTGGAAAATGAAAGTACATTAGACCAAAAAGCAGCCCTGTGGAGTTTAGCAATGAGGATGCCACTGGCAACAGAAACAGCAGTGCATCTGGTAGAGTAACCTCGCAGCCCAGAATGCGACTTAAGCATGCAGCAGAGGGCAATTTAAGACGTGATCTACCGGAGAACTCAGGGCAGACCATCAGACAGGCAGGAAGTTGTGGATGACAGCATTCACATGGATCTTGTGCCCTCCTGCTGCCAACCTGCAGCAACCGCCAAAAACCAGCATGAACCAGGGTCATAGCACAGAAAGCGACTCCGCTAGCCACTGCACCAGCAGCCCAGGAAGCAACAACATTACCAGTAATAGCAGATTTTTGAAAGGATCTTCACAGAGCCATGATACATTGGACTGTAAACTGCCAGTGTTAGTATCTTATGCAAAGCTGTTGCACGACGGGTCCACCAATGTCCATGTGCATGCTGTCGGTGCACAGTATCAACTCTATGACCCGAGCACGCTGCAACCGCTTCACTTTCCCACCATCAGTGAACACAGTCTGAAAACATTCACCAACAGCATAACTGGGGCCAACTCCACTAATCATGCAGCGAGAGAGAGAGAGAGAGGCAGGGAAAATGAAGCAGCTACTGCCCACCACACAGGTAGTGGTGGCACTGATACAAATGTAAACTACGCAGTGCCTTGGTAAGAAGTTGATACCCCCAGAGCAATGGTAGCACTACCGCCTGCGATGCCAACGACCCAGGTTCGGGAAAGAGCCAGGGCCATCAGAGAACCAGCGGGGGGTTGGGGGACTCGCTGTTCTACGACTACTTGGGTGACCACAGGTGGCAGTGCAGAGGAAAGTCTTGGTGTGGGAGCTTGGAGCGAGCAGAATTATCTGGGTGTGTCAGCATGCCAGCACCCAATAGCGAGACATGCTCCTGGGGGGCAGGGCAGGACTCAAAGGGAACAAAAGCTCGGGACGGGCTAGAAATGGATTAAGACCCTGCCAATTGCCCACCATGCTCAACACTGGACCCACACCACCACCAATCAGGGGGATCCTCCGGGTCTTCTCCTCCGCTGATGGTGCCCAGATAGACAGAGGGGCAGTATGCCGAAGCAGCTGAAGGTGGACTTGGCCCTGGGGTACAAGCCAGGGGGGACTGCACAGCAGTGTGTCGCAGGTGTACCTCGAAGGCCTAGCCAGGTGAGTGGCTGGGTCTCGGTAAGCGGGATCAGGACTGGCAGGGGTGAAAGGAGGACACCAGCAGAGCCCTGGGGGAAAATGCTTTAAAAAAAAAAAAAAAAAAAAGCATCACAACACCAGGGGATGGCAGGTGGGAAAAGATATGGCTCTTTGGAGATCCTCTCGAAGATCAACTGCCAATGGTAAGTAATGAATCTAGCCTACTTGAGAGTATCTCCACTGAGCAATAATACATTGGAAGATTACCAACCAATACCAACCCAACCAGGTGGCTGGTAAAACAGCGGACGCGCCCCTCAGGAGACCAGACCCTGTTGAGACAACAAGGCCAAATCCACCGTCCTATGGGAAACATAGACTTTGACGGCAGATAAGGACTGCTTGGCTCACCTAGTCTGCCCATTTCCCTACCTATTGGATAAGCTGCAGATCCTAGTTAACCAACAGCCTACTTCTCCCCCCCCCCCACCAGACTTGCCTTATGTTTGTCCCATGCATTCTTGAATTCCCCCACGACCTTCTCAGGAAGGTCGTTCCATGCATCCACCACCCTCTCTGTGAAAAAATACTTCCTCATAGAATAAACTGCTTTTCTCCCTTATGTGAATGAGATGGCAGATGTATGTACTTCCTGGGAATCAAACCTGGGAGATAAGATTCAAACTGTACTGCTTAGTAAAAGTATGGAATATGTTCCAGGTAGCACCCCTGCAAATGCCAGTGGCTGAAAAACGCTACAAAATGGGCCACCAAGGCCGTAATGCCCACAGTGGCTTGCCCTGTAATGGTACTCAGTGGGTCCTACCTGCCTGTAACGGAACAAGATGCCAGGGAGAGCCATCTGGAAAGGCACTGTTTGGAGATACGTTTACCCCTACTGCCAGGGTCAAAAGAAGCAAACCACTGAGAGGACTGGGCAAAGCTCCATGTATGGTTCAGGTAGTACCAAAGAATGTCGTGGATGTCTAAAGAGTGCAACAACACACTTTCCAGGCTCTAAGAGGAAGAGAAGAACATGGGTAAATTAATGGACTGATTTCTTTTTGTGCATTTGTTTATACCTGTGCTCTGCGCCGGCCCCCACCTGTGCAGTTGCACCAGCCTTGTCACCATGGCGTCCCCAGGACTTGCCTTCACCACCCCATGTGCCCCTACAGCACTTTCCCCTCTGGCGTGAGTGGTGGGGTATCCCTAGCCCCATCGCTGAACAGATCTGGTTGTAGGAGGCGCTGCCTGGGTAGCCAGGTATGTAGCATGCGACCGGCCAGCGTCATCTAGCCAGTTGGGGGATTTCCTGCTTCTTCTCCAGTTACACCCCAAGATGTCACTGGCAAGGGTGCATAAGCACCCATGCACGCATGTGCCGTGCAGCACAAGCCAAAGTCCTCCCACCTATGCGCCAATCCTGACTGCATTGCCACCTGTGGTCACCTAGGTGGCAGTACAGAAGCAAAGTTGGCTGCCCTCCCTCCCCGGAGGACGAGAAAATCCTCTGGGATGGTCAATGCTCCTCCACCCAGCCAAGCCACGACCATCCAAGCTTCTTCCCGAGCTTGTGTCACCAGTGTTGTGAGCGGTAGCCCTACTGCTGCAATGATGGGCTGGTGCATTAATGAACCGATTTAACGTGAAATCAGACACCACCTTAGACAAGAATTTGGGGTGAGCATACAATGCTACCCAATCTCTATAAAATACAAGAAAGGGGGTTTTTGCACAAAGGCCTATAGTTCAGACATTAATCTGGCTGGGGAAATAACCACAAGGAATAAAGTCTTCCAGAACTAACATCATGTCACAGAAAGTGACAGGCTCAAAAGAGGCTTTTACCACTGATTAGAGCACAAGGTTAACAGACTTGCACACCTGGGGTGCAGAGGAAACATGCAACAGGCTTTTCAGGAACCTGCAAACCACGTCCAGTGGAGTCACAGTCTTCCCTCCGATAGGGACATGAAAAGCTGAAATGGTCGGCAGGTGAATCTTCACCAAGGAGTACTGCAATCCTGATCGAACAAGTGTCCAGACAGCCATTTCTGTATAGTACAAAATTCCTGCACCTGTTTTAGCATTCATTTTTTTCTATTTACATTTTTCATCCCCTCCCTGCAGTCTCCCATGGTATATCTGGTTCAGGCGACTGCTGTCATATGTGCAGAAAAAAATGTTTTTTCTGCCCTCATTTTCTCCCCTTTCGTGGGACCTGCCCTACAGCCTCAGCGATGCAGTGTGTCCCTGTGGAGGAGTAAGCTCCCAGGCCCACTGGCAGGGGGTCACTACATGCTATAACCCGCCAACCCTCCCAAGTAACTTTTGCAGCATAATCCATCCAAAATTCAACTGCTCTCTCCACTGAACTGAGAAAAATTAGGTCTACATAAAGACCGAACAGAGTACTCCATCTTTGTACTGGAACAAAGCTTCCTCATCTCGGCAGTTTAACAGCATGCACGAATGCACAACGACAACTATGAGCTACATATTTATCACCAATGTCAGAAATGTAAAATGTGACATCTTTAGCCATTTATGACCTTTTACTGTGTACTCAAGATTAAAAATGGTTGGCCTGTCTTGATAACTTGCTATTTATCTAAACTTCAATGGAGTGTACATGCTCTCTGAGCCATGCAATTTAGTAGGTCACGCTTGCAGAGTGCATTTTAATTACAAAATCTATCTATTATGATTTGGTTTTGTGTGGCCTTCTACTTACAAGACCAATTAATATGTCATGCATTAATGTTCAACTTTTTCCAGTCTATTTTAACTACTTCAATAGCTTTTCCAATGGCAGCAAGAGGGTGCATTGCAAACATAAAACTAATTCCCAGGCCACAAGTCAATCAGAGATTAAAACTTACCCCACAACGGCACTTAATATAATGTAGTAAGGTTACTATAAAAAGGTCCAGAGATGCTAGCCAATCCCCTGGCCGTAGAAAGGGAAAGATTTTTCCCAGAGTTACCATTTTGAATTTTGGCTTTAAAATGTGTTTGCTCAAATACCTTAAGTCTAGGATGGAACACCTCTTCCTCTGTTTTCTTTGAGGTAAGGAAGTACCTGGAGTACAGTCCTTTTACCTTGTGTTGAGCAGGAACTTTCTCTACAGCTCTGAGAGCTAGAAGAGAGGAAACCTCTGCCACTAGGGCAATGGTTTCTGAGGCTGATGCAGGTGGGAAAGACTTTGCCCTCTTTTTTGGAAACTTTCTGAAGCTGAGGGCCAGTTCCTGGCTTACTACTTCCAGGACCCACTTATCTGAAGTCACAGACTTCCAGGCCTGGAAGTAGCAAGTCAGCTTGCCTCCTACTGGAAATGGGGAGTCGACCCGAACTGACACATCAGGGTGTCTGCCTGGCAGGAGCCTTAGACTGACAGGAGGAGGGAGCAGCCCTGCTCATCCCACTCCTGCCCCTCCCTCTGAAGAACCCCCTCTGTGGGAAGGGAGAGGAGGCCTGGGCTTGGTAAAAAGGCTTGTGAAAGGGCCTGCCCCTGCCCCTAGACAGATGCTTTTGAGTAGCAGCTTGCCTTTCCTTGGCCTGTGCACTCCTATACATGGTCCTGTATTCATCCATTTTCTTCATGTAAGCCTCTGTCTGCTCCCCAAACAGAGAGTTACCAACTACAAGAAAATTCATGGCCTTAGTCTGGGTATCTTGCGAAAGGCTAGTACATCTTAGCCAAGCATGTCTCCTGAGAGACACAGATGTAGCCATGACTCTAGATGCCACATCACTGGAGTCCACAGCAGCATGAAATTGCATTCTGGATGCCTCAATTCCATCAGCAGCCACCTCCTCCAGCTCCTTGGCTAGCTGGGGAGAGGCCTGTTTAGCCAGTTCCAGAACTGTGTCCCATCTGGATTTCTGGTACCTGGCTGCGTAGGCCATATAAGTAGCCTGCCCGAGTACCAAAGAGGATGCCAAATACTGTTTTTTGGCCATGGCATCCACTTTCCTGGGGTCCTTATCCGGGGTATGTGAAGACAAAGCAATGTTAGCCCTGTCACAGGCTGCAGCCTGCACTATCCCAACATGTCTGCTATGACTATAAAGGAACTCCACAGCTGAGCCTGATAACATATACCTCCTGCCCATTCTCTTGTCCACAGGAGGTACTGAATTAGAAGTTTGTAAAATTCTGTGTGTCTGTTTCCCCAAGGATTTATGAAGAGGGATAGACAGCCTTTTGGACTCTGAGATGTCCATCATTTCCACAAAATCAGGCTCTTCATCCTCCTCTGCAGCTTCAACCAAGGGAAGCTGCAAGGTTTCTGCCACCTTTTTGTAGAACAAAGAATGTGAAGGGGACTCAGAGAGCCTGGGAGGAGAGACACCAGAGGGCCTGTCTGGGGAAATGTCCAGTTCAATGGGCGCATCCAGACCACCCTGGTCGTCGTCGTCGTCATCATCATCATCATCATCATCATCATCATCATCATCATCATCATCACCACCGGGATAGTCTTCGTCTCCCTCCCACTCCCCATAATAAGCGTCTGGATTATAATCTGGAGGAGACGGATCCGACCGAACCGACCGTCTAACTGGCAGTACTGGTTCAGACGGAACCGGTCTAAGCGACTGAACAATGCTAATCACTAACTATTTCGTCCACGATTGGAGAATGTGATATAGGATCCGAACCGGCAGGCTTACGTTTCCTTTTTGATGGAACCGACTCCTTGGGGTCGGCTCTCCTTTTGCCCTAGAAGGTATCGCCTAGGTCAGTAGGCACCTCCTCAGGTACGGCCGCAACCGAACCGGGCTGGCCATCCGGATCTACGGACTTCTCGGCCTCTCTTTCCTTCAGCCTACTCAGTCTTTTATCTAGAGTGGTTTTAGGAAAGTTTTTACAGATTTAGCAGTCTGACTTGAGGTAGTCAAACCCCAGACAATAAACACAGATGAGGTGGGGGTCAGCCTTAGCAAAGGCCTCCTCACACTCAGTACAGTGCTGAAACCCAGTGGGACTGGTTTTCTTCTTGGGTTTCTCAGACATGGCCAACCTAACAAATTACCCTATTGCAGCTTTCAAGCCAGGTAATACAATAACCGATTGGTTACAAACCATGTCATGGGTTTTAAAAAAGAACCAGAAAAAACACTGGTTCTTCTGAAACCGATCGGTACCGAACACCACTCTAATCCCAGAGAAAGATTTAGCAAGAGACTACAAGATCGGTTCCATGCCGGACCGACCAAAAAGAAACAGAGGAAAAAACAATTTCCACACTTTTCCCCCCAAAATAAACACAGTCACTACCTGTACCGTAGACAGAGGCTGGAAATCAGAAAAATAACAAATAGCGGTTTTAAAACCGTACACTTTATTTTTTACCGAACCAAGCAGAGGAAATCTCCAGAGCAACTTCACTGTTAGGCAGAGTAAAGAATCTGACGGTTACACTAGGAAGTACCAAAAACAGAGGTTTGAAAACTGAGTTCGAGCTCAACATTCTATGCTTCTGTATAGAGTTAACTCTTTCCTCTCCGGGGGCAGTTCAAGTGCTGAGGCGGGCAGTTTAAGTGCTGGGGCTAACTGCATTATGTCAGAATACAGCAAGACTTCATGTAGTTTGAATGAATACTTCTGTTCCACCTTCACCAGGGAGAAGGCAGGACCAGTGCCTTCAGGAGGGAAAAGAGGAGCGGGGAGGAGAACACAGATGTAGTGATAGAAGAGGACAGAGTGAGGAAGGGGCTGCTGGCATTGAAGGTGGACAAATCAACAGGCCCAGACGGAGTACAGTACATCCAATGGTACTAAAGGAACTGGCTGAGGAGGTGGCAGGGCCACTGGCAGACCTATTTAGTAGTTCACTAGAGACAGGCGTAGTAATGCAGGACTGGAGAACAGCACATGTAGTGCCGCTCCACAAAAGTGGTCCCAATAATGACCCAGGGAATTACAGACCAGTCAATATGACCTCCACTGTTGGCAAGCTCATAGAGATCATGCTAAAGGAAAGGTTGGTGGAATATCTAGAGGAGCATGGTCTCCAGGATGTGAGGTGGCATGGGTTCTGGGGGGGGGGTGGATAGTGTCAAACAAATCTGATTGACTTCTTTGACTGTGTTACTAAGACATTAGACAGGGACCAAGTGGTAGACATCCTCTATCTTGATTTCAGCAAAGCCTTTGACTCTGTGCCCCACAAAAGGTTGATCAGGAAGTTGGTAGGTCTCGGGGTTGGGGATAAGAGGGCAAGATGGGTGGAAAACTGGCTGAAGAACAGAACCCAGAGGGTGGTTGTGGGTGCAGAGTTATCTGGCACAAGACAGGTAACCAGTGGTGTCCCGCAGGGCTCGGTGCTGGAGCCAGTGTTGTTCAATGTACATACTAACATACTAAAAGCCAGCAGAATAGGTCTGATGATCTGTCGTGTCTGCTCGGTAGCCAGCCCCTATTGGGCATTTGCTCTCCCACCCCCCTAGCCCCAGAGAGGGTCATCTTTGGCTTCAGTTTACCCATGCACCTGTCCCAACCCCTCCTGAAGCCTTCCACTGTGCCCTCCTCCACCAGACTTCCGGGAAGTGTATTCCATGGCCCCACCACCCTCTCAGTGAAGTAATGTCTTGTATGTTCTCCCCTGTAATTCTCTCCCCCCCCCCTCCAGCTTCCACTCATGCCCCCTGGTTGTGCCCCCTATCTTTAACCTGAACATTTCTTTGGCTCTGCCCCGGTTTATCCCTTTCACATATTTAAAGACCCCTATCATGTCTCCCCTGTCTCTCCTCTCCTCCAGCGAGTACAGCCCAAATTCTTCCAGCCTTTTTCTCATAGGTCCTCTCTCACATGCCTTGAATCATCCTGGTTGCCCTCCTCTGGACCCTCTCCAGCAGTGTTATGTCTTTCTTGAGGTGAGATCTCCAGAACTACACGCAGTACTCGAGATGTGGCCTGACCAAGGCATTATACAGAGGGAGGATCACCTCCCTCCTCCTGGACATAATTCCCCTGGCTATGCAGCCCAGAATCCTGTTTCCTTTTGCCTCAGATCTTCTGCAGTTTTCAGTGTTATTCATTTTTGTGTCTAGCACCACCCCCAGATCCCTTTCACTCACTGTGGTTTGCAGTGAGACCCCCCCCTCCAGGTGTATACATGACCTGGGTTTCTGACCCCCAGATGCAGCATTCTACACTTCTCTGGATTAAACCTCAGTCCCCACCTCCTTGACCACCCCTCCAGGGTATCCGGGTCCCTCTGGACTATCTCTCTCATTTCATCCCTGTCTGCCAGTTCTCCCAGTTTTAAGTAATCCACAAAGAGGCTCATCCTACTCCTAACCCCCTTCCTCATATCAGAGACACAGGCATTGAACAGGAGTGGCCCCAGTACCAAACCTTGGGGAACCCCCCTGAAGATCTTCCTAGGGGAGGAGATTATCCCACCAGCCACTACCCTCTGTGTTCGCTCCGTTAGCCAATTTTCTACCCATCTAAGCAACTGTCCTCCCACCCCCAGCTTCATTAACAACCCGACGTGGGGTACCGAATCAAACGCCTTACTAAAATCCAGGTATAGGACGTCCACTGGTCTTTATCGGTCCAGGGTCCCCATCATAATAATCTATGAGGTTCATCTGACACGATCTCCCATGTCTCAGCAATCGCCACCACATCTGCTGATCCCTCAGCCAGCATTGCTTGGAGCTCGGGCATTTTGTTGCCCATGCTCCTGGCGTTGATCAGGACCGTCCTCCACCCCATCCCCCTTCCCCTCTCCAACTGTCTCAGCCCTGCGCAATCCCTATTCACCCTATCCGCTCAGCTCTGGATGTACTTACTTTGCAGTCACCTGCCCTCTTTTCGCGCCCTAGATCTGGAACCTCGAGCAGCCCTCCTGGTTCCATTCCTTCACTTAACCTTCCCCCTTTTACAAGTTTAAACCCCACCTCTCGACTCTGAATCCAGTGAGTTTTAGTTTCAAGCTCTCCCTCCCCTCTAAATTGAGGTGTATCCTATCCCTGGCATATAACCCCTTGCCCTCCCATGTGTCCCCCCAGTCCACACCCTTCTGCCCTGCACCAGTCCCTGAGCCACTGGTTCGCCCCTCTGAGTTTATGCTTAGTCTCCCCGGACACCCTAGGTAGAATCTCTGAGGAGGAGATTGAGCTTCCTATAGAGTGGCAGACCCTGACCAGTTCCCGAAACCTCGCCTGGATTTCCAGTTGTCTTCATCAATGACACTAGAGATGGCATTAAGGGCAAAATGTGCCTATTCATGGATGATGCCAAGCTCTGTGGGAGAGTGGACACAGCTGAAGTGATACAGGAAGATCTGGAAAAGCTAGAGAGGTGGTCCAGGGTCTGGCAGCTTGGCTTCAATGCCAAGAAATGCAAAGTTATGCATACTGGAGCCAAGAATCCTAGGACAGAGTACTACCTGGGTGGAGTCTGAGTATCTGCATCAGAGGAGGTGAAGGACCTGGGAGTGATGATCACTAGTGACCTGATGCACTCCACGCAGTGCAAGAAAGCAGCAGCAAAGGCAAACAAGATGCTGGGATGCATATCTAGGGGGATCAGCAGTAGGAGAGAGGAGGTTATACTGCCCTTGCACAGGTCACTGCTAAGGCCGCATCTAGAGTATGGAGTTCAGTACTGATGCCCACACCTCAAAAAGGACATTAACTTGCTGGAGAAGGTCCAGAGGAGGGCTGCAAAGGTGATAGCTGGTCAGCAGGGTAAGGCATACGAGGAGAGGTTGAGGGCACTAAACATGTACTCCCTGGAAGACAGGGAGAGAGAGAGAGAGAGAGAGAGAGAGAGAGAGAGAGAGAGAAGGACATGATTGGGACCTTCAAGTACTTGAAAGGGATAAATAAGGTTGATAAGGAGAGTCTCCCAGTTGAGTGGAAACCATAACACAGGTGGGGGGGGGGGAACAGTCTTAAGCTGGAGGGTGGGAGGTTTAGGAGGGAGGTCAGGAAGCACTTCTTCACAGAGAGTGGTGGGCACTTGGAATGCGCTGCCAGAAGAGGTAATCTCGTTGAAGACAGTGGGCAGCTTTAAGACAGGCCAGGACAGGTATAGGGGGAGGATAAGGGTCGTGGTAGGGAGGATGGGAGGAGTGGGAAGGGAGGGCACGGACAGTAGCTCAGCCTGTGGACCCTGGAACACGAGCAGACTTAATAGACCAAATGGC
Source organism: Neoceratodus forsteri (assembly GCA_016271365.2). Taxonomy (NCBI): domain Eukaryota; kingdom Metazoa; phylum Chordata; order Ceratodontiformes; family Ceratodontidae; genus Neoceratodus; species Neoceratodus forsteri. The sequence goes on from JADMNL010000025.1 coordinate 49,087,656, forward strand.
CTTCCTCTGCTGGCTTCTTCGTAATGTTCATATGAAATGGCTGGGACTGAACAATATGTTATTGATTGTATACGAGTTTGATAATCCATAAGCATCCAGTTGTCATAACTGTGTTATGGGGTGTTGTCTTATTGAGTATTTTATACTTTATATTTATTTTATTATGTATTAATATCTGTTTTTGAAACTTGGATTATTTGTACTAAGGACCTCACTGGAAATGAGCATGTCTCAGATAAGTTTCTGATTCATTACTGAATGAATAAAAATGCTTAATACTACTACTACTCGGAAAGCCTGAACAGCACTAGCCTTTCACTACCTCATTTGGTAGGCTATCCCACATGCTGATGACCATCCAATGTGTGAAGTAATGCTTTCTGATGTCCCCCTTCCCCTTGCGGACTTGCTAAGTGCAAGTATGGAAGGAGTGTGCATCAGATGAGTGGAGGGAGTAGGGTGACAGGATGGAGGAAGTAACTGAGAGGCAAGATGGGGTGGGGAGAAACAGTGGTAAGTCAATACTTAGCCAAAAAGGGAGAGCAGTCTGTGTGAGAGGCAATGGGCTTCAACTGAGGGGAGAACATGCTGCAAAATGAGGTCTTTTAGCCCTCTTTCTGCACAGCAAATGCATTATCCACAACATAACTACTCAGTAAATGGCCCGGAGAGCAAGTGACCAAGTTACTTCCGGAGCTGGATCAACTGCGTTGCAGCACACTGAGTCAGCATTTTGTGTCCTATTTAAAAATATATCTTAATTTCATTTCCCTCATCTAAGAATGTAATGAATGTGACAACTTCAATTTTTTTTCAATAAGTGCTTATCTTTGGTAGAATACAGTGAAAATAGAAAAAAAAATGAAACTATCTGTATTTGTAGCGCTAACTGCCCATTCTACCATATATCGAATTTTAGTAGCAAGGCATGTAGATGTGAGGTTATTAGTGAAAAAATAACTTGAAACCAATGACATTTTTCTTACGGTGCATCTTTACAAAGATGCCGAGTTGTCACCTGCCATCCAACTGTTGTCAATATTCACACAATATTTCAATATGTGCAATAACTCGGACTGTAGAAGCACGTGTGGTACTATAGCACAAGATTCTACAAATGGGGGCAGTGTAGCTTCAATATCGGCAGACAGTTTTTTTTTTCCAATTGTTTAACCAGGTGAGACACACTGAGCTGAAAGCTCGTTTACAGGTGCAACCTGGGAGCACAGGGAGGTTAAGTGACTTGTTCAGGGTCACACAGTATGCAAGTGGGGGCTGTGGGATTCAAACCCAGGTCTCCAGATTTGCAGCTCAGACCCTTAAACCACTGCGCTATACTAACATACTTAAAGCCAGCAGAATAGGCCAAATGGTCTGTCTTGTCTGCTCGAAAGTCAGCAACCTAATGGCTGCTCGCCTTACCATCCCCCCCCAGCCCCCAAGAGGGTCTCATTTGTTTCAATTTCCCCTTGTACCTATCCCACCCTTTCCTGAATCCCTCCACTGTACCCTCTTCCACCAGTCTCCCAGGCACTGCATTCCATGGCTCCACCACCCTCTCAGTGAAAAAAATGCCTCCTACGCTCCCTCCCTACAATTTTCCCCCTCCAGTTTCCACTCATGGCCCCTGGTTGTCCCCCTTGTTTAACCTGAACAGCTCCTTTGTTCCACTCCTGGTTATTCCCTTTACATACCTGAAAACCTCTATCATGTCTCCCCTATCCCTCCTCTCCTCTAGAGAGTAAAGCCCAAACTCTTCCAGTCTTTCCTCATAAGGCCTCCCCTCCATGCCCTGAATCATCCTAGTTGCTCTCCTCTGAACCCTCTCCATCAGTACTATATCCTTCTTCAGATGAGGTCTCCAGAACTGTACACAGTACTCCAGCTGCGGCCTGACCAAGGCATTATACAGAGGGAGGATCACCTCCCTTCTTCTGGAATTAATACCCCGGCTATGCAGCCCAGTATCCTGTTTGCTTTGGCTGCTGTTCTTCTACAATTTTTTAGAGTTATTCATTTTGATGTCTACCACCACCCCTAAATCCCTTTCTTCTAATGTAGTTTGCAGTGTGACCCCCCGGGTGTATACATGACCCGGGTTTTTAACCCCCAAATTAAGTACCTTACATTTCCCGGCTTTAAATTTCAGTCCCCACCTCCTTGACCACCTCTCCAGGGTATCCAGATCCCACTGGACTGACTCCCTCGCTTCTACACTATCCACCATTGCTCCCAGTTTTGAATCATCTGCAAAGAGACTAAACCTATTGTTGACCCCCCCTTCCTATATCCAAGGCGTAGGCATTGAACAAGAGTGGCCCCCAGTACTTCTGAACCTTGAGGGACCCCACTGATTACCTACCTGGGGGAGGAGAGTACCCACCCACCATTACCCTCTGTAAACGCCCCAAAAGCCAATTCTCAACCCAAACGAGCTCCTGTCCTTCCACCCCCATCTCCCCCAATTTTGTTATCAGTCCATTATGGGGCACTGAATCAAACTCCTTACTGAAATCTAGGTATAGAACATCCACTGGCCTATGTCTATCCAAGGATCCCGTCACCCAATTATAAAACTCTACAAGGATGAGTTTATGAGTTAGTAACCAAAGAAACTGACCAGGTAACCTGTCAGCCTGATTTTCTTACATTTTGCTAAGGCGTTTGACAAGCTGCCACATTTTCAACTTATCAGTACGTTGAGAAAATACAACATAAACACCTACATAGTCAACCGGGTGACTAACTGGTTAAAAGGACGAAAGTAGAAGGTCACCATAACTGGAGAGTATTCAAATTGAGCTCCTATTACCAGCTGCGTTCCCCAGGAGTCAGTGTTGGGACCATGCCTTTTTAATATCTATGTCTCCACCTTAACTATTAGTGACCCCAACATATGAGTGTTAAAATTCACTGATGATTGTCAAGTAGGGGCTGTATTAAAATCACCCAGATAGTAGTGTAGCACTTCAATCAGCTTTGGATAATATAGTGACTTGGGCTAGTACCAATAAACTAATGTTAAATCCTACTAAGTGTAAAGTTTTGCACTTGGACATGCACAACAAACATCATAAATATAAATTAGGGAACACAGTCTTACTGGAAACTGAACAGGAAAGAGATTTGGGGATAACTGTAAACCCTGACTTAAAATTTAGAACCCACTGTAAGGCCCAAATAAACACAGCTAATCAAATTCTTAACTGTATACTTAGGCATATGCCCAGTAGAACAACTGAAGTACTACTCCCCTTGTATACTGCCTTAGTGAGACCACATATTGAGTACTGTGCCTAGGTCTGGTCACCATACCATAAGGAGGACATAGTAAACATACTAACATACTAAAAAGCCAGCAGAATAGGCCAAATGGTGCATCTTGTCTGCTCAAAAGTCAGCAACCTAATGGCCACTTGCCTTAAAGATTGAGAGACTCCAACGGAGATTTACTAAAGCCCTTATCGATATGGTATGTCAAACAAGACTTATGAGAAGAGGCTGAAATCACTTAATTTATATACACTTCAGTACAGAAGATTAAGGGGGAGATATGTGCTCACTATTTAGAGCATTACATGATACTACCCTCATTAATGAACTAGGAATTGCTCAAATTGATAAAAAGTTTAACATCAGAGGGCGTGCCAAACAATTACATTTACCCAAATGGAAATCATTACGTAGGAAGCACTGGTTTAGCCACAGGGTTGTTTCAACATGGAACCATCTCCCAGCAGAAGTTGTGGATAGCTCTGATAGGGATTCATTTAAAATGAATTCAGATCTAGCAACTGGGGACAGGTTTAAGTTTCAAAATTATGAGACTGATTTGTTAATGGCAAGCTTCATGGACATTTATTATTATTTATTTTATTTAGCTTTTGTTGACCGGGTAAGTGCACTAGACAAATCCTGCCTATTTTCAGGCACGACCCGGGGGAGGGGGATACAGATGAATGCCAACTGACCTTGAACCAGATTAAGCTGTTGGTGGTATTTTTAGTGAATGAGGGAAATTTGGCCAGGACACCAGGGAAATTCCCCCTACTCTTTTCGATAAGTGCCATGGGATCTTTAACATCCACCTGAACTACCACCAATCCAGGCAGATGGGACCTCGGTTTAACGTCTCATCCGAAAGACGGCACCTCAGAAGTGCAGCACCCCTCTCATGCTGCACTACAGTATCAGTACTGGGATATTAACCCAAGTGCCAGATGTGGGAACTGAACCCACAGCCCTCTGATCTCCCGGCCTCAGAGGCGAGTGTGCTACCTACTGAGCCACTGACACTATGACATATGTCCTTATAGCTTGATATACCTATGAAACCTATGAAGGTTGGTCTGACACAATCTGCACAGGACGAAGCCTCCTTGTCATTGATATCTCTGGACTGCCACCAGCTATAAGTAAGCCCAATACCTCATTGAAAAAAGCTCGTCATGGGCTTTCAACCCATGATGGGCACAGTTCAGGAATGTTCCTCTTTAATATGGTACGTATTACGAAGAGTGGCGCCCTCATGGTATATCAGAAGCACTGTATGCTCTACGTGTATTCATAAAATAAAACATACAGTTAAAAAACAGATACGTATGATGCATTTGGAATGAAAATAAAATTTACAGGGTACTGAAGGGCTAAACCTGACAGTATTCGTTTCAGTCAAATCTAATAGGCTGAGAATCAGAATAGGCTTAATTATGGGGTATTTATTAATTAGAATTTTGCTCTGTGGGATTGGCCACACTGAAGTAGACCATGTCATTTATGGGGTAGTGGCGAGCACAATCAAAAACAGCATACATTATTTTGGTTAGAACATGTGAGACCATCAACTCAGCTAGTCTTGAGAAGCCAAGACAATTCAACTTTGTCAGTGGCTCAGCAGGTTGTACACTCGCCTCTGAGCCAGAAGATCAGAAGGTTGTGGCTTCTAAACCCCACTCCAGGAACTTGGGGGTAAAATCCCAGCATCGACACTGTAGTGCAGCATAAGGGCGTGCTGCACTCCTGAGGTACTGTCTTTTGGATGAGACATTAAAACAAGGTCCTCTCTACCTATTCTGGTGGTTGTTCAGGTGAATGTTAAAGATCCTATGGCACTTTTCGAAAAGGGTAGGTGAAGTTCCCCAGTGTTTGGGCCAAATTTCCCCATAGTCACAAAAATACCAACAACAACTTAATCTGGTTCAATTTCAGTTGTTTGGTTTCTATCTCCCCTCATTCCCACCTTCACAATAAGGCAGAAAACAGGCAAAATTGCCTATCCCTCCTTTCCCGGCCCAAGGGGAGAAAAATGTGCTCGGCAAAGTTGTCCAGTGGGACCCTGCCCTCATGGTTGCTTCTGATCTGAATTATTAAACTTTTTCTGCTAGTACAGACACAACATCATGGTTTTATTTATTTATTTTATTCTTTGTTAACTGGGTAAAGACACTGGACCAACGGTCCCTTTTCAGGCCCAACCCGGACAAATAACAAACAACAATAACTGAACAAAACCAACAAGATAACACATACTATAAATTACATTTACAACCAGTTTTTAGTAAGAGGTGGTCCTTTAGCCGCCTTTTAAAGTTAGGGACTGACAAGGCTTGTCTGATCTTAATAGGGAGAGCATTCCGAAACATAGGGGCAAAGAAAGAAAAAGTTCGAGAACTAGCCTTTGATCTAAACTGGGGGAGTACAAACTGAGGACCATTTGCTGATCTTAGCCCAGGTAACAATTCTCTTCGATGGACTAGATTAGTCAGGGGAAAACTAGATGTATAATATTTACATTTCAATATTAAATAGCCCATAGAAGACTCTATCCTACAGCTGGGAGATAACCATCCCGGCTGTGAATACAGAGAACAACGATGCTTTCGGGGAGAAGCTCCTAAAGAAAATCTACAAATATTATATGCAATGGTTAAGGCCTTCAAATCCTTGGCCCCGAAATTAAAATAAAGGCAAGATGCATAATCAAAATAAGGAAGCAAAAATCCAGTAGCAATAGCAGGCCTGAACTCAATAGGAAAATAAGAATTACTGTACATTTATAAACTTTAACTACAGATCTATACTCTGCATGTTGTAGAGCTCCCACAACAAGAGACTCTGTCCCCGAAAAGCAAACTTTAAACCCAAGATCAAGCACTAAAGTACACTTTTTTATAGCTTCAGGCAGAAATTTAATTTCACCAACCTGTATGAATGAGTAGGGGACAGTTATGAAAACAATTTCACAGCATTTTAGGTGAGGTTGTAACAAAAACTGTGCCAACAGTAAGGGGGGATTTTCACATTAACTTTCTGACTCTACCCCCTCCCAGTCACCGCCACCACCACCATTGGCCCTTATGTACACACACAAATGCTTAGTTTGTAAAAATTTTTTTTTTTTTTTTTTTTAAGTATAGACAAAAAATGTGACTGAAATGAACGGACAGCTGAGAGGATATTGTCTGCAGCAGTACTAGTTAGCCAGCCAAAAATGTCATCCTTTTTTTTGTTGTTACAGTCAGATTCTTCACTAAGATATTTTAGATTCAATCCACTATCTAATTACAACTTTTGCAATTTATGTAGATCTGCAATAAAGATGGCAGCCCCCAGCAACTTTAAAAAATCTTCTCCCCAGAGATCACGCACTAAGAATAGACACTGTGTTGATAATGCAGATATGCCGGGGTGTTGCCAGCAAATGTTTATGATTGCGAACAGCACAGCAGTGCCCTGATCTGCTACATTTATGATGATGAACCTGACAGAAAAACAGTTTTCAAGAACTTCAAAATCCTCCATCTTGCCAAAGGAAATAAAAAAAAAAAAACTGATATTCTGGTTTGTCCTAACTGGCAACCAAATTATTAAAGTTTTTGTTAACTAGTATTACTTTTCTTAAAACAGCATTTTATCATTTAGAATTGTGACAGAGAAATGGAAACGTGCTTAGACCACAAAAAAAAGCCAGCAACTCATGGGTTTAATCTCACACCAGGGATTTGGGAATAATAGAGGCAAAGCACTAGTAGGTGTGCTTCACTGTTATACGTGCAATGCTTGTAATGAGATGCTGAAATCAAGGTCACTTCTGCTCTACCCAGCACTTAATAGCTGTCAAGGTGTAACTAGACGAGGAAGGAGAGCCATCTGTATGGAACTTTATGTCATCCCAAAGAGGGTGTGAACTACTAGCAAGAACAATCCTACATCACGCCCGATTACAGTTGGATAAGGTGGTGCAAAGACATAGCAAATAAGTTGAAAATGTAACAGCCAATCACACACCAGAACACATTGCCAATCACACGCCAGAATACATGCATAATTAGGTCACCATGCCTGAGGTGCTGAACTATCAAGAATAGGGCAACTGATTTTCCATTTTTTAATGGGCAGTTCAAAGGCTGGTCTGTCAGCGCAGCAGCAGAGCTACTGCTCCTGATGCCAGCGACCTGGGTTCAGGAACAAGCCCTGGGTTGTTTGGGGAGAGACTGAGCATCTGATGGACTGCTGTCCTCCTCTGAGGTGAGAGGGCTGCAGCACCTGGCAGCTGCACGACACCTAGTGGCAACTAAGGATAAGGTGGCCTGGCACAACAAGATATTGGGCTGAGAACCAACTGACATCGATATGCAATGCACGGCAGTGCGTGCGGTGACGTCAGAACATCATTTCATGTCCAGTCCACCTGGGCACAGAAAAAGTGGTAGAAAATAGTTGTTGAGTGGGAGGTTGACACCGCTCCTTACCCACCATGTCCTTCCCTGGTCCCTCAATGCTGGGCCAGGTAGCTCTTGGCCTTCACTTTTGTCCATGGCCATCTGGACGGTGTGGGGCATTAGTAGTCATGGTGCAGGAGGCAATCCCACCTCAGGGGGCCTGTCACTGGGTGCGTCACAGGTGGAGCAGGGAGCACAGTGTCCCCTGCAGAAGGGTGCTGAAGCAGGCCGAAGTGGTCGGTCCCAGCCAGCAGTGCAAGAAGGATGGACAGAATTGAAGAAAAAAAAAAAAGAGGCAATTCCATTTTACAAAATCTTAAAATCCATTTTCCCCTAAAACAGAGTGCAAATCAGCATGCTTTGAACTAACAATGTGATGAAAAATGGAGGTTTAACACAAATTTGGTATCACGTGTTGTTGTACATATGGCGCAGACAATTTGTTATATAAAAATTGGTACCCAGTGATGTCTTAAAATGTCAGAATCGAAATTTAAATACCTGTAAGTTTTCTTTCTCAGACTGCTGACTGCAAGGCTTTAGGACCACTGGGAAAGGACCTACTATCAAGATTCAATGGAGTGCCAATCACAAAATCAAGTTCAGCCAGGAAAACAGCCATTGTTTTGTTTTTTTATTATTTTAGTTTTTGTTGACCGAGAAAGAAGAACTAGACAATTCTGTCTATTGTCAGGCTCGTCCCGGGGAAGGGGATACAGATGGATGCCAACTGACACTGAACCAGATTAAGCTGTTGGTGGTATTTTTTAGTGAATGAGGGAAATTTGGCCAGGACACCCAGGAAATTCCCTCTGCTCTTTTCGAGAAGTGCCACGGGATCGTTAACATCCACCTGAACTACCACCAGAACAAGCAGATGGGACCTCGGTTTAACGTCTCATCCAAAAGACGGCACCTCAGGAGTGCAGCGCCTCCCCTCATGCTGCACCACACTGTCAGCATTAGGATTTAACACATGTGCCTGGTGTGGAGACAGAACCCACAGCTTTCTGATCTTCCGGCCTCACAGACGAGTGTGCAACCTGCTGAGCCACTGACACTGCTATATGAGCATATACAGTATAGCTAGCAAAATTACTTTTCAAACGTTTTTGCTATTAATAAAGTAGCATTTTTTTCAGGGGCATAGCTACAAGTGTGCAGGGGTTGCAGTTGCACCTGGGCCCATGAGGTTTGAGGGGCCCAAATCATAATTTTGATGTTTATTCAAAACCGTGGGGTCCCTATAACATACCCTTGCACCCAGGCCCTCTGGGAATTTGCTACGCTATTGTTTTTTTTTTTTTTTTTGCAGGTATGGTAAGAATGATGCGTTTCATACGTTTACACGTAAAGCAGTTTAAAAAAAAAAAATCACAAATTATTGCAGCACTGCACTGTTAAACTCAGGTCAGTTTAGACTTACTATAGCCCTGCATTGGTCAATTAGAAAATCAAAAATAAATGGTAATATCCACCCCACTCAAGTTCCAGTTCTATTACATCAGCGGGGAAACTGTTATTTGTGCTGAAGAAGTTATAACAAATTGCCCTTCCTGCTAAAATCATTCAGAATGCACACACTTTTACTTATTAATTTAGTGCATCTCCTAGCTTTTAATACGCTGTCTATGTAACAGCTCACTTCAGGGTCTTCTGCATAAGACAAGGACTTAACAGCTGATCCCAAATATTGGCATTCCCAGGGACAATATTTTCTCTCTCTAGCTTAGTTGGTTTCCTTTGATTAATAATATATTACTGATGTAGATCAAGTGGGAGGGGATGCTACTGCAGATTAAGTAATATATCAATCTTTTTGAACCATTTAGGAAGGTTCAAGTCAGGCCGTTTTTAATCTGGAACCATGCCAAATCTTAAAACATCAGAAAGTGCTGCTAGAAACTGTAAAATGATATGTTTTGATATAGGAGAATGTGTTTTTCTTTAAGTAAGATGCACCCGCAGGTCTTAGTGCTGGGATAACAGTCAGAGGTGTAGCTTGTTGTGGATGGTTTGGGGGGCCTCCCCCTCCCCCCTTCAAAACACTGTCATTGTTTTCTAATGGAAATATCAATGAAGTGTTGAAAATAAGTGTGTGTGTGTGGGGGGGGGTATAGTTTTAAGTCCCATCCTGGTTTACAGAGGAAGTTTAACACATGCTAAATAATTCACTCAGTCCACAAGAACATTCTGCTTCATCAGTTTTGGAAGACTTTTTTTTTTATTTTTGTTTTTGTTTAGGTACTAATTAAGATTACTCCTGAAAAAAATGCTTAGCACAACGGTCCTTTTCATCAAAGAATAAACTGAAGACCAACCGATAAGCATCTCAGTACATGCAGGATGCTACTCTGTACCCACAGCTGTCCTTAACCCTTCAGTCATCAGAGCAGGATCAGGCACTGAAGGACTTTTTTGGCAACAACTGGTTTCAAGTAATTCTCTCCCATTTAAAACCAGACCCGAACTCACATCACACTGTATTTCTGCCAGCCAAATAAACTCACGTTCAACAACTAATCACTCAGCCGGTGGGAATGGAAATTCCCCATACACAGGGCCCTGTTTTCTGACCGACCTTAGCATGTCATCATCTCAAGGGGTTGCCGCTTTCACCAGGCGCAATCCTGGGGCAGGAACAGCACTGTATAAATGTCTGCATGATCATTTGAACTGCAGCTGATTTCCCAAGGGCTCCGTTTTCAAACACATGGGTTCGAATTTTTGTATTCTAAAATTAGCACAAAGTTCTATCTCCAGAGCATCCCACTGTGGCGGGATGATGCTATTTATAAGGCATCTATCTCACTGATGAATTTCTGTTTGAATTTTTATGTACACAAGGACAGTTTCAGATATTTTCACGTCCCAGTGTTAGCTGACCTTGCATTGTATTTGCACTTATGAATCTGTATTATGTGCTCGATATATGCATTTTGTAAATGAATGTATTTTATCCTGTCTGCACCCCCCTCCTCCGGGTCGCACCTGGAAACAAGCCTTGGCATAGTGTGCCTTTCCCGGTTACCAAATTTTAAATAAAATACTCCAGTCCATTCAAATCAGACTTTGTAAGGTGAGCCTACAATTCTCCTTTAAAGTACAAAATGTGAAAAAACAGCCCCATTAACTTCAGTTACATTATAACGCTTCGGCACAAGGGTTGGGGGTGGGGGGAAGGAGGCTCACAACACATAAGTAAAGGAACTGGGCTGCCTGCTCTACACAGCTAAAATGGGATATCTTTCCTTTCTAACCTTCTGTACTAAAGAATTGTGGGTATTGCACCGGCCAGCTCAGAAGGAGGTAAGGCCATAAATACAGGTTACTCACCTGTAACAGGAGTTCTAGGAATGGTATATGTTGTTCATCCACACTTATTGGCAGGTTCCTTGCCGCTTTAAATCTTGCCGGAAGGTCTTCAAGCTGGCTCCTCCCACCCACCCGGGTGGTAAAACTCTCGGCTCCGCCCCATGACACCAGATCTGCCCGCTGGAAGCCTGCTGCCGTCAAGCCAGGAGGTCAGGTCGTAGGATGAACAACATATACCATTCCTAGAACTCCTGTTACAGGTGAGTAACCTGTATTTCTAGGACATGGATATGTTGTTCATCCACACTGTCTGGCAGACTCCTAGCAGTTCTCCAGGAGGATGGAGGCAAGGCGCACACCCCCTACTTAGGGAATAAAGACTGGAGAACCGAGGCCCCAAAACCAGCACCCCGGCGTGACTCAAGGTCGATGTGGTAATGGGTAATAAAGGTGTGTGCTGACTTCCAGGTAGCAGCCCTGCAGATTTCCTGGATAGGGACGTCCCTGGAAGCAGCCACCGATGCAGCAGTATGACGGGTAGAATGAGCTCTTATCCTCTGGGAGGCTCCATGCCCGCCAACTTATAGCAGAGATCTATGCAGGAGGTGACCCACCTGCCTATCGTCCGCTTGGCTGCAGGTCTGCCAGGTGAGGCTTCAGCGTGGGTGACAAACAGCTGGCGAACCTCTCCCAATTTCACCGTGCGCTCCTTATAATAAGCGGCGCCCTTCTAGGAGTCCAGAGTATGGAGCCTATATTCGACCTCCGGTGTGACTGGGGTAGAACACCGGCAGAGTCAACACCTGGTTAAGGTGAAACTCCGACACCACCGCCGGAAGGAATTTGGGGTGAAGTAGCAGGACAACACCTTGTCCCTGTGGAAGACCAGGTAGAGACTCGATGCAAAACGCCTGGAGCTCTCCCATCCTTCTGGCTGACGTGATAGCCACCAAGAAGGCGGTCTTCCACGACAGGTGAGAGAGATCACACCTGTGCATTGGTTGAATGGCTTGCCCATGAGCTTTGCCAGTACCAGCAGTAAATCCCACGGTGGAGGTTCTTGCCCGGAGGAAATGTGATCAAGACCTTTGAAAAGCCCGACCACCTTTTCCTAGCCACCGACTGCTCCCGGCCCGCGCCCGGTAAGCAGATGGCTGCTGGTGCACCTTTAGGTCGCCGACTTAAGCCCTTGACTAGAAAGGGACCATAAATAGTCCAAAATGCTTGTCACAGAACAGGAGGAAGGGTCCAAGCCCTTGCCCTGACACCAAATGGAAAATCTCTTCCATTTAAAGGCGTAGTATTTTCTGGTCGACTCCTTACGGGACGCCTCAACAACACTGAGGACCTCGTCGGAAAGACCCAAGGCCTGGAACTCTAGCCGCTCAGGAACCAGGCCGTCAGGTGCAGGGATTGAAGGTCCGGATGGAACACCTTCCCCTGTTTGACTGAGAGCAGGTCCGTGCGAGCTGGAAGCTGCCTCGGGAGCCTGGAGCTGAGGCTGAGGAGAGCTGGGTACCAGAACTGGCGGGGCCAGTCTCGGGCTATCAGAATCACCTGCGCCTTGTCCCTCCTTGCCTTGAGAAGCACCTTGTAAATCAAGGGAAATGGGGGAAAGGCGTAAAAGAGGCCCGGGGTCCACAGCCTCGAGAAGGCATCCCCTGCAGCGAGCCCTGCTGAGGGGGGGCGGGCATGAAACAGCCTCAGCTTCGCATTCTCCCTGGAGGCAAACAGGTCCACCTGAGGTGTGCCCCAGTGGGAGAACAGATGTTGTACTACCTCCGGCAGGAGAGACCACTCGTGAAATGCAGCCCCTATCCGGCTCAGGGCATCGGCCAGGGTGTTGGAGGCTCCTGCCACATGAATGGCTAGGAGATCCGCCTCCAGGCTGCGCACAAGTGACCAAATGCGGAGAGCTTCCTTGCATAGAAGCATGGAGCGCGTCCCGGCCTGGCGGTTCAGGTAGTACATGGTCGTGGTATTGTCTGTCTGGACTCGGACCACTTGACCCCGGAGAAACGGAGCAAAGGCGGTGAGAGCTAGGCGGACCGCTCGGAGCTCCAGCAGGTTGATGTGGCATCGGGACTCCCGCGGGGACCAGAGGCCGTGCACTCGGTGTTCCCCCAGATGGGAACCCCAACCCATCAGAGAGGCATCGGTCGATAGAGAGACCATCGGCTCGGGGCGGACAAACGGGATGCCCTCCTGCAGATGGAATGGAACGGTCCACCACTGGAGAGCATTCCACATCTCCTGGGTCACTATCACTAGCTGGTCCAAAGGATCGCAGCGTTGTGACCACTGGCTGGCCAGTCCCCACTGAAGGGGGCGCATGTGCCAGCGTGCCCAACGGACCACACTGGTACAGGCCGCCAAGAGACCCAGGAGGCGCAGGAAGTCCCGGGCAGGGCGCGACTGCCCAACCAGAAATGATTGGGCAAAGGAGGTAAGAACCTCGGCCCTGTCCGCCGGGAGCCGTGCTCTGGCTCGGAGAGAGTCGAGCTCTGCCCCGATGAACAGGATCACCTGCTTCGGCTCGAGTTCCGATTTGGCCTCGTTGATGAGAAGGCCAACTTGAGAGCAAACCTGGAGGGCCAGATCTCTGGACCGCTCCACCTCCCATCTGGAGGGGGCTGCTATCAGCCAATCGTCCAGGTAAGGGTACACCCGGACCCCTCGGCGCTGCAGGAATGCTGTCACCACTGCCATGCATTTGGTGAAGACCCTGGGAGCTGGAGATAAGCCGAAGGGCATGGCTCGGAACTCGAAGAGGATCCTCCGCTTCAGCGGAGGAATCTCAATGTGACGGACGGATAGGGACGTGAAAGAGCAGCGTTCTGTAGGTCCAGAGAAGCAGAACCACACGCCGTGTTCCAGAGATGGTATTATCTCGCCAGGTGACCATCCTGAAGGTTCGAGACCTTAGGAACTTGTTCAGGTCGTGTGGAGGTGAGAATGAGAGCCAGCCCCGTCTGTTTGGAACCAGGAAATACCTGGACACGAACCCGGGTCTGAAGGGGGTCCTCTACCTCCGTGATCACCTCCTTTTGGAGGAGGAGAGCGATGTCGGCTGGCCGAGCAGCCAGTGAACTCTGCGGACCCGAGGCCCCGAGGTCGCGGCGGCTCTGAAGGGCGGGGCCTGCTCAATTCAGAGGTGGCCTTTCCACCACCTCCAGTACCCACCTGTCTGTGGTAACAGCGGACCAGGCGGAAAGGAAGTGTCCGAGCCGTCCCCACGGGGAACCTGGGTGAGGTGACAGGATGGGCGACACCCTCAGCCCGTCACTGGGCAGGCTTGGAGGAAGGACCGCCGAGGGACCACCTGGGCCTTTCCTCCCTGCTTCCTGTTGGAGAAGCTGACGGCCTAGGTTTGGGATGCCAAGCTCGAGCCTGCTGGCCCTAGCGTTGCTGAGCGGGCGCCAGGCCATGTGAGCGCAGGAAGGACCCAGAGGGGCTTAGGCTGTGGCTCATGGCCTTTGTCCTTCTGAGCGGAAGAGACCGAGTCCAAGGTAGCATTGGACTTCTCGATCCTCTGCAGGTGACCTTCCACCCCAGGGCGAAGAGGTCAGTCCCCAAAGGAACATCCGCCAACTTGTGCTGGGTATCCGGGTAAAAGGTGGATATCCTCAGCCAAGCCCGCATTTCCACGCATGGCCACCGCGGCCGCCACAGACCTGGCACATGAGTCCCGATGTCTAACGCAGTCTGAGCTGCTGTTTTGCCACTGCTCTGCCCCGTCCCGCACCTGCCTGACCGTAGTCTGCAGATCTGCGGAAGATGAGGACAACCTCATCCAGGGAGCCCAACAGGTGAGGAAAAATGTGCCATGAGGACGGCCGAACTGGCCTGACGAAGGCCGAGAGAGGACGCAGCATAGACTTTTCGCCCGGCATAATCCAATTTCTTGGATTCCTTGTCGGGAGGTTTGTCTACATCCCTGGCGTTCCCAGCACGCCGGAAAACGCTGTCGGTAACCAACCCCTCAGCCGAGGGGTGTTCAAAACCGACAGGGAACTGGTAGGACCGATACTTCCTGGCCATCCTGGCCAAGCAGGGCAGGAAGCAGAGGCGCTGCCAAAGTTCCAAGGCGGGACCCTGTAACCCCGGCCACTGAAAGGCCTCCGAGAGAATCCTCTGTCTAGAATCTCCGTGAGGGGATACCTGGCCCGCTTAGAAACGGGTTCGAGCTTCATCCCGTGGACTCCGAGATGAGTCGAAGCAACCCTAAGAAGGACGAGGGCTATCGTCCACTGACTGCCCTCCCGAGACTCCAAGTCCATGCTTGGAGAGAGGGAGGAACATCATCGGACTCGGAAGAGTCCTCAAAGAGCTGCCTGGGCCTGAGCCACCCTCCACCTGCCGAGGTTTATCGGGAGTGAGGGTGACAGACAGCCTATGGGGCAAACCCAAGGCCGACCGAGAATTTTGGTCGGAGCCCCAACTAATGGCTGTGGAGGCGGAGGTTCCACCAGAATCAGTGGGGCAGCTGGAATTGGCCAACAACCGCCTGGGAACAGGCTCTCGGCTACAACGGGTTGTTTCGGCCGCTCGCCGTGACAGCCACTTAATGGCCGGGAAGACGACTGGGTCGGCTTATTCCTGGTCAAAGGAGCTGCTGCACATGAGTTCCTTGCCTCTGGCGCAACTTGCGCCAAAGCCTCCCTCGTCCGAGGAAGAGTGGCGGTGCAGCAGCAGCGGTGTGCCGGTGACCGAGATAGCCTATGGCGGGCGATCGGGTTGGATCATGGAGGATGTCCGAGACCGAGAGTCTCACTCAGGCTGAGGAAGGCGAGGAGAGTGTCGAAACCGCACTCCTCAGCTCGGACGATCCCAACCAAGGCTCCGGAACCGAGGCACAGACGAGCCGACGGGATCTCAACCCCACCGGGGAACCGGGAGAGGGGATTTCAGCTTTCCAGCAGATAACTCGCTCAACGGTCGAGAAAATTCCCCACCACGTTGCTGGAGTCTCGGTCAACTGGCCTGATGGGGACACCGTGAAGCCAGTGGTCAAGCTGAGGGTTGACCAAGTCGACTGTCGACAAGGGAGGATCTTTCCGCTCCCAAGGCGCGACGGAGACTTACTTTGCCCTTTTGGACCTGGAAAAGGTCCGAAAGTTGGACCCTCACCTTCACGTCGAGAGGGTCAGACAAAGCTCTTAAAAGAAGCAGAGTACGAGGCACCGAGAGAGAGCGGAACAAATGCCGCAGCCGAGTAGAAGCGCTCATCACCGCCTTCAAGGGCGATCATCTGCTCGAAGGATCCGCCGGTGCCCGCCGCCGACACCGCCAACCGGCCTCTTTAGATTTCACCGGTGGAATTCTTTTCTCGCTCCAGTTGTAATCGGGCAGCACGGTCTCTCAAGGACGAGGCTGAAAAGAAGAGCACAAATCGCAGGCTCGCGGTCGTGCTTCAAGGCCCAGGCAGTAGACGCATGTGGAGTGCGGATCCGTCCTAGACATCTTCTGCCCGCAAGGGCACCTCCGGAAACCGGGAGTCGATTTGTCCATCGCAGCCGCGAGGAGAAGACTGAAGTCTTTTTAGCAAAAAACCTTTTGATTTCCAACTTTCCAAGAATAAGGAACCAGTCTTAATCGCAGAGCGTTAAGGAGGGAACCTGAGCTTCCAAGCAGTAAGGAAGATCTGGCGTCATGGGGCGGAGCCGAGAGTTTTACCACCCGGGTTGGTAGGAGGAGCCAGCTTGAAGACCTTCCGGCAAGATTTAAAGCGGCAAGGAACCTGCCAATAAGTGTGGATGAACAACATATCCATGTCCCTAGAAATGGTACTTTTTTGGTTAAAAAGTGAGCACAACTGGTGCTCTTTAAACCTAATCTTTCAAGAACCCTGACAATTGATTCTCTTTTTTGCTAAATATTCTACGAATTAGGCCTAGACCTGCTGTTTGCCCTGTGTCTACCCCTTTCAAAATTCCTGGATCTGCACCTCAAATTATTAGTGTTTTTTTTTTTTAAATGTTGTGTAACTGACATTTGCTGATGTCAGTCACTGCTTTTTCCCCAGTTACTGAAGCCCCTCTTACAAACTGTGATAGCAGCAATTACACAGCTTGTGAATCCCAAGCCATGTTTATACGGCTGTAGTGCTGTGGTATTTGCATCACTCCATTCCTGCTCCAATCGTGAGAGCAGCCTCAATTACCCATTCACACAGCCCACCCTCGCACCAACACAGGTTGCGGTGGAGAGGGGC
The DNA here is from genome assembly GCA_016271365.2 of Neoceratodus forsteri. Classification (NCBI taxonomy): domain Eukaryota; kingdom Metazoa; phylum Chordata; order Ceratodontiformes; family Ceratodontidae; genus Neoceratodus; species Neoceratodus forsteri. The sequence continues at coordinate 49,104,906 of JADMNL010000025.1, forward strand.
TGTGCATTCTGGGAGCCGGATGCTTCACCCCTGAGGTCAGCAGAGGAGGAGCAAGGCAAAGGAAGCTTTCGATCGGAGCAGCGGATTCACACAGCAGTATAATACTCGCTCCAATACACGTACACACTCCTGAGCTGCAGCAAAAACAGGCTGCGATGCATTTCTGGGGCGCTCCAGTAAGTGTCCACACGGCCGACTTTGCAGCGCATCAACCCATGCGCATGGGTTGATGTGCTGTAAAGTCGGCAGTGTAAGTATGCCTTTTAATACAACCAACTAGACTCCTCTGCTCTCTCTGCTTATGCGGACACATGCCCCCCCAGGCACCAGTCAGCAAAGAGGAGACTTGAGAAAGGAAAATAATTTTCGGGAAGCAGACTTGGGAATGCAGTAAAGGCAAAAATGCTGCATATCTTCAAGAAGGTGATTAAAGGGACACTGTTAACCCTCCTGGACCTGAAAGAAAATGTATAACTAAAACATGTATTTGGATCCCAACAGATAACATATTTTTCTGTTCAGATTGTCATACAGAAATTTACAAACAGAAAAAAAAAAAAAAAAAAAGAGACAGATATCCAACATTCAAAGAGCTGGTACATATCAAAACAAAACTCTGAAAATTATTCTATTTACAACAGTTATGTTTATTACTTTCTCCAGTTATTGGTCTTAAAGAGCAACTCGCACCTTTGTGGCAGACAACTCACACCAAGGAGACGCCTGCAAGAGGAGCTAAATTAGGCAGATTTTCTTCTTTTTTTTTTTTTTAAACAGCTGCAGTCACAATTGCCATAGACGAGCTGAGTAGCTGCCATTCATTGCAGTCCAACTCCCCCAAATCAGCAGTTTGACGATGTGAAGTAGGGAACCAGACTGCAGATGCATAATACGCAAGTACCAAGGATCCTGCAGATGGCTGCCAAAAGATATTTGTACATCTGCTGGCCAGTCTACAGATATGTGGCTAGTATATTACAGCAGTTACGAGCGTGGCTTTCAAAGGCAAATCACCCTGTGGTATAAGCAGTGCCACACTGACCTCATATGCACACAGCGCCCCTGCGGAGAGACCAAGCTCCTGGGCCCAGCCACCGGGGTCACTGCAGAGCTGAAACCTGGTGCCAACCTTCCTTGATTGACACACACTGTAGCTACCTCAGGCTGGACTATCGCCTGACGCAGTGATTTAAAGGGAAAGACCCCTCAACCTATCTGTAGACTTTAGGCATGATCAATGATTCCTTCTCTCTTACACCCCCCTACTGTCATCCTAATTTAAATATAAATGAGGTTGCTTCACTCTGTTTTGCCCTTGTGTGAAAACCTGTTTGTCGTCATTGCAAAGGTCATGACCCCACTCATGCAAAGCATCATGAGAGTTGATGATGCACGCCTGCACAAGCCAGCAGAAGTTACTCTCATTCAGTTCTGTTACCTGTCTTGTGAAGTCCTTGTATTCTCTAAAAGCATTTTTTTTCTAACTCAGATACACTATAAACTTTTAAACAGCAGGGCACTCACTATGCCTTGAAAAGTTTCATGGCCAGCATAAGACAAGAACATAGGGACTGCAGGAGATAGTAACAGCACCGACTAATACAGCAGAACTACTACAAACGTTAGCACACAAACATCATAAAATTCCAGGGTGCCCTGCATGAGTCGGGGTCATGAAGTTTGTAATGCAGTCAAGCAGGTTATCACACCAGACTCAAGTACTTTCATTTACACTTAAATCCTGAAGAAATTAGAGGGTGCAATAGAGGCATTCATCGTTCATGCCTACAAACTACACAGATAAAACAGAATAAAAGGCGGAGGGGACCACCTTCCTTTTAAGAAATGGCATTAGCATACTGCCACTACACTGAATGATTAATGAACAGAAAATCACACGTCCCTGGAGGGCGCAGTGGCTGGCTGAAGTGTAATTTAGGAAAGTCCAACCATTCTACCATTTTCCGAGATGAAAATAATTACAATGCACAGCAGTCAAAAGCAAAGAAAAATGAAAATCTAGTCAGGCTGTCAATGGAAGACTGTATTTAGGGGCAAGGGGGCTCCTATATGGTATGTCTTATAGCACATTCCTGCAGCTGTGCAAATGCATAGAACTTGTGATGCAAGTCCTAAAACAACAGTTGCCTTATTTTCTGTTTCTGCCATTTGAAGGAAACAAACTGGAAAATATGAAGTTCAACATTTATGCGCATGCAACAAGGTCAAGGCGGAACAAGCAGCAGAGCTGAAAGGAGAGCTCCAGTTAAAAATTGCAAAAACATGTTGTGCAGTGTTTTAATTTGCGTAATCCTAGTGTGCTCATCCCTTTGTTTGCTATTGGGAGTTCTTTTTAATTTGCCCGCTAGTTTAAGGCTCCTGGGGCTCTCCATATGCACATTCTTTTATTGCTCTTCTTTTTTCTACAATGCCTTCTGTCCCATGTGACAGTGCTGTGTCCAGGGCCACTGATTCAGTGAGTGACAGCTGCTGCTGCAGCAATTTGCTGTTAGGAGCCTGATGTTCAAGCCTTAACTAAATACTAATAGCTCTCTCTAATTCAATCTTTTTGTTTTCTACGTATGTGTCTAGGTCTATCCAGCAGGAGTAAATGTTTTGTTTTTAATGCTTTTCATTTCATCAAACTATACACAGCCATAAAAAGCACATGAATGAACCCAGGCCAATAATGCTAAAATTAATGAATATATAAACATACAAAGAAGTCAGCAAGGCCATTTGGTCTGCCTAGTCTCCTCGTACTGCAGGGTCCAAAGCTTGAGCTACTGTCCGTGCTCCCCCTCCCCACTCCTCCCACCTCCCTACCCATGACCCTTACCTTCCCCCTATGCCTAGCCCAGCCTCTCTGGAAGCTGCTCACTGTCTTCAATGAGACAGTCTTTTTCGGCAGCGCATTCCAAGTACCCACCACCCTCTCCCTGAAGAAGTGTTTCCCGACCTCCCTCCTAAACCCCCCCAACCACTTCAGACTAAGTCTGCAAAACTTTTAGTGGTGCTCATTGGTTATGGAAGGCTACTTAAAATCACAGCTCTACTGCTATAAAACTGACTCTAAACCAGTATTTGCTGAATCTATGGTCCTGGATGAATCACTGTCACATGGGACAGGAGGCACTGTAGGAAAAAACGGCAATAAAAATGCTAAACATGGAGACCCCCAGAGGGCCATAATACTAGTAGGCAAATTTACAAAAAAAAAAACCAATAGCAAACAACGGGAAAGGCACAGGAGGACTACACATACACACCCACACCCAAATACTCTGCACAGCATATGTTTTTGCAAATTGTGGCTGTAGTACTCCTTTAGAGGGACACAGTCACGCCCAGTGACTATTATAGTTTGAAAGGCCACAAAAAAGGGAGCTGACCCAGTGGCGTGGTGGGGTGAGGCATTGTGCCTTACCTCCTACCACACTGGCAACCCCCATTCAGTGGTGAACGCGGGTTGCTGGGGGTTGACCGGGAAGTGAGAGGGCTGAGCACAGTTCTCTTCTCCTGGAGAGGGTGGCTTGGCAGTCCCGCCTAAACAACTGCACCAGGTGGAGACCTGATGATAAAAGCGGATCGGGACAAAGGATTTGTGAGGGTGCTGCGACCCAGCAACGATGCGATCTCCATGTGCGCACTCCCAGCAACGGAGAGTGCTGGCAGGCTACATGATGCCTGGACCGTGCTCCTTATCCATGGCTCAACCAGCAAAACTAGATTTGCGCGGGGGGGGGGGGATTCACTGAACATAGGCTGGGTTCGGGTGAGCAACATGGCCCCCAAGTAGATGTGAGGGCCGAATCCCGCCTGACAGCAGCTGTCCCCAGGGGGAAAGAAATGGAAATAAAAGCCCATGAAAACCTCTTTTAAACGAGGTATTGTGCCCATCTGTAGCTGTAAGCACTTCAGAGATATAGATGACTGAACATGTTCAACACTAACATTACACTGCAGCTATTTTTAGAACACTGTGATGTCACTGAGGAACAAGTACGGAGTTCCTCAGTAGTGGGCAACATTATGGAATCACTGCTGAAGCACAGAATTATGGAATACCTTGTGGCCAATGGACTACAGGCTCCGACGCAACATGGTTTCACAGGAGGTAGGTCATGCCAGACAAACCTGATCGAGTTATTTCACTGGGTTACCAAGGTAGTGGATCAGGGAGGAGCAACTGACGAGGTCTACCTGGATTTCAGTAAGGCCTTCGACACTGTTCCACGAAGAAGGTTGGTGAGCAAGCAGAGTAGCCACGGAGCGGGTCCTGGAGTAGTACACTGGGTAGGGAGCTGACTGGAGAATAGGAGTCAGAGGCTGGTGGTAAATCGTGTCCACTCTGGGGAAGGCACAGTGACCAGCGGGGTGCCACAGGGGTCAGTACTAGGCCCAGTCCTCTTCAATATCTATATTAACGACATTGGGGAAGTACTGGAAGGGAAGGGATGCCTGTTTGCAGATGACACAAAAATTTGCAAAAGACTGGATATTCTTTGGGGGGGGGGGAGAATGAGGGAAGCGCTAAATAAGCTGGAAGAATGGTCATGACATTAGCAGTCGGGCTTCAACAGGAAAAAGTGCAAAATCATGCACTTGAGGCACAGAAACGCAGTGGCTCAGTACCAACTAGGAGGAAAGGCACTAGCAGTCACGAACCAGGAAAGGGAGCTGGGGGTAATCATTTCTGATGACCTGAGGGTGGCTAAACAGTGCGACAAAGCAGTGAGTAAAGCTACCAGAATGCTCGGGTGCATAGGCGGGGTATTACCAGCAGAAAGAGGGAGGTAATAATACCCCTGTATAGATCACTGGTGAGACTCTACCTCGAGTACTGTGTCCAGTTCTGGAGGCCCCACCTCCATAAGGACACAGACAGGGTGGAGGTGGTACAAAGGAGGGCAGCAAAAATGGTGCAAGGCCTAAATTAGAAGCCCTATGAAGAAAGACTCGGGGAATTAAATATATACTCCCTAGAGGAAAGAAAGGAAAGGGGAGATATGATAGAAACATTGAAATATCTCACAGGTACAAACAAGATGCAGGAAGAGAGCATTTTTCAGAGAAAGATGCTCAAAGACAAGGGGTCATTCTATGAAGCTGGGGGGGGGAGCTTAGGGGAAATGTGAGGAAGTTCTTCACTGAAAGGGCGGTGGGTGTTTCGAACAGTCCACCAGCGGAAGTAGTAGAAACTAAAACAGCCACGGGTTTTGAGAATGTATGGGACAGACACAAGGGTATCCTAGAAGTTAAACAAGTGAGGGAGGGAACCAAGGACCGAGTAAGGTCTGAGGTGGCTCAGCAAGAAGGGAAAATAGGGCAGATTAGGTGGGCCCAGAGGTCCTTATCTGCCAAGAACCTCTGTGTTTCTATGATCCTATATACAAAAACTAGAAGGGATTTCACGGGGAGTACTATGGGGTTTTCTTGCTACCACGTGCAAGTGGCCTGTATTATGTCAATAGTGATAATATGCAAATGAGCAAATGGTCACATGATGACACCTCTGATTTTTATATACGGCAGTAGTAGTAGTGAATTTTTTTTTTTTTTTCTTTTTTTGACAAGATAAAACTGCTAGAGCCATCATGGTCCTATTTTCAAAGTTGTCCTGTGTTGAGGTAAAGTGCATTAGTTACAGTAGTGACAGTTTTAATATAAACAGGCAAGCTGCATTACAGTACAGGCACACAATGTACATTAGTTAATGCAGTGTACAATGGCAATATAAGCAGTATTTACATTCTGTCTTTCAAGCATGTATCAATGCCATTAGTCTGGAGAGGTTATATCCTTGAGGAGAGCGCCCGCACCGTCAGTTTAGTAACAGTCGCAACTGTGAAGAAGTTTTACATTCAGCTAGAGACTACTTCCTCTGGATTTTTGGCGACAGGGAGTTCCAGGTCTTGGGAATGAGGTAAGCTAAGCTGATTCCCATAGCTGGTTTGGACCCTAGTTACACGGAGGCCTCTATTTTTGACACCTCGCATGCTGTATGTATTATTTGGGAAACTAGTCTCTGATATCCGGTAATCAAGCCCTTACTGATTTTGTAGAGTCTGAGGGCTGTGGACATCTCTCTCTCTCTCTCAATTTGGCGAAATTCTGGTTTGGTGTTTAGAGCATTCCACAATGGTGGGTGCTGTATTGGCATCTATGGACGAATTTTGCTACTTTGTGATATGCTGTGTCCAATTTCTCCAGCAGTTGGTTTCTTGCGTATTGGTAGGCTATGCTTCTGTATTCCAGAATGGGCAGCAGCAGCCGAGTGGCTAGGGTCAATCTTGCTTCGTTTTGGTATGCACAGGCATTTTGGCGGAAGACTCCTACACTGGCATTCACTTTTTTTGTTAGTGGATTTATTATGTTTCTCAAAACTTACGGTGTTGTCTATGTCCACTCCCAGATATTTGCAACCTTTTGTTTCTTTGATGGGGGACCCATCTAGCAGTTGTATTTTTAGCTTGCAAGAGTCATAGAAGAACACAGACTGGATTTTTCCCCCACTGAGAACCACTGTTGCAGAGATGAACCATTTTTGAGAACATCAAAATCCGACTGGAGTTTCTTCTCAATCTGGGAGAAGTCTATGGCTCTTGCTCTGAGGACTGCTGCCGACATATCATTTTATTGTGGAGTGGTGTATGTATCCAGGAAGGTCATTAACATAGACCAGGAATAGCAAGGTGCCCCGTATCGATCTATGAGACCCCCCACCCCTCCCAGATAGAAACCCCACATCTGAAAGGGCGTTATTTATAGCCACTTGACTGCCTGCGGCTTATTAGCTGCAAGGTGAACCAGGCAGTTACGAGATACAGGATCTCTATGGGAACAAGCTGTGTCTAACTTCATTGAGTCAAGCAGTTTGTTCCTCAATGACATCACAATGTTCTAAAAATGGCTGCAATGCAGTACTAATAATGAACAGACTCAGCCATCTACAGCCAGAGTACTTCTAGCGACAAGTGGCCCCCAATACCTCATTTGAAAGAGCTCATGGGCTTTCAAACTATGTCAGCCATTGTACATGGATGCTTGACTTTAAGATGGAGAATACCTGTGGGGAAGATTCGTATGATACAAGGTAACAGTGATTGAAGAAACTTTGGGCAGTAAGGGGTGGGAGAATCTTGTTCAGGTGACAGACTGGGGCTTTGACGGAAGAAACCTTGGGAGAAGGGGTTTCTAAGTGACACTTGGGGGACTATGCTCCATGGAAGAAGCCTTGGGAAAAGGTGGGTTCTAGGTGACTGTGACATCAGAAACCCTGGAAGCAAAAACGGGTTTCCAGGTGTTACTAGGGGACAAAGAAAGAAGAAACCTTGGAAGCAGCAATAGTGGGGTGCTGGATTTTTTCAGGTGACAATGGCTGATTTTAACAGGGTAGTACAAATTGCCCTGGGCTTCTACAGTCATCCCTGTACTTGTCCCTGTTGGCTTGTATGTAGAATCATGCCAACATTTCTGCTTTTCACTTCTAGGAACAATCATATTTCTCAAAAGCTCATACATGGCTTCATCTGCTAATTCCGGACACATACTGCTGTGGGCAAGAACTAGGGAACTCCCTTGAACTGCAGATTAGCTTCTTGCTGCAGAAAGGCAGAGTAGGAGCAGAGCATGAGCAAAGCTCCCAGTGCATTATGGAGGTGTGGTACCCCACTTCTGGGGGAGCAGGGATGGCCTTGGTCACCAGATCTTCACACATGTCCTGCCAGGCTGCCAGCCAACCTAGGAGCAGAACTAGTATCCACTGCGGTAACAAATGTCCCCAATTATGAGGAGGGGGGGTGACGGGGGGGGCTCCTAAATTAAGGATGACCACAGTACAGAGGGCTTGTTTCTGGAAATCAGGGGATTATGCTGCCAGCTATGTATCCCTGCTGGAACACACCTTGGCACAGTAGATACACATATATATATATATATATATATATATATATATATATATATATATATATATATATATATATATATATATATATATATATATATATATATTTTTTAACCAGGGCATGTGCCTTGCCTAGCATGGTGTTTCAACTGTAACAATTCACTGGAAAATGTTATTTTTAATTTTCAGATTTCCTTTCTACAGTTTACAGCACATCTTAGTAGTCTATCCAAGCCTGTCAAGCCGTTGCTGAAAACGGGTGATTCTGATCCAGACCACTTTCCTGGTTAAACAGAAATAAATAAATAAAGTAAAAGCACGTTCCCGCCCATCCCCCACTGACTTCTTAGTGCCTTGTTTATGACATCATAATGCTCACTACGACAACAGACTACAATGTCACAAATGGCAATTAGAAGGTCAGTTAGCAATAGATGCTTTTTGTGAGACTTGAGGAAACATACTAATATACTAAAATGCCAGCAGAGGAGGCCTAATGGTCTTTCGTGTCTGCTCGACAGCTCCCCACCCTCACCAGTTTCTCTATCCCCAGTCCAAGATGTTCCCCTTGGATCGAATTCATCAGCTTCACCCTGCCCTTATACCTGTCCTTGCCCCTCTTAAACCCCTCCACAGACTCTGCCTCCACCAGTCCTTTGGACAGCACATTCCATGGTTCCACCACTCTCTCAGTAAAGTAACACCTTCCCCTCTAGCTTCCACCCGTGCCCTCTAGTTGCCCCCCCCCTCCTTTGGAGCACTGAGCCTCCCTTATTAATCCCCTTTAAGTACCTGAAGACCTCTATCATATTAACAGCCAGCAGAATAGGCCTGTCGATCTTTCTTCTCTGCTCGGTATTCAGCCCTTAGCGGGTGCCCCCTGCCCCCATGAGGGTCAATCTTGGCTTCAGTACCCCCATGCATCTACCCCACCCCTTCTTGAAGCTCTCCACAGTGTCTTGCTCAACCACGCTCCCGGGCAATGCATTCCATGGTTCCACCACCCTCTCTGTGAAGTAATGCCTTCTACGTTCTCCCCTATAGGTTCCTCCCTCCAGTTTCCATTTATGCCCCCTGGTTTTGCCCTTTTGCTTGAGCCTGAACATTTCATTTGCTCCACCCTTGTTAATCCCTTTTACATATTTGAAAACCTCAATCATGACCCCCCCTATCTCTCCTCTCCTCCAGTGAGTACAGCCCAAGGGCTTGCAGCCTGTCCTCATAGGTCCTATCCCCCATGCCCCGGATCATCCTAGTTGCCCTCCTCTGGACCCTCTCCAACAGTACTATGTCCTTCTTAAGGCGCAGCCTCCAGAACTGCATGCAATACTCAAGGTGCGGCCTAACCAGGGCACTGTACAGAGGTAGGATCACCTCATTCCTCCTGGACGTTATTCCCCGGGCTATGCATCCCAGCAACTTATTTGCCTTTGCCGCCGTTCTTCTGCAGTTCTCACTGCAGTACATTTTGGTGTCTACCACCACCCCGAGGTCCCTTTCTCCCGTAGTGGCTTGCAGTGGAACCCCTCCCAAAGTATAAAAATGCCCTGGGTTCCTGACCCCCCTGATGCAACACCCTACACTTCTCCGGGTTAAACCTAAGCCCCCACCTCCTTGCCCAGCCCTCCAGGGTGTCCAGATCCCTCTGAACTGCTACCCTTGCTTCCTCTCCATCGGCCAATGCTCCCAGCTTAAAGTCGTCCACGAAAAGACTCATCCTACTCCTAACTCCACATAGGCGTTGAACAGAAGTGGCCCCAGTACCAACCCCTGTGGCACCTCACTGACGACCTTCCTAGGGGAGGAGACAGTCCCTCTTACCACCACCCTCTGTGTTCTATCTGTAAGCCAGTTTCCCACCCATCTAAGCAACCGTCTTCCCACTCCCATCTCCCCTAACTTTGCCAACACCCCGCAGTGGGGAACAGAGTCGAACGCCTTACTAAAGTCCAGATATAAGACGTCCACTGGACTCTGTCTGTCCAGGGTCCCTGTCACCCAGTCATAGAAATCTATGAGGTTGGACTGGCACGATCTCCCTGGGACGAAACCATACTGCTTTTCATCCATGCGTCCCAGCCTATCCAGCTGCCTTCCGGGCATCCCTCTGATGAAGCCCTTCATTAGCTTGCCTACCAATGACGTTAGGCCGACAGGCCTGTAGTTCTCCATCGCCTTCCCAGACCCCCCTTTGTGGATGGGCACCACTTGAGCCACCCTTCCTGTCTGGAGGGAAGCACTGAACAGCTCAGCTAGTGGAGCTGCTAGTTCGTTGACAATTCCTTCAGTACCCTTGGATGCAGCCCATCCGGTCCTGGTGCCTTGTCAGTTTTTAGTGCCCATAGGGCCTTCCTCACGCTGTCCTCTGCGATGTCCTCCTCCCTAGTCCTCTCTTCAGAAAAAGCCCCGTCCTCTTTTGGACCTGGCCCGCCTGGTGCCCTGGCCTCTTTCAATCCTCTAGTCTCCCTATGCCTTATCCTCTCAGCCACCCCCCCAACCCCGTTTCCTGATTCAATGTAGGCCATGTCTCCCTCCCTAAAAACCAAGGCAAAATACTTATTCAGTACCTCTGCCTGCTCCCCCGCTTCCTGGGCCCATCCACCCCAGTTCTGATCCGGGGATCTGTGCTCTCCCTTCCTCTTTTCCCTATGAATTTGTAAAACCCTCCCAGTATGACCTTAGCGAGTTGTACTCCATCCTCACCTTGATCCCTCACCACCCTTGTGATCCTTCTAGCTGCCAGCTCGTATTCCCTTCTCTCCCACTCTCCCCTGGTACGCTTAAAACATGTGTAGGCAGCCTTCTTACCTCTTACCACCTCTTGCACCTCCCTCGTCCACCAGCACGGCTTGTTGGCCCTGCCTTTTTTGCTCCTTACCCTTGCATGCATGCTAGTAGCATCTTGTATCCCTTTTTTTAATGGCCTCCCACTAACTATCTACATCCATGTCTGGCCTGATCTGGCTCAAGCTCCCCTCAGTATCCTGCTCATGCCAACGAAATCCACCCAACTGATAAACACCACACTGTGTTTGGTGCCCCCCAGGCACATCATAAACCAGACCGTGTCATTGTTCCTCCTGCCAGCAGGCTACCCACCTCTAGATCTCTTATCCGGTCGCTGTCTGCAAGAACAACGTCCAGTATCCTTCCCCCCCAGTAGGCTCCCCCACCTGTTGGACCAGAAAGGCATCCTGAAACACATCCATCGGCCTCTGCTCCCTGGTCACCGCTGATGTCATGGTGTCCCAGTCTGCCCCCCGCATATTCAGGTCCCCCATGACCACCACTCTATCCTTTCCCCGGTCACAGTGCGCCTTGATGTGTTCTACCAACTTTCCCTCTAGATCCTCATCCAATGCGGGTGGTCTGTAAACCACCCCCACTTATAATCTTTTTCCTCCCCCCTGATTTTAGGGTTACCCAGATAGCTTCCACTCCCCCCTCTGCCTCTTCTACTCCACTTACCATTATTCCATCCTTGATCATCAGTGCTACGCCTCTTCCTCTACCCACTTCTCTATCCCTCCTGAATATTTTATAGCCCTCCAAATTTAGATCCCAGTCATTTTTCTGGGTGGCCCATGTTTCCGTAATCGCTGCCACATCCGCCGATCCTTCGGTCAGCATCGATTGTAGCTTGGGCATTTTGTTGCCCATACTCCTGGCGTTTACCAGGACCGTCCTCCATCCTCCCCTGCACAGCTGATTTGGCCCTGCGTACTCCCTATTTGACCTCTTCTGCACAGCTTTTGCATTGCGTCCATCAGAGTCCCCTGCCCTTATTTGCCGCCGTAGACCAGGTACCACGGACAGCCCTCCTATCTCTAGTCCTGCACTAGTCCCGCCCCCCTTACAAGTTTAAACCCCACTTTACGTTTATGAATTTGGCGAGTTTAAGTTTTAGGATCTCCCCCTCCCAGGTTAAGATGTAGCCTATCCCTAGCATATAACCCCTTATCTTCCCATGTGTCCCCCCAATCCCCCACCAGTCCAAACCCTTCCTCCTTGCACCACTCCCTGAGCCACTGGTTCACATTTCTTAGTTTGTGCTTGGCCTCCTCGGGTGCCCTAGGCACCGGCAGGATATCCGAGAAAGAGACTGAACTCCCAATAGAATGGCAGACCCTGGCTAGCTCCCGAAACCTCGCCTGGATTTCCAGTTCGCTGTTCCCTTCCATATCATTTGTGCTCAGGTGTACCAAGAAAACAGGGGTCTCCCCCCATTCCAAAGCTAAGGAATACAGCTGGAATTTGGCCTTGTGAACGGACAGTCCCGGGTTACATTTAACCCTTACTTTGCTGCTTGCACTTTCCCCTACTCCCTCCCACTGGAAGCCCCTGGTCATGGAATCCCCCAGCAGGATCACCTTTATCCCCCCCTTACTGGCCCTTTTGACCCCTTCCAGGCTCTTCCTGTTTTCTTCCGCCCCCAGCTTACTCTTCGCACCCCTATTTGTCCTGGGTTCACTAGTCTGTACGTGACCTACCGTGCTCTTCCTTCTGCATGCGGCTTCCAGTTTACTCTCCCCCCCCCCAACCTCCTGGCCAGCACAGCTGGCCCTCCCCGAACCCCTGGCCTCCCTTTTGGGGCCAGAGCCACAACTCCCTCTACCTGCCCTCCTCCCTGCCTCCGCCCCCCTCCCTTCTTATCCCTACCTTACCCTCCTCCTTCCCTCTCGGCAGATACCCCTCTCCTGGCCCTCTAGGGTGCCTTCTACCACGCCCTCCCTTGGCTGCCTCCTCCAGTCTGGGTGTCTGCTCAGCCCCACTCCCCCCCTTCCACCCCCTCCGTCTCACTGGTCCCCCTCTCCTGACTGCCTTCTTCTCTCCAGTTGCATTTCCCTCCTCACTCCTCCTCCCCTCCTGGCAGCCCAACCAAATTTTCTCTGGTCCTCCTGCTCACCCCCAACTCCCTCTCCTCCTGGGTAGAACATGGTGTATCTGTTCCTAAGGGTAATGCCTGTCCCTGTCGTATTGTCACCCGCCCCATGTGGGGTGTTATCCATTGTTTCTTGTGATACACCTTACCCCTTCTGAGTTGCATGTAAAGCGCCTTCCCTCCGTAGTCACCATGGGGCCCATTTCTACCTGCACCCTGGGGTATGCTGTATGTAGTCTCCAACCTCCCTGGGACCGATTTCCTCCCAGCCCTCCCCCTCATGTCTTCTAGCTCTCTTCTGATCCCTCTACCTCCACCCTAAGTCCTGCCAGCTGGGAGCACACTGGGCACCCTCCGTCCTTCCATGCCCACTTTAGGATTACTGCCCCGAACACCCAATCACCCTGCCAAAGATGCCTGCTCTGATCTGCCCCAAATCCCCCTTCATTTTGGTGTGAGCAGGCCTAGCCACTTGCAGCCCAATAGCTTTTGCCCACCTCACCTGAGCAGCTGTTTAACCACAGATATCCCCTTTGACGGGTTCCAAAACCCCTCAGCTTTATATAATCAGCAGTTATCAGGTCACATATAAGGCAGCACTATCGAAGAGCAGTACTATGATCAGCAGTTATACAGCATTGTCAGCAATTTCCCGCTTAATGACTCTCAACCCCACCTCCGTATGCGACTAGCTTGTACCTTATGGTGCCCAAGCATACCCAGCATACTATTTTGCCTCCCACCCAAGTTCAGTAGCAGTAAAAAATAGCACAGCTCAGTATCAGGCTCCACACTCCATGCCTTTCATCCTCAGATAGTCACTGTTCAATATTTTTCAGTCCTCACCCACTCTACTTGCTCCTCCCAGCTCCAGTCAGCATCAGCAGCAATCCAGGACACCCACAGCAGTCCAGACTACCCATTCACAGCCTCTCCCCTTCCAAGGCTCCACCCCTCCACCTATTTAATAGAGGTCTGGGCCGGGGTGGGTGGTGTGGCAAGAAAAACCTCTGTGGCTCTTTGCAACTGGGCTAATGGCCTTTATAGCCCAGTCGCTCTTCGAAAATTGCACGCTTGGAGCTGATTGGCCCCACCGTTCCTTGCACTGAGCGGCGGCAGTCCTCCGATTGTTCCTCTGCCGCCGATGTGGCTTCCTGTGGCCTCCTGTGACCACCAATGTGGTCCTTTGCTCTCCTTCCCAACGCCGATGCAGTCCCCGGTTCACAGCAGCTCCAAAAAAAAAAAAAAAAGCCTCTATAGCTCTTTGCGACTGGGCTAATGGCCTTTATAGCCCAGTCGCTCTCCACAAATCGCTCGCTTGGCGCTGACTGGCCCAACCACTCCTGCCACTGAGCGGCGGCGGCCCTCCGATTGTTCCTCTGCAGCCGATGCGGCCTCCCGGACTCCTGTGACCACCGATGTGGTCCTCTGCTCTCCTTCCCACCACCGATGTGGTCCCCGGTTCACAGCAGCTCCAAAAAAAAAAAAAACCTCCGTCATCATCATGTAACCCTGTCCCTCCTCTCCTCCAGGGTGTACAAGTTGAGCTCCTTGAGTCTTTCCCCGTAGGTACTTTCCCCCAAGCTCCAAATCATTTTGGTTGCCCTCCTCTGGGCCTTCTCCAGGAGTGTAATGTCCCCTTTTTAAGTGCATTCTCCAAAACTGCACACAGTACTCGAAGTGCGGCCTAACCAAGCAGTTGTACAGAGGGATATCACTTCCCTCCTTCTGGAGGTAATCCCCCTAGTGATGCATCCCAGCATCCTACTGGCTTTGGCCGCTGCCCTCCTACAAGTCTCAGAGTTGTTCATTCTGACATCCACCACCACCCCAGTTACCTCTCACCCTTCGAGTCTTGTAGTGTGTTCCCCCCTCCGGGTATACACTTGGCCCAGGTTTCTGGCCCCCAGGTGCAGAACCCTGCATTTCCCTGCACTGAACTTCGGTTTCCACTTCCTCGATCACCTCTCCAGAGCCTCCGGGTCCTCCTGCAGGGCCACGCTCCCCTCCTCCCCATCCACCACCGCTCCCAGCTTTGAATCATCTGCAAAGAGACTCATTTCTCTCCTGATACCTTCCTTATGTCGGAGACATAGGAGTTAAACAGGTGGGGCCCTAGTACCGATCCCTGGTGAACCCTACTAATGACTCTCCTTGGAGGTGAAACTATCCCCCCAACCACCACCCTCTGAGTACGCTCCAACAGCCAATTTCCTATCCATCTGATCATCTGCATCCCCACCCCCATTTCCCCCAGCTCAGCCAGCAGGCCACCGTGAGGTACCGAATCAAACGCCTTGCTGAAGTCTAGCAAGAGGACGTCCACCGGCCTATCCTGGTCCACAGCACTCATCACCCAGTCGTAGAATTCCACAAGGTTTGTCTGACACGATCTCCCCGGGACACAGCCATGCTGTCTATCGTCCAAGTACCCTATTTACTCCAGTACCCCCCCCAGCCTTTCCTTGACAACACCCTCCATCACCTTGCCCACCACCGACGTCAGGCTAAGGGGCCTGTAGTTCCCGGCCTCCTCCCTTGTGGATAGGTACGATATGGGCCAGTCTTGGGGTACCTACCCTGTCCTCAGAGAGATGTTGAAAAAGTTCCTTCAGGGGGGCAGCCAGGACATCGGCCAGTTTCCCTCAGCACCCTGGGATGTAATTCATCCGGCCCTGTAAATATGTACTGCATTATCAGAAACACTTAGTAGATCAAGAACAAGAGAGAGTAAAAGAAAACTAGAAAACACGAACATTAAACATAATTGTTAAAAATCTAATAGTTATAAGCTTTCTAGTATACATATGCTGTTTAAACTGCTTACTAGTAGAACTGCACTGGCAGAGTGCTATTTTACATAAGTCTTTACTGACTTTCATGCAAAATAGGAAAATTACGTACCTACCGTAATTCTTGATTTTCTCTTGTATCTTCACCATTCATTACTTCCTGAGTGTAAGCCGGAGGCGCGCTTGCAGTCACACGGGAGCTTTTTTTTTTTTTTTTTTTTTTAAATTGTCAACGGCCTCACCCTCAGAGCGACGCCATGCGCGAGGGGCGGCCGCGCAGTGGCGATCACTCCTCCTCCAACTCAGTTCTGTGAGCCGAGAGAAAATGAAAGCAGAAAATATAGATAGCGAGGCAAGATAGCCGAGGATAGCAAAGCAAGGAAGAATGAACTGAAAAAGGAATAAGCCGATGGAGGAAGGACAGAGGAGGAATAAGAACATCCTAGCCTAGAAATGTGCAGGGCCTCCTTACCCGAGGCGACTCTAGGAGGAGAGATGAGTAAGAAAATGAGAAAATAGAAGAAGAAGAAGAAGAAGAGAGAGATGGGATGTTGAAGGGACCAGAATGCCCAACGAGCATAGTTAGCTTGTAGCTGAAGGCTCGACTAAAGGGGAAGCAAGAATCCCCGGAGATAGAGCTGAAGAGAAGGTTCACCGAACCCGCTAGACAGACTCAGGAGGGCATAGTCCTCATCTTCAACATGCCATTGTTCTTGACACCCACCTCGGGCTCCTGGCCGCGGAAGGCCTTTAACTGGAGGCGCCGAGGAGGGAAGAATAAAACCCCAGCAGCATGAGCGTGCTCAGGGTTTAGAAATGGAAAATGTAAGCCTTTCAGGCGTTCAAGATAAACGGGACTCAGACTGACTGGCTAAGGCGTAGGCCAGGCTTAGGCTGGCTAAGATTGGATATGGTCAGCAACTCTACTGTAAAAATTGTCCAGGAGGACACTTAAAGGGAGAAACCACTTAGCAAAACAGCGAGAAGGATAGCCTACCTTCTCATTTGCCTTCTTGTTTGATTTCTCCTATTCCTTTTTTTACAGATGAAAAAAAATTTTTTTTAACTAGATGCATGACCAGATACCAAGATGCCTATAGCAGTCGGGAGAGAGTTCCCTCAGCATTTTTTTTTTTTTTTCGAAGAGAAAGGAACAGGCATTATCGTTCCTCTGCTCTGCAAGGCAAGAATAGAGGGGATTAGATTTCAGGGCAACTACCTGAACAGGGATTGCAGGATCAAAACTGAATAGCCTGAGCCAGGCCAAACAACCCCAGAGGTATCTTGCCATAAGAATAGCAAGAGATAGTTGTGCAGTCTGATCGCCAATGCAATCCGTGAGATGGCACATGAATCTTAGAGTAAATAATTTTTCTGGATTTTAAACCCCCAAAGAAGATTTTTTTTTTACTTTTGTTTTGGAAAATGAAGCAATTTTCCTATATTTTATATAATGCAGAGAGAGGGAGGCGGGAGGTGGAGAAGCCACAGGAAGAGGCCACTGAGGGGATGGTGGGCGGGAGTAAGTAATGAATGGTGAAGATACAAGAGAAGATCAAGAATTACGGTAGGTACGTAATTTTCCTATCTTCCCTTGTCAATCTTCACCATTCATTACTTCCTGGGTGAGTACCAAGCTCCTCTTCCCCAGGAGGGGGAAGAGGCCATACCCTGAGGGAACAAGACCCCCAGCCTTCTGCTGGTGAGAAACAGAAGGAGAAGACCCTGGCTTATTCAGAAAGCCTAAGTGGGAGAAGAGCTAGGAGGTGCCTCCCGAGAGCGAGGAGGCAGAGGGAGCCCTGTAAAGTCTCCTAGCTCTGGATGAGAAAAGACGGGTCCCCGAAGGCGGAGCGCATCACCCTCACGCCGGGCCAGGGTGACAACCTGAGAAGCGAAGCCATGCCGTCCGCCTGATGCAGATCGCTGTCCCGCAAGCCTGGAAGCCACCTCATTGGCGTCATAAGATGCCCTTGCTTGGTGTCTTGCCAGCTCCAGGCCTACATCGGAGAGGGCAGCGGCTTGTCTGGTTTGCTCCGTGTCAGGCATAGATGCCAGCAGCTGGGACATCGCCGACCACAGATGCGGTTGTAGGCAGCGTGGTGAGCCTGATGTGATGCAATACATGCACTCGCGCGCGAAGAGAACACTCTTACGCCAGCGGTCGAACTGGAGAGTCCGAATCGAGTGGTGATGCGTCGCCGAAACGCTTGGCCCAGAAGGAGTATCCAGGTATACCAAACCTGAGGACGGGTTGGGAAGGGAACCTAGAGACTCAGAGGGCACAAGACCTCGCTGGCAGTCCGCGGGCTGGGAAGAAGCGGCAGGGAACTGCCAGGACGGATAAACGCCTCCTGGAAGGATAGGCCAGGAAGGTACCACCAGATGCTGGGCACTGAATTCACCAGGAATTCCGCGCGTCACCCGTTCGGTATTGTCTCTCGAGCGTAGAAATCGAAGATCCCTCACCATCCTCGAGAGAAGCGCTGATATTCTGTGAAATCAGCAGCGGAGGACAGATGAGCAGGGGGTTCCTCTCCCTCAGAGGAGGGAGACGAGGATGATGGGGAACTGGAATGTCCAGAGGATTCCTGCGGCGGTGGGGAGAGTCGAAAGACCCGCTCATGCATGTAACTAACATATGAGGGGAAGGCCGCCGCAGAACCCCTGAACTGCTCCCAGGATAACGGACCCGTAGGACCGACATGGCCTGGGAGCGGGGGTGGTGAAAGCAGAGAGATGGGAGAGGGGCACCTCCGAGGAGGCAACTGCTCTCTGCGAGGGCTCTGGAATCCAGGGAAGGAGCTCTAGTGGGAGGGGATCCCCGGATATCAAACCAGGCCGCAGAAGCGGAACTCTGGGGAAGCGGAACCTGGAAGAGCCCTGGAGAAACTCCCTGTGTGACGCGGGACTGCGCGCATGGATCCAGAAGGGCAGTCCACTAGCGCCAGAGGACACCCCTAGAACCCTGGGGGAGGGGCGACTCTGCGCTCGGCTCCTGGCCACCCCTGAGGTGGCCAAGAAGAGCGAGCAACGGGCCGCCTGCCCCTCAACCCCTCCAGTTCCGAGGGCCCTCCTCCCCCGACTGCCGCGTTCCCCCAACCCCAGAGGTAACAGCACCCGGGGTAGCTGTCACCGGACCTCCAGAGAGGGCCTCCCTCCGTCACCCCGACTGCCCCGGGACTCTCGGCCACCCCAGCCGAGGAACCCTCAGGAGGCACGGCAAGGGGGCAGAGGAGGGCAGCTTCGCCGCCTGGTACCCCTAGCCACCGAGGACCCAGATTCCGAAGAATGGGGATGCCAGGATGGGTCCACATCTGAGTCACCGTCCTCCGAGGAGGCGAGACCAACAGGACCTCGATGCTGGCTATCCCAGGGACCCAGGGCCCGCAGCGAGCGACGGTGCAGTGCGACACCGCTCGCCCCCAGCATGACCGGCAGCATGAGGCCCAACCCACCCCAGCGGCTCCTGCAGACCAGCACCGCCGGAGGAGAGGCCACCGGCGCCCGCCCCGGCGTCCCGGGGCTGACGGCACCAGCCCGGCGCCGCCAGGCTCATCCGGCTGTGAGCAGGCGCCCGAGGCCAAAAAGCAGCGCCAACAGCGCCCCTGATCACCGGCACCATGGCGGCGCCGGGATCTGGCAGCGCCCGGGAGCAGCGCCCGCTTCGATCACCGGCACCATGACGGCGCCCGAGATCAAACAGCGCCGCGGCGGCGTCGTAGAGGCCACCGGCGGGCCCAGCCAAAGGAGCCTGCGACACGAGGCCTGCACCTCGAAGGTGACTGCCGAGGCGGTGTCAGCGCTGCGGCCCGAGAGGGCTGGCCGCTCCCCAACACAGCGGAAGGGCCTCCCCTCGGCAAGAAGGAAGGAGACCCCTCCTCCTCGGACCCGTATAGGCCGGGAGGGACCAGAGGGAAAGGCCTAAGGATCTACTTCCCGAGATTCCCATGACACGCCGTCCCAATCGGCGAGGCCTTACCCGAGCTTATGCCAGCAGCGGACTTCGAGGCGCGGCGGTCCCATCAAAACAGAGCGTCGCCACGAATCCATATTATGGTTGGTCCCAGGCAGCAAGACAGGCGTCATGCCGGTCCGAGCCGGAGAAATACCGACGCAGGAGCACCGGCGTAGGGGCACAGCCCGTCTTAGAAAACGTTCGACTCAGAACCGGACATAGCATAAAATAAACAAGATTAAACACAGTCGGAAATACACCGGCGCCGTACAAAGGAAAGAAAAGGAACAGTCTTACCGTGAGGCGTCGGTGTGAAAAAAGAGTCGGATACGCACTTTCGGTTAGCTACCGCGAACAGGTGCTGCCTCGGCGGTGGAGAAACAGAACTGAGTTGGAGGAGGAGTCGGTCGCTACTAACGGCCGCCCCTCGCGCATGACGTCGCTCTCGAGGGCGGGGCCGTTAGGCAATTTAAAAAAAAAAAAAAAGCTCCCGTGATGGGTGCGCGCCTCCGGCTTACACCCAGGAAGTAATGAATGGTGAAGATTGACAAGGGAAGATTCTCAGTTAGCTGTGACTGCAGACTAGTACAAACTTCCATGATGTTTAATTATTAACTAGCCCTGTTGTCTGGTGCCAGAACAACCACGGAGCAGGAACAATTTTATTAAAAAAAAGTCTGTGCAGCAATTGCAGTTGTACAAAACAATTTGAGTAGCAGTAGGAAAAAAAAATGTGTGTAGAGTTTGCAGGTAACCTTGTGTAAAGCAGTCATCCAACAACTTCTGGGAGAAAGCAGATGTGCTGCAAGTGACTGCTATACATAAACAGTTCTGTGCAGCAGCTGATGAAAATGGTGTTTTTTTGCTACGCTGTACCAGGCAAAATTACAGCTGCCACTGAGGTGACATATGAAGACTACACAAACGGAACACACTGTCCTGTAATCAGCCTCAGTGAAAACAAGCAAGGACTGGTGGCTGTTGCTGCAGCATACTGCAGTTATGAGAGTACACAAGCCTTTTATAGACAGAAATGTTGGAGGTTTATTTTGAGACAACAGTAATGTTCACTGAGGTTTGGGTTTTTCAAGGAATGCTTTCTTTTCTCCAAGGGAGATGGCTGGATATCCTGAACTGCCAGATGTAAATGATGAGGTTTAAAGTGCAGAGAACCATTTCTCTCTGATAGGGAGTTTTGTTTGAATAAAAAAAATGTTTCTGAATAATACAGATACTGTTTGTTGCACTTTGTTACGTTAATCAGTTTTCTAATACTGTCTTCTCCCTCCTTGTGCTGGTCGCAGGGCTCTAGGACCGCTGGGATCTCCTTCCTGTGCTGGGCAATAAGCAGGAAACCAAAACAGCAGTGGGACACCAGCTCCTCCCACCAAGGACTGAGCCAGTCTACTTCTAACCTTCACTCAAGCAGGCATCTTGCAGCAGTGCTCTGTCCCAGGGGACAGAGCTAAAGTTTTCCTTACAAAAGTAGCTTTTTGTTACTTTTTTGGGACATCTTCTGGACTTTGTCAGGGTTCTGTTGCCCTGTTGGTGGCAGGGAAACTTGGCCTTGATTGGTTCTACTGGGATTTTCAGCAGGATTCTCTCCAGCTGGGGTCATCCAGATTAAAGACTTGCATGCTACACAGTCGGGTGCCCCCCCCCCGCAAAAAGCATGGCTTCACATACAAGGATTGGGAAGTCAAAAACAAAAAGGGCTAGGGAGCCAAGAGTAAGAACTGCAATACGAATTCAGTCTCGAGAGTTTATCTTCCTGCAGTACCTCCTGAATCTCAGACCACCCACAGAGCCAGCTAGAGCTGCGATCAACACCACATCCTTCCCAGCTCGGGGGGTGGTGGGGGCTCTCAGAATTCATATCTCCTGCCTGGTGGGCTACCAACTGAACAAGAGGAGCACAGTGAGTACTGGCCTCATGGCCGACATTGGTGGAGGCTTGGGTGGCACTGCGGCATTTCATATGAAGATCAGGGTTGGCGGGCGCAGAAAAATCCGGCCAAGCGGGCCATTCTTAGTAGCGCCACAGCCAGTTTTTCTGCTGCACAGCCAAACACACTAGGGGCATTTGCACCAGTCATGGTCCTCCGGGGGCACTTTACGCAGTTTACCAGTCGACTTTCAGGGGACCAGCCTAGCTAGGTCTCCTGTCTGGGTTGCTAAGACAATTTTGGATCTCCCTAACAGGGTGAAGTGCGAGGAGCCCCTCAGATTACATAGAAAAGGCCATCAGACATTAGGGTCCCGGACATTTTACTAAATAAGGAACCCCTCAGACTTCCTAACAAGGCTCACATCAGACATTGCATTAGCACCTGTTTTACCGAGGTACCCATTACACAGGTACTTTGAGGCTAAGGGACTAAATCGCAACACTTTGCCTGCTCTGGCCTTGCAAGGCACCCTGTTTCTTGTACAGGGGACCTTTCCTTGTCAGTCTGAGTTTCTAAGAGTACAGCATTCAGTCAGGATCCCAGTATTTTATACTGCATTCCTTGGAGCTCTCTGCCACACAGGTCTAGAAATACATTTTTTGTGGATGGCTGTCCAACGGACAGGTGCAATATTTATTTTGACTGTCCCACAGAGTTTGTACCTGTCCTGTTGATTTTTGTTTATTAATTTTTAATTTCTGTTTCCAAATACAAGCTATTAATAACTAGTGTGCCCCCTGGCTGTTACTGTGCCCTGAAAAGGGCTTGATACTGACGCTCCCATTATATGCTGCCCTTAAAAGGGCCATTAAATATTACCCACTGGTTGGTACCTGGCCCTGAAAAGGACTCAACAAGTGTACCCCCAGTTCACTGCCCTGATAAGGGCTTTTAGTTTAATTTCCCACTCCTGCTCAGTAGTAGCTCTGACAAGGGCCTTTAATTAGCTCCTTTCTGCTCTGCCCTGAGAAGGTGATCAGTTTCCTCTGCTCCTGTGTACAGGCCGGACACTAAAAGCCTCCCCTTACTTAGAAACCCTGATGAAGCGCGTTTACCAGCCCCCTATCTCTGGAGCCCTTTCTGTCCTGACAGAGGTCCTTAAGTGGTTGTCTGAGCCCTTGAAGGCAACAGTACAATGAAAAATGTTTTTATAAAAAAGATAATTTCAGCTACAGTTAATAAAAGTATCAGCATGCCGGTCACAATTGCTTTTCTAGGTACCTTCTATGCTGTGCACCATAACTTGTTTTTAATTTTCTTGAGCCAAAACTATACCAGGTTTACAGTGGTAATGCTAAGCCAAATGTGGTGGCCATCTTTTTTCTGGAGAAAAAAATAAAACTAAAAGATTTCTAAAGTACTCATTTTGTTAGACCTAAAAAAAATAACCACCAAATATAACTGAAAGGTGCCGGAATCTTTTATAGTATACAACGTAGGGTCAAAGTTTTTACCAAATTTTGTTGCACTGCTGCTTTAAATTCCTCTCTTAATCCCTAAATACAGAGTTTCCCCTTCTTTCTGCCTTGACTGTCT
This sequence comes from Neoceratodus forsteri, assembly GCA_016271365.2. Taxonomy (NCBI): domain Eukaryota; kingdom Metazoa; phylum Chordata; order Ceratodontiformes; family Ceratodontidae; genus Neoceratodus; species Neoceratodus forsteri. The sequence continues at coordinate 49,127,926 of JADMNL010000025.1, forward strand.
GCTCTGCAAACTGCTTTCAAGTATGGTTTTCTAGCCCTTACAAGGCTTTTAATTAGCCTTACACGGCTCCCCTTAGTAGACAGCCCTGAAAAGTGTTTTTAATTTGCATCCCCAAAACTCTGCCTGTGAACAAGATCTAACACCTTGGGCTGCTGCAAGTACAGTACACAGAAATGAGATACAATATGCAGTACAGACAGCAAAAGGAAGACAGGCAACTGAATGTTCACAATGACGAGGAACACATGCGCTGTCTAGTCCTATCGTGACACTGTTTTAGTTCCTGCTGCTTGAAGAAACGGTCAACTGCACAGAAAAGCCCATCATAAGATGTTGGGTTTAAGTGACAGCTCTCAACATGGGACTCTATGATGTTGGGATCTCCATAGCCCAACCTTACAGATGGCAGCATCTCCTGTGTCCTAGTGCCCGCTAATGCTTTTTCACTTGGTGACTGTCTCAGGGAAAGCCAGAGAAATGAAACCAGCTGTCCCAAAAGTAAACTGGGTGTCTGGGACAGGCAGACAGGTGACTATTTTGGCACCTGGTCCTCAAACAAAACTTCAAGTCCTCGGACAAATTCGCCAGGGGTAGACAATGTGCCAAATGCAAGTCCACTCTATTAGCCACTTTTGCTTGGTCTCTGTGCTTAAAATGCGAGACCGCAGTTAATTTAAAACTCTACCCCCACGGAAGAAAATGCCACCTCCTCATTATGTATCCAGGAGGTCCAACAGCAGCCCACCCTGCAGCTGGCCTTAGACTTCGTGAACAAGTTAACAACAAAAAAACTGAACAGGAACTTTGCCTTGCCTTGGACCCAGTCTGCATTGACTTGCAGCCTCCTGCATCCCCTCAGATCCATATCCACAAGAAAGCCACTCGAAAACAATCTCTGTCGCCCCCATCGGATGAGGAAGAACATACCACGTACACCCACAACAAGAAAAAGAAGCATGGCAGCCCTCACTCCCAGGACTTGGCAGACAGCTCCAGCCACCACAAACGAAAGACACATTGTGCCAGGTCACCTTCTTTGTCACAATCCAGTTCTTCTCCTGAGGAGGGAGAGATTCATAGCAGCTCCTCGTAACTGGAGCTGGAGTGTACAAGACACTGATCTAGATGACCTGGACTTTTCATGAAAAAGTGTCATGACAGATACACTCCTAGGAACCACATCTGCCACTTCTAAACAGAACAAACTGACCTTTAGGTTGTTAACATCTACTAAGAAACAATCGGAAACATGGCTGAATCTTCCCAGGAGCGCCCCCATGATTTCATCCCTAACAAATAAGACGATAATTACAGCAGATGGCGGGACTACTCCATGGGACACAGTCGACCACAAGGTGGATTCTTCCTTAAAGAAGGCCTTCTAGGCTTCGGCAGCCCTCTGAATGGCAGCAACAGCTGATCTGTGCTCAGGCAGGGCTGCTCTTTCCTGGGCCATGGAATTCGCCTTTCCAGCTGGCGGAGGACTCTGAGAACAACACGACTATGATGCAGCAGCTGCAGCTTGTGGGCCTCGCCTTCACTTACTCAGCAGATATTCTGAAGGATGTGGTCCGCTGTACTGCACAAATGATGTTCTACCAGACATCTGTGAGAAGAAACCTCTGGTTACGGGCCTGGCAGGCAGATGCTTCCTCCAGAGTCCATCATGTCAATGCCCCATACAGGTTCCACTCTTAAAGAGGCAGTCAAGTAATCCAGAGAAACTGTGAAGGTCCGAAGGTCACAATCAAAATTTAGGGACAAATCTTGGGTTGCCAGATCCCAGCGGCCTTTTTGTGGCCAATCCTACAACAGACACCAGACTAGGGACTTCCCCTAGCAAATGACCCTAGTTTACCTCTCCTAACCAGCGCCATAACAGACAGAGGAAGCAGCAACTGTGACTCCAGGACTTCTACAAAAAAGTTTCTCCAATGAGAGAGTCCATGCCCATCCCTGCATAGGAGGCAGACCTTCCAGTTTCTTGGGGGTGTGGGTCCATACAACAACAAAACAGATGGGTCCTGGATATCATCAACAAGGCATACCTACTCAGATTTGACTCAAAGGCTCCACTTCCTCCTGGCATTCCCTCTCCTCTGCTGACCAACCCCACCATGAGACTGGTGATATTCCACCAAGTGATAACAGACTTAAAGGGGACAGGAAATCATTTATAATTGGCAGCTGTTTATAAAGTCCTTATTCTCAGAAATTATATACATTCCCCTAAATTATCCATATTTAACTGTACTTGAAGAAAAAGGGATACAAAAACTGTATTTTGCATTGTTTTGTTTTTATGGGCAACATTCTGTTACAGTTCTCGTCATGGAATCAGTACTCGAGTTTTTTACTATGTCATGGTTTGTGCACAGAACGCTAATTATGATCTGTTCACCTATCAGAACTATGCTTTTAGAGATCTGCACACAAACAGTGACATACATAAAACTTCAAATTACTGATCCATGAAGAGAACTGTGATAGAATGCTACCCATGAAAATAAAACAATGCAAAACACAGTTCTTATCACTTTTTACTGAGGCACAGTTAAATATGGATAACTTAGGGGGATGCATATCATTTCTGACAATAACAACTTCATAGACAACTGTCAGTTAGAAATGCTTTCCTGTCCTCTTTAATTCAGAGAGGGACCACAGAACCTGAACCCCTCCCAGAGATCAACAGGGGCGTTTAGTCCCTCTTCCCGAAACGCACTGGGGGGATTCGATCAGCAATAGGCCTCAGATTCCTGAATCACTTTGTCTGCAAAGGATCCTTCTAGACTGAGGCACTGTCGTCCATCATCAGGGAGGCCCACCAATGAGACTTCCTTGCCTCCATCAACTAGCAGGATGCTTATTTCTACATTCCCATCCAAGACTCTCACAGGCAATAGCTCAGGTTTAAGGTCCAGGACAGTCACTTCCAAGTCAAAGACTCTTCCATTCAGGATTCTTCTGTCTCAAAAATCTTCTCAACGGTCCTAGTGACCGCACACCTATGCAACCAGGGGGATCCATCTCTTCCCACAGTTGGACGACATCCGTATCCACATAGTTGGACGACATCCACATCTGAGCTCTTCAGTACAAGTTAGCATTGCAAGCTGTGGTGGCCATTATTTGCTGCCTTTCCACACCTGGTTTAGCTGTCTACAGCCAAAAGCGTTCCCTGTTTCCAGCGCAGACTCTGAATCATCTTGGGGGAAGACTTCAGAATTTGCCAGGGGACAATTTTTTCCAGCTTCCACAAAATTCCGGGACTTCTAATCCCTTCTTCATAAGTTCCAGCATGCCACTCAACTTCCAGCCCAGGGGTTCATGTACCTCATAAGGATGATGGTCTCTCTGGCAAACACAGTTCCATGGGCCCTGATTCACATGTGACCAACTCAAGCAACCCTCCTCAAACAGTGATCACCTCATGGAGACAACAGGCATTACGAAGTGACACTCTCACCACAGATGAAAGTCGGTCTACTTTGGTGGACAGTTAGGTCGAACTTAATGCAGGGCCATCCACATCACGTACAAATAACCACCAACGCCAGACTCAGAGGATGGGATTCCCACCCGAACCATCTCTCCATGCAAGGCAAGTGGACAATGCTGGAGTCCCATCTCAGTATCAGTGTGCTAGAAATGCGAGCAGTACACCTGGCACTACGAAGATTCAAAAGCACTGTGCAAACACAGGGCGTCCTGATCCTTACAGACAACAGGACTAGGATGGTGTACATCAGCCGCCTAGGGGACATTAGAAGCAAATGCATGCTGATGGAAACTCTACTTTTACTACACTGAGCCAACTGTCATCTTTCCAGTCTGGCCACTACTTACATCCCCGGCCGGGAACACATTACGGTGGACTGACTCAGCTGCAAGGTAATTCTGCTGGGAGAAATGGGAACTCAAGGACGGTGCCTTTCGGCTACTCACTCTTCGGTGGGTATCCACTCAGGTGGATCTTTTTGCCTCCAGATGAAACATCCAGGTCCTGCAATTCTGCTCCCTTGCAAGGGATGAGCAAGCAGTGGCCCAGGACACTGTCTCCCTACATGGGGGCCAATACAGTCTTCTGTACACTTTCCCTCCCCTTACCTTCCTACCCAGAGTACTGCACAAAGTGGCATAGGACCAGGCTGAACTGATCTTAGTATGCCCTCGTTGGTCCCACAGACCATGGTCCATCTCCCCCACCCCCCCGTCTAGTCTTTATGGCACGAGATCCACTACTCACATTTCAGCTCAGCCCAGATCTTCTTCATCAAGGTCCCACAATGCATCCGAATCTGCCCCTCTCAGCTTGAAGAGTGAGCTGGAAACTCTCAAGGACCTAGGGTATTCAACAGAAGTAACTGAAATGATGACGCACTGTAGTCGCCAGTCTTCCTCGAAAGTGTTCTACAGAATTTGGCATATGGTTTTATTCTGGCTTTGATCCAAATAGATGGATGATCATCCAGTTTCACTGTTACTCCTTCAATTTCTCAATGGTGGTTTCAATATGCTGCTACTACTACTGGTGACCTGAAGGGTCCAGGTCTCTGCGCTGGGGGCAGTGCTTCTGGTGGAAACCGGGAAGTTCCTGGGGTCACACCCTCATGTCAAACATTTCTTGTGAGCAGCTACCCTGCACCATCCTGCCAGTGAAGTCTGCTGTACCTCCACAGTGCCTCAGTCTCGTTCACAAGGCTCTTAATAGGGCGCATTTTGAGATGCCTCTCCAGCCGGCATATGCAGAGCTGCTACCTGGTCCTCTCTGCACACATGTACAAAATTCTGCAAGATAGATGTTACAGCTTTGGCAGATGTTTCTTATAGCCATAGGGTTCTACAGACAGTGCTGGACATGTCAAGTACTTTCTACATTCTTCCCACCCTGGAACTCACTTGTCTTACTGCTGTAAATCCCAGTGGTACTAGAGCCCTGCGACTAGCACAAAGACGGAGAAATAGGAATTTGCGTACCTGTAAATTTTCTTTTTCCGACTGCTGGTCACAGGGCTGATTCCCTCCCATGAATGTACAATGCTGACTTTTTGCATCTGTTTAGTTCTGAACTGTTATCTAATGTTTAAGTGTTTCATTCTAGGGGGATTGTCTGGTTTGGTCATCTGACTGCTTTACTTGCTTTGGAACTGACTGCCTCAATCCTTGGTGGGAGGAGCTAATGTCCCACTGCTGCAGCTCTGGTTTCCTGCCTACTGCTCAGCACAGGAAGGAGATCCCAGCGGTCCTAGAGCCCTGCTACCAGCAGTTGGAGAAAGAAAATGTACAGGTACACAAATTTCTATTTCTCTGTAGTTTGGTTACTCAAACTGAGATACTGCAACAATTCATTAGAGAGGGGTCCTACTTCTACCTAACTTCACAGCTGGGAAGAGTAAAACAGGGGAAGGTCAACCATCAAGGTCAGACAAGGAACAAGTGGCTTGGCGGTATTTGAGCCTGGGGCTCCTGGTTCTAATGCACACTGTCTCCTAAGTTTGTTAAATTTACTAGAAGTCTCGCATTTATGGATTTCACTCATTTCATGGATACAGTTTGTATTGTCTTTTAAACCCACCGATTCATTAAGGTATTTAATAGCTGATGGCTGGTGCTTGTTGTTGGAGGAATTATAACCTAATTAAACCAAGACCCTGCAACCATAAATCAACAACGCTTTCTTATCTCTACCAATCTGAAACTGTGTTACCAGACTAATAAAAGTGTTCCTTCTACCACGGCTACTTATTAACTGTAAGGAATAATTTATCTGTGGATGTCCCTGTGTGTACGTCATTGCACCACCTAGCTGAAAGCAGCTGCTTGACAAAGAAAATTTCACTTTAAATTTTTCAATTTCAATGTCAAGTTTATTCAGGAGTATCCACTGAGCAAACACTCAATTACAATGGGGACCCAAAAGAGCACATCATCGTTAAGTAAAGTTACATGTTCAATTCAGGATAATTATAAACAAATCAGACATATAATTCACAAAATGTTTTCATTCGCAGCACACCTACATATACATACTGCATCAACATTCCAACATGACAATACATTACATCTTGATTCTTCCTTGCAATAAATTTGATACAAGTGAAAATTAAAGCCTAGTGTCTCAGACATTTCAAGGGCAAGATAGGGACAAGAAAAAAGGGAAGACAATGAGGAAAGCGGAGAAGGAAGAATCTTACAAGTATTCAGTGGACTTCCATGTCAAAATGTTAATACATAGACTGGTCATCTCAAAAACGGACAGTTCAGCTAAGAATCTGCTCTTCAGCTTGGAACATTTGTCTGTTAATGTCATAATCTGCCATTCACTGGCCAGGGAGGGAGGGAGGCGCTAACTGTACTGGTGGAGAGTGTTCTTAGCCACCACTAAATGCCAGCCCCGACTACTCTTGCACTGTCGGGCAGACTTATCCAACGAAAAATCATTAAATACAAGCACAGGATGAGTCTGTGCAGCAAATAATTCAACTACCTCGGCAGCCCTGGAAAAGAAGCCGTACTCATAATAATAGGAAAGGCGATAACTGTGGACTTTAAGGTAAATGTCAGACAAGCTTTACACCAGAAACACCTTTATAATAAAAGACGTGAAGTACTTTTAAAACCACCCTTCTCATGAACATGTGTTTTTATACTGCTGCCTACAAACCAAAGTTAATTATTAAATGAATCCCACCAAGACCAGAAAAAAAAAGTGATCTTTCTTTCAGACAACTACGCTGTGAAACCTATGTTATCAAAACTGGGAAAATAAATTTTCTTCCCTAAAAGATGCAGTTCTTATTAGTCCACTTTTAGCAAGGCAGGACCTCTTTGTCAGGAAATGCATTACTGTTTTTTCCCCACTATTTACTCGGGATAACCCAGCTAAGGTGCCACATTTTGTTTTCAGGGAAATACTTCTTTCACCAAATTTTGCAGCTGGAAGTGAAACACCTGGAGAGTGTGACTTGCTCATGGTCATATAGTGAGACAGGGTATTAAACCTAGCTAGCACCATGACTCAGTAATGGCCACAATATCCAGAAACAAGAACCCATCACGGCGGAAGCCAACCTGGATACTGTGGCCATTAAGAGTCATGTGCTCCGGCAGCCATGACTGGGACATAGTCATACCACACTACATGATGTTTAGGAGGGACAGAGTAGGAAGGAAGGAAAGGAGATGGGGTGGTGCTCTATGTGAAGGAAAGCATAAAGGCAGCAGAAAAACAATGAATTCAGGGGGGGGGTGGAGGTGCTGTGGGTCACCCACGAGTTGGGTAATAGAGCCACTCTATTCAGACAGGTGGGATCTACTGGCCTCTGGCATGGGGAAGGACTTAGATAAGGAGATGTTAGAGGCAGTTAACAAAATGGCAGAAAAGGAGGAGGTGTTGCTGGTGGTGGACTTACAATCTGCCAGATGTATATTGGAGCCTCCCTGTGGCAGCTTCAGCCAAAAGCAGGGACATTCTGGATTCCCTGCAGGCGGCGTTCTTTAGGCAACTAGTCAGTGAAGCCACTCATGATGGGGCAATATTGGATCTAGTACTTACTAACTAACAGGGACAATGCTGCGGAGATCAAGGTGGTAAGCCATCTGGGGACCAGCGACCATCATACTGGCACTGTAGTGCAGCATGAGAGGGGTGCTGCACTTCCGAGGTGCCATCTTTCAGATGAGACATTAAACCGAGGTCCCATCTGCTTGGATTGGTGGTAGTTCAGGTGGATGTTAAAGATCCCATAGCACTTATCGAAAAGAGTAGGGGAAAGTTTTATTGCAACACAAAATCGTACAACCAAAAACAATGCAACACAAGAACAAAAGTCCATACAATATATAATATAAACAATAAAGCACAAAAGAGAGGAAAAAAAAAGATAAATATAAATATCACTTGAAAGGTTATGTAATAGCAGCATCAGAATCAGTGATCCACGGGATAGCAGTCCAAAGTTCCAGTAACACATCCTTATGTAAGGAGGAAGTTTCAGAAATATAAATGGACTGCAGATCCTTCACTATTTTACATTGGAGGTCAAAAACATACAATCCTTTTGCTGCAAAGTAAACAAACAACATGCCATCCAAATATTCCACTTAATCACTACAAAAATAAGATTCAAAGTATCCCTATGCCAGGCATTCCATTGTGAGGAAAATTCACCATACATAAGGTTAGACTAGGACACATACTGAAACAATGGAACTTCAATCAATCAAAGTCGGACCACCAAGCTTGAATAAAAGAGCAGTCTAGGAATAAATGAGAAATAGTTTCTTGTACTACAATGCACAAAGGCCTAGAACAAAAACAGTCCTGTAACTGCTTATGTTTATGATTAGCTTTAATACCGATACGTTCATGACATGAAAGCCAATGAAAATCCCCACATATGCGCCGGAACTCTCTTGCATCTCAGAAGGGGCAAAAGGGAAGGGAGATACTGGATGGGACATTTTGCAAAAGGCTGCTGCACACTACAGACAGTCAAGAGTAAATTTTTATACAACAATTTATGAGAAGGGGCAACACCATTTGGGTAGTAATTTTCCATTGTTTCAGATGCAGGAACACATGCTTCACATAATGCGGTACTCCAACAGGCAGTCTAAGCACAGACAATGAGTTACTTTGCCATAGATGAAACCAAGCATGACAAGAGTCATAAAACCAAGGTTCCCACCCCTTTTGAGCATTAATCAGTAATGGTCTCAGAGTAGCACTAAAAAAAATGCTTGCAAAAAACCAAAGGAGATTTACCATGAGTAAACCTCCATCAGTAATGGGCAGATACGTAACATTCCTTTTAATAGGGTTCAATCTACTCCCCCAAAAGGCCTGAAAAAATAAAAAGGCCCAAAACACGTGTTTCTAAGACCTTTGGAATAGGAAAAACATAACTTAAATATAGAAAAGTTGGTATCAAATAGGATTTTATCATGAAAACACGCTTCTTCCCCATTTGTCCCTTATTCCAGTGAGCTACTTTATTGGTACCAAGTGCTAATTTTTCCTCCCATTTCACAATGTCAGACTCAGGAACCCCGAACACTATACCCAATATTTTGATAGGGCCTTCAATTAAGGATAAAGGGCCAATATGTCCTAAATGTATCAGGGAAAGACCTAAACTCTTAACCATAATCTAAAACCGCACCTGAAGGTTTCCCAAAATCAGTACAATCATCAAGAGAGTGGGTCACAGAAGCTGTATCCGCCACCAAAAAACACACATCATCCGCATATGCAATAGCTTTATACGGGGCTACAAGGGTTGAACCAGCAATAGCCCTAATATGAGGGTGGAAGTTCAAATGCCTCAATAAAACAGCAAGAAAAAAAGACAAAGAAGTGGGCTTAAAGTACAGCCTTGACGGACACCTCTCCCAATTGGTATCAAAGGGCCTACCAAGCCATTTACAACAGGAACAACAGTAGCCATCCTGTAAAAGGCACAGATGCACTGTATCGTACCTGGGGGCACATGTAGAAAATGCAAAGCTTCCCATAGAAAATGATATCTAACAGAATCAAAAGCTGCTCTTTGATCTACAGAAACAATATAGCCAGAAACACTGTTAGCAAATCCATGAGAAAATAATTCCCCAAGCAAAATTAAGTGATCCGATATGCGTCTGTTGGGAATAGAACAGGATTGTGCTGGATGAATCACTACTTCAGCAATCAACAACAATCTTTTAGTTAAGATTTTCATAAGAACCTTACAATCAGTATTTAATATACCTAAAGGTCGCCAATTTTTGAGTAAACTAATATCACCCTCATTTTTATACATGTATATCAGGGAGCCCTTTGTAAAGTCTAGAGGAATCATTTCCGTAGACAAAAGGGAGTTAAAAACAGACTCGAGTTCTGGCACCAGGTAATCTCTTACAAACTTATAAAGAGCATTTGGAAGACCATCTGGTCCAGGGGACTTATTAACCGGCAAAGAACTAACAGCAAAGATAAGTTCTTATTCAGAAATCTTGGCACAGGCCTGATCTAGACATGCCTGTGAGGGAACAGGCACATCCAGACCAGAAAATAAAAAGGCTAAATCGCCAGCAGCATCTGGAAGAGGAGGAGAAAAAAGAGCCAAGGAATGTTCTGTCACAAGCCTGCATATTTCAGACTGAGTGCTATGAAGGCAGCCCTTCCGATCAGCAAGAACCAATATGGATTTCTGGGCTATCCTGTGAGAATTATTTTCAAATGAACAAATCACGAATTTCTTACCCTGTACCCCAAACTTATGCTGATGATACAATTGACGGGACTGCGGGAATGAAAATGCAACATTTCAGCCTGTATACTATGTATCTGCTGAGAGAGATCCTGACCAGTAGTAGCTGTTACTGTCAATAAGGACTGCAACTGCACCCGCAGTTGTAAGTAACGAAGATAGTCCAGATTACTCTTTTTACGACTGTAATGTTTCAGAAAGGTCACCATACAGTGTTTCGTATCTGCCCACCACTGAATTGGGTCATCACAGCAAATAAAAACAGATTTACGTGCTTGCAAAATATATCCAAAAGACTGTTTAAACTCTATATTTTGTAACATGGAAGTATTAAACTTCCAAATCCCTGGTCCTTTACGTAAAGGCACATAAAATCCCACACCAACAGAGAGCAATTTGAGATCAGAAAAGCCACATGCTGCACCGTAGCAGAAAAAATGGGAAGTGTTTGAGACAGAAAAACAAAATCAATTTGAGTCGCTAATTTGCCTTTCTGAAAAGTGGGAGTATGCTGTTTCGTGAAGGTTAAGTATGCATCACACAGACGTACAGTGCAAACCAGCTTATCTAATTCTTGAGAATCACAAAACAATTTTTGGGTTTTAGAAAAAAGGCCATCTATCATGAACACTTAAACCACAATTAAAATCACCAGAAAGAATAATTTGGAGAGAAGAGTGTAAATTAGGTCGAACCAGAGTGTGCAACTCAATACGTGCAGTTTTAGTTTGTGGGGCATATATATTAATGACCCTGTAAGAAGAAAGCCCTACAACAAAATCTAAAGCCAATACTCGTCCTGGAGAAATATCATGCAATTTGAGCAAACTAAAACCAGGCACATTAATCAAAATACCCAAACCAGAGCACTTGTCCTGGCCTATAGACCAAAACGAGGGCGCTAGAAGCCAGTCTTTTTGTGCTTGGCGTATCTCTACAGTCGTATGAAACATAGTGTCGTGCAATAAAAAAATACCAAAAGGTATAAAAAAAAAAAAAAAAAAAGAGAACACCAACTGACATTTTTGCAAGCGCTTAACACTATCCACGTTAATAGTGTGACACATGAAATATTGCATCAGAATACAGAGAGGGTTATAGAAAACAACAATTTAAGCTATTTTCTTTCCTACTACTGTTTTCCCTTTTAATTTAACTCTGGCCTTATGCTTCTGGGACACGCCGGTACCAATCTGCAATTCAGAGTCAGAAGTACCTTCAGGATGAGAAGAGGTGATGGAAGAGGAGTCAGACTCTCCTTCAACATTATCTGAGATGTCTTGCAGAAGCTCATAATGACTGGATACCGGGATTGGAAAGGATCTCAAAGCTTTAGTGGGGGGGGGGAGGCGTAACCTGTGGACAATTCCTGGAGGACCGGCTGCGAGTAGAGACAGCTGGAACCGTAAGGGGAGGCATATGTTTAGTAGCCAAACAAGTGTCTGAGACAGGGACAGGCACATTGTCAGTCACAGGATTCGGCTTTGTCTGTTCAGAAGAAACCACAGAGGGGGGAACCACTGAAGAGGAAGTAGTCGCTACTTCACCCCTTGAAGATACTACAGACTCAGGCTGAACTGGTATATTTCTAGTTCGGATTCGGGCCTTCTGTGCCTGAGTAATAATAAAATGCTGATCAACCTCGTCCTCATGATACTCCTGATTACGAGCAGTCCATTGACAATTTTGAAAGGTGTGCCCAACCTCCTCACAAAAGTTACACTAACATTCGTTTCGGCAGTGGGCCGCAACATGCCCGAGGTCACCAAAAACATAGCATTTAACTTTGTCACAGACACTGCTAAGATGGGAGGGATCCCCACACCTGTAGCAGGCCTTAGGTTGACCTGGGTTAAAGAGAACCCCCCTATCATGACCAATGAAAAAGGAATTAGGTAGATGTACCGTACCAGATGCAGCAGTATGTAATAAAACTTTAACCTTCCACCCCCCCAGTCCAAATGTTTTCAGTATCTAAGATAGCATCAGGCTGACCAATGAAAGTACAGCATTGTTTAAGCCAGTACAAAACATCAGACATATCAACACCTTCATTTCGAAATAAAATAGTTATGGTCTTATAGGCTGGTTTGGTCAAAGGAATAGCCATAAAAGGGGTCCATAAGGCTATCAGTTTTAACTCTTGGTACTTAGCCCAGAAACGGACCGTCCAGACCACGAGAGGTCTGAAAGCTCACATCAAACGTGGATGCACCAGAAATATGAATTACAGCATAGATTTCATGGGAGAAAAATTTAGGAGAGTTTTTAGAAGCTTGCGTGCAACACAGACCTGATCAGGGGGGTCAGATAGTCCACCCATGTAGGACAGGCGAACGGCATTATGTCGTTTTGCAGGTAGTACAGGAAACTTGAAAAGTGAAGAAAAAGTACGACCTTGTCCATCTCCTGCAGGGCGGTGCAGCTGCGGTCCCACTATAGTCAGCTCGGGTAAAGGATCAAAAAGTAGAAGGCAGTCGTGTTCTTGGGAGCTGAAGGACAGGGTGCTGTGTCAAGTTCAATTCCTGTGTTAACAACAAAGGATCTGAAACGGGCACAGTGCAACACGACGCAAGCTGCAGTTCAGGGAAGTCCTCTGGTTGGGGACAGCTGATCGGGGAAGAGCCCGAGATCCACCGCCCACCCGCCGATTCCTGAACCCAGCCAGCTCCTGTCAAAGTGATTTCAACAGACCAGGTAGGCAAATTAGAAGAAACAGCAGCTTGTGGGGTAACAGTTTTAGTAGAAGGCAAGTCAACAGAAGAGACAGTAGGTGTACTCACGGTAGAGGAATGTGCAACAGGAACATTAACTCCAGACTGCTCCTGATACGGAGCTTCAGTGGCGTGCAAGATCGCCTCCACTCCCTCACGCTGTACACAAACTTCCTTAGCAACAACGCTAGAGCTACCGGCGCGCAGCAGCTGAAGTTCTCGCTGCAGTGTCATTCTGGTAACTGCAAATTTGCATTACTCCATGTCTAATCATCTGCGTAGCTCGTTCTCTGCCGGTGTAGTATGTTCAGGAGCAGATGAAGGAGAATCCTTCCCTTACTCAAATCAAAATCAAGCAGTTCAGAGTCAACCTTTAACAACATCTCCTCAGGTTCCAACACAGCAGCCGCCTGCTGAAAAGTTAAGTCAGAAATCTCTTCATCTTGTAATGCATCATTGCCAATTTTAGCAGAGGTCTCCAACAAGACAGACATGGGAGCAGAGACCAAGTCACCCACCTCCATAGCTTCCTCCACAGCTACCTCAGCAGTGGCCGCCATCTTGGACAGAGGTTCCCCCACAGGAGAGTAGGGGAATTTCCCCTGTGCTCTGGCCAAATTTCTCTCATTCACTAAAAATACCACCAACAGCTTAATCTGGTTCAAGGTCAGTTGGCATTCATCTGTATCCCCCTCCCCCGGGTCGTGCCTGAAAATAGGCAGGATTTGTCTAGCGCACTTACCCGGTCAACAAAAACTAAATAAATAAATACAGTGTGGTTCAACATAAGAACAGCTGCGTAATCTAATGACATAAGTCCTGGACTTCATAAGGGCTGATTTTACAAAGATGGGTGAATGTCTCAGGAATTACCTGGAGGGGGTTGGGGAGGACAAGTGGACCAGACTAAAAGAGGGCATAGTGAAGGAAGAAAAAATTACTCACCTAAGTAATGTTGTTTCTTCTAATGGAGTCTTGCTATATTATGACATAAGCAGTGAGTCCCAACCTTCGAACTGCTCCGGAGGTGAAAGTTAACTTTCCATGCCAGGCATGGAACCTTGAGCGCGAGCTCGGTTGAAAACTCTGTCTGTTGTTCTTCAAACTCAAACTGTCAGATCTTTACAAGCAAAACTCACTAAGGTTCTGTGTGGAAGCCGTAAACCTACACTAGCCCACTGGCTACTAAATACAAGAACACATTTTTCTTGGTCCCAAAACAAAGACTCAAGTCAGGGGATCCAAGAAAGAAAAATTAAAACATAACACCCAAACACCCCAAAAAGAAGGGGTGAAAAATAAGGTGGGCATCTACTAAGTGCCAACACTACACTGCCCACCCACATCCCAAAAGTAGAGGTTCTGAGAGGGGCAGGCAGGGGAGGTCATAATATAGCAAGACTCCATTAGAAGAAACAACATTACTAAGGTGAGTAATTTTTTCTTCAAACAACATGAAGTCTTGCTATATTATGACATATGCAAACTACACAGCAGTACCTCCATGGAGGAGGGACAGAACCTACTTTGGAAATAGGCTCTGAAGCGCAGCTGTGCCAAACCGAGCATCACTCCTAGCCTGGATGTCCAGGGAGTAATGCTTGGTAAAAGTGTGAACTGTTTTCCAGGTAGCTGCTTGACATATCTCTAGGATAGGGATGTCCCTGGCAGCAGCCAGAGACGCAGCTGTACCTCTGGTAAAGTGAGCCCTCAGGCCTAAGGAGGAACCTTACCCAGTTTTTCATAGCAAAATTGGATACAAGAGACAATCCACCTGGCAATGGATCTTTTAGTGGCAGGTTTCCCTTTACCAACCTCACCATAAGTGAGGAACAGTTGGAAGGAGCCAAACCTGTGACCCTTGGTACGTTCTATGTAGTAACTAAGGGCTCTTTTGACATCCAAACTGTGTAATCTCCTCTCGCCAGAGGAGGAATGGTCAGTGAAATACACAGGACGAGACATGGACTGGTTAAGGGGGAAGTCTGAAACCACCTTAGGCAAAAACTTCCTGTTAGTCCTGAGGACCACCTTATCTCTGTGAAAGGAGATAAAATCGGGCTCCACTGACAATGCTTGCAATTCACTTATGCGCCTGGCAGAAGTGATGGCTACCAAAAACACAGTTTTCCAAGTCAAGTACTTAAGCTCTGCTGAAGACAATGGCTCAAAAGGGGGTTGCATAAGCTGGGCAATGCAAATGTTAAGATTCCAAGCAGGGGCAGGGTCCCTGAATGGAGGGTTGGTATGAAGCAACCCCTTGAAAAACTTGGAGAATACAGGATGAGCTGAAAAAGAAGAGGGTTTACCTGCTGATAAGAAAGCAGACACGGCTGCCAGGTGCACTTTAGGGTAGCTGGTCTCAGCTAGCAATTCAAATGCACCAAATAATCTAGGATTGTGGGCAAGTCAGCAGATTCTGGGGAATATGCTTCCAGAGCACCATATGGAAAATCTCTTCCATTTGGAATTATAAGTAGCCCTGGTGGATGGCTTCCTAGAAGCCTTCAATATATTCAATACACCTTGGGAGAGGTGTAAGTCAGCAAACTCTAACTCTTCAAGAGCCAGGCCTTGAGATTGAGAGATTTGAGGTTCGGATACCAAACTCTCCCCTGGGCACAGGATAACAGGTTGCGATTCCTGGGAAGACACAGGGGAAGGTGGACTGCTAAGGACATAAGGAGTTGGTACCAGGGCTGTCTGGCCCAATCTGGAGCGATCAGGATCATCTTGCAGGGTTGAGATCTGATTTTGACTAGCACCTTGAACAGGAGAGGGAAGGGGGGGGGAAAAGCATAGAGGAACTTCCCTTCCCAACTGAGAAGGAAGGAAGGCATCCAGAGGGACAGAGCCCAACACTGGGGGCCTGCAACAAAAAAGGGGAAGTTGGTGATTGTCTGGGGCTGCAAAAAGATCTATCTGCGGGGTGCCCCATCTGGCAAATACTACCTCCAGTATTAGGGGATCCAGAGCCCATTCATGATGGCCCTGGGAAATCCTGCTGAGAGCATCTGCCAGGACATTGTCCTTGCCTGGGAGGTGAACTGCCATAAGGGTTCAGTGCACAAGGCAGTAGACAGAGTGCCTCCTTGCTTGATGTACCACATTGTAGTGGTGTTGTCTGTTCTGACCTGTACCACTTTGTTCTGAACAGATGTGGAAAAACTTGAAGTGCTAGAAAAACTGCTCTGAGTTCCAACAGATTGATGTGGAGCAGAGATTCCTGTGGGACCACAATCCCTGGGTAGTGAGGTCGCCCATGTGAGCCTCCACCCAGAGGGATGCATCTGTAGTAGAGGGTTAAGAGTGAGACTGGGGGTGAAGGGCACCCTGTCTCAGATTGCTCTGGTCCTGCCACCACTGAAGGGCCTGGATCAGAGTTCGAGTCACTGGGATCAATTTGGTTAGAGGGTCTCTCCTTTGAGACCAAAAGGCTCTCAAATGGAACTGGACGTCCCTCATCTGAAATCTTGCTCCCTGCACTACTGCTGTAGAAGCAGCCATGTGCCCCAGGAGCTGTAGAAAATGCTTTGCTGGTCGAGAGACCTATAGGGTGAAAGAGGAGGCCAGAGAGATCAGGGTCCTTGCTCTTTCCAGAGGAAGGAAGGCTCTGGCCTGTTTTGTGTTCAGTTCTGCACCTATGAAGGTGAGAAGCTGGACAGGCTCTAGGACTGACTTTGGGAGACTGAGAAGGAAACCTAGAGATGTGAGCAGTTGCTGAGTTACCTGAAGGTGTAGTTTGACCTGGTCTGGAGACTGGCCTACTATGAGCCAGTCGTCCAGATAAGGAAAGATGGCAATCTTTTGCTTTCTTAAGTGGGCAACTACTACTGCCAGGCATTTTGTGAATACCCTCGGGGCCGAGGTGAGGCCGAAGGGCATTGCTCTGAACTGGTAATGGCCTGAGGGTAGTTCGAATCTGAGGTACTTTCAATGGGAGCTTCTGATAAGAACATGGAAGTAAGCATCCTTGAGGTCCAGGGGCGCTAGCCAGTCCCTGGCCTTAGAAGGTAAAATAATTCCCAGAGTCACCATTTTGAATTTTGGTTTTAAAAGGTGCTTGTTTAGGTATCTGAGATCTAGGATGGGCCGCCATTCTCCTGTCTTTTTTGGGGTAAGGAAGTACCTGGAGTACAACCCTTTGCCCTGGTGTAGGGGTGGAACCCTCTCCACAGCTCTGAGAGCCAGGAGGGTAGAAACTTCTGTTTCTAAGGCAAGAGCCTCTGATGGATTTGCAGGTGGAAAGGACCTGGCTCTCATCTTTGGAAACTTTTTGAAGCCGAGAACCAGTCCCTGGCTTACTACTTCCAGGACCCACTTGTCTGATGTTAAAGACCTCCAGTCCTGGACAAAGTAAGCCAGCCTGCCCCCTACCGGTAGTGGAGAATCGGCCCTGGCCACCCCATCAGGGAGCCTGCTTGGCAGGGGCTTTGGGCTGAGGGGTAGAAGTGGGCTTACTTGTACCCAGTCTGCCTCTCCCTCTAAAGAACCCCCTCTGGGCATAAGCAGAAGAGGAGGCCTGGGCTTGGTAAAAAGGCCTATGAAAAGGCCTGCCCCTGCCCCTGAGATGCTGCCTTTGAGGAGTGGCTTGCCTTTCTTTGGCCTGTGCACTCCTATAGGTGGTCCTATATTCATCCATTTTCTTCATATAATTCTCTGTCTGCTCCCCAAACAGAGAACTGCCCACAACTGGAAAATCCATAGCCTCAGACTGGGTATCCTGTGACAGGGTAGTACATCTGAGCCAAGCCATTCTGCGAAGTGCCACAGATGTAGCCATGACCCTTGATGACACATCATTAGAGTCTACTGCAGCATGAAATTGCACCTTGGATGCCTCAATACCATCCGCAGCCACCTGCTCCAGCTCCCTGGCAAGCTGGTCAGGGACTTGTTTCGCTAGGGCCAGCACAGTATCCCATCTGGACTTCTGGTACCTAGCAGCATAAGCCATATAATTTGCCTGTCTGAGTCCTAAAGATGCTGCCATGTATTGTTTCTTTGCCATGGCATCCATCCTCCTAGAGTCCTTTTCAGGAGGGTGCAAGGCTAGAGGAATATTTGCTTTGTCACAGACTGCAGCCTGCACTGTCCCCACATGGCTGCATTGCTGAGTGAGGAACTCCGTATCAGAGCCTGAAAGCCTCTTGTCCATCCTTTTATCAACAGGGAGGATGGAGTGAGGAGTTTTTAGAATTTTTACTGTCTGTTTCCTAAAAGATTTATGCAAGGGAATAGAGAGTCTCCTAGACTCTGGAATATCCATCATTTCTACATAATCAGGCTCCTCTTGGTCATCAACAGCTTCCTCAACAGGGAGTTGGAGAGTTTCAGCAACTTTCTTATAGAACATAAAATGAGAAGGGGACTCAGATAGCCTGGTGGGGGGGGGGGAAACCCCTGACGGTCTGTCTGGAGAGATGTCCGGTTCAATGGACACATCTAGACCTTCCAAATCACATTCACTATCCTCATACTCCTCCTCCCCTTCCTCCGGTTCATAAAAATCCTCAAAATCAAAATCTTGAACCAGTGGAACCAGCCGAACCGAGCGCTTCCCTGATGGTGCCGGTTCAGATGGAACCGGGGAAAGTGACTGGACAATTTAAACTGCTTTAGCCATTTCCTCAGCGGTTGGAGAAAGAACTTCTGGCTCCAAACTAGCTGACTTTCTAGTCCTTTTAGTTGGAACCGGCTCCTCAGAGCTGGCTCTTCGTTCGCCCAAGGAAGCATCGCCCTGGTCAGAGGGCACTCCCTCCGGTTCGGCTGAAACCGAACCGGGCTGGCCATCCAGGTCAGCGGACTTTTTGGCCTCCCTTTCCCTGAGCCTACCAACTCTCTCTTCCACGGTGGCAGCAGGAAAATTCTTACAAATTTGGCAGTCTGCATTGAGGTGGTCAAACCCCAGACAATATACACAGGTGGTGTGTGTGGGTCAGCCTTAGCAAAGGCTTCCCCACAGACACCACAGTGTTGAAACCCAGTGGGCCTGGTTTTTCTTTTGGGTTTCTCAGACATAGTGCCAGCTAACCAAACTTGCCCGTTAGTGGCAATCATAAACAAAGACTCCTTATCGGTTCCCAGCCGTGTCACGGGCCGTGGAAAAAACCGTAATGAAATCCGTTTTTAGAACCGATAAGAACCGGGAACCGCACTCTAAAGGACTAGAAAGTTTTGAAAAACAACCTGATCGGTTCAAACCGAACCGAAAACACGTTTACAAGTTCCACACAGAAAAAATAAATGTAGCCTATCTATTACTTACGATACCACAGACAGAGCTTGAACCGACTGGTTGCGGTTTAATTTCCCGTCAAGAAACCAAAAATAAGACTTTTAACCAACAAGCGAACCGAGCAGAAGGAGAAATCTCCCGGGCGACTGTTCAATAGGCGAATAAAGAATCTGACAGTTTGAGTTTGAAGAACAACAGAGAGTTTTCAACCGAGCTCGCGCTCAAGGTTCCATGCCTGGCATGGAAAGTTAACTCTTTCATCTCCGGAGCAGTTCGAAGGTTGGGACTCACTGCATATGTCATAATATAGCAAGACTTCATGTTGTTTGAACAAACCTCTGTGTCATGTATGTAAGCAAAAGTAAAAGAAAGAGGAAGCCACTATTGTGCTCAAAAGAGGTAACAGAACAGTTAAAGGCTAAAAAAGCAGCCTTCAGAAGGTATAAGGTGACCCAGAGAAAGGAGAATACAGAAGTGTATCTGGGGAAAATAGAAGGAAGCAGGCAAAGCAGTAAGGACAACAAAGGCACAAACAGAGGAAAGAACAGCTCAGGGAGCATCAACAGGGGACAAGACATGTTTTAGGTACTGTATGTTAGTGAGAAGAGGAAAACAAAGGGAGGGGTAAAAGGTTGAAGAGGGAGGATGCGACTACTACACAAGGAGTTCAAAAGGCGGCAAACATCTTGAATAAATACTTCTGCTCCGTATTTACAGTAGAAGGGGAGGGGGAGAGGCCAGGAGCAAGGTTCCAGGAGCTCTGATGGGAGGGAATCAGACACTAGTCTGTTTTCTGAGGAGAAAGTCCAGACAGCACTCGCTAACCTGAAAGTGGACAAAGCTATGGAACCAGACAGGGTACATCCAAGGGTGCTGAGGGAACTCAGGGAGGTGATGGCTGCACCTCTGTCAGACCTATTTAACAGATCGCTGGAGACCAGAGTGGTCCATAGGAACTGGAGAAGGGCAGAGGTAGTCCCTCTTCACAAAAGTGGTAGCAGGGAAGAGGTGGGCAATTACAGGCCCGTCAGCCTGACATCGGTGGTGGGCAAGTTAACAGAAACACTACTCTAAGAAAGGATTGTGGAATATCTGGAATCTAATGGTCTACAAGATCCGAAGCAGCATGGTTTCACTGAGGTGGGGGAGGTCATGCCAAAAAAATCTGATGAATCAGGGAGGAGCAGTGGACGTGGCCGACCTGGATTTCAGCAACGCTTTCAAGGTTTTATATGATAAGGGCAAATCATTAAGAGTGAACCCAGAATCACAAGGCACAAAGGGTGAAACTGGAACACCGACTTTTTATTTTTTTGCAGGGGACTTTGCCGCCACCCCCTTACTATTATAACTAACTCTGAGGTCATAGCACCTCGAGGAAGGGGTCAAACTTTTACAGCCATTCTGGTTTCGCCCTTTTTGCATCACGATTTCAGGTGTCGGCATTTTTGTTTTCGCCCAAATCACTGTCCACCGGCTTTCAACACCGTCCCACATAAGAGGCCAGTTAGCAACTTGGGGTGGGTAATAAGGTGGTAACCTGGGTAAAAAACGGTTAGGGGGTAGGACGCAGAGGGCAGTGGTAAACGGAGTTCGCTCCAAGGAAGGGAGATTGACCACTGGGGTAATCATGGATTAGTGCTGGGACTGGTCCTCTTCAATATCTTCATGAGTGTCATGGCGGAGGAGGAAGGAAAGGTCTGCCTCTTTGCAGATGACATCAAGGTCTGCAACAGAGTGGACACGCCGGGGGGGGGCATCGAAAGGATGGGTAAGGATCTGAAAATACTGGAGGAGTGGGTCAAGGGTATGGCAGCTAGGTTTAATGCAAAAAAGTGCAAAATACTGCAGTTGGGCCATAGGAACCTGGGGGGTGGCGCACAAAATGGGAGGAGTGATACTGACAAAGACCAAGCAGGAAAGAAACCAAGGATAATAATATTGGATGACCTAAAGGTGGCCAGGCAGTGTGACAAGCAAGGACAGTGCTAGATAGGATAAAAAGGGAAAAAAGTTGCAGCCTACCAGAAATGATCCACTTTCCACTTGACAGTGGGTCCATAGTGGCACACCTGGTCTGTAACTATAGGTGAAAGATAAAAAGCGAACAACAGTATTTTTTTCTTGACAAGTTTTAGCTACTGTACTGATGAAATTTATACTTTCGATTAGGTTTTGACCCAGCTGTTTCTCATTTTAACCCATATTTTATTTACACCAGTGGGTTGAATTTAACCCATGTTTTAAAACCCCTAGCCAGGCCGGCTCCGTGGTGCCAGAGCAATAGGGGATTGCCTGGTACGCTGGAGGCGCGGGTTCACACCCTGAGCCCGGGACGACAGGAGCAGAGACTGACAGAGAGGGTTCAGAGCATCCTTGGATGCTCTCCTCCCAGGGGGGTGGGAGGGCACGAGTTTACACTGTTCTGGAGTGACTCCCTGCGGCCCACTGGGACCACGCATGTTGAGGCATGGGTGGCACCGCGCCGCCTGTGCATGCTGCCATGGATACTGCAGTGGGCAGCTGCATAATGGGTGGGAGGGCGGGCAAAACACTGAAAATGGCGCCTCACTGACCGGATGACTGCTGCCAGCCTCCATGTGTGTGCATAAAGCCCGGAGGAAGTCAAAGCTGATCCCCGTTGGCCCCTGTGAGGACTGAAGTGCACATAGAAAGTCTCCTCAGTCGTGAGCAGAGGATGCCCTCCCAGCCAGAAAGGATACATCGGTCGGCACGGGATGCTGGCAGTTGTGGGACAGCGGGATGGCAACGGGGGATGCAAGGAAGTAGTGGAGACCTAGGCCACCTTAAGGAGTAGCTGGCCACGGAGGGCTGGGGATAAAAAGATCAAGCAAAAAACAAACAAACAAAAAAAACTCTAGCCATGTTACTGATGACACGGCAGTCAGAAGGGCTAGTGGCATGCTGAGGTGCAAAGGCAGGGGTATCATCAGCAGGAAGAGGAAGGTGGTGCTGCCCCTAAATAGATCACTGTTTAGACCTCACCTGGAGAGACTACTTCTCATGGAGGACATATACACAGTGGAGGCAGTCCAGAGGAGAGCTACCAAAATGGTGCGGGGTCAACATCAGAAGACCTACGAGGAGAGGCTTAAGGAGCTAAATATGTACACCCTGGAAGAGAGGAGAGGAGGGTGAGGGATATGATAGAGACCTGTGAATATTTCACTGGGGTTAATAAACTACAGGAGAGGGATATTTTAACCAGATGGGGAGGGCTCCTTATACCCCCTGCTGCACGACTTTGAGTCCTGCCTAATGATGTCATCAGGAGGTGGAGTCCAGACATTATGAAGCCCGGAGACCAGCTTAGGAGAGAGAAGGGGTATTTTCCAGAGAAAGAGGTGCTCTAGAACAAGGGGATATTCATGAAGCTGGAAGGAGATAAATTCAGGAGTGATGTGAGGCACTATTTCTTCATGGAAACGGTGGTGGATGCCGGGAACAGCCTTCTAACAGAGGCAGCGGGGGCAAGAACAGTGGTGGAGTTCAAAAATGCCTGGGACACGCACAAGGGAATCACAGGGGTAAGGAAGGGAGGGGAAGAGATGGTGCCGTAGATCAACAGCAAATCTGCAGCAATAAATGTAGGGTTAAAAAAAAAAAAAGACTGGGCAG
This sequence comes from Neoceratodus forsteri, assembly GCA_016271365.2. Taxonomy (NCBI): domain Eukaryota; kingdom Metazoa; phylum Chordata; order Ceratodontiformes; family Ceratodontidae; genus Neoceratodus; species Neoceratodus forsteri. Next base: position 49,150,773 of record JADMNL010000025.1, read on the forward strand.
GCCTAGCAGCCCTCATCTGTCATCACATTCAATGTTTCTATGTCTTGTTCTGTCTTTGTTTTTATGTGAGTTTTACTGTATTTTTAAGCAGTGCTATTTATCGTGTTTTATGTTACTTTTCTATTTTATGTAAAGTGCTCTGAGACTGCTCGACAGCGCAGAGGTAGGGTTATCCATCACAACGCTGGTGACCTGGGTTCAGGAAGAAGCCCCGGATGCTAGAGGGCTAGCAGGGGAGAAAGGGGAGTGAGAGACCCACAGGAAGCTTGTCCCGTCCAGGGAGGACGGCTGACTGTGTCGCTGCACAAGTGCCCTCCTGTGCAAGTATGGGAGCCACAGTTGTGTGTGGCCAGCAGAGGGTGGAGGGAGTCAGTCGGCTTGTTCATGCGTTAGCCTGCGTGGGGAGCCTGATTTCATGTGGCCAGCGCAGGGGCAAGGGAGTCGGTTACCTTTGTTCATGTATGTTGTGTGCATGTGCGGGAGCCACAGTTTCATGCTGCTGGCAGAGGGGGTCAGGAAGTCCATCAGCTTGTGCACACAAGTTGTGTGGCCAGCACAGAGGTGGGGGAGTCTGTCAGCTTGCACACACATGCTGGGTGTATGCATGCAAGAGCGTTCACACTGCCAAATCCGAGGAGGGACAGAAAGGAAAATCCTGGCCTGGACGCAGAATGACACCAATGTCTCACAGGCACAGTACCCACAGATCAGGCTCTGCTCCACAAGCATTCAGTCACCACCAGGGCCAGTCCCTGTGACCTCACCATGGGGTGTGCACCATGATGGACAGGTAAGTTCTGGGGAAAGAGGGTTGATGGGGCTAGCGAAGCTGGTAAATAGGGGTATGGGCCAAAGCTGAAGGCACAAACAGTAATTAGAAATTATATACATAATGCACCGAGTTGGGTGCTTTACTAAAATTAAAACCTAGCCAAACACAAATTAAGTCATATTGATTATTTTTAAAAAGATTATAGACTGAGATAAGTTTAAAAAAAAAAAAAAAAAAAATGGCCTCACCATGCCTTTAGATCTTCTGGTTCCTGAACTGCCCAAAGTCCAACAGAGTTATGTGACTTACCTGAACCCCCACAGCAAAGATAGTATGCTAGGGGTTGAAACAGGAAGCTTAAAGGTGAAATGCTGCTACCGGTATTCAGATACCTGTGATGCAACCAGCACTATAAATACCCATGTGCCCAAAACACCACAATTTTTGAACAGACATTTTATTTTTTAATTTTTTAGTTCAAGGTATCAAGGAGCGATGATCCTATTAGCCTAACAGAGCATGAGGATGCGTTGGCATGCACAATGAAGACTAACAATGAGGAAACTCCTGCTAATGTTAGTGTCTCAGCCTTGCTGCCGCTCACAGATCCCTTTGTTTTTTTTTCTTTAACTACTCTGCTCAGATAAGGAAGATCACAATCACATATGACAACTTAGAGGGGCAAAAATCCCCAACAAGGATGGCAGCATGAACTTGAGTTGTGTACTTATCTTTATATTTGTGGGCAAACATGGAAAAAGTGTCAATGCAAATTACTTTCCCTTTCGTTTTAAAATGTTATAAAATGTTTTGACTGCTAAGCAAGTATTACAATATAAATATGCTCTCTTAAACGCAGCTGCAAGACATGTTAACTCAAACTGTGCTATTCTTGTTAACATTAGGTTTCATTAACTTCATTTAACAGAACAGTATAGCAGCTTCAATACACTGTAATTTATTAGACTGCATTAATGTGCTCAGTAATTAGAGCTCATGATCCTGACTGCAAATCAGTTACCCCTTTCAAGTGCATAGCACTCTAAAGTGTCTAAAATTATATAGTAAACACAGCACATATTTAAGAGGAGTCGGCTGTAGCATAAACATGCATAGCTTGCCATTTTGTGTGTTTTGGTTATTTCTTTTCTGGCCACTCAACCCCACTTTAGTCCAGACCAACCCCTGTAAAACTTCTGTTGTGCAGTTAACTTCCTGTCAGATTCACTGCTGTAGATAAAGTGATTTACGAGGCAAAACTACACCCCCCCCCTCGTGCCCATCTTAACTCTGTTCCAATTTGCTGTCAAAACCCTTTAAGGTGGCACACTGGACCAGGTCAGTATGTTTCCTTACCTTGGCCTGGAACTGGATAACACCTCAAAGAGAACCTTTCTCGTTTTTATGTTTGCTTGCACGCATGTGCAAGAAACATAGTACCACCATTCGCGTTTTCGTAGGGGTGACACCCCCACTTCTAACGCCCTGATCGTTTCTGCAGGTGTGGCAGCAGGGCACCAATGAATGTCTGAGCTGTCTAGGACAGCAGTTCAGATGCAGTGGTGTACAGCTGAAAGAGAAAGACTGCTACAATCAGCGGTGGTAACGTGTAGGCAATTTGCATACTGCCATGCCGTCAGTAGTATGCAAACTGCCTACCGTCACCCCTGCAACGTCGATCTCTTTCAGCTGTCGTCACATCTCCCCATAATGCGCCCCATTTGTTGTGTGCTGAGGTGCCCAATCCCCCTTGCATGCACACCCCCAGCAAACTGTATGTCCAATAGGCGTGCCCAATCCCCGTCGACTACAGTGCCCCCAAAAGCAAACTTCAAGATCGACACTGGGGCCCACCCCAGCATGGCAAAAGTCCCGTCATGTGCTCTCCCACACACTGTATGACCAACAGGGTGCCCAATCCCCGTTAGCTCACTGCTCCCCAAACAAACTTCCAGGTGCCACGCTGGGGAGCCCACCCAAGCATGGCAAAAGTCCGCATCGTCTTTTTTTTTTTAAACCCTGTAACAAAAGCGGTCCCTTGTTGACTCTCTTGCCCCCCAACCTGCACCCACATCTAAGCACCCCACCTCCCACCCGCATACTTACTTCCAGAGCTCCGGCGCGATTATCTTCAGTGGACCGAACACGCCTGTACTCTTCAAAGCCGACCGTGAACTGAAGAAATGCCGCTAAGCTGTATAATGGCATAAATAGGGTTTTTTTCAACTTTGGTTCATACCTCGGTCATTTTTTTGAATTTTTGCACCAGATTTTCAACATGGGGTTCTTGGTATCCCTTTTCTGATGAATTCAGTCCCTGTCATCTGTTTATTCAGTCCGGAAAGGTGATTTCGCGGTCACTGTGCGGAACCACCTTTCGGGACGAATAAAGAACAGTGTCACAGTTCATGAGGTAGGCCCCCAAAAACCCTATGTTGAAAATTTAGTGAAAAAATTCCCAAAATGACTGTTTTACAAGCGTGCGTTGCGCAGTTCTTATGCATGATCGCAACTTCAAGAATTAATATTTTCACTTCAGATTTTCACCATTTATTTATTTATAATTTTGGTGACCGGGTATGCCCACTGAGACCATACTGGTCCCTTTTCAGAGGCGACCCGGGGTTAGTTACATGCAACAGTAAAATGAAGAGTAGTAACAATTCAGGGAAATTGAGCAATACAGACATTACAATCAGGACATATTTGTACAATCACAGGCAGTTTAGGTACAGTTGAGGGTAACATGAAGGGTAAAAAGGTTTCACAAGAATGACAGTTACACGGTGTATGGGATAAATTTATAATTTACAATTACAAGTGTTTCAATCAGTGAGAAAGTTCCAAAGAATGAGAGAACAGCATGTTGGGCAGCTGACAATAGTTTCAAGGTAGTCTACTATACCTATCCTCAGCAGAGGCATGCACAGAGGCTTAGCCCTAGCAGGTGCTACATGAGGCCTTTTTTAAAGCCCCCAAGGGAGCTGCAGTCTTGAAGATTGTTAGGAAGGCCATTCCAGAGGGACAGAATGAAAGTTGCGAAAGACTGAAGACCTTGTCATGTTCGGACTCTAGGGACGTGGAGGAGTCGATCCAACATTGCCATTTTACCACACCTTCTTATGAACAGTACAGTTGTCATTGTTCACATCTCACACAAAATGTGTTTTCGCACATGTAGCGCACAATGGTGTGGTCAGTGTGCGAAATCAATGTTAGGGACAGATTAAGAAAATCAGTGACACTGTTAATGAGCAAAGGTCTTAAAATGGCTATGTTGAAAATCTGGTGACAAAAGTCCATAAAATGACTGTGTTACGAGTGTGCATTGCACAGTTTTCGTGCACCCTCGTAAGTTCACGAATTTGTAATATTTTCAGTCCAGATTTTCAACATTGGCATTTTTCCACACCTCCTTTTGAACAGTACAGCTGTCATTTTTTCACACCCTGGCTGAAATGTGATTTCGCACTTCCGGCACAGAATAGCACGGTCGCTGTGGAAAATCAGTGTTCGGGACACATTAAGAAAATCACAGTGACATTGTTCACGAGCGGAGGTCCCAAAATGCCTGTGTTGAAAATCTGCTGTAAAAAATCCCCAAACTAATTATATTATGGGAGTATGTTGCGCAGTTTCTACGTAAGCTCGTGCCTTTATCAGTTTTTTTATATTTTCTCTCCAGATTTTCAACACTGCCATTTTTTAAACCTCCTCATGAACAGTACAGCTGTAATTTTTCACATCCTGTTTGATATGTGTTTTCACACCTGTGGCACAGTCGCTGTGCAAAAATCACCTTTCGGCTAACGAACTGATAGTGTCACTGTTCATGCAGTGGGGTCACAAAAAGCCCATGTTGAAAATAGAGTAAAAATACCAAGAAATGCCCAGGGCGTTAGGGTTTTCATCCATAATGCCCTACCCTGTAGGGACTGATCAGCATCAGGGGTGTGACTTGGGACTGTCAACAGTAATGCTCATGCCATTCCACCCCCACCCTGTAGCCAGTGACAAGCATCAAGGTGCGCCTAGGACCCTCTGGCCCCAGAGTTCACCCCATTCTCCTATACTGCACCCATTTCAGCGCGTTTCCTTATGGAATGAGGTGAATGTAAAGCCCAAACACCCCAAGGCACACCTCGACACTTGTCAGTGCCTGCAGTTTAGGGTGAGGTGAAATGTCGTGACCGTCATGGGCGACGACCCAAAGCCTGTCCATCTCTGCAGGGTGGGGGTGGAGTTGACGTCAGTTCATTACTTCACTGCCATTCTTATACTGCATCTGTCCAACTCCTGCACTTCCACTGCTAATGCCAGCAAGCAAACATTTGGCATTGACAAATGCTTGTTTTGAATACACCTACAACAACAAAGTAGAAGTTCTCTTACCTCAGTGGGAGTTCCTCTGTGAAGGGAAGGGATCGTAATTTGCTCCAGAGGAGCTAGCTGCAAGATCCCTTTCCACTTCCTTCCAGCCCGCACTGCCCCACGCTACCGCATTTTAAGACATCTGTACAGGAAGAGCGCAGGGACGTTTCTCCAGTAAAGTCTAGAGAGCATTATTTTAAAACACTGTTTTTTGCCGTTTAAGTGGACATTCAGTGAAACTGGAGCACAGACCAACTAACCAAGGCTCTTGTTAGAGGACCCCTAGCTCAAATTTTATCTAATGTCCACTTAACAGCAAAAAACAGCTTTTGAAAATGACACTCCATAGACTTTAATGGAGCATGCCCCTGTGCTCTCCTTATGCAGACGTCACAAAATGTCAGTGCGCAGGGCTGAGCGGGCTAGGAGGAAGTGGAAAGGGACTGAGCGGCTAGCCCCTCGGGCGCAAATTATGATCCCTTCCTTTCCTGGGGGGCTGTTTAAAAAATTAAAGTGCTACAGAGGAACTTCCGTTGAGGTAAGGGAGCTTCCTTTTTGCTGTCTGACTATCGAGAAGGTTCACTTTAACTTACAGATCACACACAGCCTGGTAAGGGTAGTCAACCAGTGATCTGGTACACTTTACGCTAATAAAGCTAATGTCACTTTGACAGCTAAAAAAGCTGTAATACTTAGTTTTATCATGCCAGTTACAGAATATAGCTTATCAATGTATTCTGGATCCTGCAGAAGAATCATGCAAATGGTAAGCATTCTTGGGAACAGGGTATGTAGGTTTGCCCAGGAATAACCAGGGCCTCACCATACCTGCTCTCTTTACAAGCACGCTAACTGGCTTAATTTAAGTTGAAGGATTCAACTTTCTCCGGGTTGTTGGGCCTGGAAAACATGGAATGCTACTGTTCTTCTCATGTTTTTGAAATCGCTATCAGGCGAGTGTAATGATACCTCTACCACTGTGATTATGCATTCTTGTGACAATCTGGCTTTTACACCTCCATTCTGTAGAACTAATGCTGGTCAGGGCTTTCTTTTGTGTGGATCCCACTTCCCAATAAGGTATAAAAAGCACAATCATATAGTCAATTCATTATCCACTTTAGATCTTAGAGTCTCACAACCAGTGTAACCGTATTATGATCTTATTTTAACGTTAATGTTTTGACAATTCTGTTGATGCTTTGTATAGTGGTTATCACTGTACTATGTATTGTTAATTTATGTATATTATGTATACACCTGACTACTGTCGCTTGTAAGAACAGGCACGTGAGTCCATGGGCCTTTGTCTTTTTTTTACTAAATTGAATTGATCTTTTACTTTGCAGCTCTTCAATCTCCATAGGTGTCTTCACTGCACACCGTATTACATGAACTCTGAAAGAAGAATGGCCCTTGGCTGATATGGGCAAAGACTCTAAAAACATGACCACCAAGGCCTGCAGTCAAGCTACAGAATACACAGGCCACTCTAAGAAACAGGATCCTGCATTCCACATCCTAGTTAACGATTTCCACATAAATAAGTCTCTTCTCACTTACTTCCCAACTGACACAAGAATAAAGGCCTGAGCTCACTTGGCTAAAACAAGCCTGTACATCTCCTGAAGGAGACCCAGTAAGTGTTGAACACCGCTGCCTGAAGAGCACTTAGGTTTCTTTCCGCCTCAGCAAGGAATTCTGTTGCAGTGCAGAATGCATCATACATCAGTGTCATGATGCAAGTTTTTTTTATCCAGCAAGAAAGCAAATCATTTAGACAGGTTCAGTGCACTGTCACACAGCTGGCAGGCACCAACACCCACCTAGATTTTTTGCCACAATTCATTTCCACAGGGGTTAAATAATTCATTTACTGATAATTTCTCTATTTCAGATGTAAATCTTTTAAATTTCCATGTCAGAATACTGTAATTATGGTGCTTTGCACAATACAGCATGAATAGCTTTCTGAATGCCTGTAAATAGGTAGATACAGCTTACTCAAAATCTCATTCCAGTATATCCTTAAAAAAATGTTTATCAAGGAGGTACAGCAGACAAGCTTTCATTGCAGTCTCTTACAGTATCATGCAATGCCCAACAGTAAATAAACACAGTTATGTTTGCCAAGGCCAACAGGATGCTGGGATGCACTGCTAGAGGGATCACCTCCAGAAGAAAGGAAGTGATGCTCCCTCTGTATAACTGCTTGATGAGGCCGCACCTTGAGTACTGCGTGCAGTTTTGGAGGCCACACTTAAAAAGGGACACTGAATTCCTGGAAAGGGTCCAGAGGAGGGCAACCAAAATGATCTGGGGCTTGAGGGAAAGGACCTATGGGTAGAGACTCAAAGAGTTAAATACGTATACGATGGAAGAGAGAAGGGACTTGGGGGGGGGACACGATAGAGGTCAAGTACATGAAGGGGGTAAATAGGGGACGCTCAGGGTGCTCCGAAGGAAGGGAGGGGCAACTAGAGGACATGGGTGGAAGCTGGGGGAGGAGACTCAGGGTAGAAAGGAGGGGTGCTACTTCACTGAGCGGGTGGTAGAACCATGGAATGCGCTGGTGGAGGCAGAGACCGTGGAGGGGTTCGAGACGGGGTGGGACAGGTGCAGGGGAAGGGTTGTGGAAGCAAAGTCTAGTGCAGGGGGAATACCCTGGACTGGAAAGGAAGAAGCTAGAGAGGGGGGGGGCAGCAAGGTCAGCTCCCACGGTGGGGGCTGATCAAACGAGCAGACACGAAAGACTGCTACGCCTATTCTGCTGGCATTTTAGTATGGTAGTATGTAAGAACCTATTGTAACAGTAGATCTTCAAGACGAGCTCTTGCAGCAGGCAATAACCATCAGGACTATGACGCCAGGCACTAGGACCCCACAGAAAGATTTCTAGCTAGCAGTCCAAGGCAGGAGACCGCCCCCTGACGTCGGCCCCTTCCCCCAATGTCACCCAATGGTATAAAGGAGCAGTCCCCCCGGCACCACCTCAGTTCACCCACCGGAGACCCAGGTTGCATAAAGGATGGGTAATCAAGGAGGTTCAAACATCCCAATAGGGAGAAGAAAAAGAAAACATAACCGGGGAAGGAGGGAGGGACGCATGCCTGCTGCAAGAGCTCTTCTCGAAGATCTACTGTTACGGTAAGTTCTTGTGTAACTGTACTATCTCACTTCGAGAGAGAGCTCTTGCAGCAGGAAATAACCGTCAGGACCGATTCCCAAACAGTACAACGACAGAATCCAGGTCAGTTGGGCGTTGGTTATGGAAAACCTCAGAAGCTCTTAAGAAAGCAGCCCTTACAGGACAGCAAGACCGAACCCTGCCCTCCTTCTGGAAGCAATGTCCAAACTGTAATGTTTAATGAATGTATGGACTGAACTCCAGGTGGCAGCAGCACAGAGATCTGCTGCAGACACATTTCGAAAAGATGCAAACAAAGTTGCTACACCCCTAGTGGAATGACCTTTAACCGAGCCCAGTAAAGGTTTGTCATATTTCTGATGGCAAAAAACAATGCAACTGACCAACCATTTAGACAACGTCTGCTTGGTCACAGGAGCCCCTAATATTCGTGGGGTGAAAGATACAAATAACTGATCAAATTTTCTTGAAGCCTGAGTATGGGCTACGTAAAAGTGAAGAGCTCTGCGAATATCCAGAGTATGCAACAAGGCCTCCCCTTTGAGTACTCTGGGCAATACACTGGGAGATGAATGTCCTGGTTAAGAGTGAACTCAGACACAACCTTAGGGAGAAACTTAGGATTAGTATGCAGGGATACCCTTGTCCCTGTGTAAAATTAAGTAGGGCTCTTTACACATCAGAGCCTTAAGCTCCGAAATCCTCCGGCTGAAGCAATGGCCAACTAAAAATAACGCTTTCCAAGATGGAAAGCGTAGCTTGCAAATTACGGCTGGTTCAAAGGGAGGCAACGTAATCTTTCTAACATAAATAGAAGATCCCATGGGGGAATAGGGTCCCGAATGGGGGGCTTAATATGCATTATACCTCGCAGGAAGGTGCATGACAGATCTATTTGTACCAGGGTCCTGCCGTCCACTGGTACAGGATAAGCCGATACTGCAGAAAGGTTTACCTTTGTGGACGAGTAGCTAAGACCCAAATCAGACTCTGAAAGAAGATACTCGAGGACCGAATTCATCTGACAGGTGAATGGGTCCAGATGACTGGCAGATGCGCTTCCATTTCATGGCATAGGTGGCCCTGGTCAAGGGTTTTCTCGCAGCCACCAGGACACCCGCTACCCTTGCTGACACCCTGTACCAGTCCCTGACTAGGTCTGCAGTAGCCATGCAAGCAGGTGCAGAGACTTGATACTCAGGTGTACAAGAGTACCCTGCTCCTGGGAGAGCAAGTGAGATGACGGGGTAGAGGAAGCGTAGGTTCTATCACCAATTGCTGGAGCAATGGGAATCCAATCTGCCGAGGCCAGAATGACATGATCAGAATCATACTTACTAGCTCCGCTTGCAGCTTGAGCAGTACTAGCTGAAGTAGTGGGAAGGGAAGAAAGGCATAAAGAAACCTCCCTGTCCAAGAGAAGGACAACGCATCTCACCAGAAAACACCAGGCCCTGGATCTAGCGAGCAGAAATTGCGTAGTTTGGCACTGAGTGGGGACACAAAGAGATCCAGCTCTGGAAGTCCCCATCTTTTGATTAGGTCATCTACCACGTCCTGTAGTAGCTCCCACTCATGAGCCCGAGACCGAGAACAGCTTAAGCTGTCGGCCAAGGTGTTTTGTACTCCTGGAACATGAACCGCTGGGAGTTCCTGGTTGTGCTCCACTGCCCCGTACCAGACTCTCATGGCCTCTCTGCAACGGGGATAGGAGTGTGTGCCCTGTTGCTTGTTGATATAGAAAACTATTGGAATGTTGTTTGTCTGGATCAGTAAGGGGCCTGGAAGGAGGTCCGTCTGAAACGCCTGTGAGGCGTACAGAATGGCTCTAATCTCCAACACATTTATGCAGAGGCTGCGCTCCAGAGGGCTCCACGTCCCTCTTGTTGGTTTTTCTTTGAAATGCGTGCCCCACCCCAGTCCCAAGGGATCCATTGTCAGGATCTGCTGAGGACTGGGACTTTGAAAGGGGCCCCCAGACTCTAGACGGGAGGGGTTGAGCCACCATTCCAAAGTCTGACACACTGCGCTGGAGATCCAAACTTGCTGCTTGAGTTCGTCCGAACGCTGATTCCACTGTACTCTGAGGTTCCACTAGAGTACTCTCATGGAGATAAACCAAGGGCACTGTTCATGATGGTGGCTGCCATGTGGCCTAGAAGTTGCAGGACCATTCTGGCTGGAACCTGGCTTGCGGAGGCAATTTTTTGAACCAACATTCATAGGCAATCTACCCTGTCTGAAGGGAGAAAGGCTCTTCCCTGGAAGGTGTTCAAGACAGCGCCGATGTATTGTAATCTGAGTGGGCCAGGGGGGACGACTTGGGGAGATTCAAGTTGATCCCCAGGTCTTGGAACAGTTGGAAAATACATTCCTGTGTAAGACGAAGCTAGTCTCTTGTGGAAGCTGTCAGGAGCCGGTCATCAAGGTACGGCAGATGTAATGTTCCTGCCTCCTGAGAGCTGCTGCTGCTACCACTGCTAGGCACTTGATGAATACTCAATGTGCCACGGAAAGACCGAACAGCAGTGCTCAAAATTGGTAATGCTTTACCTAGAAGATAAAGCGAAGGTATTTTCTGTGGGATGGCAGGATATTTATGTACATATGTGTGTCCTGCATGTCCAGGGAGCACAACCAGTCACCCTGATGTAGCATGGGTAGTAATACCAGCAGTGTCACCATCTTGAACATTTTGCATTTAATAAAACTGTTCAGCTGACTGATATCCAGGATGGGACGATGGTCCCCTGTCTTTTTTGGCACTAAGAAGAAGTGGGAGTAGTAGCCCCTTCCTCTATGGCTCGGTGGAACTGCCTGGATCACCTTTTATTCAGGAGGGCTTGAATTTCTGCCTGAATGAAGCCTGCGTGGGATGGGGAGCAATAGGTAGGAATCGATGGGTTGTCTAGAAGAATCTGGGTGAACTCCAGAGCATAACCCCTTTCTATAATTTGGAGTACCCACTGTTCTGCCATGATGTTGGACCAACCTGTGAGGTAATGGGAGAATCACCCTCCTACTGCCTCCCCTCATAGCTCCACCAGAGGAGGGGGTGCAGATGGGGAGTCATGCAGAGATTGTTGGGGTGGGCAAGGGGGCTCTAGCATTGTTAGCACTTTTAGGTCCCTGTGCCCCTGCTTGTTGAAGGGAGGGCTTTTCTTTTGTAGCCCCCTCTGTGCTGCTGCCTTTTCGCTTGCTGGCCTTGTTGCCTGCGAAAGGGCAGATGTCTGTATGGGGTTGGCTCTGACTTCAACATCTTGTAGATGTCAGAAACTGCTCCCCCACCCCTCCCAAGTCCTGCAAACCCATGATCATTTTCTCTGCCTCCTGGCCAAAAAGTACTGGTCCCTGAAAAGGGGCATCTGAGACAGCTTGCTGCACGTCCTGCTGGAAGCCCGAGACCCTTAACCAAGAAGAGCGTCGGAGGCAGATCCCCGTAGTGGCTGCCATTGCTGCAGTGGCTGCTGAATCATATGAGCACCTTAGGACGCGTTTACCGACATCAGCACCAGACTGTATGAAGCCAACAGCTCTGTTTTTTTAAGGGAGTTAGGTTGTGACCTAGCCAGGTCCATAGCTTTGTTCCAGAGAGACTTCTGGTACATAACCATATGTGCCAGAAAATTTAGTGACTGGATCGTACAAGTGGCCGATGAGTATACCTCATGAACAAATTGGCCCAACTTTTTGGACTCCTTATCCGCTGGTTGGGAGCTCATATGCTTGGGTTGCAGAGTAGTCCTATGTGCAGCCATAAGGACCGTAGAGTATGCTTTCGGTTGGTCACTTAAATGTGGTTCTTCCCTACGGGTCCTATTTAAGCAGTCAGCTTTCTTAGGGACCGCTGAGGTTGTGGAAGGGTGCTTCCAGGCTAGTTTTGTCATGTCCTGGAAGGGCACCACTAATGGTGGGATGACCAAAGGTTTTGGGTCACTGGCCCCTAAGAACTCTGCCAGAGTCTCTCAGGGGCTAAGTCCTCTGTCTTCCACTGGTTAAGGAACTGTATCTGCCTCATCACATCTAGGAAAGTGGGATCATCCGGAGGAAACCTTGGGGAATCCTTCCTTGGATCCGGAGGTGGAAGAGACAAGTCGTCCTCTGAAGAGAGTCATAGGAGGAGGAATCTCTACTGGACTCCTCTGAGGATGTGGACTGGTGTCTACTAGAGCAACTCCGGCATCTGGAGGAGGATCAGGACGACAGGTGGAGACCATGCCCCTGTCATTCGTGGGACCCCTGTCCTGTGTCACCTGGAATCGGGCAGGTGGCGTTGGGGGTGGCGAAGGCATTCTGCGTGGAGGGGGGGTAGGTTGCCTAGGCAGAGCTGGTGTGGGGTTTGGCTCCGGCAGTCTGTGTAACAGATCCCCCTTGATTGTGTTCCACCAACTGGTAAACAGGGCACCAATCTCAGTCAAAGGTACCATGGGAGCTGTCAGTGGTTCAGGCATCGGGGTAGGAGTGCCCAAGGGGCCTGGCGTAGGGCCCTTCGATTTAGTCCCCCCGTCATCAGGCCTGATGGCTCCATTGCCTTATGCATCGGGTCTGGTTGTGTCTCGTCCCCCGGCATCGGGTGCACTGGCGTCTGGTAGTCAGGCTCCCGTGGGGGGGGTGGCAATGGAGTGTGTAGCACTGTGTCCTTAGACTCCATAGAGCCTGGCGTCAGGTTCCCTGTCATCCGCTCCGTGGATTTTCTGGATCCCTGTGGGTCAGGCGACTGCTTAGAGGGTGTTGTCGGATCCGGCTCCATAGAGGTGGAGTCAGAGGGAGTAGTGGTCTGTCGTCGGTCCAGAGCCCTGACTGATGATAACTTAGAAGGTGAGCACAGTTTCTTTTGGTGCTTGTGTTCCCGACGCCTTTTGGCGTCGTTGGACCCTGTCGTCTTGTCCAATGACCCTGAGGGAACATTCTTGTGGATGGCAGGCTCCAACCTGCTGCCCGAAGAATGGGCCGATAATTCTGGCTGAGACCCAGTTGAGTGTTTGTGGGCTGATAGCCAGGGAAATGGAGGCCTTAGAAGGCCCTAGCCCAGAAGACCTTCCCCCCCACAAGACATCTGGGTAGAAGCGGTAGGCTTCATCAATGGAAACCCGGGAAAGAAAGGGAAACTGGAGAGCTGAGCCCGACCTCACACCACAGGTGGAACTCTTGGAAGCCTTGTGAGGAGACCTGGACCAGGATTTTGACCTGGATCTGTCCTTGTCTCGATGATGGTGATTCCCACTAGATTTTTCTCTAAGGGAGATGTCCCTGACCAAGGAAGAAGACAAGCTGTGCCCCATGTGGGTCTTCTGCATGGCGGCCACTTATTGTTCTAGAAGGTAGGCTTTCAAGGTCTTCAGGCGGCGGATGCGGGTCCTCCTATTGAAGCTGAGGCAATGCGGATAGGCGTCCGGCTTGTGGTTGGAGCCCAGGCACAGAAGGCAGGCTGAATGATTATCTTTGGCCGGGATATACTTGCCACACGCACACTTCAATTTCCACCGCTCTGCAGATGAAGTTGGTTGGGTAGACATGCAGTCAAATAACTCTATGATAAATGTTAACTGCGCAAAGCGCGAAAAATGGCAGTCGACTGACAGCATGGCATGGGACAGACATAAGGCAATTATAGTGGGGGGTAGGAGGAAGTAGGCTGTTGGTTAACTAGGATCTGCAGCTTATCCAATATGTAGGGAAGCTGGCACACTGGGTGGACCAAGCAGTCCTTATATGCCGTCAAAGTCTATGTTTCTATGTAGGAGGCGATGGTGGAGCCGAGATGCACGGGTTGACGGCAGGAAAAAAAACTGAGGTGGTGCTTGGAGACCGCTCCTTTGTACCATCAGGTAATGGGGGTGGGGCTTACATCAGGAAGTGGTCCCCCGCCTTGGACTGCTAGCTAGAAATGTTTCCGTGGGGTCCTAGTGCCTGGCAGCATAGTCCTGATGGTTATTGCCTGCTGCAAGAGCTCTCTCTCTCGAAGTGAGATCTGGCAGAGTATTTACATAAATCAACCTTCATGATGTAATTATCTACTTTTAGAATGTTAGTATGTTAGTTATACTCATAATCATAAATATATAAGCAGTCAGGTAAAATGACAACAGTACAATTCCATGGAGTAACAAGAGCAGCCAATTCTGGCCTTGTTGATAGATTAGGGAGAGAGTGTGTATGAAAAAGCACAGGTAAGAAGAGAAGCGAGAGGGGGAGGGTTGAGGAGGAAAAGGGAAAACAAAAGAACAAGAAATGCAGGATAAAAAGTGTGGGGGGCACCACTAGGGAGGAGGTGAAGCAATTGAGAACTTTAGGAGAGGCTAAGGCTCAAGGTGGGGCAGTCTAGGTATAAGCAGTACGAGATAAGAATGATTTAAGGATAAACAGTCACAGCTGTTTAGTACAGCGAGGTGTAGACGTAGTTTACATTTGAAAGGGTCCAGTTTGGGCACAGGCATGATTGCATAACTTCAGGAGAGGTGAGGGCTCAAGTCTAGACTTAGGCAGCACAAAGGTGAGAATGATTTAAGGATAACATCACAGCTGCCTCGTGCAGTGAGGTGTAGACCAGTTTACACTTCCAAGGGCCCAATTTGGGCACTGCAGGACTGCGGGTGGGGGTCATTTAGACAAGCAAGCGCCCAGTATGCAAACAATCACTGCACCGGTGATGTGCGGCAGAAAGGAACCTGGAAAGATTGTCATGACATACCTTGGGTTCGATGTGGGTTGGCCGCTTGTTTAAGGAGATTCTGTATGACCAGGGGGGTTTGGCCAAGGCAGGTTTTTTTTCTGGCTAGAAGGCAGGTCTGGTTATTTCACCCTATTTCATTACATGTAGGCAGCTCCACCCATAGGCAGTGGCAGGCAGGAGACCAGCGCTGTGATGTCCCACATGACCCAGAGGAGCTACCTTACCACTCCACTCTCTCTCTCTTGCCTTCGCAGGGTGAACAGGATGGGGAGGTTCTCTCCATGATTCTTTCCTTGCTGAACATGCAAATCTAGCGATCAGGGAGTAGTCTCAGTTGTGCATATACACATATATGTTTTTTTAATCATTCTATTTATCCTCTCCAACCAGGAGTACTGTGTCCAATTTCAGGGGCCGCACCTCTATACGGAATCGACAGGCTGGAAGCAGTCCAGAGTAGGGCTACTAAAACAGTGCTGGGGTTGCACAAGAAATCACATGAGGAGAGGCTGTGGGAGCTCCACATGTACTCCTGCAGAGAGAGAGAGAGAGAGAGAGAACGTGACAGACCTATAAATAACTCATGGGGATGACCAAGGTGCAGGATGGGATTATCTTTGACAAACTGGGAGCACCAGCACGTGTGCCATGCTATGTAGCTGTGGGGGGCAGTTTAAGAGATGTGCGGAAATACACCATCACAGAAAGGGAGGTGGATGCCTAAAACAGACTTGCGGAAGAGGTTGGGGGCGGCGTAGACAGTGGCAAGCTTCAAACATGCACTGGACAGACACATGGGTATAATAGAGATAAGGAAGGAGGAAGGGACACCTATGACCAAATGGTTCCACCACTTCAGAGCGCCAGTGCGCCTGGTCATTATGGCACCAAGTTAGAAAGTTGCTGTCCTGTCTTTTTGCGGGGGGGGGCTGTGCCCCCCACCCCCCCCTTTCTAAGGATACTAACACTGGGGAGGGGTGGCGAATCCAGCATTTGGCACCATAATAACCCAGCGCTGTAATGCCGGCGCCCTAATGGCCAGAAAGGTGACCAAATACAGTCCAGGGTGTACTGTTAGGCAGTCAAACTAGGGCATACTTGCTGGGCCTACTGTCCTTTTCTGCCAACACATTCTATTTTTCTGTTTCTTTGCACTGCTCGTCCTGCTATCTGCCACTTACATCCCCAGCTGTCTTTCTAGCAATCTACTGACCCTTCAGAATCACCAAGCCAGGCCTTCAATATCATCTGGGGGACCCTGCAGCCATGAGCAAGAACCATTATGGCCCACCAGGTAGAGCACATTAAATATACGTTGACACACGCCAGCCCAGTGGTGCAGAGGGCTGAGGCGCTGGACATGCTACCTTGCACCATCTTGGCTGACCAAGTTCGAGGCGAGCTCGAGGCCATCGGAGGCGGCGGTGGGGGAGTGACGGAGCTGTCTGGAGCAGCAAGGCAGCTCCCTCCCGGGAGGATCTGGTGCATCCCTCGGTGCAGGTCTGCCTCCTGGTGGAGGCTGGGAGCAGAACAGCCGAGGGAGCACACAGGCATTAGGCCATAGGGTGGGCGGATGGGGCTGTAGTACACATGCGTGCCTCCACGTGCATGCGTCTCTACTCCTGGGGCCCCGGGTTAACAAGGGAGAAAATGGAGGAAAAAAATTCCCCGGCAGCTGGATGAAGCCCGACCTCGCAGCACGCTCTGGGTCGACGCAAAATAAGCCCTAGTAATTCGGGAGTCGAGCTGGGGGTGGTCGGGCCAATGGGGGCTCCAGGACAGGCGCACAAATAAATGCACAAAAAAAAAAAAAAATAATGTCGTTAGCGCACAGGAGGATTACAGAGATTTTAAGAGCACCGAGGTATGTGTGTGACCACAGATGTTGTACGTAGCGAGCATATTTTTAATACACTGTAGCATCCTCCTGCATCCCAATCCGCCTGCCTGCATGGCGCTACCCTTCAGAGTGGGAAGACTGCCAACAGTGTGGTCACCAGTGCTGTCTGTGCCACCATCAGTACTGCTGTAGGAGGCACTAACAGAGGACAGGCCTACTCCGTCCCCAGTCCCAGAGCACAATGGCTCTGCATCGCTCCTTGTGTCTCACAAACTAGGCACGAGCGCAGAGATTGCAATTCAGTCATGGTTCTCTTGCATGGTAGCATGATACACTTCTAGCCAAAGCCACCACTTCAGGGTGCAGTTATATTTTCAAAGGGTTTGGACTTTCTTGTTCTCTCAGTTTACGTTTACACTGTCTGTCATACAAAGAACAGTGTTCCCTTCTGCAGTCCTGATGATTATTTCAAGTCTGTATTTTATGCTCTAAATGTATTGTTTTTTTTCAATACAGTCCTTACTCCTACCTGGTGCTTCCTCCTCGGGCATCCTGCTGTTCTAACTGTCTCTTAAGCATGCTTACTAGCTGTAAGCACCTCAGGCCACATCTGCTCTATCCTACTGGTCCTTTAGTGGGTTACCTGCATGCTGCCCACACCAGGGAAGCAGCAGTCAGTGGAGGCATAAAGAAAGGGGTTCAGTGGCACTTGAGTTGAGGTAGCAGTGCAATCATTCTCATGAGGCAGACATGTTTTGTTTTTGCTGCGGCCCTCCCACTTCTCCTGTACTCGCAACACCATCCTATGGGTGGGGTAGTCAGCTTTGCACGGTCAACCGCAACATCAAAGCTGCCACCACCACTCTGATTGTGGGAGGTATACACCCAGCCCCTTATCTCCAGTCAGAATATTATACCTCTGCATCGCACTCTGCACCCCACCAGCCCTGATTGGGAGAGGCAGGATCAAGACTTGATGACTGGTCTCCCACATGGCATTGCAATCCACAACCCCAGCATCACCAGGCCGGGCATAAGTCTGAGGCAGTATAGCGCACTGGTTTAAGGCTCTGAGCTGCAAATCTGGTGACATCCAGCAGACCAGACCTGGGTTTGAATCCCGCAACTTCCACTTACATACTGTGTAACCCTGAACAAGTCACTTAACTTCCCTGTGCTACCAGGTCGCACCTGTAAAAAAAGCTTTCAGCTTAGTGTGCTACTCCTGGTTAAACAAAAAAAAAAAAAAGTCTGTGTCAGCCTCCTGTCATGTATCAGTGTTTTACATACTGTCCCTAGGCGTGACTGAAAACAGACCAGTGATCTTGGGTACAGCAAATGCAAATAATGCTCTGTGATTATTCCATGTCCTCGCTGCATGCAGCTGAAACTGGAAAGCTGCAACATGCATAATAACGTGTGTCATGACTAAGGCTGTATTATTGTCACGGTAAAAACTGACACTTTTCACGGCTCCTGCATGGGTAAAATTATGTTTTTCACAGAAAAACACTCGCAAAGTTTTTAGTTACACTACAGGAATTTTAATTAGTTAAAAACATTCAAAAATAGTTGAAAATTAGTTAAAAGCATCAGTGGCTTGAAGAGACTGTATCTCAAAAATGTAAAATAGGTTGCAACAGTTACGTGGTACAGGCTTAACCGAGGAAGGTTCAGAGAGTTACACTTCTGCAGTACATACTGCGCTAAGCATAAAAAAGGCTTTTGGGGGTAGATGGCTTGGAAGTTCGCGCCCCAGTCCACAGCAATAATTGCACTTGCTACAGTTAGACTGTCGGAGTTTCTAATGTCCAGATGTGGGATTCAACCTGTCCAGGCTGGTGGTTGGTAACTGCAGCCAGCGGTGACTCTGGCACCACGTGGTGGAGGGGAGGGCTGTAGTGAAGGAGAGAGACAGAGAGGGAAAAAAAATCATGGTAACCAGTTGTGCCAGTCATGGTGGTGATAAATACAGTCAGAGGCAAATGGGTGACTGTGCGGTCGGTTTCTCTTGCTTCTGTGCGAAACAAAATGCTAAAACACTTGGTTTACAGAGTTTGGTGGAATTCACAGCAACACACGGTTTTTCACGGAAATCATGAATTCCGTGCATGCCATGAAAATAATACAGCCTTAATCATGACCTACTGTGGCACCAAGTGTCATTTTAGCGATCAATGCATGAAGGGTGCGCAGGCAGGACCAAGAACAAACACCAGGCATAGGCAAGGCCCTTAGTGTTCTGTGGCACTGTGTCGTGATTTCTGCCCATAGGGAGTGAAGTGCATCAGCACACTCGGAACACTTCAAGGACCGGCTATTTAGTATCCTATAGTAAGAAGAACTAAGTTTTTTTCATCAAGAATCTTTGGGAGAAACATGCAGATGTAAAATATGTCAGATACAGACAGTCAGCCAGTAATTCCTACAGCAGTAGAGACTGCATGGTATTTTAAGTCCTAATTCAACAGGTCAGGACATAAATCTTAAGCTTTTGCAGCTGTGAGCACCTACATCTCTATAAGTGGGGTGGGGGGGCTCTCTGTTCAGAGCAGCTGCAACACCCTAGCTGGAACCCGAGTCCTTGCATACTGCTAATGTCTAGGTTGAAATTTCAATGCAGGCTGCTCTGCTTGCCACTCTGGTAGCTGGTATCACTAGGTGCACCGGTAACAGGGGCCATCTGGTAAACAGCGTGGGGCTCAGAGCAAAATCTGGGGGTGGAGGATGCAACAATATCATATTCTCAGCTCATGCTTGCAAATCTTCATTTTCTACATTCTCACAACTCCCCAACATTGTGAAACACAATACATACAAACCATGTGTGTGGACTGACTTAATGAGGAGTGGGACTTCAAACAATTTTTATAATGGTGTATTTTGTTTGGTATCCTGCCTTCTTTTGTAACCTACCTGAATTTTTGAGACTGCATATTCAGTTTTACTGCTGCCTCCCCCAACAACATTCCTCTCGCTAAAGTTTTCTGTTTATTTATTTATTTACGAGTTTAACCAGGAAGGCATACTGAGCAGTGTTGCTCGATTCCAGATGCGACCTGGTGGACAAGTCCCATGACAATAGCACAATCACAAGGTACAGTAGTTAAACATCAGAGTGAGGGGGCCACCCGCCATACAGACAATCGGCAGACAGAGACAGGAAACATAGGAGGGGGAAATTCATGGGATAAAATCACAGAGAAACCCATCTGAGAACACAAAAATACAAGTACATAGTGGGAACTAGCTAAATTTCATTGTCGTTTCCCGACAATACTGTTTTTACTGTGTGATTATTTATATTAAGCTGGGTATGTGCTTTTCCTGTCAATACTGATTTAATTTTCTAAATTGTGTTTCCTCATGAGCAAGAAATTATGTTGTTGTATTTTGCTGTGATCTAATTCACCATATTTATCTTCCTCTACTGCAGGCATCAGATAGGCTCCTATGATATGGAAGCAGATCCCCATTCTAAAGCAACTTATGCGCTGTAATTGGGTGATGGCAACATTGTAACTACCCTCATCAGTCCTGCATATATCCTGTCAGTACCTCAACTGTTGTCTGCCAGCCCCAGAGGACTTTGTATACAAAGACTTGTTTTCATTAAAAAGGATCTTACATTATTAATTTGCTTAAATATATGCTTTCAACTTATCAGCCCTGAACCTTTAATATTTGTTGTATTTCTGTTACCTCTCAAAGTCTATATGTTCTCACCGGTTTAATTTTTCAATTATTGTATTAGAGATATCTGCACTTACTTTGTGTTGGTTTCCAGGTAAGTGATAGCAGCCTTATGTGGTTTCTCTCATTCTTACTTTTGTAGACGTCAATTTTAATTAATTTCTGACATCAGAGGAAACGGACCATAAATTAAGCAAGTCAAGCCTGTATCCCTGCCCCTGACAAAGCTCTAGCGAGAAAAGCGCTGAGGCACCTGCCCAGTAGTGTGTCTGCTGTTTATTTGCCTTGCACCGAGTTATTAACTCAATAAAATGCTGCACTTCATAACTGGTGTTCTGCCTCAGTTTTAATTTTCCTACGTGTGCACCACACTGGGTTTGTATATACTGTGAGTGACAGAGAAAGCAGTCAGAGCGCAGAGGCGCAAACAGAGGAGAATAATGCCCAAGCAGTTAAAAAAAAAAAAAAAAGGATAAAAACATTCTTTAGATTTATAAGCGAGAAGAGAAAGACCAAAGGAGGGACAGTAAGGCTAAACGGGGAAGAGGGGTTTGGAAGAGGGCCAAAAAAAAAAAAGCAGGCATATTGAACAATTACTTTTTATTCAGTATTTACAGAGGAAGAGGTTGGTGACAGGCCAAAGATAAGGGACAAAGGCATCAAAGGAAGGGAGGTGGCTACTAGTCATTTTACCGAGAGTGTCCTCAAGGAACTAGCACAATTAAAAGCAGAAAAGATGATGGGACTGGACGTAGTGCACCCTAGGATATTGAGGGAGCTCAAGGAGGTGCTGGTTGCTCCTCTGACAACTCTGTTCAACCTATCACTAGAAACAGAGGAGGTTCCAGGGGGACCGGGGGAGGGCAGATGTGGCCCCACTACACACACCATTCCACATAGAAGACTGGTGAGCAAGCTGGGCAACCTAGGAGTACTGTAGGTCCAAAAGTAGTAAAATGGGTAAGACGTTGGCTAAGCAATAGGAGTCAGAGAGTGGTGGTAAATGGAGTCCACACTGGAGAAGGCAAGGTGACAAGCAGCAGGGTGCCACAGGGGTCAGTACTAGGCCCAGTCCTCTTCAATGTCTTTATTAGCGACATTGCAGAAGGACTGGAGGGGAAAGTATGCCTGTCTGCAGAGGACACAAAAATTTGCAACAGAGTGGACTCTCAGGAGGGTGGAAAAAATGAGGATCTGAAAAAAAGCTGGAAGATTGGTCAAGGGAATGGCAGCTGGGTTTCAAAGCAAAAATGTGCAAAATCATGCACTTGGGGCACAGAAACCCAGGGACAATGTATCAATTGAGCGGGGAGGTATTAGCAACCACAAAACAGGAAAAGGATCTAGGGGTGATCATTTCTGATAACCTGAAAGTAGTCAAGCAGTGTAATAAGGCAGTGGGAAACGCTAGCAGGATGCTCGGGTGCACAGGGAGAGCCATCAACAGCAGAAGGAGGGAGGTAGCATTACCCCTGTATAAATCACTGGTAAGACCCCACCTCGAGTACTGTGTCCAGTTCTGCAGGCCCCACCTCTGGAAGAACACAGATAGGGTGGAGGCGGTACAAAGAAAAGCTAAAAAAATGGTGCGGGTTCACATCAAAAGCCCTTCTAGGAGACTCAAAGAACTAAATAAATAAGTACTCTCTAGAGGAAAGGAGAGAGAGGAGTGATGTAATAGAAATGTCCAAATACCTCACAGGTATTAATAAGGTACAGCAAGGTAGCATTTTCCATAGAAAAACATGCTTCAGGACAAGATGTCACACTATGGGGCTGGGGGGGGGGCCTCAGAGGAGATGTGAGGAAATACGTCTTCACAGAGAGGGTGATGAACGCATGGAACAGCCTTCTAGCAGATGTGGTGGGTGCTAAAATGGTAACAGGATTCAAGCATGCATGGGATAGACACAAGGGGGCCTTAGAAGTAATATGTGTGGGGGAGACCAGAGATCAAGTAGGGTCTGTGGTGGCACAGCAGATATGGAATATAGGGCAGGCTAGATGGGCCGAGAGGTCCTTATCTGCCGACAACTTCTACATTTCTATGTGATGGGGGAAGCTACCCTCTGTGGTAGGCACTGTCTCACCTGCACTGCTTTGCGCTGACTTGTTTTCTATTTTTTTCTATTTTTGTATTGTGAAACATAAAACTGTAAGAACTTATTTGTTTGTCATTTTGACCAGAAAAGGCACACTAAGATGTGATAGCTTGTTTCCAGGTGTATCCAAGGATGGGTGGCATATATCTGTTTTACTCAGAGAATGTTGGCCAGTACAATGGGAAAACTCCCCTACTCTTCTTTGACAAGTGCTATGGAATCTTTTACTTCCACCTTGACAGTCACCACAGAGATGGGCTAAAGGGACCTTGGTTTAACATCTCATCCGAAGGATGGCACCTCAACAGTGCAGTACCCCCTTCGTACTACACTACAGAGTCTGTTAAGGGTATTACCCCAAGTACCAGGTGTGGAACTATAACACATGGCCATCCGATCTTCCGGAT
This sequence comes from Neoceratodus forsteri, assembly GCA_016271365.2. Classification (NCBI taxonomy): domain Eukaryota; kingdom Metazoa; phylum Chordata; order Ceratodontiformes; family Ceratodontidae; genus Neoceratodus; species Neoceratodus forsteri. Next base: position 49,173,779 of record JADMNL010000025.1, read on the forward strand.
CCAGATGTAAGCATGCTACGTACTGAGCCACTAACACCATCCTGAATTACAGAGTGTTGCTGCAGAGGAAAAAAAATCAATAGTGTTACAGGGTTCATTCTTGAAAATGTATAAAGTGGGACAATGTCCCACAGGTACTGACAAACAGGGTACAAATAGTGAAAAACAGGGGGCATATGCAAAACTGCTGGGGGCTGCCACTGGCAAGTAAGGAAGCAGGAGTATTGTGTGCCGGCTGACAATGTTTTTTGTTTTTGTTTGCTTTTTTGTAACCATGACATGAACAGGGTTCATGTTAGATAATTATCTAAGTGGGATACTGACCCACTCGGTATAAAAAGGGTAAAATAAAAAAAAAAGATGGGTCATATTGTTCAACTGATCCCAGGTTCATAAAACAGCAGTTTAAAACCTCTATAACAGCGAGCAGGTTGTCCCCAAGGCAGAAGAAAACTGCAGGGGTTAAAACTGGCACCAGCCCGCTAGCCAAATGCTGGTAGATTTTGTATCTGGCTAGTAAGATTTTCAGTTAACTAGCCCTGCGAGCTTGTACTGGAGAAGGTAACACTTCAGTATGGGCCAGTGGAAATGTCTGTGGGGTCAGTGGATTTCCCCCGTCACTAGCCCTACTGGCTAGTGGCTGCAAAACTTAATTTTGACCCCCTGAAAAGGTGGGTCAAAATTAAAAACTGTGTGCCAATTATCCAAATTCACCACTCAAAAATGAACCCTGGTGTTGGGCTAAATACAGGCGCAAAGTTAACAGATCCTCCCTCTGTATAATGCCTTGGTCAGGCCACAGCTTGAGTACTGTGTGCAGTTCTGGAGACCTCATTTGAAGAAGGATATAGCGCTGTTGGAGAGGAGAGCGACCAGGATGATTCAGGACATGGAGGGGAGGTCTTATGAAGAGAGACTGGATGAGCTTGCGCTTTATACACTGGAGGAGAGGAGGGATAGAGGAGACATGATTGAGGTTTTCAAGTATGTAAAAGGAATAATCAGGAGTGGAACCAGGGAGCTGTTTAGACTTAAGAAGAGTGGCAACAACCAGGGGACATAAGTGGAAGCTGGAGGGGGGAAATTACAGGGGAGAACGTAGGAGGCATTTTTTTTACTGCAAGGGTGGTGGAGCCATGGAACGCGTTGCCCGGTGGGCTGGTGAAGGTGGGCACAGTGGAGGGTTTCAAGAAGGGATGGGACAGGTCCAAGGGGAAACAAACCAATGAAGACCCTATCGAGGGCTAGGGGGGTGGTAAGGCAAGCAGCCACTAGGTTGCTGGCTTTCGAGCAGACAAGACAGACCAATTGGCCTATTCTGCTGGCTTTTAGTATCTTGGTATGTTAGTATGTTAACAGGAAGCTAACCTTTCAAAAAGTACAGCTACAGAAACATCCTTATGATCACTCAGTCTCCACAACAGGCCCACCCTCCACTGAGTAAGAGAGCCAAGTAGGGTTGATGATTTTCCGATTTTAATGGAAAACACTGGAGAAAAAAAAAAAAAAACTCAGAATTTAAAGAGCAACTCTCGTATTATAACAGAAAGTTTAAAGAGTTACTGACGCCTCAAAGAAAACTTTGAAAAACATTAGGTAAAATTCTGCTTATATTCCATATATACTCTAGATTTCTCCTCTCCATTATTTATTACTGAAAAATGTGCACAAATACATGATTTTTATCCCTTAGTTACTTTAAAGTTAATCTGCCTCTACAGCTTACTCCCTACTTCAAGTCATAATGCTCTGTTATTACATCAGTCTGTTGCCATGAGAGTAACTATGATGTCACAAGTAGTGCATTATGACCTCAGGTAGGGAGACAGCAACAGAAATAGATGAGCCCCTCAGGAGCAAAAATCCTGTTTTCATGCAGATGATCTCAGCAATAAATAATGGGGAGGAAGAATAAAGAACTAATGTGAAATACAAGCTGAACTTTATCTAAATATTATGTTCTGTTAAAGTTCTCCTGAAGGTGTTAGCTGCTCTTTAAAAACACTAGATCGATACCACTTATGTTCTAACTTTATTGTTTTCTAGTTATTTGTTTGTTTTTTACTTTCCTGTGGCTGGTCTACTAAATATTGTAGATAACGCAGCAATTATTTCTGACTCTCCCTTGCTAATCACATAACTGGAGTTTGTGACATCACAATCTGTTGTCATGGTCAGCACTATGATGTCATAAACAAAGGCACTGTGAGGTTAACAGGTGAGAGGCAAATGCTTTGTATACAGCCTTTCTGGATTGACTACAAAGATGGCACTGCTGTAAATCTTGAAAAAGGAACACTGAAAATGAAAAAAATGTATCCTGTAGTAAATTGTAGCAGCTGAAACGTCTCATTTACGAATCCGTATGCTACGGTGCAGAGCTGCTCTTTAATATCTTTAACTCACTGACAGTTGCTGCCTGAGCTACTTTAGCTGAGGCACACAAAACAAAATCGTTCCAATCTTCTGGTGGGCACAGACCTGTGCAAGTGGAACTTAAGTGTCCTGCGGACGTCAGGCATTTGAAGCACTATTGCCTAGTGCACTTACCCGATTACCAAAAGCTAATAAATAAATAAATTTTCTTTGCTGGACTGCAAAAGTCAGGAGAAAATGTGAGCTGATTTAACCTGCGCAAGGCAGGGCTAACGTTTGGCAAACAGGAGAGGATGAGGTTTCAAAACCACTTTGTTTTTCCGGAACACCAGTTCAAGTTCCTGGTAGGCCAGAACTTGTAGCCCGTTTATCTCCCTGGCTGAGCATACAGCTACAAGTAAAATTACCTTGATTTATCAGTGAAAAATGATGGCATCATTGGAGCCAACAGAGATTCCCGGTTCTACCTTATATCAGGAATAAAGGTTGTGTGAGCGCGCATCCGGGTGCCTGGGCACAGAAAATGTTCAGTAAGATGCCTTTTTTGTGTTTTTTTTTTTTTTTTAATATAGTTTAACAAGTTCTCTCTACAAACCATATTCATGCCTCTTACTATAGGGGAAACCACCTGTTTATACATTTTATATTTTTCTAATGCTGGACAGCCATTTGTCTTTCATTTTCAGGATGGTCCCAGGGGGCAGACAGCAGCATAAATTGAAGACATGATACATGACACAGCAGGCAGGTAGTACAAGTAATACACGAAGGTCAGCAGGGCACCAATAACAGATCACTGCTACAAGGTCTTTTCTAATGATGATAAAGTGTATTCCTGCATTACTTTAGATTACTGGAGGTGTTTTGTTAATATGTTCCATCAGTGCATTCCAGCTGAATAAGTGCACTGTAAGCCAAGGCTTTCTCCCCAATGACTTTTACATTTCTAGGTAGGGTTCTTTGTTCTGATGAAGCTGATAAACACCATGAGAGATGAAAAATACAGTGAAAGGAGGGTGTGAAAGGCGTGGGCATTTGCCACGAAACATAGGTATGATGTATACTGTGTGTTCCCTTCTCTGTTTTATTTCTTACTCTGCGTCCCAATATTTTTCCTCTTTACTTCTGCTCTGTACAACTGTTTTGGGGAAGACTATTTATCCTACTACTAGGCAGTTATGCCCCCTTCTGTAAACCCATCCAACCCCACCCTGACCTTCTCTAGAGCCAACCCCCTCCTGTGTCACCATGGCTTACCCCCGTGGTGGGACCTTTCCCTTAGTGGACAGGATCCCATGCCGGAGAGAGCATAGCTGGTGTTACATGTGGCCTGAGTGTTGTCCGTGACATACTGCCAGCTGCCACATTTTCCTCTTTTTCTGTCCCTTCCCCAAGGATGGCGGCATGACTTCTGCACCATGGAGAAAGCTGTGGGTCCTCCTACAGCAGTTGAGCCAGGCAGCCTGCACCTCCCCTATGACCTCAAGTGGCACAGGCACAGCGAACTACAGAATGCCACCCATCCCAGAAGTAGTGAGAGTCCTCTGCAATGCTCTGTCCTCCTCCCTGTGCTGGCCCACCAGCGACTCGAGCTTGTGCCTGAACCCAGCTCATTAGTACTATTTCAACAGGACAGGCCATTGTCTCTAAACTTTTCTTCTTGTCTCCTTTCTGTCCAAACGTTTTCCTCAATGTGGTCCCAAAAATGCCATACTTGCAGCAAGGCTGGGGACCAGGGCTCTTAAAACATGGGGTAAGGATTGGGGGGAAGGGGTGTTAAAATTTGTTGTGCATGCACTACTGGGCTTCTGAATACAATCTGCACAACAGCTTCCAAACTGGGTGTTTGACACAGATTGATCTGCTCCTGTAATACATGTTTTTCATGTTTGTTTATTTGTTTTTGTTAAGTACTTGCCTGCACTGCTCTGTTCTGCACAGTTTACTGGATTATAAACTGTGTCACTAAACATTTAAATAATTATTTAGGTGAACATATACTAGTGATAAAATGCTGCTACTTCCTGCATGCAGAGTGGGGCAAGAAAAGCGCTAAAGATCAGGGGAACCAGTCACGGACCTCCCAGACTCGTGGCACACTGCTTTTATAATGGCACTGCCTAAACCTGGAAAACAATGGGATCAGTGTGACTCTTACCGTCCAACTTCCCCACTAAATGTGGATTCCAAAATACTCACAAAAATTTTAGCCTCCAGGATAAACAGAATTCTTCCAGGATTAGTACATCCCAACCTGTCGGGGTTAGTGCCAGGGAGATACATCGCTGATAACATTCACCGCTGCTTTAACATTCTTCATGGGGGAAGGACAGAACAAGAACAACAAATCGCTATCACACTCAATGCTGAAAAGGCATTCCACCAGTCGAGTTGGTAATTTCTCTTTTCCACCCAGAAGAAATCTGGGTTAGCGGAACGGTTTCTTTATTGGTTACAGGAAATCTATACCTTAACCCTGGCATCCAGATCCCTTAACGGGACAGTTTCAGATCATTTTTCCATTCGGAAAGGCACCAAGCAGGGCTGTCCTCTCTCCCGTTACTCTTCACTTTAAGCATCGAACCGTTAGCAGACATGATACGGGCACATAAAGACCTGGAAAGAATTAAATTGGGTGGGGGCTCGAATATCACTATATGCCAACACCACCAAGCTATATCTTAGAAACCCAATCCCGACTTTTCCTACCCTAGAACACCTTTTGTCAAGACTACAGTGAAGCCCGGGGATTTAAAAATAATGTCAGCAAAACAAAGGTTTTCCCTATCAGTGGCACGTCGACACTCACCCTTAAAAACCTCACACCATTTAAACAGGTGACATCCCAGATTAGATATTTAGGTATACAAGTCCAGACTTGCTTATCCAGCTTATACAAGATTAACTATGGGAAATTAATACAAGAAAGTACTTACTAACCTAAACCAATGAGAACTTCTCCCTCTCTCACTTCTGGGAAGGGCAGAATCTCTTCACATGAATGTTCTTCCCAGATTCCGATTTCTTTTTAAGGCTCTACCACTAAAAATCCAGAGAACGGACTAGTTAAAGATTCAGAAAGCTAGCATCACCTTGCTTGGGGAGAGACTAGAATTAACTGAACTGATAAATAGAGGCCTAGACAGAATGGGGGGCGGCATCCCTAATTTAAAGTGATATTACCACATGACACAGTTGCTGCCATGGGCTACATATAAACAGAATAATCAAGATAATGTCTAGCAAACAGTGGAAAAGAACAGCAATGGAAGGTTCCAACCTTTAGATCTTTTTGTCTCCATACAAACTGCTTTCCACCTCTTTTCCATTACCAATCCGTGGTTGAAACAACTCTGCTCTACCTGGAACCAGGTGAGGCGGGACCTTAGAATACTGAGCTCTATCACTCATTACACCCAAATAAACCAGTGCATCAGTTTCACTCTGCCTAAACTGGACCCCGCTTTTCAAAGATGGAAGATCTTAGGATTAGCTATATTCTCCCAGTTTCTACAACATGGTTTGTGCAAATGCAAGCAGAATTCACACTCCGAAGGATAGATTTCCTTAGGTACTTGCAGCACAGGGACAGCGCTGGAGGTTTTAAAACATGGGTCAAATTAGACCCACTGGTGAAAAAAATGTCGGTAAAATGAGAAACAACTGGGTCAAAACCTAAGGAAAATCGAAATTTAAATACCTGTAAATTTTCTTTCGCCGATGGCTGGTCTCCGGGCTTCCTTACACATGGGCTGTACCTTCTGATGTAGACAGGAAGGCAGGAACTTGAACTCTGCAGCTGGGGATATCCAGCCCTCTACTTCCTGTTTCCCTCAGTTCTTCCGAAAGCAGTCCAAATGTGGCAATACTACATGAACTTGGAAACAAAAAACAAAACAATTAAGGCATACATAGCCAATTGGCCAACTATGTACATTCTGGGAGGGAAGCAGAAGCCCAGAGACCAGCCATCAGAGAAAGAAAATGTACAGGTATTTAAATTTAGATTTCTCTCTCCTAAGCTGGTCTCCTGGCTTCCTTACACATGGGATATACAAAAAGCGGTACATCCCGATATCCCGGGTGGGAAGAATGCCAAGTGCCCTTAAGGGTCCACCACCGCTTGAAGCACTCGGCGGCCAAAGAACGCCTCCGCCAAGGACATCACATCCGGTTTGAAAAATGTTGTAAATGTGTGAATGGATGACCATGTGGCCGTCCTGCATAGGTCTGGTGGAGGTGCTTCTCTGAAGTCCGCCCACGAAAGGCCAAAGCTCTGGTGGAATGGGCTCTCACTGGGGCCAGGCAAAGTTACTCCAGCCTGATCATAAGCAGTGGTGATGACAGAATGGATCCACCTGGCTATAGAGTCTTTCAAAGCTTTTTTACCCATATTTTGGCCCGTGGTTAGAATGAACAAACTTGAAGTTTTGCAAATAGAATCCGTTCTTTTAATATATACTTCCACCGCTCTTCTCGGATCCAGTGTGTGAAATTCCCTTTTCTTTTCTTTTTTTGGGTGTGGGCAGAAGGAAGGCAGAATCAACTCTTGGTTGCAATGGAAGGGAGACATAACTTTTGGCAAAAAGCTGGATCTGTTCAGAGCACTGATGAAAAACAGTTGTATGGCTCTTTGGTGGACAATGCTCCTAGCTCGCTGATTCTCCTGGCTGAAGTAATAGCTACGAGAAGGGTGATCTTCACTGTGTGATGCATGAGGGATGTCTCTTTGAGAGGCTCAAAAGGAGCCTTGGTCAAAGCCTTGAGAGCCAGATTAAGCCTCCAGGGTGGTACCGTTGACTTGATTGGAGGGTGTTTTAATGTTGCTGCCCTTAGAAACATCCTGACATGAGGATGTGAGCCCAACGATTCCCTGAATCCACCAGTAAGTGCACCCCAGCGTGGAAACCTGAACTCGTAAGGCAGCTGGTTGCAGTCCTTTGTCAAACCCATCTTGAAGAAACTGCAATAGTACAGGCAATGATATTGGCTGGCTCTGTATGTGTTTGGATTGAAGCCAGAACAAGAATTTCCTTTAGATTCTATAATACACTTTAGAGGAAGAGGGGCGACGTGAGTAAACCATCATTTCAATAACAGGAGCGGTGTAGCCTAGCTCTTTGAATGTTTCCTGCCCAATCTCCAGGACATCAGTGCAACTGAGCCAGTCTGCTGCGACATTTTCCTGTCCTAGAATATACGCCGCTCTTATGCTTGCCAGGTGATGTTCAGCCCACTGAAAGAGAAGAAGGGACTCCCATAGCATTTTTGAGCTTCTTGTGTAGTCCTGATGGTTGATGTATGCCATCATTATCTGACTGTTATAATCAGTATGTCCTGATTGAGGACTTGCTGTTTGAAGTGCATCAGGGCAAAGTGTACTGCTCTCATCTCAAGGACATTTGTGCTGTACCTTGTTTCTAACAGCGACCACTTGCCCTGTGCTGACAGCTGATGCAGGTGAGCCCCTCAGCCCCTGAGGCTTGCATCGGTCGTGATTCGGATTTGGTGTGGATGGCCCAACTTGCGACCCCTCATGACATTTGTCCTCCAAGTCCACCACTAGAGGGAGGTTTTTATTCTGTTGAGAAACTGGAATCAGTTGGTGCTGGTTTGTCTGGACTGGGACCACAGTCTGAGCAAATGTGCTTTAATGGGCTGCATGTGGACTAGAGCCCCAAGGGACTGAATCCGGCAGTGATACTAGAGTCCCAATTAGTTGCATGAAGGATTGAGCAGGCAGCTGAGGAGCTGTGTGAAACTTTTTGATGAGCTTCAGCAGGTCCCTGAATTTTGTTTCCAGGGGAAAGACCTTGTTGACTTGTGTCATGAAGTCTGCCCCAGGTGGTTCAAGGTCTAGCTTGGAGTTGAGGAACTCTTTCTCCAGTTGATGACACATCCATGTGCCGACAGGCACCGGACTACCTCTGCCACTGCTCGTACTGCTTGGTTGAGCTGTGGGGCCTTGATGAGAACATCGTCCAGGTAAGGGAAAAGTTGTATCCCTCGGTTCCGAAGGTGAGCTATGACCTCTAATAGCATCTTTGAGAATGTCCTTGGGGCTGAAGAAAGCCAGAATGGCAGAGTTTTGAATTAGAAGTGCTGCTCCCCCACCTTGAACCTGAGATATTGCCTGCTGTCTTCAGTTCTGTCACGTGGTGACAGAGCTCTGCTTGCAGAGTACCTACCAGTCTGAAGGCAGGAAGTAAACTGAGGGAAACAGGAAGTGGAGGGCTGGATATTCCCAGCTATAGAGTTAAAGTTCCTGCCTTCCTATCTGCATCAGGAGGTGCAGCCCATGTGTAAGGAAGCCCGGAGACCAGCTTAGGAGAGAGAGAAGTACATATTTCACCAGTACAGGTGCTAAAACTTATCAAATAAAAATACTTTCTTATTGTTCACTTTTCCATCTTTCAGCTATTGTTACAGACCAAGTACACCACTGTGGACCCACTGTCAAGTGAAAATTTGGTAATTTCTTGGCATGCTGCAACTTTTTCCCTTTTTGCCCTATCTACTGTTGTCCCTGCCTGCAGGTAACCTCTTTTCTTTAGGTAGGCAGCAGCTTATAGGAAATTAAGGCAGAACCACACCTGCTGGTAACCTTCCTAGAAAATGCGGGCATGGGTTAGCTCACCAAAAAACACAACACTTCACATTTTGTACAAGGTTACAGCGCTCAGCAACTCACACCACCTCCTCAGTACCAAACAGCATGGGAGGTACAAGCTGATGTCCAAACGACAAACAGAGAATGGCAGGGGATTTAGGAAGGGGTATTTCGTACCTCAGCTTCTAACAACTGGAAGGCATTTCACTGGAAACTTGTCTGTAGGATTCTTAACAACCTCAAAAATGGCACATTTCGACAAAGGGCAATGTTAAATGTTGGGAGAGGATGCAGCCCCAAGGGTACACAATTACCATGTGTTCTGGGACTGCCCACTAGTCAGGCCATTTTAGGAGGAAAACAGGTCCAAAATCTAAAGAACTAGTGGGTTTAGACAGTACAAGTCCTGAATTTGTCATATGATTTTCGGGAACCCCCTATTTGGGGAAAAAAAATCTAACAAACATCTTGTACATTCCTATTTATACATGACAGATGTATTGCATGTTCTTTACCAATACACTTCCTGAAATAAAAAGCACCAAAGAACTGGAGGAAGCTATTCACTTTCATGTTCAATGTGGCTCAATAAATATGGGAAACAACACAGGTGATAGATCCCAATAATACAGTTCTCGTGTGTCACTACATTCTAATTGAAAACTTATGTAAAGATATAAAAGAAACTGAAAATCTTGGAGAACATTAATTTAAGAGGTGGTTACATTCCACTGTGGGAAATTAAATAAGTACCATGTTACGGGAGATAAATTAAATGTGCTAATTCTAATGTTATAATATTACAATGTGTTATAAAAATGTGCTGTACTGATAATTTACAAACAGAAATGGACAAGATATATATCCTCATTATTATACACACAATGAAGCATAATAAAAATTGTACACAAAAAGTTCTCGTGTGCCACTACGTTTGATACCCATCGATACAGGCACCATTATTCAGAATCATCTGTGTGCACAGTGCACACAGTAGCACTGCGAGTGAGACGGCGCACGGCCAGCTCGGGGGCAATATTCAGACAGTGCACTCGGACTGGAAACGGTACTTCTTAAATAAGGTCATCATGCCAGCCCGGTGGCGCTAAGGGTTGAGATGCAGACACCACAACTTGCACCAAACGCGGCGACCTGGGTGCGGCTTCAGCTCGGGCCGGGGACAGCCGGTGGGGGGCAAAGAGCTGATCAAACTGCCAGTTGGCATCTCCTCCTTGGGAAGGCTCAGAGGCTTCCTCAGCCTGTGACTGCCTCCTGGTGGAGAGCTGAGTGGCCATCCATGGTACAAGGCTGGCGCTAAGCCGGGGTGGGTAGAAGGGCAGTCACCAGGCCGTGGTGCGCATGTGCACCTCTGTGCGGATGCGCTACCGCGTTCTGAGGCCTTGGGGGTAATGGCGTTAAAATGTGGAAATTGCGGAGGCCACGCAGGATGAAGCCTCCAGGCTGGCTCCGGGCAACCGCCAGGATGCATACAGTGCCACAAGATCCCAAACGACCCTGGAGTCCGGCAAAGGCTGTCCAACACTAGTAATACATCAGTGACTTGATTTAATGAGGATTGTGTCAAACAAAATTGGTTATATCTGGAGGTTTGCTGTATATTGGGGAGGTCTGTGGCAAAACAAATAAGGACTGAGGCCACCAACTTTTTGAGGCCCTTTGAGGCCACCAGAATTTGAAACTCAAGAACCACTGCTCTAAGGCATTTATGTGTGGTGCCCCCCAGCTTCAAGTAGGGCTCTGGTCCTTGGCTGTTTATTTATTTATTTAGCTTTTGTTGACTGGGTAGGTATGCTAGATAAGTTATATGCCTATTTTCAGGAATGACCTGGGAGAGTACAACAAGGATACAGATATATCAGAGTACATAACAGTGAGTAGAGCTGAGTACATTGAGTCACGAGAAACAGTCTAACATAGAATAGTAGCGAATATGTCGCACATGATCTTTAAACACAGTGGTGTGTGTGTGTTAGTTACAACATTTACTGGGTCACTAAAAGACCAAAGAACAAAGGAAAAGGGACATGGAAATGAAAAGTGCTAAGAGAAACAGAAAAGTCTGTGGAATCAAGAGATTGGGAGAACAATCAATGAGAAGAGAGGGGCACGGTGCGTATTATGCCTAGTAACTAGTGCCTCAATCCTTCTGGTCTTTTTTTTTCTGGGAAAAACCATGCATTAACAGCAAAAGCCCACTGTTAATGTTTACCCCACTGTAGGCTGCTGCTCTTTTATAAAGGCAGCACTCAAAAGTTCGCATCCATAATCAAACTTCTTAAAAAGACATTCATTTGTTCCATCATTAGCATATCTGTTAACATATCTTCTGTTCACAAATTATGCACACAATGCTAAATTACCCAGCAACAGGCCTCTACATTCATCCCTGGAAACAATTAGCAATCCCACGTTCTGCCATTTAATCTATCATTGACTCTGAATGGCCATTTGTAGCACTTGGACTAAACAAAACATTTTGCTGGAAGAGTAGCACACAGGATCCATAAAAGGAGCTGCTAGAAGAATCTTCCACCATCACCTGCCTTAATTCCACGAGGTATTACACCTGTAAGTATCTACCTATCGCCTCTGCGTAACTGGACCTGTAGCCCCGACAGCCTACTTGTACAATTAATACTGTGTGTACGCATGCTTTTTGCTTCAACATACTATGCCTGTATGATATATACGTGTTGCTTTACTTACTTACCAGCAGAAACAAGCCACACAGTCTATCAAGTCTGCTCGAGAGTGCAGTTAGCACCCCACCTGCAGCTGCCCCTCCCCCACACACACACGCACGCACACACACAGATGAGTGCCAAATAACCCTGAACCAGATTAAGCTGTTGGTGGTATTTCTACTGAAAGGGGGAAATTTGGCCAGGACACCGGGGAAATTCCCCTACTCTTGCTGTAGGGGGACCCTCTGGTCAAACTGTTCCAAGATGCCCGCTTCTCAGGAGCCTGGCGTTGGTGGAGTGCTTGCTGGAGAAACAGGAGTGTTAGCCTCCTCTCCTGTTTCTATTTCTCTAGAGGCTCCCGTTTCTGCTGTGCAAAGTTTGGATAATGCATCGTTACCTGTATGCAAGTCTACTGTGGCTCCGGATTTTCTTCATCCTGTTTCAGCCCCGATATGTGTTGCTGATTTGGTCCAGGACCAGTTGCCTGACCATCGACAAGGTTCTGTGCATCGGGAGATCGCAGACCTGTTGGCCTGCGCAAAGGAATTGAAGCGTCTTCAGACTGCGCTTCAGGCTGGCTTGGGGAAGGATTTTGTCCCTTGTAGCATTCCCTCTGTTGCTGCCTCGATTTCGCCTACAGCACTGGAGACTTCTGTACCCGCCTCCGTTTCTCGGGGGGCTTGGATCTGCCTCAGAGCTCAGCCACTCGGCTGGCAGTGCACTTCCGCAATCGGCTGAGTGCCTTGAGCCGGCTGGCATTGCTCCCCCCGTTCATCCTCCGGTTCCGCTAGGTCACAGACTGGGCGTGGGTCGCCAGGCACAACTCCCGCCTGTTGCACCACACACAATACCTTCTTGTTCTCCGACGTCTACCGTCGGCCAGCACACAAGTGATGGTTTACTTCAGGATGCCTCTTCTTGCTCACCAGATCATGCTTTACGGGATGCTGGCTGGTGTCTGGAAAACGATGGGTCTTGGACGCCAGACCCTCAGGATTCTGCTGTTCAACGCTATCGCTCTGCGGTTGGTTCTCCTAATGTAGCTACCACCTCTTCTACAACTGACTTTGCTGTTCCTTCTTGTGGTGCACCTACAGGTATGGGCCCCAACGAATCTAGCGCTATATCTGTCACTGATATTTCTGATAAGACTGCTGTTTATCTGTTAAGCCTGATGTACCTATTCCTATTTCTGTGTCGGATTCTGATAAAATTAATGTGCCTGCTCCTATTGTACCTGATACTGAACAGGATGTACGTTTAGGCCCCACTGAGAGTATTTTACAGGATCCCTCTAGGTCGGCTTGGCTTAACCCTATGTTTAAACTTTCAGACCTGTTCCATAAGAAAGGTGAATCTGCCCCCCCAGAGGAATGCTGTCCGATTGATCTTTAAGGGTGGCCTTGAATCCCCTCCTGATAGGCTGTACATTGCCAAACAGCTTTTGAAGGGTTCCATGAGATTTTTTTCTTCAGAGATTTATGGTTTGATTCATTCAGGCAATGGCAATTACGATGCTAGCTTTAAAACGGTTTCCTGTTTGGATAGATTTTGGACTCAATATCAGTCAGGTAAGAACTCCTCTTTGTGGCTCCCTTATTTGGCTATTCCTCTTACCAAACCAGCAGTTAAAGTTATTACGGTTATGTTCCGAAATGAGGGGGTCCACATTGAGGACATACTTTTTTGGCTTAAACAGAGGTGTGAGGTTTTAGATAAACCTTCCCCAATTCTAGACAGTGAGCAAATCTGGAACGGAGGTTGGAAAGTGAAGGTTAAGTTGTTTATGACTAATACAGGCCCTGTTCACCTACCTAATTCTTTTTTTTTTTTTTAGGGCACAATAGGGGTGTTTTATTTTACATTGGTCAGCCTAAATCTTGTTTTCAATGTAGGGCTCGCACTCACTTAAGCTCTGCCTGTGACACACCTCGTTGCAGCCATTGCGTGGATTACGGGCATGTCTCAGCTAATTGTGTCGATCTTTTTAAATGTAATCTTTGTGAGCACACTAGTCATGGGTACGGTAAATGTCCATGGGCCTCTCACAACAGAGACGATTGTCCTCCTCAAGATGGTTTAATAGGGCTCAACAGCTTCAGGCCAAGATGTCTGCTTCGGTTGCCTCTTCTTCTCTAGTCCCTCCTCCCCCAACCCCTACTAATTCTGCTGATGAAGCTATCCCAATGGAGGCTTTTTCTCCAGTCGTCTCCGCAGCCCCTGCTCCAGCTGTTAACGCTCAGGATGCTCCCCCTTTGGCCCAGGATGCTGACAGTGTTGTTTCAGACATGTCCCCCTCCCCCACTCCTGTGTTGGAATCAAGGAAGGCTTCTGCCAAAAAAAGAACTCGCTCTGGTAAAGCCCTTAAGAAGAGTGATACACCCGATCCTGTTTTTCACAGCACCCCCAGCCCTAGTGCCTGGAAAGTGGGCAATAAATTCTCAGCACTGGCTGTGGATTTGACTGATGAGTAATCTGGTGATGACATCTCCGATTCTTCCTCTAAAGCTTCAGTGGACATCCCCTCTGATCTATACGATGGTGGGGGATCTCAACCTATTTCCCAAAGGACCAGGTGCAGGAGATGTAGTATGACCCCATGATTAGAAGCTTTTTTTTCTTCTTCTTTGTTTTTGGTTTCATGAGCTCCCTTCGGATCTCTATGCTTAATGTGAACAGTATCAAGTCTCGAGCGAGAATGCTTACTGTTTTGAGTTCCCTGATGCAACTTCATTCTGATATTATTTGTACCCAAGACACTAGGTTGAAATCTGTGCCTGACTTGCGGCAAGCCTCTACATTATGGACCAAAAGACGACCTTTCTGGTCTATTGGTCAGGAACCTTGTGATGGTATTGGAGTTTTATTTACTAAGCCTGGCATTTCCGTCTCTCGATTGCTTGATATTGACCCTGGAAGGGCCCTGCTGCTTGATTTTGTTTATTCCTCTACATGGTTTCGGCTCATCTCCACTTATGCGCCTCAATCAAGAGCTGTTCGTACTGCTTTGTTTCGTTGCATTCAACCATTTTTACATACCTCCAGGATCGTTCTTTGGGCTGGAGACATTGATTGTGGCCTAGACAAAGCAGACCGGGTGCTCGGACGGAGAAACTATTTTGCGATACAGTTGCCCTTAGACAGATTATCTTTAGTGCTAGATTAACAGACTCCTATCGTTGTCTATTTCCCTCTGGTGGTAATACTTATTTTAGAGGCTCCTTATCCACTAGAATTGACTTTGTTTTTCTTTCCAGTAGTTTACATATTGGTTCAGTTTTCTTGAATGCTTGGGAGTTCTCTGATCATCAGTTTATCACTGTGTCCTTTGACTGGCATCTTGCTCCTCGGTGTAGGAAGAATTTATGGCGCCTTAATAATTCTCTTCTGATTGATGAATCCATACGACAGGCCTGGAGACGTGACTGGCACGCCAGGCTCTCTGTTGGTGAATTCTATGGCGATGTGGGAACCTGGTAGGAGGATACAAAGTTGTCTTGGAAAGCCTTTTTCCAGTCCTATTCTCGATCTAAGACCTCTACTTCAAGTACTACTTATTTGAAATTAAGGGATCAATTACAGAACCTGATTTCTTTAACTGAGCTCCATAAAAGAGATTATGGATCTCAGATACGAGATTTGAAATCTAGAATGTTTAACTTCAGTATAATAGGGCACAAACCTTGGAGCAGGAACTCCACTTTGGGGTTTCTTTATCTCAAGGATCTTTGGACCTTTTAAGGAATGCGCGCAGAGCGTGGATAATAGGACTTTAACAGGGCTTTTTGACTCTTCTGGTCGACTCCTTACAGCACCTGAAGATATTTCACAGCAAGCTGATTTACATTTTCGCAACATGTTTGAAGCTGCCTTTATTCCTTTCTCTGATGATTCTTTTTCTGGTCAGTTACCACAGATTTCTGCTTCTGACAAGTTACTGTTGGAAGTTCCTATCTCCAGTCATGAAATTAAGTTAGCCATTCAGGGGCTAAAGGTAGACTCTGCTCCTGGTGTGGATGGGTTGGGCGCTGCCTTTTATAGAACTTTTCAGGATGACCTTGCTCCTGCATTGGCTATAGTATTCAATGGGTTACTTGATGCAGGTGCACTGTCTGCCTCTATGTATCAGGCATCTTTGATTCTCCTTTTCAAGAAGGGAGGAGAGGGAGGATCTCAAGAATTGGAGACCTCTTAGCTTGTTAAATACTGACTTTAAGATCCTTAGTAAAGTGTTGTTAAATAGATTAGTTTCCCTTGCAGACACCGTTATCTCCCCATTTCAGTCATGTGCTATTCCTACGAGACGTCAACATGATAATCTAATCTTGCTTCGAGAACTCTTCTTTCAGGCCAAACATTCTGACTTGTCTGGCTTTTTTTACTCAAAGTCCTCAGAGCCTATGGCATCCCAGAGATTTTTGTTTCTTGGATACAAATAATGTACAGTGAGGCCCCCCCTTATCCCCAATATTAATGGCTGGTTAGGTAAGACAATTTTTGTTCGTAGAGGGGTCTGACAAGGCTGCCCCCTCAGACCCTTGCTTTTTGTATGGATATACTGTTGAGATGCATTGATCAGAATCCCCTGATCCAGGGGTTACCATTGCATCCCGCTGCCCCCCCCAGTTAAGGCTCTAGCATATGCTGATGATTTGGTTTTGTGTTTACATCACGATACCTCTGAACAGGACCTCCTGGCGATTTTTTCCTCCTACTCCTCTTGGTCTGGATCCTTAATCAATCATTCCAAGAGTCGAGGTGTTGTATTGGGCAATGTTCCACTCCATGATGGTTTATCTTTTGCGGGTATACAGCTGACTAATGAGTGTATCACTATTTTGGGAGTAAGTTTTGGGGGTGATGATATGGCTTCCCGGAACGAGAATCTAGGCTTACAGAAAGCTAACCGAATAGTGGCTGCTTGGAAGGGTAAACAATTGTCAAAAAAGAAGAGGGTTCTTTTGATTAAGTCCTTGCTGATCCCTGTTTTTTTATATTTTAGTTATGTTTTTCCTCCCACCCAGTCTGTTTTTAACCCCTTATATAGTGTTTTTTTTCTTCAAGCATTATGGGCAGTCACTAACCCCA
The DNA here is from genome assembly GCA_016271365.2 of Neoceratodus forsteri. Taxonomy (NCBI): domain Eukaryota; kingdom Metazoa; phylum Chordata; order Ceratodontiformes; family Ceratodontidae; genus Neoceratodus; species Neoceratodus forsteri. The sequence goes on from JADMNL010000025.1 coordinate 49,190,558, forward strand.
TTAAAAGGGAGACCACATATAGACCCTTAACAGAAGGTGGTCTCAATATGATACACCCCACTGCTTTTTTTGTAGTATGTTTTACGCTTATAATTTTGGGGGTGCTTTGAAACCAGAAACTTCAGTTTGGAAAGATGCTGTTTTACATTGGTTATCCCCTTGCCTACCTGTTTGGTCTGTGGGACGTTTGTATGGCCTTCGTTCCCTGAAAATTCTTCCAGATGTTTGGAAGTTCCATCTTAAACAGATGACGAAATGGCAAATTTTGGTTACTTTTCTCCAAGTTAAACATAGGAAGGAGATTTATTCTCACATCCTTTTTCAGGAAAGAGCAAACCCTATCTCACTTGCTGATTGTCCCACGAACATCATCAGTTTTAATTTGGACACTTTAAATTCAAAACGGCTGCCGGCCTTTGTGTGGGACACAACCTGACTAACAGCGCATGGGAAACTCAGTGTTCGAAACAATAATAAGCATAAACAGTTGGATGATAGCTATTGTCTAAGACATACTTGCTTCAGGATTTTAGAAACTAACACACTAAAATGCCAGCAGAATAGGCCTAACGGTCTTTCGTGTCTGCTCGTTTGGTCAGCCCCCACCCTGGGTGCTGACCTTGCTGTCCCCCTTGCCTTCTCTGGCTTCTCCCTTCCCAGTTCCGGATATTCTTGCTGCATTGGATTTTGCTTCCAGAACCCTTCCCCTGTATCTGTCCCACCCCCTCTTGAACCCCTCCACTGTCTCTGCCTCCACCAGCCCCTAGGCAGTGCATTCCATGGCTCCACCACCCTCTCAGTGAGTAGCACCTCCTTCCTTCTCCCCTGAATCTTCCCCTCCAGCTTCCACCCATGCCCTCTAGTGGCCCCCTCCTCCTTCCTTCGAAGCACCCTGACTGTTCCTCCCTATTTACCCTCTTCATGTACCTGAAGACCTCTATCATGTCCCCCGGTCCCTTCTCTCTTCCAATGTGTACATATTTAGCTCTTCAAGCCTCTCCTCATAGGTCCTGTCCCCCAAGCCCCAAATCATTTTGGTTGCCCTCCTCTGGACCCTCTCCAGGAGGTTAATGTCCCTCTTTAAGTGTGGCCTCCAAACTGCACGCAGTACTCAAGGTCTGGCCTCACCAAGCAGTTATACAGAGGAGTATCACTTCCCTCCTTCTGAGGTGATCCCCTAGCGATGCATCCCAGCATCCTGTTGGCCTTGGCTGCTGCCCTCCTACAAGTCTCAGGTTGTTCATCTTGACATCCACTACCACCCCAGGTCCCTCTCAGCCATCGAGACTTGTAGCATTCCCCCAGGGTGTACACTTGGCCTGGGTTTCTGGCCCCCAGGTGGAGTACCTTGCATTTCCCTGCATTGAACCTCAGCTTCCACTTTCTAGACCATCTTTCCAGAGCCTCCAGGTCCCCCTGTAGGGCCACCCTCCCCTCCTCCCCATCCACCACTGCCCCCAGTTTCGAGTCATCTGCAAAGAGACTCATCTCACTCCTGATTCCTGTCCTTATGTCAGATACGTAGGCGTTGAACAGAAGGGGTCCAAGGACTGATCCCTGTGGGACCCCACTAATGACCCTCCTTGGGGATGAGACTATCCCACCAACTACGACCCTCTGGGTCCTGGTCCTGGAGCCAATTGCCTATCCATCTGATCATCTGGTTCCCCACCCCATTTCTCCCAGCTTATCCAACAGGCCCACGTGAGGGAACAGAATCAAATGCCTTGCTGAAGTCTAGAAAGGGGACATCCACTGGTCTACCCAGGTCCAAGGCACTTGTCACCCAGTCATAGAACTCCACCAGGTTTGTCTGACACGATTCCCGGGATGAATCCATGCTGTCTATCGTCCAGGCACCTGACTTATCCAGGTCCCCCTAGCCTCTCCTTGACAATGCCTCCATCACCCTGCCCACCACCGATGTCAGGCTGACAGGCCTGTAGTTCCCTCCACCTCCCTTGATCCCCCTTGTGGATAGGCACTATATGCACCACCTTCCAGTCTTGGGGCACCACCCTGTCCTCAGAGATGGTGAAAAGCTCTGCCAGGGATTTCGCCAGGACATCTGCAAGTTCCTTCAGCACTCTGAGATGTAATTTATCCGGCCCCGGTGCTTTCTCCGTCTTAAGGGAGCTGAGGGCTTCCCTCACTCTCTCTGCTGTGATTTCCACTTCCCGTACCTCTTCTCCCTGCTTAGCCCTCCCCCACCTGCCAGTGATGCCTCCCCCTCTCCCCAGACCTGCCGATCAGTAAGGGTCCCCCCTCCTCAGTATCTCTGTCTCCTCCCATGTATGATGCAGCACCCCCATTTTCCCTGATGAAACTGAGGTGAAGTACTCATTTAGTACCTCAGCCTGCTCCCCGGTCTTGTGCCCATCTCCCTGATTTAATCCTGCTAATCTGCCCCTTCACCTCTTCGTCTTTCCCAATGTATCTAAAAACCCTTGTTCCTCTCCTAATTTCCCTGGCCAGGTTCTGCTTCCTTGCCTTGCCGCCCTCACCACTCTAGTGGCCCTTCTAGGCCATCAGCTCGTACTCCCTCGATCCCTTTCACCCTTGAGCACTTGAATTGCTTATAGGCTGCTTTCTTTCCCGCACCACCTCCTGGACCTCCCTGGTCCCACCAACAGGTTTTGGGCCCTACCATTTCATCTTACTCTTGCACAGGTGCTGGTAGCATCCTGCACCCCTCTCCTGATGATTTCCACCTACTATCAGCGTCCATGTCTGACCCAATCCCATCCAAATGCTCCTTAAGGATCCTTCCCATTTCCTTAAAATCCACCCCCCTGAAGTCGGTTACTTCCGTCTTTGTGCAGCCTTCTACCCCTCCTAGGTCCAGGCAGAACCAGACCGTGGCATGGTCACTCCCCGCCAATGGGTCCCTTACCTCCAGGCCCCCAATCTGGTCACTGTCTGCCAGGACCACATCCAGTACCTGTGCCTCCCTGGTCGGTTCCCTCACCTGCTGAGTTAGGAACGCGGCTTGACAGACATCCAACAACCTCTGTTCCCTGGTCACAGAGGATGTCATAGTCTCCCAGTCTGTTCCTGGCATGTTTAAGTCCCCCAACACCACCACCACCGTTCCTCTGCCCAGTCTGCAGTGTCTCCTAACATCTGCCACCAGACTGTCCTCCAGCTCCTCCGCCAGGGCAGGGGGTCTATACACCACAACTCAAGAACATCTTTTTTACAGTGTCCTTTTGCCTCTAATTTTTGGCAGTTTTTGGCTAGTGCAGGGGGAGAACCTTTATTTATCTCTTGTATATGGTGCCCTCCGACAGGGGTGAGGTTGCTATCATGCTGAAACCCTTTTCACAGTATTTGCAATTATTAGATACTATTTATGGCACGCCAGGTGTATATGGCTTACACAGCAACAGGTGGTTTCCTCCTTGGATATCTTTCATAATGTCACTGTTTCCCTTAGTGAAGTTAGGTCATTTGATTGTAAACATTATTCTGCTGTGAAATGTAAAATGCTGTGGCTTCATTGTGAATCTTGGCTTAAACCCCCTTAGATTACCAATGTTTCTTTGCCATTGTTCTCGTTTTGGTATTTTGTTATGCATTTATTTGTTCTTGTTCATATTTCATGTTCATATTGTATTTTTTTGCTTTATTTTCTGTTTGTAGTCCTTTTTCAATAAAAATTCCCCTACTCTTTTCGAGAAGTGCCATGGGATCTTTAACATCCACCTGAACTACCACCAGAACAGGCAGATGGGACCTTGGTTTAACATCTCATACAAAAGACGACACCTCAGGAGTGCAGCACCCCCCTCATGCTGCACTACAGCATCAGTATTGGGATATTAACCCAAGTGCCTGGTGTGGGAATTGAACCCACACCCCTCTGCCAGGTGTGGGAATTGAACCCACAGCCCTCTGATCTCCTGGCCTCAGAGGCAAGTGTGGTAACTGCTGAGCCACTGACACGGACCTTTATTCTAAGACGTGTTTTTGTGCAAATGTACCATGCCTGTATGCAGTACTGTACCATTCTTTCCTAACTAGCTTGTTATTAGTTAATATAATTTCTGTCTTATGTCTGCTATTTTAACCATGTTTGTAACTACCCCTTTTGTAACCTGTCCCTATGTGGCACCTGGAAACGAGTCCCGGCTCAGTGCACCTTTCCCGGCTACCAAATTTTAAATAAATTAATAAATAAATCTGAATGGTTATACAACTACATTGCCAGCAATAAGAACGTTAAAAAACACTAACATGGCAGAAATATAATGCTCAAATAACTGTCTCACACTGGTCAAAGAGCATCAGGTGGCCAAAAAAAGCAACTATGGATTAATCCCACAGTAGATTCATGGTTGCTTGTGTAGTACTACAGTTAGCCACACCAAGTTATATGGCACTGTTTTATGTGCTTCTTACCCACCCACCGACCCTTGTGGACACTATTCACTTGCCATGTCTCACAGTACAATCTTTCCAGTTACCGCACTGTTGTAGAAATGTATTTAGGTGACGGTTAGTTTAAACTCTTAAATTTCTAGAAATAAAAATGGACGTTTTGTTAGTTTAAGCTCTTAAACTTCTAGAAATGCAATCGGTCATGTCGCTAGTTAATGTATTCATCCCACAATGCATTGCGAAAACAGCTTTTCTAGGTATAATGCCAAAACGCAGCGCATAGCACGAGCGTATATGGAAGGATGAAACTAAATGTAAGTTACTTTTGGAAGTAATCAGTATTTCAGGTGTAAAAATGTAAAAAAAAAAAAAAATAAAATAAAAAAATAGTTATTTTGACACAATTATACAGCGTTACCTAGACAGCGTTGCAACCAGCAGTGTTAACACACGCTTGGAAGCGGAACATATTTAGCATGTTTCGAGCAGTTTAGTATGGGGGGAAAAATGTAGGTATAGTTAGAAAGCATTAGTAAACCTCAACAGAGTTGTAAAATATCTTCAATATCTGCAGCAATCACAATGTAAAAGAAACAGCTGTTCAACCTGTATACTGTCATTAAAAATGAGACTTTTCATGTGTTACAAAGCAATGCCACTGTGTGTTTTTTCCTCTCTAATTTTCTGTGTAATATGTTACTCCTACCAGCGCTTGTCATGTTACAAGTGCATTAAACCACTCCAGAGCATGGTTCTACATGTGGCATTATTCCATGGTTGGCAGGTTGGATGCACTCGGCCTTCAGCCTTGTGCCCCAACCAGCCCACTATGGATTAATGCCACAGCAGAACCATGCTCAATCATGGTTTAATGCTTACATATGGCATATATAAGTGCCTTGGTCACAGTTTAAACCTCCATGCAGAGAAACATAGAAAGCCAATCACCAGAAGAAAGGACCTGTGTGGGCATATCAGCTTGTGTACTGTAAATTAAGTTGGTCCACTAATCATCATCATCATCATCATCATCATCATCATCATCATCATCATCATCATCATCATCATCTCGTCACGTGTTTCATCCAATTTTCTGTTTATTCTAGGCAAAGCCACTGGGTTCTTTGGGACCTCTGCCTATAATTATTTTTCATCATGGAGTGTTATAAATGGGACAGATTGTAGCCCTCTCACAAATTCAGGAGCTTGTTTAATAAAATATCTGCAATGTAGATTTCTTTATCTATCTACCCCAACTTTTATGTTTATGTGTTTTGTTCCCCTCCTTATAAATTTGTAGGGTGTACATGAGCGGTAAACTGCCTGCCTGAGGGAACTGAAATAAAGCCTTTGGCAGGCAATGCATTTCTGATTCAGGTTGCATCACTGGGCAAAAGCTAACAGAAGTGAAGGAAGGACCTTGTATTGCACAAAAATATAACACACACAATGTTACCAAAACCACATACAATGAAATCGGACTCTCGGACACATCTCTGACTGCAGCCTGTACATGGCCACACCTCTCAAGTGTCCCTGATTTTCAGGGATGTCCCTGATTTTGCCTCTGAAATTTCTTCTGTCCCTCCTAAATTTGGCATTTCTGTCACTGAAAAGGGGGATCTGAATCACAAAATAATGCTAGCCATTGGTGTTACAGTCTAGTTCTCATTAAGAAAATGCTATTCATACTAAGAAGCATGTTGTACACAGCTTCTGGAACTAATATTACTATTTTTTCAGATGTGTCCCTGATTTTGGTCATTTGTCCCTGATCATTTTAAGCATTGTCCCTGATTTGTGATGAGGGAGGTTGAGAGGTATGCATGGACCCACCACCTGCAGCTTACAGGACTGACAACAAATATGGCCGTACATCTCAACTATGAACTAACAAGTTTCCTGCTCACAGTCACTAACAGACTGAAATAAGAAAGGGCAATGAGATAGATATATGAGATAATGAGATATGAGATATGGGGGGTGAGTATATATATATGAGATAATGAGATATGAGATATGGGGGTGAGGATATAGCATGCACCAAGCAGGAAAGGGATCTTGGAGTTATCATCTCTGATGACCTCAAGGCAGGGAAACAGTGTGACAAGGCAGCAGGTAAAGCAAATAGGATGCTGGGATGCATAGGCAGGGGCATCACCAGCAGGAAAAGGGAGGTCATAATTCCACTATACAAGACACTAGTGAGGCCGAACCTGGAGTACACCGTGCAGTTCTGGAGACCTTACCTCACAAGGCATAGACAGGGTAGAAGGTTCAGAGGAGGGCAACAAAGATGGTGCATGGATTGCATCAGCAAGTCCTATGAGGACAGGTTGAAGGCACTGAACATGTACTCCCTGGAGGAGAGGAGGAGAGGGATATGATAGAGACATACAAGTATCTTACAGGGAGGAACAGGGTGCAGGAATGCACTATTTTAAGCGAAAAGATGCTCCAGGACTAGAGGGCATGGGATGAAGTTGGAGGGAGGGCGATTCAGGAAGCGTGAGGAAGAATTTCTTCACAGAGCCGGGTGGTGGACAAGTGGAACACCCTGCCAGCGGAAGTGGTGGGGGCTGAAACAATCACGGGATTTAAGAATGCATGGGATAGACATAAAGGAATTCTAGAGGTCAGGGGTAAGGGGCAACAGACTTCCTGGAAAACATAAACTGAACTTACAAACTTAAATGGGCAGACTGGGTGGGCCATAGGCCCTTATCTGCCAACACTGTCTATGTATCTATGTATATGTACAAGAAAGTGAAGCTCATTCAGATGCAGTATGTAGTTTAAAATCAAATGCCATCTTGCCAAGCCCACTATGAAAACTTAAAAATATGAAGCATCTCCCTGTGGTGCTGTGCTGCCCACCATCAGAAAATAAAAGCTAGCACCATCCTGGCACATACAGAGTGTGACTCAAGGGTACAGTTAAAAGTATCTCAGCGTCGGCTGGCCCAGTGGTGTGGAGGGCTGAGGCATCCGTGCCTTACCTCCTGCCACGCCGACGACCCGTGTTCACAGGTCACCGGGGGTAGGCCGGGGAGGGAGAGGATCGAATGTCCGGAGGACTGCTCTCCTCTCTCAGGGAAGGGTGGAATGGAGTCCACTGCTTGACTGACCCCTGGTAGTGGCCGGGACCTGGCACAAGAGACCCATAATGAAGGGGGTGGATGCGGGGCAGATGCCCAGTGTGCCATGCATGGCTCAACCATTGGCGTCATTCACACCTTCTCTCTGCGCTTGGGGATGGGAAGCAGCAGTGAAAAAGGGAATCCTAACTGGCGAGATGATGCCGACCTCCTGCAGGAGCTGCACCTGGCCAGCCGGTACCTCGTGAAGCAGAGGTGAGCCCAGTAGACGCTGGGGTGACGGGGCTGGGTGGAAGGGGGATGGTCAGGAGAAGAAAGAAATCAACAAAAAAAAAGTATCCTCAGTGGAAGAGTTAAAAACAAACAGTTTTATTCACACTAAAATGCCAAACTTGGAAATAAGGGTCAGCAGTAGAGCCTAGAGGTTAAGAGTACCAAGCTGTGAATAAGCCTGTTACATCTGGCAGACTTGGGTTTGTTTCCCACTACCTCCATTTCCATTCTGTGTGACCCTGAGCAAGTCACTTAACCTTCCCTGCACCCCCAGGTCACCCCTGAAAACAGGCATTAAGTCCAGTGGGCCTCACCCAGTTACTAAATAAACACACACATACAAAAAAGATTACACTCTCAACTTGAAGCAGTAGTGATATTAGAGAGGCAAATGGCACCAGTGCAATTAACTGATTTAATGCATGCCATGATTTTTGTTCTTTCTGTATCCCATATTCCCCAAGGCCAGACAAGCGTCTTTCTCCACCTCCTTCCATCCTCCACCCCAAGTCATCTATGGCTTATCCCCCCAACCCAAATGGGGCACCTGAAAGCAGAGAGGTAACAAAGGCACACCAAGAGAGGAGGAGTTGACCTGGGGTGGTGAGGTACAAGAAGCCCTTAATGTACGTGGGTGAGGAGCAGACTTCCTGTAACCAGCGAACCCGCCATGATTTTCTCCCCCCAAGCTGCTCCCATCCCCACTGGGGTTCATTCAGTGGCACCTTCTGTCCAACTGGCTGGGTTCCACACGTTAGCTTGATGGCATGGTACTGACAAACACAAAGACGACACTGGCACATCCACATCATTAGCACCAAGCTTGCACACCCATGTTAGTAGAAGGGATTGTCCTGAAACTCCATTTCATTTCCCCACACAAAGTCACCAGGGGGCAATCATGCTGCAGAAGAAGCTTCCCTTCCTCCATCCCCAAGGCAGCAGGGATCCAAAGCAGACATCCCCCTGCCTCTGCTGCTCTATGATCAGCAGTCTGGCTGTGGAACACATACCTAGGTCATTCACATCCTAATACTGCTAGACCATATGGGGGCTCTAATGCACTTCTTGATTTTAAGTAAAGAAGAGTTAGAACATGCTGGAATTCTGGGCATCTTTACAAGTCTTTAGCACGGCACAGTTTAACAGAGGTTAAAAATCAGTGATTAGCTTCCTATCTTAATTAATGAAATCATAAATCCCCTGCAATCCCCAACATTCTGACACTCTATATCAACTACAAGTGAAAATTACCATACATTATAGATGGTTGGAGAGTGACTTCAGCCACCATCATACTCCTCCCTACTGTAAAAAATAAAGATGCCAGACCTAGAAAGGGTCTGCACTGTGTTAGTGTTTTGTGTGAGCCAAACATCCCCCATACTCCTCTCTTCTGAGGTAACAGCAAATGTTAATCATCAGTATAACTGGTATAAACAGCATATTTAACACAAAGACCTTGCTAATGATTTTCATTAACCAGTGGGCAGAAGATCCTAAACCGAAATCACATTCTGGAAGTGCAGAAAGTGTCTCCATCTCAACTTCACAATCCCCATACTCACCGTCTACTGAACATGGACACTGGGTCTTCGTGTTTCACCGTTAACTTTTAACATCAGTTTTCCCTATGTACTTGTCCTGCGACTATGTTACATGAATATCTGCTTTTGTCTCCCCGTACACTGTGTATGAACCGTAATTGCTACCGTCTTGCATGCTGCATGCCTGACTTGACTATATTCCTCTGGAACTGCTTACAGTACTTGTCTTATTTGTGACTGTGTGTGACAGAGAGCTCCTGCCACTCTTGAGGACCGACCTTTCGTTAAATCTATTGCAACAGTTCTTCTATTTCTAAGCCTAATCTATCCTTTACTATTTCTAGTCCATAAGGTTGGTCACCTGTGGGCACCCCCTTCTCCCTCTCTCGACTATGCTATAGTGTCCTCTTTAACTTTAGTTTACCCTCTCAGGTCCTTGTACAGGGAGGTTATTGTGGTGACTTCAGAGTATATGTAAAACAGGTTGTGTTAATTGTTGTTGGATTTAGTATGTAATAGAACTATGTCATAATATACCTTATGTTTATGAAACCTGTAAATGTTGAAAATACCATGGCACTAGGTGTTTTTGATAATGGTAAAAAGTACTAGGTGACTATTATAGAAATTAAGCTAGTTGTGCTATTTAAAATGCATGTGAATTGTTGTAAACTTAACAAGCCAGAAAAGTCCCGGTGTTTCGCATATATCCCATGATGTATTGCTTTATGGAAGTATGTATGATGTATTTCTTTGAAACTTGATTTCTTTGCCAATGTCTTTTGGGGTAGCTGTTCTTTCAGTGATTCTGCATGGAGATCCTTTGTTTATAGCTTTTTTTTTCTTTTTGGGCCCCCACTATGTAAGCAAATGAGGGCTTGCATAAGGGTTATGGGTACAGCTTACCTAGCAAATTGGATGAGAAATCAGTGTCAGTAGATGCCGGCTAAGTGTAAAGAAAGGATATTCGTAGTCTGTTACTGCAAACTGATGTACTAAACAAGAAATATGCCACTGCAGAAGGTTATTTCTTGTAACTTGAACAAACATCACACAGAGATTATGCGTTGAACCTGAAATTCGGTGTCTGGTCCATCTGTTATCCCACAACCCCTCCACACTGTGCAACTAACATGGAACCTTTGTAAATGAGCATTTGTGCTCAAAGGTACTCTTCAAAGTTTTTAATAAGTAAACAAATGTTTAAAAGTCAAATAGTCTAGGTCATCATGCCATGGTAATGTGCTGCACTACGAAGTTAGGAACCTCGGTTCATTTCCCAGACTGGAACTTCCACAGTAGGCAACAGTCTCCAGGGTGGATGGCATGTAGTGGGGAAGTGACTGCCCCATGGTGATCCAAGGAAGCACAGCATCAGCTACACAGCTTTGAGACTGGTACAAAAGACTGCTCCCAAGTGCTAATATCATTTGGAGGAACATGGTGTTTGCATGGGAGGGGGCAAGCAAACCTCTAAGCCATGCATGAAGGTCTGCACCCCAACTCTAGTGCTTATGGTCCTGACAAGTAGTGGCAACCCAATGAGGGCCCATCACACACTGGGGAACATGTGGACAACAGTCCAGCCCTGGTCTGGATGGGCCAAGTAGGAAGCAGTCAAAATTTACAGAAAGAAAACTAAATAATTAAAAAAAGGTCCCGTAGATGGACATCTATAGGCTGGCCAGGTGCATAAGCAATATGAGGCACAGATCCCCATGCCATGTTACAAGGGAGCTGAAGAAAGCAAATTCTCCACCTCCATTCAGGGTTCTCTATTGAAGATGGAAATAACTTTTTACAACTGTAGTAGTCGTGAGATAAAAATGGTTCTGTAAAACGAAAACCTCTGTTGGCACACAAGGTTAACAAAACGGTACATCACGTCACTTAAGAACTTATCAGGCGACCCACTCTCCAGTTCATGGGTGTGAGTGGGTGGTTGTTTTGACGTCTCCATTTATTTAAGCTGTGTGCTGGTAGCTGCTAGGCAATATCCATCCTTCATCTTTACCCGCTTTTTTTTTTTTTTTTGGTGCTTAGTAAATTAAGTGCCCTTCCTGTTTTATTTTAGGTTTGTCCTGTTTTTCTGCCGGGGCATGACTAACAAATCAGTTTAAAAAATGTGCTCTGTTGCTGGGCCTCCCAACACTTTTTCCTGAAACACAGTTGACATTTGCAGCCCAAACACGCAGGAGTTAAAGGTGCCTTGCATAGTGTACACAGCCCATAAACTTTGTCACCATACAGAAGTGACACAAAGGCCAACAGCAGCACAAGAGTAACCAAACAGACTAACATAACTTCTGAAGTGAAGTGCAGGTTGGCTGGCTGCTTGAGCCTCAAATGTTTTAATATAGCCCGAACCTTTGCTGAATGCCACTGCAGAAACTAAAAATACAAGCATTTGACAGCAAAAGAGCTAAACACAAACACAAAATTTGTCTTCAGAAAAAGGACCACTTGGCCTACCCAGTCTGCCAAGTCTGTCAATGCAGAGCCAAACTGGTCTCTGGCAAACCTCCTCCTTGCCTAGTTACTAACGGTTCCACGTCTTACCAACCACTGACGACTATACTCTGCCTTGAAATTGGCTGCCTCCCAATGTCCTTAGATCATAAGCACTAGGTTGTTTTGTTCACTCTTTAACCACAACGCCTCGCCCTGCAGCTCTGGGTGCTATGCTTACCCCTGTCTCTCACTCTCGTGCCCGCAGGCCCTCCACCTCCCCCCTTTGTTGCTGTTCAGCCCTGCTACACTAAAATGGGTGAGCAGGTTTTTTCATATTTTGCCCCACAGTTCTGGCATTCACTCCCCCTTCATGTGAAGAACTCCTCATCTCACCTATCTTTTAAGCATGCTCTTTTTTCCCCACCTTAATGCTCCTGGTTACTGTGACTGCACTTAATGTTTTGTGTGGCCCGCTGTTCATCCTCCAGCTGCTCTCTTGCCCATTTCTGTATTTCTACTGTGAATGTGTGCCTACTTGTCTCCTTTTACCACTATTTAGGACTACTGACTTGTTAACTGAATATTTTGCAACAACTGTATGACTGCTCTAACCGGTTGTATTCTTGCTGGTATTCTTATGCTGGGTTTCCTTTCTGTTTTTTTTTTTTTTGCTTATGTTAATGCTGTTTGAGTAGTTTGTCCTGACAGTTATCTTTGCCTTATGTACCTCAATGTTGTCATTGTTGTCTTAGCTGTATTACTGTAACTGTACTCTCCAGGGTCGTGCCTGAAAATAGGCAGGTTTTTTTGCCTAGCACACTTACCCGGTCATCAAAACAAACAGATAAATAAATAAATATCCCACTATGTCTATCCCACGCTACTTGAAGCCTCGCATTTTCACCTCCACCACTTCTGCTGGCAGTCTGTTTCAGTTATATAAAACTTCTTCTCTAAAGTAGTACTTCCTCACATCACTCCTAAACTCCGCCCCCCCCCAACCCAGCTTCATCACATGCCCTCTGGTCCTGGTACTCATTCTCATTTGAAAGCAACTCCCCTTCTGCACCCTGTTTACCAGTGTGAGGTACTTGTAGGTCTCTATCATGTCCCCTCTCGCTCTCCTCTCGTCCGCAGTGTACATGTGGAGATCCCCCTGTCTCACACCTTGTAGGGTTTTTGGTGCAACTCCTGCACAGTTTTAGCTACCCTGCTCTGGACTGCCTCCACCCTTTCTAAAATGCAGCCTCCAGAACTAAACACAATATTCCAAATGGGGTCTCACCAGCGCAAGGTGCAAAGCAAGGGTTACCCTGTCTGGAAGAGCACTGGCAACGAAGCAAAGTTTCAAATAAATACACAGCTACACATGCCCCACTAATCAAAGCATCTCGGGTAATATACAGAAATCACCACAAACAAAATGCATCTGGCTAAAGGAAAGCAGCACACAAACCTAGTACGCTCCCCAGTCAACAGATATGCCCTTGGGTTGGGTGTTTGCCATACATTTCAATTTTGTTTTGGTTTTTTTTAACTACCCATGTCGCAACTTCCTGCTTAAAGATGTGCCCACGAGGGGCACTGCTGATCACACCTGAACAGAAGTGCGGCATAGGTGAACTAAGCTGCAAGAAGATGACAGCATCACGTAAATTACGTCCTGCTGCACAGCTGGCTATAAAATTTAAGTCATGGTTCATCCGAATAAGGGAGGAAATAGCGGGTCTAAATCTCAGGCACCAGCAGATACACAGATCTTAGCAGTCACCGTGGCAAAGTTGGGAAAGCAACTGCCATGGACGTCACTCCCACTCTCAATGTAAGCCATTGGTGCCAAGGTGGGGCCGACACTTAAGTAGATAAGTGATCAAGATGTGAAAAAGACTAATGAAAACTGCAACCTCAGCCACGTCTCAACCCATAAAAGCCTTGGCTGCTTCCAACAAGGTTATTTAAGAAAATTCACAACTCGAATACAGATTGGAGGCCCTTGAAAATGCTTAACGGGCCTCCAATGAAGACTTGTTGGCTTGTCAGAGGGAGCGGACCTTATGCAATATTTACAGAAGTAGCTTCCAGTGGCACTGAAACTGGAATGATACTGTGCTCATCACTTTATTAAAGCACACCAGAGTTTGTCACACACGGCAGAGGCACAGTGTGCCCAACCACGGACCGTTCTGCTGGTGACTGACGGAATTATCATGCGGGACAGAAGTTTGGTTGACTGTACATTATCCCTTTTTCCTGTCAATGATATGTGCAAATGTCTGAATTTCCTCTCATGTTCTGTTTTGTAACTGTCCGGGTCGAGCCTTTAAAAGCACCACGTGGCCCACTGCATCTACCCAGTTGTCATAATTGTACATAAAAATATCATTTTACATGCTGTATGCCACATGGAGACAGGCGAAGGGGTATGGTGCAGTATAACCCAAATGAACACTTATCTTCTCGGGCTACTGGGAGCTTCCTTTAAATAAAAGTTTGTTCAGCTACTTAGTATAAAATCTCTCTGGTGATGGCTTTAGACACGCGTCTTAGCTACCATGGGGCAACTTGGTTCCACAGCATGTCGTAGGCATTTAATATGACCTTTCTAATTCTACTCAATAAATCAATATTGCACTTCAGGTTAGATGACTGGGTACTCTAATGAAATATCACTACAATGTGCATTTTATTTTGTTTGTTCTAGCAAGTTATCACCATTTAGTTATCCCAGCTCTGTAATTGCTACTGCAAAATGGTACTAAACATGTTGATTTATGATATGTTTGGAAGGGGTCATATCAACACAGGATGCTGAGTATGAAAAATATTTGGAAGGTAGTAATTTGGAACTGACCATCTCACTCTTGCAGGGTGCAGATATTCTGGGCTTTATCTGGACAGTAATTCCACAGAGTCTAAAAGTCAGATTGTGAAGACTTACTGTACCATTTGATTGGTCCTAGGATATAGGTGATGTCTTACATGAGTAATTTTGTCTGTTATTGTTTTCTGATAAAGCAATAAAAATATAAAATTGTGCTCACCAGCTAGCTTCCTGCGCTCTCTTTATGCCAATTAGCACTGCCACGAGGGAGTTTCTAAGGGGTTAAGTCCCAGGGATGGTGACTGAGTGACTGGACATCCAGTTAGGGCCCTGCAAGGCGAGCAGGGGGGAATATATACAACAACATAAAACATTAAAAAGAAATAAATGGCTTTCATAATGCTTCAGTCAATTCTTATAACACCTAAAGATGGAAACACACTGAAGACTCGCTACTGCCATTTTCAGTAGCTGTACAAATGCAGCTGTAGGATTCAGCCCTATGGCCCACGTGATCCAGGCAGTCTCGAATAAGACCTAAAACGATGGTAACGTATTTCAAAAATCTTACTTTTTCCCCCTTTCAGCCCTTCCATTTTAGTTACAACATCACAAATGGTTGATGTGGAGGTTACTGTGATATCACAAATACAGGACTTCGACTTCACATTTCCAAGCAAGGAGGTACACTGAAAAAAAAAAAACAACATACACCCAGCCTTTCCCTTTTGTAATATAAAGGCTCATAATTAATGGTAGTCCACCCCATTTTGCACACCAGTTTTCAAGGCGAAATACCTTTTCATCCTGCTGGTAGTCTAACTGGAGTACCAGGCCACCATGCCACTGTAACAAAGTAATTTAATGTTAGAACACTAAGTCCATCGGTCGGTCCATCCCCTGCTTCAAAAGCAGGTCCTGTCGTCGAGGCACAGGTCAGGAAGCATAGGAAGACCAGGAGCAGTTTCAAAATTCGCAAATAGTGTTTTAATTTTCTTAATAACCGCAAATTAAAAAATTTAAATTTGTTCAGGATAACTATTCACAAAGGCAGTACAAAGAAAACAAGTCCTTCTGGGTGTTTCTTCTCGGTTTCAAATTTCAGTCTCTCTCTCTCAAAATATTACTGCTCTTTTTATAACAAGTCTTTGCAGGGAGCTCGTTAAGACAGTTTTTTCACAGAATATTGTTCTCAGTTTCCAATGTTCTTGCAGTTGCAGCAAAAAGAACATAATGACCCAGATATGACCTCTTGTTGACATCTCTGTAAAGTCTGCACACCAGCATCTCAGTTTAACCCCTTGAGTTCCAAATAGTTTTTTGCAATCATTTCAACAGTACTGTATAACTATATATAGTTTTAAACAAAGGGATCCCAGTATCACATACAGTTTTACACAGAGCTTCACATATATTTTTACACCCGCAGATATGCAAGGGGAAGAAAAGACCAAAATAGCAAGTGAAGGCAGAGAGACAGCAAGAGGCAGAGAATTGCAAAACCGGAGTGATCAGTTCCTAGGTCTCACAAGAAAATTTGGTTGCGCAACCAGACAGAGAAGAGACAGAAAAGGAGAGGATAGAACAGACCCTTGCGTTTAAACTTTCTGCATAACAAATGGGACAGGGCCTTACTCAACTCTGTCACAGGTCCCAGCAAGTATGGTGTGTAAACAAGTGGTACAGTAATTTTTTAGAGCTTTCCCACCCACCCTACTACCTAGGGTACCCAATGATTTCTGTTACGCATTAATCTATCCATGCTTACCTTGCAGACCTGTAATGTCTTCACGTACATTGTCTCCACTGGTAGACTGTTCCATAAGATCACCACACTCTTGGAGAAGAAGTGCCTCCTAATGTTGCTACTGAATTTACCACCATGGAGCTTCAGGGCGTGTCCCAGTGTCCTGCTGGAGCACACCAGATCAAACATTTCCTACTGTTCAGCCTTCTCGATATCCTTCAGTATGTGGAAGACTGCGATCATGTTCTGCCAGCCTCCTTTTCTCCAGGGTGAACACGTTAAGGGCCTCCGGTCTCTCATGTTAGTTGGCATCCTCCATACCGCTGATCATTTTGGTGGCCCTGCGTCGCATCATTTTAAACTGCCTTAAGGGAGCCCAGAACTGCAAAGAGTATTTAAGGCAAGGCCTGACCAGAGCCTTGTAAAAGTGGTAGGATTACATCTCCTGCTCGACACCCCCTCCAATGCAGTTCAACAGTCTCTCAGCTCCTTGACAGCAGCCACACACTGCTTGTCATGCTTGAACCCCTCATCTATTATGACCCCAAATGCCATTTTCTTACTCCACTGCAGCAAGAGAAGCCCCCACAGTATGTAGATTTTACCTCCCCCCCCCCATTTCTCCTCCCCAACTGCAGCACCATGTATTTGGGTACACTGAATCTAAGATTCCAAGAATCCGACCAGTCACTCAGCTTGTTCCAAGCCCTCCTGAAGTTTCTCCCCATCCTCAAGGGGGACTACCACCCTGGGCAGCTTACTGTCACCATCCAATTACTCTTCTGAAGACTCCAGCTTCCAGATCACATGCCAACTCTTTATATACAGTATGTATCGCTCCCCTACTACCCTTGCTGGCACACTTGCCAGTGTGCGAGAGGTCTTGAGCACATTCTTAGAGTGCGAGGACCAGAAACTGAAGGAGAGCAGTTCTGACAACCTGAGGAGGGGACAGCAGTCACTCATATGAATGCCAGCAGGGGACATAACTAGAGTACTGATCAAGGACGTCTACAATTTATAAAAAATTCAACAAAATAAGCCACCCTCTCTTCCCAAATGTACTTGTTTCCAGGTCAACAATGTGAGACACTCTACAGAACAAGGGTGTCTCACGCACAAGGGAAAGGAGCACTCTTACAGGAGTGACCCTTGATCTGTAAATGCAGCTTATAACCTCTAGCACTGCTCTACTGGATAGGCAGAACATGGGGCACAAAGGAAGAATCCCAAATTTGAATTTCTGGTATTTCATCCCCAACACCACATTATTTTTTTTTAATTCAACCCATTTATTTATTTAATTGGAAATATGGACATATTTCATTTATTTAATTGGTATTATGGTCATATTCTGGGTTCATCTTCCTCTAATATGAGATATCAAACTTCAAATACTTGTTAATTATCTTTCTCCAAGTGCTGGGGTACTACTGGGATCTTTCCTCCCAGACTTCTCTCGAAGCAGGAAGAAGATCTGAGACACAGGCTGCACTGGCTCCTCTACCCATGGATTGTGCTAATCAGTTCCAAAGCAACGAGAAAACAGACAATCCACCTAGAAATGGTACTAGGACTAGAAAGCTGGTTAACAACACAGTGGGCTTATCAGCCAAATCTAAAACTGTAACCAGCGGCCGGGGGGCAGCCCTACAACCAGTGGGCAGAGAAAAATAATTTACAGGTATTTAAACTTCAGTTTCTCTCTGGTCACAGGGCTGAAGTAGCACTGGGATATGTAACAGCAGTGATACTATGGAACCAAAGGGGAGTAAGCATTTGACTATGTGTTGTTAGATATCAATTACTGCATGTAGGACTCTGGCTGAAAGATGCTGCCACAGACATGGCCGTATCCAGCTTGTAGAATTTCACGAATGTGTGTGAAGTGGACTAGGTGGCTGCCTTGTAGATGTCCACTGGACAGGCACCTCCAAGTTCCACCCAAGAAGTGACCATGGCTCTAGTGGAGTGGGCTTTGACTGGGCCTGGTAACAGTATCCCAGCTCACTGGTAGGCAAGAACAACAACTTAACAAATCCATCTTGCAAGAGTCCTTGGATGCTTTTATTTTTCCCCCTCGATTCAGGCCAGCTGTGAGGACTAGGAGGCTAGTCATCTTCCTAAGTGGATCTGTTTTCTTGGGGTAATGTTTTAAGGCTCGTCTTGGATCCGGAGTATGCAGCTCCCATTCCTTGTCATTCTGAGGCTTGGGGCAGAATGATGGCAGGATGAACTCTCTATTACACTGAAAAGCAGAAGTTGCCGGCTCCATGGTGCCAAGCAACTGGGGATCGCTCTGGCACACTGACGACCCGGGTTCGCGTCCCGAGCCCAGGACATCAGGAGTGGAGCCGGGGGGGGGGTGTTGCCATGTCACTCTTCAGGGGTTCCTGATGGTAGTTAGTGGAGGTACTGGTGACGGCATGGGTGACTGTGCACCATCTGGCACCCCCCAGGTCAGCTCTACACACGCACTAATGGGGATGAGGGTGGGCAGGGAAAACTGCTGCTCCAGTACACTGGATGATGGCCTCTCTGCCCCTCTCCATGCCTGGACCCTCCTCCAGTGCACTCTAATAGTCACACACACCCCCAACGCACCAACAGAGACGTTCTTCCATTAATCCGTGACATGGTCCCCAACGGGGACAAGCAGACCACTTGGAGAAGGACAGTGCAGGAGCTCTCAGGAGTCTATCCGTGATGATGGACAGAGGCGGCCCCCAGCAGGGATGAGCTAGAGGTGACCAGAGGTCTGGACTGGGATGCATGGCCCAGCGCAGTGACGCCAGGAGGGGTGAGTCTAGCGGGTACCAGAGGTGGCATTACAGGGCACAAAGGAGAGGGGTGTCAGACAGCAATGAAGGCACAAAATTAAAATATAAAAAAAAAAAAGGTGCAAGTCAACTTTGGCATTAAATTGGATCAGTGCACAATAATACTGATTCCTGATGAAAAACAGTTTAAGGCTCCTTTGAGAAGAGTGGACCAATCTTGTTGTTTTGGCTGGCGGAGGTAACAGCAATGAGAAAGGTGACCTTAACTGCAAGATGGAGAAGGGCTGCATCTGCACTGGCTCAAAAGGGAACTTGGTGAGCGCCTTAAGGATCACACAGAGTTGCCTTGAAGGAATGACTGTTTTTACTGGAGAACATTTTAAGGATACAGCTCTCAAAAAAGCAACAGACATGGGTATGTGAATCTAGAGAATCGCCCAAGTCTACCAGAAGCAGCACCCCCCACCCCCCCCAAGCCACCACCTGGACCCACAATGTTGCTAGTTGCAGGCCTTTATTAAAGCAATCCTTGAGAAACTGAAGCAGGATTGGTAGGAACACAGTATGGTCTTCAACATTTCTGGAGTGTACCCAGAAAAAAAAAAAAAAAAAAGCTTTCCCCAAATTCCGTAGTATACTTCTCAAACTGACTGGTGTCTAGAGGCCATCATCACCTCAATAACATCCAGGGAATAACCTCAATGCTCTAGACTTTCTGCTCAATTTCCAAGATGAGAGGGACAGATTGCATAAAGGTTTCAGCTAATCTGACATTTTGAGTGGTGGTTTTGTCAACATGTGGCTCAGATGAGGGAACCACAGCCAGCGGGACTAGTAGGGACAAATAAGACTGAGCTCTGCTTGGTCCTGAGCCGCTCTGTGTAGAACTCTGGACAGAATGGGGAAGGAGTAAAGAAGTCCCAATTGTCCCCAGTGAAGGGAAAAGGTGTCCCACACCACTGCGTAAATGGCCCTTGTGAGAGAACAGAAGAGTTGTGTTTTTGCATTGTATCTGGAAGTGAAGAGGGCGACCTGTGGAGAGCCCAGTCACTGTGTAAGGAGTTGAAAGGTGCCGTCGCAGAGCTCCCACTCTCTTGGTAAGATGTCTTTGCGGCTCTGCCAGTCTGCTGTGGAGCTGACCTTTCCCGGGATGTAGGCTGCTGACAGACTGGTGAGGTGCTCCTCTGCCCAGTGGAGTAACTGTAGAGTTTCTGAAGCATGCACAGACTTCTGGTTCCATCCTGCAGTTGATGTATGCCATCGTGGTTCTATTGTCCATGAGAATCAGGGCACTGTGGTGTAGAATTGTGTCTCGGAACTTCAGGAGAGCCAAACGAACCATCCACATTTATAGAAGACTGATGCTGAGGCACTACTGCAGTAATGACCACCTGCCTTGAGCTGAAAGATGATTTAGGTGCCCCCCCCCATCCTCTGAAACTGGCGCTGGTGGTGATCCGTACTGACTGAGGATGACCCATGGAGCAGCCCTTCATTATGCTTGTTCATACAGTTCGACAAGTGAGACCGTCTTTCAAGTGCTGTGACATCTTCATATTGTAAGCCCTGCTGTCCCTGTGAGGAGACCACTGCTTTGCCAGGTTTGCTCAGGTTGGCCACATGTGTATCACGGCCCATGGTACCATGTCCACCAGTGAAACCATTTTTTTTGGTTTTAACAAATCAAGGCTGCTGCACAACTAACAAGGGCCTTTTTAGTTGAGTGGTGGCCGTGATTTACTGGAACCAGCACTCTACAATGTTTAAAAAAGGACTTGAAAAGGGGTCCCTCTACATCTCTAAGGCGCGCACCCCTGCTCTCTCCATATTATTACATCATGAAACTTGAAAGCACAGGAGCGCAGCTCCACACCAGAAAGTGGAAAGGATCAGGCTCTCTGCTCCACAGAGCCAAACTACGATCCCTTCCATCCCGAATTCTGGCCACAGCAAATTTGTAATTTCGGCTCCAATGGACTTCGGGACAAGTAAGGCTCCTGTAGAGTTTCTGGACTGAACACCAGAAAAGGAATGAAGCACTCAGATAGGTGCAAACACACCATGTGGTACAGTAGAAACCATGGTCTAATACCACAGTAGATCATGGTTTGTATTGTAATACCTTGGCAATCCACTACAGGTAAGAAGCAATATACAAGTGAAAGCAATATGCAAATAGCTTGCAGTGTGTAGTTGTCCCAAGTTGTATTTACTAAGAATTTTCCTGGCACAGGGTTTTTGACTTTTTCAAGATTGTTCTATGTTGTAAGTACAACATAAGTTCATGAGTTACTAAAGATTGTACATTTAAACTCCACATATACTGTTAATTATGCTGCGGCAATATTTCTGTAGAAGTGAACAGTTACATACTGTTACCATCCCTTCTGATCTACTGCTTTCTAAGCAACTGTGGGTGCAATGCATTGTGGATGACTGAATAACATTATCTGGCCTAGCCCTTTCTTGGTGAATACACAGTGGTAAAGATGAGCATGCAGCTTCTATAACCGAAAGCAAAAATAACAGAGATAGTGAGATAAACAAAGCAAAATCAAAGAGAGAGTATACTTCTGTGGGTGAAAAGAAAAATAAATTGAGAGAAACAAAAATAAATCAAAGAAACAGACTAACAATAGTAGTCAAAACAAGTATTTGAAAGATGAAAGCAGTAAACGTTATTTTGTTCTATGTCCTGCTGAGTTAGGTAGTTTAGAGGGAAAAAAAGTGAAAATAATATTCCGCAAAATAGTAGTTGTTCAATAAAGTGTTTTTCAGATTGGCTTAGTTCAGTACATTTGGAGAAAAGGTGCTTGTGCTACTAGGATTGTGTGACAGCCACCTATTGGTCTGCAAAGGAACTGGAGAAAGAAAACTAAATGTACCATAGCACACTCCCATCATGCAGTGCAGCCCATATCTTCTAATACATAGAGAAGAAAATCAAAGCACCTAGAATAGAAAGTGAATTGCAAGTTTTTGAAAAGTTGTAAAATATGTTTTGATGTTAGAAAGCTTAAAGCTTGTAATGAAAGTTATTTTAACAAAAGTGAAATAGTAGCCACGATATTTCCAATAGGTGTGTTCCAATTGTTTTCAAGTATATGTACATCATGTTTAATATTATAGTACTCTGAAAGTAAATCAGTGTGATTGTACTCATTTATTCAAAGACTATTAGTCATACACTCATTGCCATGTTACAAGCGGATTAAGCCACTCGAAAGGATGGGTCTACAGTGGAATTAATCCATGGTTGGTTGGTTGGACCCACTCGGCTTTCGGCCTCGTGGTCCAACCCCCCCAACCATGGATTAATACCACAGTAGACCCATGCTTTCTCGTGGCTTAATCCTTACATAAGCTTGTTTCCATGCAAATGCCTCAAGTAATAAAGAATGGATGGTCCTAAAATTAAAAAATTCTTTGGAATGTTACAAGATTTGAGCCCTGCCGATGCAAACTGATTTTTTAAACTTTGTTTTTATTGTATTTCATATAAGACGCAACAAAGCATGCATCAGGAAAAGGCAATACAAGTTACATTACATGCAGCATAACATTTCTTACTCTGAGCCAACATTCTTAAACTGTTGGTGAATGAAATATTTTATTCAAAATCTCCCGCTCAATGAGGAAACATTAAGAGAACATTTCTCACACTTTTTATTTTGTTTTCCTAATTGCAATAATACACACTCAGAAGTTGAGTAACAGTTAAAAATGTACAAAGTCGTATGGCACTCGGCAGTGCCTCGTGCCACATTATGCTCCTAGGGTGATTAACAGACTGTTAATTCTAACTCCTGGTCATGCCTTATTGCTCCACGGAACCATGATTTCTGTTTTTATTTTTTTTTAAGTTTGCTATAGCTGAAGAGTCCCTCAGTAAAGTAAAATGTCACAACTGCAGCTACAGTAAAGGTACTTTGGCACATGTGCAAAGACTGGGAAGCCTATAAATTACAATACACCCCTTCTGTACCTGCACTGCAACGAGTTGGTTTCCGGTTTCATCATTAGTTGCGTTTTCAAATTAATCATTTCAATATTTTAAAAAGAAAAATCAGTCTTTTTTGGGACCAGTAATGTTTTCCTTAATAATCCAAGCAGATCTACTGGTAACAGTATACAGTAATCAATACCAGGCTTCTAATGACCACCCAATTATAGCTCAGGAAACACAATATGAAACGCACAGGTCAGCACCATCTACGACCCTAACATTTGGAGAGGGAAGCAGACTCTTATTAATTATGCTTGTATACCTCTTGTACATCTTGAAGATGCAAGCTTTTCTGAATTAGCTGTCCTTAACCAAATCTAATTTTAAACACCTTGCTCAAGTATTTTTCAATGCAGTAATGTAAAGCTCTCAGGCTGAAGAAAATACTGTAGCTCGGTTCCAAATTACAAAAACACAACTTTACAAAGCTGTAAACAGATGCATTCATTTCACAGAATTAAAGTGGACTTTAAAAATCAAAGGAAAAATCCATCCTCCTCAAAGCAAGCCCACTTCATTATTTTTAATTTTGATTTTCTTGCCTACTATTACTACTACTACTGTTCGATTCTATCTGACCGTATCTGGGTAATCGATGCAGCCATAGTTAAACCTCCTCTGTGAAGGTATCAGGGACATCTTGCCAAGAGAACTTGGGGCGCAACATGAAAATAAGTCTAGGTGAAACACTGAATGCACTTATATAGTTTCCCTAAGTCCAAAAAGCACTACTTGGCTCAGACTTTGGTGGGCAAAGGCACATGCCCCTCACCCAAAACTCTATGGGCCAGGGTGGGGAAAATCATTTTGTGAGTTGGTGGTCAATTTGACCACTAGCTTTCAAAACATTACAGCCAAATCAATTTTTTTTAGCGGTCATCCTTTTTAAGGGCTCAAACATCATGCTGTGGGCAGTCAGTTGCCCAGTAACATTCAAAATCTAGAAGCCAAACCCATGTTTTAGTGGCCATTGGCCATCTGACTGCTTGATTTGTCCCACCCTGCTGTTGTCACGTTGATCCTGGAAGACAAGCTGTTGCCTTCATAGCCAATGCCAGTGTCACTTCATATAAGCCACTGGGGGAGTACAAATGCTCTGCAGCCTGTACCTCCCATGTCTGGGAGCAGAACACCTCACCCTCCGTAACAAGCTTGACCGCCCGAAGATGGCCATGGTGTGGGACTCTGGGACCTGCAGGTGAACCCTGCTGCACTACATGGCAGCGCCACGCACTGGCGCTGATCCACTGCAGGGTTTTAAATAATTGATTAGCAGTTTTATTCCTGGGACAATACTAACTGTACAGAAAGTATTTATATAGGTTTTCTAGAAGTGTTACGCTTGTAAAACACAATGAGGCAAGTACTATGCATTTTTACAATGTTTTAGCACTTTTATGAGCAAAACGCTAATCAATTTTTAGAGTTAAATAAAACCCTGCACTGGGTCAGATTTATCATTCCTTTTAATAACATCTGTACCAGAAGCACTGCTGTGTATACTCAGAAAGGATAGAGGAGTGTTTCAGTACCCCCATGGGCACGGAAATGTCAAGAGGGGACCCAAAATGGACTGCCCATAATGTTATGGATGGAATACAAGCAATGCTACAGCGAATGACACAGCCCATTTTACTAAGCATTTTTTAAGAAATGCTCTTACCCTGTATGAATGATCTGAAAAAAAAAAAATTAACAAGTAACAGTACTCAAATGTTCCAAACTGGGAATTTTATTCCTTGCAGTTCCAACAGTTCTGCTTGTCTCTGGAATACATACAGATTGCTAGGTAAATTGCCCCTCCTAGGAGGAAGAGACAGAGGCTCTGAAGCATTAAAAAGGTGGAGTTACTCATCATGCCCCACATTGAACTTCTATCAGAGTAAATGCCCAAACTGTAGCACACTGATGACAGTGCATACAAAAATAGAATCAACGCAGCATGTAGGACTACGTGAAATGTAAGCCCTGACCTATGATAAAACCCCAAAGAAAAAAATACCACCCATCATCCCGAACCAGTTAGTCCCAATGAAATTATCAAACCACTGCAGCTGGTGAACACCCCAGGACCCTTACCTCAACTGCTGCATATGGCAGGAAACAAAGAAAAAAAAGTTGTAAGGGCAGTCTGGATGTACAGCGTGTGACTAATTGTATTTGTAACACTGTGCTCTCCTCTTTTTACCATATTATCCTTGGTATTCCAGACTTCTGCACTTTGTCTCCCATGTATTGCTTCCCTAGGGTCGCACCTGGAAATGAGACTTGGCTCAGTGTGCCTTTCCTGGTCACCAATTTATAAACTAATAACTCAAGAAGTAAAATGGAAACCCTTAATCTAGTTTTGTGGCAGTTCTTCCTGTACACGTGTGCTCCATCAGTCTGAAGGATGCTTACCCCAGCAACCTGAGCAGGCTGGTGCACCAGAAATTCCTCAGGTTTACTGAAATGCAAGCTGATTTGAGCTGAACCAGTACTGGATGTTGTTGAAGTCAACTGAAGTGATGACTCCAGCTCGAACACTGAGGCGCAAGTGGCAAAAAGCACAGTGTCATCTTACCATATAAATGTATGTTAACTGGATTAGAGCCCTGGGGAGCACCAGCGTTAATGGGCAGGAGTTAATTTTGAAGTGTGGGGAACTTAATCTGTGGTTACTTCAACCACTTCAGGTCCAGCACAGCCCAAATGTCACCTGTCTTTTTAGGCATAATACTTAAAATAAACACCTTGAGTGCATTCTCCCTCCGGGACCAGAAAAACAGCCCCATAGTGGAGAAGCTGACAAATACAATTTTAGAACTGCCCTGTGCTTTACCAGTCTGTTGGAAATGGGAAGAGACCTGTAATCTGTCTTCCAACGGTAGGAAATCAAACACCTGGTGCAATATGACTGATGATGGCCAGAACCCACTTGTTTGGGGCGGATGAGGCACATCTGTTGGCAAAGTGAATATGGTGACAATCTGGTATTACACCCGACAGGTTGGCGTCATCTCAGTAGGAGAAAGAGTCTAATCTGCCAACCACTACCTCATGATCGCCCCCCTCTGTTGGCCATGAAACGGATAAAAGGAGCTCTGCTGAGCAAAAGCTCAGTAACGATAGACTGACAGACCTCTTCTTGCCCAGGGATACTACCTGGTCTCCTTTAACAACTGTCTGAGACCTTTGGCACCAGGTATAGATAGTCTTGGCCTGAAGGAACGTTAGTTTATGTTCCACTAGTTGTTTCAGTGTCTTGTCCAGCTCCTGACCAAAGAGAAGATCACCTAGAAAAGGGAGATTCATAAGTGAGCTTTTGAGGAGATGTAGGCCAAAAAGGACAGAGCCACAATGCACACCTGACTGAACTGCGGTAGCAATGGACCTGGATGCCAATTTTACTAAGTCATAAGTAGCATCCCCTAGGTAATAAGTCACCAGAGTTAGTACAGACAGCACTAAGGGGGTCCCCACAATTCAGCGGTACATTTAGTTCCACTTTTACAACTAGCGAATGTATATAGAGGCCAAGGGCATCTTGAGCATGACAACAGCCTTATATATGCCACCGGAACAGTCTCCAACACTGCGGCACCATTGGGACTGAACTGCGGACTTAAAAAACAAACACCGAGACCTCGCACCCATAATCCAACCAGTGCCTTTTCATACATCACAGAGGCCATACTTTGGCAAAACGCTGGTACAATCCTAATGAAAAAATGAGGGTAATCAATCCGGCAGCCTAATTCCTGAAGGGTAGGGGGGAAAAAAAAAAACTGCTGCTCCCCTGCTACATGGACACAGAGGAAGACCGGGGAATGATAGGTACAGTGAAGCCTCCAGGATGCAACTCAATTCTGCAACACAACTGCTGTAGAAAAAAGGCAGTCTCAATGGGAGTTGATACCTTTTGTCATTCAGCAAACTTGCACCGTCTTTCACCCTGGCGGGCTCCACTTAACTCCTCCCATCTTAAAGCTCCAGATCCTCTGTCTGCTACTAGGAGGAGTTAACCAATGGTCTGGATGCTGTAACAGATGCAGCAGAACGCTCAACAGTCCTCTGTAAAACTGTAGTGCTTCAAAAGAAGCCATTGTTTCCAGGTTTGAAGTATTTCTACTCATCAGATTTAACAATGATGGGTAAATTACTCTTTCTAGCTAACATTACCCGGGGTACAGAAAAAGCACACCTAAAAACCAGCAGACAGAAAATGATCTCTCTAAAAGTAGCCAACTATTATTTATAAAGTATTTTTTTCTTTATCCAATGCAACAAAAAGAAAAACATCATAAGCAAAAGGAAAAATAACAAGCATTTGTCAATGCCGAATGTCTGCTTGCTGGCATTGGCATTGGTAGTGCAGGAGTTAGAGAGATGCATAATAGGAATGACAGTGAAGTATTGAAGTAACACCAACCCACCCCCAACCCCACCCTGCAGAGACGGACAGGGCATTGGGGTGTGCCTTTGGGTCATCGGCCATAACACTCACGCCATTCCACCTCACCCTGCAGACACCGACAGGTATAGCAGTGTGCCTTGAGGTCTTCGGCCCTTACGCTCACCCTATTCCATAAGGAAAAGATGAGATGGGTGCAGTATAGGAGAATGGGGTGAACGATTAGGACCGAAGACCCCAAGGCACACCTCGATGCCTGTCAGTGACTGCAGCGTGGGGGTTGAAAACCCTAATGCCCTGGGCATTTGTTGGTATTTTCGTTACAAATTTTCAACATGGGCTTTTTTGGGACCCCAACCCCACCTCATGAACAGTGGCACTATAATTTTGTTACTCAACCCCAAAAGGTGATTTCACACAGCGAGTGTGCTATTCGGCGCCACGGGTGCGAAAACACATTTCGGGCAGGATGTGAAAAATGACAGCTGTACTGCTCATAAGGAGGTGTGAAAAAATGGCAATGCTGAAAATCTGGAGTGAAAATATGAAAAACTGGCGAAGTTACGAGTGTGCGTAGAAAGAGTGCAATGCATCCTCGTAACAAAGTCACTTTTTGGAATGTTTTCACCAAATGTTCAGAATGGCCTTTTTGGGACCTCCCCATATGAACAGTGGCACTGATATGTCAATCTGTCCCACAAAATGATTTCGCACAGCGAACTAGCCATTCTGCGCCACTGATGCAAAAAACACATTTTGGGAAGGATAAGGAAAATGACAGCTGTACTGGTTCATATAATGTTGGAAATTTGTAGTGAAAATATTAAAAATTGATGAAGTTACAAGCGTGCATAGAAACTGCGCAATGGACACTCATAACACAGTCATTGTTTGGAGTGTTTTCCACCAAATTTGCAAGAAGAACTTTTTGGGACCCCACCTCATGAACAGTGGCACTGTTCTTTCATTAATTGGTCCCGAAAGGTGATTCCGTGCAGCAACCGCGAAACCACCTTTCAGGACCAAGAAACGAAACGACAGTGCCAGTGTTCATGTGGTGGGGTCCCAAGAACCTCATGCAGAAAGTTTGGGACCAAAACTCCCAAAATTGGCTGAGATATCAACCTAAGTTGAAAACCCCCCACTGACTGCCATTATACTAACTCCATACTCTAGATGCGGCTGTACCAGTGACCTGTACAAGGGCAGTATAACCTCCACTCGCATACTACTGATGCCCCTAGATATGCATCCCAGCATCCTGTTTGCCTTTGCTGCTACTTTCTTGCACTGCGAGGAGTGCTTCAGGTCACTAGTGATCATCACTCCCAGGTCCTTCTCCTCCTCTGATACAGATACTCAGACTCCACCCGGGTAGTACTCCTTCTTGGGATTCTTGACTCCAATATGCATAACTTTGCATTTCGTGGCATTAAAGCCAAGTTGGCAGATCTTGGACCACCTCCCCAGCTTTTGTAGATCTTCCTGTACGTCCTGTATCCCTTCAGCTGTGTCCACTCTCCTGCAGAGCTTGGTGTCATCCACCAATAGGCACATTTTTGCTGTTAATGCCATCCCCAATGTCACTGAAGAAGACAACGAACAACATCGGCCCCAGCACCGAGCCCTGCAGGACCCACCAGTTACCTCTCTGGTACCAGATAACTCTCCACCCACAACCACCTTCTGGGTTCTGTCCCTCAGCCAGATTTCCACCCATCAGGCCATCTTTTCCCCAACCCCGAGATCCACCAACTTCCTGATCAACCTTTTGTGGGGCACAGAGTAAAAGGCCTTGCTGAAATCAAGATAGAGGATGTCTACCGCTTGGCTTCTGTCTACTGTCATAGTTACACAATCAAAGAAGTCAATCAGATTAGTTTGACACAACACACCCCCCCATGCTGCCTCACATCCTGGAGACCATGCTCCTCTAGATATTCCACCAATCTTTCCTTTAGCATGGTCTCCATGAGCTTGCCCACAATGGAGGTCAGACTGACTGGTCTGTAATTCCCTGGGTCATCCTTGGGACCGCTTTTGTGGAGGGGCACTACTTGTGCTGTTCTCCAGTCCTGCAGTACCAAGCCTGACTAGTGAACTATTAAATAGGTCTGCTAGTGGCCCTGCCAGCTCCTCAGCCTGTTCCTTTAGTACCCTTGGATGTACTCTGTCCGGGCCTGGTGAATTTGTCATCTTCAATGCCGGCAGCCCCTCCCTCACTATCCTCCTTTATCACTACATCTGTGTTCCCCTCCCCCGCCGATCCTCTTTTCCCTCCTGAAGGCACTGGTCCGTCCTTCTCCCTGGTGAAGATGGAACAGAAGTATTCATTTAGTATCTCTGTCCCCCCCCCCATTATCCTCCACCCCTTTAAGCCCAACAATCCCTTCTTTCTTGTTCCTTGTCTCACATACATATATACATACATACACACACACGTATATACACGTACATACATATATACATACACATACGTATCGAAAGAAAGCCTTCTCCCCCTTCTTAATTCCTTCCGCTAGCTGCTGCTCCTTTTGTGTCTTTGCTCGCCAGACTTCCTTACTTGGCATCACTAGCAAACCTTAGGTAATTTTCCCTATTCACCCCTCTCTCTTAGTCTTCCTGAATTTTCTATAAGCCAACCTCTTCCTTTACTGCCTGGGTGACCCCAGAACTGAACCAGCTGGGCTCTTTGGCCCTTGTGTTCTTCCCCCTGAGCCTAACACACTCATCAGTGGCAACCAATATTTCTTAATGATGGACCACCTTTGGTCCACCCCCATATCTGCTCAGATGCCCGCCAGATGGCTCTTTAGCACTTTGCCCATTTTCCTGAAGTCCGCTCTACTGAAATCCAAGATTTTGGTCTTAGCATGCTTTCCCTGCCTATATCCAAATGGAACCACACTGTGCAATGGTCACTTCCACCCATCGCTCCCTGACCATTATTTCCTGTACATGTTCCCCTTTTGTGAGCACCAGATCAAGAACTGCCTCAGCTCTTGTTGGTTCAGTGACACCCCAAGTCAGGAACCCACTCTGCAGTCCTTCCAGGATCACCCAACTCCTAGTACATGTTGTGGAGGGTATGCTTCAGTCCACCATGGGCAGGTTGAAGTCCCCCACAATTACCACCGCTCCTTTGCCCACAGCATCCAATATTTGTGAGCTCAGTTCCCTGTCCCTCTCCTCATCCTGACTGGGTGGTCTGTAGACCACACCCAATCTCAACTTTCTCCCTCTATTGGGCCTTAACTGAACCGATAATGCCTCCTCCTCCCCTTCCTCCAACTCCTCCCTCATGCAAGTTATTCCTTCCCTGATTTAAACTGCCACCCCTTCCCCTTCCCGACTACTCTGTCCCTCCTGTATAGTTTATATCCAGGGATAGCAAGGTCCCAGTCATGGTGTGATGTTGCCCAAGTCTCGGTTACTGCAGCTATGTCCACCCTCCTGTCTGCTAATAGTGCCTGTAGGTTGTCCATCTTGTTTCCAAGACTCAGCACATTCAGAGATTGTCTACTGAAATCTAGGATTACGAAGACCTTTGAGCCAAGGCTCTTTTACAAAGGTTCCACGTCAGAGGCAAATACAAAACAGGGTTGATACACAACAAAACAAGAGGAAAACAGTAATCATGGTACAACAATATATGGTGATTAGAGGCAGGAACAATAAAGACATGGTACAACAACAATTCGAATTGGAGATAGATCATAGAACACTCAGGTACGAAGCCAAGTAGGAGACCTATGGAATGACAGTGCGGCCTCGGTAAAGAGGCGGACAAAACAGACATCAAGGGGGAAAATGAAGGGAGGGGAAACAAAGATGCAGCCGGATGCAGTTGTCAGAAGAGGGGGTAAGGCGTAAAGGAAACATGGGTGAAGGGAAGGAGGGCAGAGGGATGGTGGAGAGAGGGTAGGTGGTGGGGGTAGATAGGATAATAAGTGCAAGTGGGGTACAAGCTGCAGGGAGGGGGGGGAAGATGTGGTGGTATCAGCAGCTGGACATGTCAGCTCAGGCACAAGCGTAGCAGTCGCAGGAGCTCGAGGCAATAAGATGAAGCCGTAGACGAGTTCTGAAGGTAACAAGTGTAGGAACTGAGGTGACGTTAAGGTTATTCAGCCAAAGTGGAGCCATATAGGTGAATGCACGTTGTCCCTGAGCAGTGCGGCAGCAGGGGGATTTGAAGGAGTAGAGTTTTAGACCCCCTGGTGATCTGCAGGTTGTTTCTGCTGTTGTGGAGCAAGGCAGTGACTCCCGGTGGCATAAGGCCAAGGCTGATTTTCCTTACCATTTATGCAGGTCAGGAACTTTATGCGATTAGAGAGTTGGAGTCAACGGGTTTGTGCATACAGATCACAGGTATGTGTAAGTCGGTGTGCCCCAGTGACTAGCCGACATGACTCACTGAGGGCTGTTGGGATAAGTCTGAGGGTAGTCCCAGTGGCAAAGCCATAGAAGAGAAGGCCGTAATCAATAATCGAGACCACGGAACTCTGAACGGCAAGCTTCAGAGCTTGGGGTGTGAGATGTTGTCTGTGCCTGTCGAGGAGGCCAAGGCGGGTATTTGCTGCTTTAGCCAAGCTTTCGATGTGTGCCTTGTAGGAGAGGTTGGTGTCAAGGAGTATCCCGAGGTATCTGAAGGAATGGACCTGTTCAAGGATATTCCCTTGCGCAGTGGAGATAGTTAAGCGGTGAAGCTTATGTCTATTGTGAGAGCTGCAGAAGAGCATATACTTCGTTTTCTTTTGGTTATGGATGAGGTTGTGATTAGAGAACCACTTCTCAATGGCACTAAAACCAACCTGGAGATTTTGTTGTAATGATAAGGGGTCTCTGTGGGATGAGAAGATGACTGCATCGTCTGCAAAGAGGATGATTTTCTCCATGGAAGATTGTGGTTAGGAATTTAGAAATAG
The DNA here is from genome assembly GCA_016271365.2 of Neoceratodus forsteri. Classification (NCBI taxonomy): domain Eukaryota; kingdom Metazoa; phylum Chordata; order Ceratodontiformes; family Ceratodontidae; genus Neoceratodus; species Neoceratodus forsteri. The sequence goes on from JADMNL010000025.1 coordinate 49,222,979, forward strand.
GCTGAAAAGTAGCGGGCCAAGCATAGAACCTTGGGGAACACCAGAGCGAACTGGTAAGGCAGCAGAGAGAGAACTGGCAATTTTTACCCTGTATGTGCAGTTTTCCAGGTAGCTTTTGAACCACTGTGCTGAGTACGGAGAAAGTCCAATATTTAGGAGTTGGTTGACCAGTAGCCGATGGTGAACAGTATCAAAAGCCTTGGAGAGATCGATGTAAACTGCACTAGTAAGAAGGCCCTTGTCTAGGGAACTATGTACAGCACCAGTGAATTCAAGAAGGGCAGTGGAGGTACTGTGTCCCTTTCCGAATCCATGCTGTTGATCACATAATAGATTGTATTTGTTGAGATGGTCGGTTAGCTGGTCTGCTACGATACGTTCAAGTGCCTTGGAGAGAGGGGGCAGAATAGAAATCGGGCGATAGTTAGCATGGCTAGCCTTATCACCACTTTTGTGAACTGGAGAGACAGTAGCAGCTTTCCATCTATCCGGGAATTGACTGGAACGGAGAGAGATTCAGGATTTTGGTTAAGGGACGCAGAACTTCCTCAAGAGTAAGCAACAGTAACTTGAGGTCAAGGGTGTCACCACTTGCTCTGGATTTTGCGATGGCAGCTGTGATGTATCGTTGCACGTTACACAAGTTGATCACAGGCATTTGAGGAACAGGTGTCGTCATTAAAGAATTCAGGGGGGAGGACGGCACTAAGGTCAGTGAATGCTGCGTTAAAGGTGTTCGCAACTGTCATGGGGTCAAGCATAGTGACACCGTCAACAATCAGCATGGCTGGGGGTTTTTTTTTTGGTTGTTTTCCTGTGATTTCCTTGATGCTGTCCCAGAAAGCACAACCATTGTCCAAGATGTTTGAGAGAGCATCAAGATACCACCCCTCCACCTAGACTCTGACCTTCCTTCTCTTCCCTCTATTGTTCTATTCACATTTATTCCCTCTGTGTGCACCCCTCCATGTACCCTTGTTATGTGTCCCTCACCCCTTCCACCCGTTGATGTGTTCTTGCCCATACCTCTCAACCTCCTGCCTCACAAATCAGGGACAAGGCTTAAAAAAATCAGGGACAAAGGACCAAAATCAGGGACACATCTTCAAGATTAGAAATATCCACCCAGAAAGCTGACTGAATGTGGGGCTTAGTGCAAAATGCATTTTCTAAAGAAGAACAAGTCTGTAACTTCAATGCCGTCTGAGAACATAGGGGTGGGGAGGGCAGTGCATCTGACACAGGGAGTGGGCATCCTGATGTCGGAAACAAAGAAGTATTTTTTGGCACACACAGGTGGGCTCCCAGTGTGCCACATTAAATGGGGGAGGGGGGGATACATGGTGACACGGGGATTGAGCTTCCTGATGTCAGCAGGGGACGGAGAACGGAGGGTGTTGGGCGGGCAGCAGCAGTGGGAGGGTTTTATGCTGGTGCAACGGAGGATGCGGGACGGGCAGCAGCAGTGGGAAGGTTTTATGCTGGTGCAAAAGAGAACGGAGGGTGTGGGGCAGGCAGCAGCAGTGGGAGGGTTGTATGCTGGTGCAGAGAACTGAGGGTGCGGGGCGGGCAGCAGCAGTGAGAAGGAGTGGGAGGGTTTTATGCCAGTGCAATGGAGAGTGTGGGACAGGCAGCAGCAGTGGGAGGGCTTTATGCCAGTGTGGGGAAAGGAGGCTGTGGGGCGAGCAGCAGTGGGAGGGTTTCATTATATGCCGGTGCGATAGGGAACGGAGAGTGTGGGGCAGGTAGCAGCAACTATCATTTAAATTTGTTGTCCTGCTGTGTACCTGGTTGGAAGGGAGGGGGGAGCATACGCTGCAATGATGAAACTGCCCCCCGACTGCAGCGGCAGATTTCTTTCAGGTGCAGTGCTCGCTCTGAAACTGCCATCCTCGGCAGCTTCAGCATTAATTGGTGGTCAAGGGAAGCGCCCATTAAAGCATCTGCTGCACTGGCCACAACACTGCCACACCTCTGCAATGCGCTACTAACATACCAAGAAGCCAGCAGATTAGACCCTATGATCCATCGAGTCTGTTCAACAATCAGTGCCTTCCCAGGGCACCGTTTTTACCCTCCCCCTCCCTACAAGGTCCCCCAGCGGGGCTCTGCGATGCACCCTCCCTCATACCTATCCCAGCCTTTCTTGAACCCCTCCACAGTCGTTGCAGCCACCAACTGCCTAGGCAGCGTATTCCGGGGCTCCACCACACTCAGTGAAGTAGCATCTCCTTGTCCCCCCCCCCCAGTCTCCCCCCGATCCAGCCTCATTGAGTGTCCTCTAGTGGCCCCTACCTCTCTCAGCTGTACCACCCCCTCAAGGCTTACCCTATTCACTCCTTGAGATATTTGAAGACCTCTATCATATCTCCCATTTCTTCTCTCCCCCAGCAAGTACAGGTTGAGCTCCCCCAGTCTCTTCTCACAGGGCCTTTTCCCTAGTCACAGTATCATTCTGGTTGCCCTCCTCTGGACTCTCTCCAGAAGAGCAATGTCCCTCTTTAAGTAGGGATGCCAAAACTGCACGCAGTATTCGAGGTGTGGTCTAGCCAAGCAATTGCACAGCAGAAGGAGCACCTCTTGACTCCTTGAGGTCATCCCTCCCTGGCTATGCAGCCCAGCATTTTATTTGCTTGGGCTGCAGCCCTCCTACACTGCTCCGAGTTATTCATTTTGGCATGCACCACCACCCCGAGGTCCTTCTCGCCCCCCCCCCCAGAAACCTGTAGTGTCTCTCTCTCCCCCCAGGTGTATACATGAGCTGGGTTTTTCACCCCATGTGCAGAACCTTGCACTTCCCAGCATTAAACTTTAGCTTCCAGGCTTGTGACCACCTCCCCAGAGTCTCCAGGTCCTCCTGGACAGCCAGTTTCATACTAACATACTAAAATGCCAGCCGAATAGGCCTAATGGTCTTTCGTGTCTGCTCATTTGGTCAGCCCCCACGCTGGGAGCTGACCTTGCTGCCCCCCTCGCCCTCTCTGGCTTCTCCCTTCCCAGTTCCGGATATTCTCGCTGCACTGGATTTTGCTTCCAGAACCCTTCCCCGTACCTGTCCCACCCCCTCTTGAACCCCTCCACCGAGTCTGCCTCCACCAGCCCCCTGGGCAGCGCATTCCATGGCTCCACCACCCTCTCAGTGAAGTAGCACCTCCTCCTTTCTCCCCTGAATCTTCCCCCCTCCAGCTTCCACCCATGCCCTCTAGTTGCCCCCTCCTTCGAAGCACCCTGACTGCTCTTCCCCTATTTATCCCCTTCATGTACCTGAAGACCTCTATAATGTCACCCCGGTCCCTTCTCTCTTCCAATGTGTACATATTTAGCTCTTCGAGCCTCTCCCCATAGGTCCTGTCCCCCAAGCCCCAAATAATTTTGGTTGCCCTCCTCTGGACCCTCTCCTGGAGTTTAATGTCCCTCTTTAACTGTGGCCTCCAAAACTGCACACAGTACTCGAGGTGCGGCCTCACCAAGCAGTTATATAGAGGGAGTATCACTTCCCTCCTTCTGGAGGTGATCCCCCTAGCGATGCATCTCAGCATCCTGTTGGCCTTGGCCGCTGCCCTGCTACAAGTCTCCAAGTTGTTCATCTTGACATCCACCACCACCCCCAGGTCCCTCTCAGCCATCGAGACCTGTAGCATTTCCCCCCCAAAGGTGTACACTTGGCCTGTGTTTCTGGGCCCCAGGTGCAGTACATTGCATTTCCCTGCATTGAACCTCAGCTTCCACTTTCTAGACCATCTTTCCAGAGCCTTCAGGTCCCCCTGTAGGGCCACCCTCCCTCCTCCCCACCCACCACTGCCCCTAGTTTTGAGTCATCATAAGAGACTCATCTCACTCCTGATACCTGTCCTTATGTGCGGAGGCGTGGCGTTGAACAGAAGGGCCCAGGACTGATCCCTGCGGGACCCCACTAATGACCCTCCTTGGGGATGAGACTATCCCACCAACTACGACCCTCTGGGTCCGGTCTTGGAGCCAATTGCCTATCCATCTGATCATCTGGTTCCCCACCCCCATTTCTCTCAGCTTATCCAACAGGCCCCCCGTGAGGAACAGCGTCCAAAAACAGAGTCAAATGCCTTGCTGAAGTCTAGAAAGAGGACGTCCACAGATCTACCCAGCTTCCCCTCCTCCACCTCTACCACCGCCCATAGCTTCAAGTCATCTGCAAAGAAGCTCATCCTCTCAATAGGCTTCTTGTGTGCTGCACACATAAACAAACATAAAAAGTCCTTCTGTTATTTAAAAAACCAAAAAATTACCATAAACTACTTTAAAAGTAAATCAGTATTAATTACAGACAGTGTACTTGCTCTTTAAGGACAGAGAGATGCGCTGATGCTGACAATGTGTCTACTCCCCACCCAATCTCCCACATGGCAGTAAAATGGGCTGCAGTCACCCGACTGGACCAGCCTCCGCTTAACATGTGAACTAGAATGGATCCCTTGTTATTCTATGCAAATCAGTGGAACAATTCAAGACTTCAGTCTCACCTGGAAATTTTGGTAAATTCAAAGACATATCTGCGTTACCAACCGGAAAAGCTTTAAAAAAAAAAAAATAAATAATAATAATTCTGGTCCTCTTGTTTTTAATCACGGATACATCACCATAAGCACTACAATATTTCATTCCATAAACATAGTAATATTTCAGTATCTACTTGCTTCACATTACGCAATAACCATAACAACTGCCTGACCCTATCAGAAAATTACAGCACTGTTAACGCCTTCAACCGGCTAGGCTGTTTGGTGCGTTGGACTGCATCTCAATAGTCTCTGAACAAGCCAGAGATTTCTTCTTTCAATGTCACTTTGTTCTCTTATATGATCATTATGCACTGCATTGTGACAGATAATTAATCCTTAACCTGCAGCGATGGGTTGTCATGACATGTTTTTAATCACAATTTCTCAAATGCATAGAGTGTCCCAATTATTTTCAAGCATGTCTACTTTTCAGGATCTTATACTGTGGCCACTTTTTAATCAGGTCTCATGACAAACTTTAGTCACCTGAGGCTGCCACATTTTTTAAAGCGTTTTTCAGTGTTGGTGATATCAACATCAAGCACTGTTCACGTGCACTGCCAACCTGTGCCACGGGGAATGACTATCTGTAAGTGAGCGTTGCATTTCAGCTTCAAACTCTGTTTCAAATCGCTGAAATTAATAACACAAAATATAAAAGGTTTTCGATTTCTACTACTACTGTGGTCACCAAGGGAACCAATAAATGTAGGTCTATTCTTCCTTTTTTATCCCCCATATACATTTTACGCTCCTCCGTCCCTTGATCCCAGCAGCTCCCCCAGCCCCATCACGGACCTGTCCTGTAGCCCTACCTGTTATCCACCACGAAGGGCTGGCCTGCCACTTAGGGTCCCATGGAGTCTGCAGGGAAAGCCAAGCAGTCCGAGGCAGTTTCCTCCTGCTTTTTTATCCCCAGGATGACCGCGTGCAATGATGCGAACACGCATCTGTTGACATCCCCACCATGTCAGGCTGCTTCCACTGTTGCTGCCACCTGACCTCCACCAGATGGCTGTCAAGGGGAGGGGAAAGAGACACAGTACCCTCCCCCCAAACAAGGGAGGAGAACTGTCCTTGGGACGCTCAATCCTCCCTTACCTGGCCCAGCGGTCGAGCGACCCTGGCCCATTTACAAACCTGAGTTGCCAGTGTGGTAGACAGTAAGGCAACCAGTGCCTCTGCCTGCTAGGGCACTGGGCCAGTACTTATTCATCCTTTGTAGTCATGAAAACACATAAAAAACAACATTTTGGTTAAAGCAGTGCCCAACAGGTTTTAATGCCAGATGTAAAATTATTTACAAAGTGCTGTTTGTGCTTGTCTGAAATGTTATCAGTCTCTTCATCACTGACATCTACTCACTACAGTCTACCCTTGAACAAATGACAGTCTGCCTGTGATCAGGTCCTCTGTTTCTGTGCTTACTCTCCCAAAAGCTTTTGCTAATCTCCCTCAATCTCCCTTCCGGAGTGCACCCAATGGCTACTGCCACTCTCCGTACTTTCTAAACTGCACTGGGAAACAATGTGTGTGAAGGGTGCAATGCCCAGTTTATTAGGCCACCCAGTGGAAGGGCATCACTCTTCTGTGCCAGAGGCTCGGGTTCATAAGCAAGCATGAAGAGCTGGGATTGCAGCGGCAGGACAGTATTGCCAACAGCACCGCACGCGCTATACCACAGAGGGAATCAGGAGACCCACCAACGCAGCAGTCTCTTGCAATAGTCTGTGAAGCCTGCACCTTTGCAAAGTGGTGACACAACATGCGTAAACGTTAAATACGACTGTAAGACAACAGAGAGTGTTTCCCAACTGATGTCTGTATCTCTAAATGAGAGCTTCCCTTCCTCACAATTCTTTTTTCTCTCTCCTCTATATGTAGTTTATGCGGCTTTTTCCCTGCATTTGTAACATCATAATCTGTTACTATGAAGAGAAATGCAATACTGTACATGTAGTACTCCACTTCCAGCCCAAGCAAGGGTGCACTGACCTTGACAGACTGTGCAGGGTAGGTCCACAAGGGAGGGCTCCCTGACAGCACAGCAGCATGTTCTACAGCTGATCACACAAGAGCAGAAAAAGAAATAAAATAAAACATTAAAAAAAAAAAAAAAAAAAGACACCTGTGCTGCTGTCACAGTGTTGACAGCCTGCGTCTTGTGCTGCCTGTCTCTGTGAGACAGGAGGAAAGATTGGTACAATCCACAGTGGGCGCAGACTTGTGCTCCTGTGTCAAAAGTCTACTTCATGCCTCTACAGAAGCCTAAGAGGGAGATCCCAGTGGTATGCCAGCCCTGCGACCGGCAACAGGGGAGAAACAGAGCATTTCCCAACTGATTCCTGTTTCTCTTTAAATGAGAGAGCGTCCTCCCTTACAATTCTATTTCTACTACCTGGGTATGAAGTGATATAGAGAATAATGGATGGGGAAGTGTGTGTTATGAGAATTTAATGCTCACCCAAGGTGTGGGATGCTACATAAACCCCGAGGGCAAAGCCCGAGGGGTTTATCAAAGCATCCCACGCCGAGGGTGAGCATTAAATTTGAATATGACACACTTCCCCATCTTTTATTTTTTATAATAAAAGGTCAGCAATTTTTCTCCTGTTTGAATTCAGTGTTCACTCACACACACACACACACACACACACACACAAACACCTCTCTCTCTCTCTCTCTCACACAAACACAGACACACACACAATCTCTGACTTCATCTGTCTTCTGCCCTCTAACTCCCTTCCTTAACATAGTTCTTTTGTTTCAGTTTTGTTTATTGCTTACAGCTAGTCTCTGACCTGATCGTGCCTACCACGCTTCCCTGGCACGCTCCGTTTTAGCTCTAGTCATTTTGTCCCGAAACGGACAAACGGCAGGATCAACCAGATATTTTGCTGGGGAAAAGGCTGGATCAACCAGATACATGAAACAAATAAAAAAAAAAAATAAAAAAAAAAAGGATGGACGCGTCTTGTTGTTTCGGAGGCTCCACGGGACGCGAGAGACGGAGCCGCCATGTTTGTAAGAGCGTTGAACCCAACCCCACGTCAAACATAATCCAATGAGCGAGTGTCATCGACTGAGTGACTGGGCGCGTGAATGTCGTAATAACCAGCCGGTTATTACGGCAAATAGCAAATGGTTCGGCCCATAGAAAAAATTGCTGACCAGTAATTATATTACAATTCTGCATTGGTGACATCATAATCTGTTACCATGAAAATAACAGAAATACCATGACATGCAGGTCTTCACTTCTGGCCCAAGCAGCAACTATAGATGCTTTGAGAGAAAGTCCTTGAGAGAGTAATTTGTTTTTTAAACCCACAGCACTCTCTGTGTACCTTGGGTCGTATTAACTGCAATTTGATGTACCTCTATGAGGCAGCTTGCAATTGTGAACAGTCAGACCAATTGTTGTTATTTCTTGTATTTTTGTCTCAGTACTTGTGCACACATACTCTGTAACTACCTTTCTGTGTTGTCCTCCTGTCAAGACGTGGAACCTTTGAAAAAGAAGAGCGTTTTTGCCCAAAGGTTATGTCCGAATGACGAAATAAAATAAAATAAAATCAACAAAAATATCTCCAGTAAGGGAAGGGAAATGTAAAGGTAACTGTTTTTGTATTTAAAAGTTTGTAAAGTCTGCTATAGTAGTTCTAGCTCTGTGTGATGCATTCATGAGCCTTTATCTTTGTCTTAAAGCAACAGTCACGAGGCCAATGAAACGTTTGACCTTTACTTTTTTGTTCTATTTTAGATTGCTCCTCATGTCCTGACTTAATGATACCCTTCATCCCCCACTCACAGTCTGCTTTAGCACTTTTTTCACATTTAAAATAATACAAGCTCCAACGCTGCTACAGCTAAGCCGGGAAGCTTTGGTCAGCTAGCTCAGGGTTTTAAATAACTGATTAACAGTTTTTTTCTTAGGATGATACTAACTGTACAGAAAGTATATAGATTTTCTAGAAATGCTGTGTTTGTTAAACACAGTGAGGCAAGAGCTATTCATTTTCACAAAGTTTTAGCATTATGAGCAAAACGCTAATCAATTTTTAGAGTTAAATAAAACCCTGTAGCTATTAACATTTTCAAGATATGACACCATTAGCTAGCAGGAGAAATGTTCTACTCAAATGTTAGCAGCTACTGCACATATTGGTTACCTCTCAGTTGCTGTATTTTTAATTCATATTGTAAATATTCTTGCATTGCTGCTATTTATATCAGTTCTACGTTGCTGTATTTTTTAACTATTTAAATGTCAATGTACTCCTCCTCCCCATTCCCCTAGGATGCACCTGGAAGCGAGCAACCCTTCTCAGTATGCCTTCCTGGTGAAACTTTAAAATAAATTAAAAAAAAATAAGAGGCACACTCCGTTTAATATTGCTCAAACCAGGTTTTCTTCAGTATTCTCAGCTGTTTTTGTACACTTATTGTCCCAAAAGGTCATGAAGCACTGTCTGCTGCATGCTAGTTCATTATAGTCACGACAGAAAAGGTTTTAAACAGCGGTCTGCAACAGAAACTACTGATGAAAAAACAGGGTCTGAGCCATGTTAAAAGGAGCTCTCCTTTTATTATTTCAACTGTAAAACAAAGTGGTAAAGCAAACTCAAAATGGGGAAAGAAGGGTATCATGCAAGCCAGGAGGATAAGGGGCAATCTAAAATAGAATAAAAAAAGCATAGGTCAAAATTTTCACCAGTATCATGCACTGCTGCTTTGGCTCAGACGATGATAGGCTGCTGGGTGGTGCGTGTGCTGTGGGGGCAGGGTGTCAAGAGAGAGAGACATCTTGCAGAGAGGTGGCAACAGGAAGGGGAAACAATAGACAGTAAGTGCCCAAAAAGTCTAAAAAGCAACTACAACCTAGAATGTCCTACTAAAAAAGAACATACACGGTCCAACTTTGAAGACCTTCCCAGAGAACTGTCATAGACCAACCATTATTAGAAAAACAAAATTTAAATACCTGTAAATTTATTTCTCCGATGGCTGGTCTCCAGGCTTCTATACAAATGGACTGTGCCTCTTGATGCAGATATGCAGGCAGGAACTAAGCTCTGCAGCTAGGGATATCCAGCCCTCCTCTTCCTGTTTCCACCAGTTCTTCCTAAAGCAGTCCAAATGTGGCAACACTATCTGAACTTGGAAACAAAAACAGGAAAATTAAGCCATTCATGGCCAATTCGCCAACTTTATACATTCTGGGAGGGACGCAGAAGCCCGGAGACCAGCCGTCAGAGAAAGAAAATGTAGAGGTATTTAAATTTCATTTCTCTCTCTCTCTCTCTCTCTCTCCTAAGCTGGTCTCCAGGCTTCCATACAAATGGGATATAAAAAAAGCAGTACATCCCCAGATATCCCGGCTGGGAAGAATTTAAGTGCCCTTAAGGGTCCACCACCACCTGAAGAACTCAGCAGCCAAAGGATGCCTCCGTCGAGGCTGTCACATCCAGTTTGTAAAATTTTGTGAACATGTGAATGGATGACCAAGTGACCGCCCTGCATAGGTCTGCTGGAGATGCTTCTCTGAAGTCCGCTCACGAAGTGGCCATAGCCCAGATAGAATGGGCCCTCACTGGGCCAGGCAAGGTTACTCCAGCCTGATCACAAGCAGTGGTGATGACAGAACGGATCCATCTGGCTATAGAGTACTTCAAAGCTTTTTTTTTTTTTTACCCATATTTTGACTTGTAGTTAGAATGAACAAACTGGAAGTTTTTCGAATAGAATCCATTCTTTTAATATACACTTTCACCGCTCTTCTTGGATACAGCATGTGAAATTCCCTTTCCTATTCATTTTTTGGGTGTGGGCAGAAGGAAAGATGAATCAACTCCTGGTTGCAATGGGTTGGAGATGTAACTTTTGGCAAAAAAACTGGATCTGTTCGGAGCACCACAGAGTCCTGATGAAACATAATATATGGCTCTTTGGTGGATAAAGCTCCTAGTTCGAGGATTCTCCTGGCTGAAATAATAACTATGAGAAAAGCTACCTTCACTGTAAGATGCATGAGAGATGTTTCGATAAGAGGCTCAAAAGGAGCCTTGGTCAAAGCTTCCAGAATCAGATTAAACCTTCAAGATGGTACCGTTGGCTTAACTGGAGGGCGTTTTAATGTTGCTGCCCTTAGAAACCTCCTGACATGAGGATGCGAACCCAATGACTCTACTGAATCCACCAACAAAAGCACCCCCCAGCGCAGAAACCTGAACCCATAAGGTGGCTGGTTGCAGTCCTTTGTCAAATCCATTCTGAAAAAACTGCAGTAGTACAGGTAATGATATTGGCTGGCTCTGTATGTGTTTGGATTGGAACCAGAACAAGAATTTCCTCCAAATTCTGTAATACACGTTACAGGAAGGGAGCGACGTGAGTTCACCATCATTTCAATAACAGGAGCTGTGTAGCTTAGCTCTTTGAAAGTTTCCCACTCAATCTCCAGGCCAAGAGGGAGTGGCTGTTCTGATTGGGGTGCAGTACCAGATCCTGATGGAGAAGGTCTGGGCTGATCTGGAAGGTTAGAGGTGGTTGCCTTGAAAGATGAATGAGAAGCGGGAACCATGGGCGACTAAGCCATCAGGGACAGACTAGAATTAGTTCTGCCCAGTCCAGAGCCACTTTGTGTACATAGATAGAAGCAGCATTGGAGGAAAGGCATACAGGAGACCGAACTGACCCCAGTCTAGGGAAAAGGCATCCTGAGCCACCGCTAGTTCGTCCTTAGTCAGGGAACAGAACTGCTTTACCTTGGAGTTTCGCTATCAGGTAAAAAGATCTGAGGATTGCCCCACTGTTCTGTTAGGATGTGGAAGGCACTGTCATTCAGCTCCCATTCCCCAGGCAGAACATCTTGGCGAATGAGCCAGCCTGCTGTGACATTTTCCTGTCTGGAATGTACACTGCCTTTATGACTGCCAGGTGGTGCTCGGCCCACTGAAAAAGAAGGGACTCCCATAGCATTTCTGGGCTTCTTCTTCTTCCACCCTGATGGTTGATGTATGCCATCGTTGTTCAATTGTCTCTTAGAATCAGTATGTCCTGACTGAGGACTTGCTGTTCAAAGTGCATCAGGGCTAGGCGTACTGCTCTCATCTCAGTGACGTTTATGCTGTACCTTGTTTCTAACAGCGACCACTTGCCCTGAGGTAACAGCTGATGCAAGTGAGACCTCCAGTCCCTGAGGCTGGCATCGGTCGTGATTTGGATTTGGTGTGGATGGCCCAACTTGCATTTGACTTCTGAGTCCACCACTGGAGGGAAGCTTTTATCTGTTGAGAAACTGGGATCAGTTGGTGCTGGCTGTGTCTGGACTGGGACCACAGCCTGAGCAAGTGTGCTTGAATGGGACGCATGTGGACTAGTGCCCAAGTGACTGAATCTGCCAACGATACTAGAGTCCCAATCAGCTGCATGAAGGAGTGAGCTGGCAGCTGAGGAGCTGAATGAAACTTCTTGATGAGCTTCTGCAGGTCCCTGAATTTCACCTCCGGGGAAAGACCTTGTTGGCTTGTGTCATGAAGTCTGCCCCCAGGTGGTTCAAGGTCTGGCTTGGAGTTAGGGAACTTTTTCTCCAGTTAGTTAATGACAAATCTGTGTGCCAACAAGCACCGGACTACCCCCGCCACTGCTTGTACTGCTTGGTCGAGCTGTGGGGCCTTGATGAGGATATTGTCCAAGTAAGGGAATAGTTGTGTCGCTCAGTTCCAAAGGTGAGCTATGACAGCTACTAGCACCTTGGAGAATGTCCCTGGGGCCGAAGAAAGCCCAAATGGCAGTGTTTTGAATTGGAAGTGCTGCTCACCCACCTTGAACCTGAGATATTGCCTGTGTAGTTCCTGGATGGGAATATTCAAATAGGCATTTTGCAGATTGATGGATGCCAAAAAATTCCCTTGTTGCAACTCCCTGATGAGTGATGACCAGGTTTCCATTTTGAAGGGTCTGCTGCAGACAAAATGATTCAGGAATTTGAGGTCTACGACTGGCCTGTATCCCCCTGTGCATTTTGGCATGATGAAGTATAGAGAGTAGACCCCCGCTTGATCTCTGTGGGGGAACTTGCTCGATAGCCCCTGCTTGAAGAAAGTCTGTAATGGCCTGTAATATAGCCTGTCTTTTGGACGGGTTGCCCGAGATAGGGGAGGGCACCACATGAGGTAGTGAGGGCTTGGATTCAAATTCTATTTGGTAACCCTTGCTGACGATGTCTAGGATCCATCTGTCTGACGTGGTTTGGACCCATTCCCTCGGAAAAAAATGAAAGTCTGCCCCCTACTCAAGGATGGACTCAAATAGCTTCATTGTGACTTCTTGTTGCTGTTCCCAGTGTCTCTGGTGCCGCCACCACCACCATCACCATCACATCTGCCTCCTCTGAAGTTACGCTGGTTACAGGAGGAGAACCATGTTCTTTTTCCAGAGAAATTAAGAGTTTTGACCCTTGCTGTAACCTTGGATATGAAAATTGCATCTGGGGCCTGAAGACCATAATCTGCCCCTGCCTCGTGACTGAGGCATATGCACCTTAGCTGTCTCCCCGGATTCCTTCACCACCTCCTTCAGAGCTGATCCAAACAGGAGATTATATTCATAGGGGGCATTTACCAAATGGCTCTTTGAAGAGGCATCTGCTTGCCAGGCCTGAAGCCAGAGGTTGCGGCGAGCCGAGGTTTGATAAAACATGGTCTGAGCGGCACACCTGACCGCCTCTTCTAATAAGTCTGCTGCATAAGCAGATGCCAAACCCGTTAACTACAGCTAATGAATAATAGCCTTGTTCTTCTCTGGATCCTCAGTGAATTGAAAAGCTAATTCCGAGGCCCAGGACAGTGTGGTTCAGGCAGAAAAAAAGATTGGCTGTTGCCACCTTGAGAGACGTTGCTGATGGTTGGAAGGCCTTCTTGAGTGAGGCATCCACTTTCCTGTCCACTGGGTCCCTGAGTGATGCCCCTTCCTCAGCTGGGATGTCCGTCTTCTTGGTGAGGTTCAAAATCAGAGGGTCAATTTTTGGGCAGTCTAGACACTTTTCAGATTGTTTCTTGTCAAATTTGAGGAGCTTAGAGATCCGCCGGGGCACTGAATAAATGTGTTCTGGACCTTGCCATTCCTCCTTTAGCAAGTTTTCTATGGCTGGAGGAATAGGGAAGGCTGTGGCTGGTTTGGCGGCAGATGCCAGGTGAAAGGCCTGTTTTAGCTGTGTTGGAGCCACTGGAGAAGAATCAAGATGAATTTCAGCTATGACTTGCTTCTTTCTATGTCCTCAGCTGGGGGGGGTTCTGCCTTTGGTTCCCCCTCTCCAGCCAACCTTCACGGCTGCCTCCCCAGTCGCAGCCAGAGCTCACACCTCCCCGCCACAGCCCTTCCAGGCCGCATCACAGCGGGTACTTACCCCACCACTGCGGAGACCTGGAGGGCGGGCCCAGGAGAGAGCCAACTTGGGCGCATCCGTGGCGGCGCCGTCAGGGCAGCCTTCATGCTGCCAAGGGATTTTCTAGGTTTTCTCCCCTGCGGGGAGGGGCATGCAATGTCGCCAGTGGAGGAAGCGTGCACGCATCCGCACGCGTTCCTCCAGACGCCCGCCCATCTCGCCCTCCTCTGCAGCATCAGCGCATCGCCCCACGCCTCCAACGGGCCAGCCGGCGTCGACCACTGACATCCCCCGATAAGAAGAGCAGTCCTTCAGATGCTCAATCCTTCTCCAACCCTGCCAACCCCCGGCAGCCTGTGCTCGTTCCCGAACATGGGTTGCCAGCATAGCACGAGGTAAGACTTGTCTGAGGCCATGACTGAAAATGGCTCTAATTCCCTTTGATTCAGCATACCACCCCACCCCGAGGTTTCCTGATAAAACAGGAGGCTGTCTGGAAGAATGCCTAAGCTCCAAGGGAACAATGCTGCTGGCCCTTTAAGGGCAAAAAGCTGAGCTGTTTAAACTGCTGCCTTGGTCCTGATTAGTTAATACGTTCTTGCTCCCTTAGTGCTGGGGGGGCCCTGCAGCATGGGCGAGAAGCTCTGTTATGTCATGAGCAGCACTCCTTATGAACTGCTGCGCTCATCGACAAGAGAGCACTAGAATGTCGACGAGCGGCTGAATTAGAGCTGCTGACCCACCGTCAACGAGCCGCTGAAAGTGCCAGGGAGCCAGTCGTCAATGGGAGAAAAAAACAGCACTGCTGTCGACAAGGAGAGAATCCTCTCAGAGCACTGAGGTGCTATAAATGTCCAGTCGCCGAAAAAAAAATGGCACCTGTTGAACTCCACCAGTCGACGAACTCCAAGGCTAAAATGAACACTGGGTTGAACCCAGAATCGTGGAAAAAACCTCCACGGTAAAGTGGGGCCAGTATGTGAAACTTGCAAGGCTGAGACTGGGACCCACGCAGGAGTGCTCCAAAGTGCTGTTTCTTCAGCAATCCCAATAAGAAATTAAATTGTGATTTACAGTCTGATGTCTTCAGCCCTGCCACGTGGTAACAGAGCACTGCTGCAGAGTACCTGCTAGCTGGAAGGCAGGAAGTAAACTGGTGAAAACAGGAAGTGGAGGGCTGGATATCCCCAGTTGCAGATCTTAGTTCCTGCCTGCATATCTGCATCAGGAGGTACAGCCCATTTGTATGGAAGCCTGGAGATCAGCTTAGGACAGAGAATCCATTGTATCTGTAATACCCTTCAAAACTTTACAGCCACATGGAAACACAGAAAACAAAAGGAGGAATAGTCAGTGTAAGCAAAGACCCCAAAGAGAACAATAGATCCTGGGGTATGTTAGGCTAATATAGGCAGACCGAATGGACCAACGGTCTCTTATCGCCATCATCATCTATATTTCTATGTATGGCGAGGAACTGGGGCACACAGTAAAAAGTAGTTCGAAAATATACACCACCTTAAGAACTGCAAAACTTTGAAGTCTCAATACAGGCTCAAACAAAAAAGGCACCACATCTGTGGTGCCACCTCAGCATTTGAGCTCCAACACTGACCTGAAGAAAGTTTGGCCCCAGGGCTCTATCCAGCAACAACACTGTGAGCACCATTTTTCTTTGTTTAAATATTAAAGAAACAGGCCACATATTAGTGTTGCAGCATGATAAAAGAACCCTGATGCATCCTTAATCATGCAGCTTTTTAAAACTCAACTAATGATTAGGTAATCACAACTGATAATTAGTGTAACCAATTAATTGCACTTTAAAGCCGGGTAGAAATCACATTTGTCTGAACAACTGCACTGCAACTGTAACCTATGAATGGCCAATGTAAATTTATGCTGTAATTGACTGAATAATTGTTCCCCCTTAGGTAAAGACGCTGCAGGGAATATTTTACCTGGTGTAGTGTTGCAAAAAGACTACTCAATTTTACTAACTGCTGCATAATGATGATGATCGGATGATGGGGAGGGGAGGAACAAGCAGGGGGTTGTTGACAGAAGGAGGAGTCTAGATAGTACTAAACGGACTAATAAAGACCCTCAGGTTGATGGGAGAGGTAGGAGCAAGCAAGGGTTCGATGATAGGAGGAGGAGTCTGGAAGGACTAAAGAGGGCTAATAAAGTGGGTAATGAAGTGAAGGTGATATTGCTGGGGGATTCCATGATCAGGGGTATTCAATGGGAGGGGGAGAATAATAGCAGATCTGTCAAGGCTAAATGTATGCCAGGTCTATCTGTACACAAGGCCAAATTCCACCTATACTCGTTGGCATTGGATTGTGGGAGATCCCCAGACTTCCTAGTATATTTGGGGACAAATGATTTGGAAGAGAATAGTGAGCTAGAAAAACAGGCTAGATTCAGGGAGCTGGCAAGGGCTTGTCACTCTGTAGGAAGTAAAATGTATTTCTCAGATTCTGCCAGTACCTAGGGCATCTGGTAAGACTAAAGCTAAAACTCAGAGAGGTGAATAAGTGGCTCAGGGGCTGGTGCAGGGCAGAGGGGTATGGGCTGGTAGGGGACTGCGGGGATACTTGGGAGGATAAGGGGCTAAATGCCAGGGATAGGTTACATCTCAATATGGAGGGGAAAGAAATCTTGAAATTAAAACTTGCTGGTTTTACAGCCAAGAGGTGGGGTTTAAACTTGTAAAGGGGGCCATCTAATATTAATAAAAAGACCCCAGGGGGACTGTTTGAGGGTCCAGGTCTAGGGCACGTGAGGAGTGGGAGAGACTATGTTAAGAATTCTAGGAAAACTGGGCAGAAAAGGGACTGCGCAGGGTTGAAGGGACTGGAGAGAAGGGAGAAGTTGGGGTGGAGGACAGTCCTGATCAACGCCAGGAGTATGAGCAATAAAATGCCTGAACTCCAAGCTATGTTGGCTGAGGGAACAGCGGATGTGGCAGCAATTACAGAGACATAGGCCATTCAGAGAAATGAGTGGGACCTAAACTTAGAGGGCTACAAGATATTCAGGAAAGATGGGGGAGTGGGAAGGGGGGAGGGGTTACGCTGATAGTCAGAAATTACATAATGCTTAGTGGAGTGGACGGGGTGTGGAGGCGATTTGGGTAATGCTGCAAACGAGGAGAGGGAAGAAAATGAAGATAGGGGTGGTATACAGGCCCCCTGCAATAGAGGAGGCTCTGGAGGATAAGTTGGTGGAGAACATCAAGGCTCAATGTGACCTTGGAAAGGGAAGGGTGGTTGTCATGGGTGATCTTAATATGCCGGGGGCGGACTGGGACACCACATCCTCTGTAGCCAGGGAACAGAGACTGATGGATGTCTTTCAGAATGCTTTCCTGGTCCAGAAGGTGGGGGAACCTACTAGAGGGGCGGATACCTCAAAGTCCACCTGCCTCTATAGCTTACTCCCTACTTCAAGTAATAATCCTCTATTGTGACATCACAATCTGTTGCCATGGAACAGGGGATGAAAAATCCCCAAGTCCGAGGTCTGGGACGCACAAAAACTGTAGCAGGACTTAAACTGCACAGCCCGCTTCAGTCCGGCGGACTTGGCTGTGCAGTTGAGTGGCTCACCCTTTCGCGTGGTATTTTTATGTGGCTGGCAGGTCCCTAGAGGGCATCCCCCAAGTGCACTCTACCTCAAGGATCCATCTGGAACGCAAGAGGGGTGGGGAAAGCTCAACAGGACTGCCCAGAGCTCCGCCAGACTACAGGCTGGGCGCTGCCATTCGGGACTTCCACCAGTGTTCAGGTGGCTCCAAAGATCCGACTGTGCCCAGCATGGAGGAAGATTTATGGAGTGATAAGATCATGAGATCAGCCACAGAGTAATTAGGGGATTGGTGGCTGATCTACGCATGAGCGGTGATTTTGTGCGCCATCACTCTTGGGCTGAATGTGGAACGTGTGTGTGTTCTTATCTCTGTAATCATGGCTGAAAAGTAAGACCTTCCACAGCACTTGGCGCTGAAACTTACATTTTTGGCCCTTTGGTTAAGGATTACTTAAAGATCCACCTGAAAGCTAAGTTTGGGGGATAGTTTTATTGAGGAGCCAGGGCTGCTTGAAACAGAATGACTGAGGGGAACAGGAATGAACAGATTTGAACTGGGGCTGCTGCATCCATTCTGTGAGTTAAGAGAGTCTAGACCCATGACCTAGTGCAGCAGAGCAGTACTTGGGGAATTTGTTTTTGGGGACACATGTTTTGCTGACATTTTTCATTTTGAGGGGGCTGCTCATAAATACTGCCTATTTTGGAAATTAAGCAGTCTAATAGTACTGCTGGGCACACCGATCCTCTGTGCACTGGGGACATTAATGTGAGACCCTCTCAGCAGACTTGGGGGGAATACAGTAATTTTCATACCCTCCTGATATAACTATTTGGAGAGCAACTGCATGATTAGCAGCTAAAGGGGACAGGTGTCTTTGGGCTGCAAGAAGATCATCCAAGCCAGTGACAGTCACATATTTAATTTTTTTAATGTGAGATAGAACTACTGTAAGTACTCAGTAATATTGTCTGAGCTGAAATCTATGACAGCCAATTGTATTCCAGAAACCAAGCCAGTCGGACATTTGCAGAATTATTTTATTTGTTCGGGATTGAGAAATGAGTACTCAGACAACACATTTCTGGGCTAAAATATCCATCACAATAGTATCATTATTTGTTTGTGACAGAGAAATAAGTACTCAGTAATAAATATTTCTGGCTCAAGCCTGTGACAGTCTAATTTCAATATATCAAGAGTCACAAATGTATTTGTCTGAGACAGAGGACTAAGTACTCATTTCTGGGCTGAAATCAGGCCTACAACAGTCTGCTAATAATACAGTACACCGCAGAAAAAAAGGTGCGACTTACTGGCTCCCGCTATGGACTCATCCTAAATATGAAATATAAGTCCTGGACTTACATATCCCAAAAAAAATGTTCAACCCCTGATGGAAGTAACTGTGATGTCACAAGCAGTGAATTATGATCTCAGGTAGGGAGATAGCAACAAGAATAGATTAACTCTTCAGGAGCAACTATCCTGTTTTTGTACAAATTAGATCAGTAATAAATTATAGGGAGGTGCAATACAGAACTAATGTGAAATACAAACTGAACTGTGTCTAAATGTTATGTTTTGTTAAAGTTCTCCTGAAGGCGTCAACTGCTCTTTAACCTATAACATGTAAACATGTTTGAAAAATACTTTACGTGTCACAAACTATTGTTACAAACACCACTTTCCGTAATATAATTCATAAATGGTAAATTCAGCTCCATCAGATCCTGTGCCGAAGATTACTACAATTCTTGGCGAGAAGTTGGAATTTGTCCCTAAATTCAAATACCTGGGAGTATGGCTGGACCATAGGCTCTCCTTTACAGAGCACGCTGAAGAATTACTCAAAAAATTATGACAGAGACTTGGCCTGTTCTTTACAGGGTTTTAAATAATTGATTAGCGGTTTTTTTCTTGGGACAATGCTAACTGTACGGAAAGTATTTATATAGGTTTTCTAGAAGTATTATGTTTGTTAAACACAGTGAGGCAAGTGCTATGCATTTTCACAATGTTTTTGCACTTTTATGAGCAAAATGCTAATCAATTTTTGGAGTTAAATAAAACCCTGCTTTAGGATAGCCCACTTCTTAACTAGGGATGCCAAACTACAGCTGGTACAATCAACCTTTCTATCCTTGATAGATTATGCTGACATCCTCTACAGTCACTGTCCCATTTCCTACCTCACCAAACTTGACACATTATACCATAGAGCTTTGAGGTTCATCACAGGCCTTATTCCACTCACCATTGCTCCCTATATCAATCAGTGGGGTGGAGTTCTCTTCAATTCAGGTGTGATAAAAATGCAGCCTTATGGACCCTGAGAGCCATCTCCCAAAAACTGTCCCAATACATTACAGACTGTCTTCCTATAAAACCAATAGGCAATTACGCCCTGAGAAGTTGCAGATCTCTCCTACTGATGGTTCCCAAAGTTGACTCTCGCTTTGGCAGGGCTGCTATAAGCTTTACACTGTCCTCCCTGTGGAATAAATTGCAAAAAAAAAAAAACTGAAACTGAGGTCACCCATCGGCATCTCATCTTTCAAGCTATTATATTCACATCTCAGAAAAGATCAGTGCAATTGTTTCCCATGACCATGAATTGTCATCATGCTAACCTGTACCATTTAACCATGAACAAATTACTTCTAGTGCTTGTCTCCTCCTTGGCCCTGGTCTGTCATCATGCTTTCATGTAACACCTTGATGCCTCTGTCCTCCCTTTGATACTGGTCTATCTTCCCGCTTTCTCCAGCCTTCTTTTCACAACTCTATACTGCACTCATCCACAATCTACACGCAATCATACTATAAAAGTCCTCTCCCCGTAGGCCCCCACCGCCGCATCAGTTCTACCGACCTATCCATGGGACTTCACTTCTCACAATGTTTATCCTTCGCTTTTACATATTACATACCCCTCCTGGTACCCCATCTGCCATTAGTTGGTGGTTCTCCAAGCCATTTTCATGGCTAGTACAAGTGACTGCCCCTGGTAAATGAACTAACTGGTACTTCTATAGAGAGAACATGGTTTATATACAGCTGCATGGTTCAATGGTGGACCTACCCCCTTGTATTTGAATCCTCCTCTGTTATGGCTTGCCTTGTCTTCCTTTTATCATTTGACTCCCCTATTACTGCACCATTGTGTTTGTGTTTATATACTTATTTACATATATTTATATGTTTTTATGATGGATGTTACTAGACCCTGTTCTAACTAGGTCCATCTTGTATAAGAGCTCTGCTCAATGATGTTTGCCTGGATAAATAAAGATTTTGATTGATTAATAGAATAATGTATATGCAACTATGCACAACATAGCTACGTTTCCATCGAGAGGAGAGATGACATCATAAACCTCAAGAGCAAAGCTTGAGCTGTCACTATGATATCATCTCTGCCAACGAGGGAAACGGCAGCCTTAATGTGTATGGTTACCCATACATTATATGCTATTTTGCACAGTATATGTTTGTTTTACTTCATTTACCTTCTTCCTAACTCTCTCTCTCTCTCTCTAGAACTGCAGTTAAATAATCAGAAAAGAGCAGCTGAAAATTAAAAACATTTCATGTGATCCAAGTAATAGCTACATGAACTGGCAACATTTATAGTAGTTCATCTTTTCATAAACAGTTCTCTTGTAACATTTTCTGTTTTGCTGATTATTCTCTTCTGACTCTTCTCACAGGAAAAGCCTTTCTCTTCCAACGCTTTTGCAGTCGAAGCCTGTGAAAGTCAGCAATAGTAGGTACTGCTGCCACAGTGAAATGTTTGCAATGCAGTTACGGATGCAAGATGAATAAAAAATAAGCTGTAAATTACACAGTTTCTTGTTAAACAACACATAGTTTTACCAGTATTCAGAAAAAGAAACAAATATTTTCGTACAATTTTTTTTTTTTTTTTTTTTAAGATAGTCATGTAATTTATATATTCATAAAAGATAAAAAAAACTACCTGAACTACTCATAAAAATTATTTTCCTGGGGGCTGCAGCCAACATATTGACAACCAGAACGTAGACCCCTGGGAGACCGCGCTAGCAAACAACGCAAGATGACAACGCGGTGTTGCCTCTTCCCCCAGTGGGCTTCACTCTGGTTGTCAATATGCCGGCTGCAGTCCACAGGAAAAGAGATTTTGTGAGCAGTCAGGTATTTTCTTTTTTTTTTAATTAATAAATACTGGTACTCGGGGGCGCGTGGGGCTTGAGCCACAATCTATGCAACAGTGGCTTGAGCTCCCTTCCCAGTAGATCTCCTTTAAAATGGGATAACATTAGAACCACTAGGGCTAGAATGGAGGCATGTAATTAGCTTAGTTTGATATGTCGATGTAAGATATTGCCTTGCCCAGTAATCGATTTTGTCTCAGTTTCAGTTCACATGCTGTGCAGTCTCGATGCTCAGCGGAGAGAAGCTGTTTACATGTATCAAATCCCACTGACTCGAATTCAATGAGCAACACTTCAGGCACATGCGCAAAGCAGAGACTAATGAAAACACACTACAAAGCATGCTTGTGGGATCAGTTCCAGTTCCGATCACATCTACAAGTCAAAACACAACCGTTGCCCAAGTAATCGGTGCACTTGCATCAATCCCAAGATCAATCCCATCAGACAGAGCCATTTACATGCACGGTTAGAATCAATTATAAAGCAACTGATTACTCTGCAATCAATTCTAACCCTGCATGTAAACAGAGTAGTTGCTACCAGAGACAGTGCTAACATGCACCAAAAGGGCAAAAGTTGCATCCTGCCCAAATTTAACGCCCTCTTTCCTTTGCCAATGGGTCCAAATTGATGCACCTACTCTATAACAATATCTAAAGGAAGGGAACGTAAACTGTTCAAAATCTGCCACTGTTTATGTTTTGACTCAGTAGGTTCCTCTTTAGACCCATTTTTTTTTTTTTTTTTTTTTTTTTTTTACACCAGTGGGTCCAATTCGACCCATGCTTTAAACCTCCCAGTGCTGCCACTGGTTGCTACTCTGAAACATCAGAATAACTCAAGTACATACAGGGAATAAACAAGCTGGTTCTCACACTGAGTAGGTACAGTGACATCATAAAGCACAAGAGCGAAACTCGAGTGCTCTGAGAGCACTGCCCGTACAGGGTGTGACAATCTAGCTTGTTCTTCACACTTTTTTTTTTTTTTTTAATATAATATACAGTCTAATTTTCCATGAAAATTCTTCAGACTTACCAGGAGGTAGAGTAAGCTGTTCTGGAGAAGTGCATGCACAAAAGTGAAGAGTCCATCGCATTTCAGACCTGGGTTGATGCTTTTCTTCACAACTCAGAGTTTTAAATAACTGATTAGCATTTTTTTTCTTGGGACTATACTAACTATATAGAAAGTATTTATATAGATTTTCAAGCAGTGTTGTGTTTGTTAAATACAGTGAGGCAAGAGCTTTGCATTTTCACAAAGATTTAGCACTTCTATGAGCAAAACACTAATCAATTTTTAGAGTTAAATAAATCCCTGCAACTGTGGATTATTAGAGCTGGCCAACACTGGCAAGGTGGGCTGAGACACTGAGTGCCACACTACCTACCCGGGTTCAGGAACAGATATGGGTTGCTGAGGGGCTGACAGAGGGGGAGGATTGAGTTTACGCTGGAGGGCATCTCCATAGAAGCAGAGCTCGCACAATGAGTCACTGCATGCACCAAGGGCCTAGGGAGAAAATTATAGAAAACCCCAAACGAAAGCTGAATGACGGCCCAGTCCCCAGCAGGCCCCACACCTGAGGACTGGGCATCTCCAAGTCGTGCAGCAGAGGACAACAAAGCATTAGGTAAGTCCTAGGGAAGCCAGACGATGGGCACAGGTATGGATGGGGCAGGTCGGATCTAAGGAGACTCATCGACAAAATAACAACATTTGTGGATTATTAAGCTACAGATCTGTTTCAGTATGCTGCTCTACTCTGGCTGCGACATCGCTACTTCTTCAGGTAAATCAGTGGGCTGGACTGGAGGGGCCAGATTTGTGGTCTGTGGTTTGGACTGCTGTACTGGTAGAGGGACTTCAGCATTTCATCTACTCTGAATATCAATATTCCAGCTAGACAAGATATAAAGTCAGTCATTTTAGCGCGTTGGAACTCTGAACAGAACTCACAGCTATGTTTGTGCTTAATCTAATGAACACACTAAAATAAGTTTGTTGATTTCTTCTGGTGTTTATAAGAAGTTATGGGCATAAAGTATATTATGTAAGGAACAATACATGATCAGGCGTGTGGAAATACTGTAATAAACAAAATACCCCAGTGGTTAGTGAGGCCCAAGGCACAGCCAAGGGCCTTAAACCACCCAGGAAGTGAGGATTTTTACACTTACAACGTTCATAAAATAGTCAAAAGTGTTGTGAAGTCTTATGCACAAAGCAGCATTTTGACTTGTTGCAATTAAACTCTCTCCCTGGTACATGACTAGTGGTTTAGATCTTGTAACCTAACTAAGCAGAAAGGACTCCTGTAACTTCTTAGCATCTTTAAGTCTAAGGACAAAAAAAGAATTCAGAACACTGCAACGCCATGACACAGAATAAACACTACATAATACAAACAGAGGAACGAGGTGGCATGTTACATATTCCTGGATGGCCATGGTATAGCCAGCGAGGAGGTACATAATCATTTGTTTATCCACAGCAGTAAAACTTGTCCTGACAACTCTGCTGCCTTCAGCACTAGCCTCATCCCTCGCCAGTACATCCTGCAGAAATCCCAATACATTCAAAATGTTAACATTGTTTACCGCCAAACAGCATGCATACCACTCGTCAACCACCCAAACCGAAGTTTTGGCACTGCAATGCCAAATGTCATCTCCGAGAGGAGTCTATTAAAGCACCACAAACAGTTGTGGCCCAAGTCTTACCTGCGGACTCGCCGGTGTTGATCCAGTCGGGGTTGGCGATGCTGGCGATGGCAAATATATCGGCTGCTAGAAACAGACATCCTGAAATGATGGTCAGTTTATCCATATCGCTCTCCCCCCTTGGCGGCGGCGGCAGCAGCAGCCACTACAGCCACACAAAGCCACCCAGGGAGATGGGGGAATGGACGGAGGGAGGGGGTTCCCCGCGGTGGGAGTTCAAATCCCTCCCAGACGAGCAGCACTCAGCACCGAGAAGTCCCTTCCATCTAGCAGCCACTGCTCCGCCACTCTCCTTTATTACTGCCCCTCGTTTCTGCTCGTTTGTTTTGAACGTATCTACTGAGGTAAAAACCACACCGCCCGCATCCTGTCTCGGTGACAGTAGCTCCCCGCTACAACATCGGCAGCAGCAGCTCTGACGGCCTCAGCTCTATTTCCATTCGCCAAGCCCGCAGCTCCATTTCTCCAGCAGCCCACTCCGCCGTCTCCAGGAGCCTCCCCGGCCTGCCTGGCCGTCGGCACCAACCGGTACGGCCCCGAATGCACGGCGCGGCGACGGTCACAAAGAACAGCAACAAGGGAACGGCCACGCTCGGCTCATTTCGGCCCGTTAGTTCCAGGCGCGCGCTCTTCTGTCTCTCAACCTCCTTCCTCCAGCGCGAGCTCCACAGCTACAACTCCTCGCACAGCAGCGACTAGCTCGCTCTATGCAGCGCCTACACACGGGCTGCCAGGCAGGACAACCAAGTCTCGCCCAGGGCACGCGCCGTCGCGAGATTTCGAGAAATACAGCAACCTACCCGCCCTCGTGCTGCCTGGTAGCCATGCACGGTAGAGAAACATAAAAGCAAAGCGATATTTCGAGATATGTCGGTTATAGTCATTCTACCCTTTTTTCATGCCTTACCTCATTCGAATTAAAAAGCAAGTGTACTGCTAAGCCTAAAAATAATATTAACTTTCAAAAGTAGTATACTGTTAATTAATCTGCTTATTAAAATATTTAGTATCTATGTATAATGTTTCTACCTGACAGTTGCAGGGGAGCGATATGCTGAACAGTATACTCTTGCCTGGGAGAGCTGACACTGGAGGTTGAGAAAGCTAGCTTTATTCCTCCTCATATATTGTCAGCACTGTGTGTGACCTTACTGATTGTGACATCACACCCAAATAACCCAGAAGAGTTACCTGCTGCTGGGTTGGTCATTTGTGATGTCACAATCAGTGAGGTCACAACGCCAATGTGGCGAAACTGGGTTGCTGTGGACGTTGCAGTTACTACCCCTGCCTTGTGGGCTCAAGCAAAGCTGAGAGGCCTGGTCATTACACTCCTGACTGGCGGGGGTCGTATACAAAGTTTATTTATTTAGTTTTTGTTGACCGGGGAAGGAGAACTAGACAATTCTGCCTATTTTCAGCCTCATCCCGGGAGAGTTTAAATGAATTGCACCGTGCCTCTACGCAGAGAAAGGCTTCAGTGGGCCTGGTGTCAGTAAAGTACAACTCCTTGAGATGTATCTCCCCACAGTAACACCCCACCAGTGAACCAACACAGAGCAATAACAGATTGACAAAAAATATATAATTGTTAGCACTCTACTAATAATATGCACACAAGTAATGATATGCTTACGAGTCCAGGATTTAAACAACAGAAACAATAACTTTTTTTAGGGACCTGGGCCCTAAATGGGAGAAAGGGGGTTAGGTGCAATGAGGTGGATATGCAGTCCAGCTGGCCCTTCAGTGTCCTTCTAGGCCCAGCCACAATCACAGGCTGCTGTTCCCTGTGACCTTCTAGGTGCAGACAAAATTAGTACTGACTAATGGGAAATTGGTGAGGGATCTGAGGGTGAGCGAACCCCTGGCAGGGAGCGACCACCATTCAGTTTGGTTCACATTGAATATGGGCAAGCAGGAAGAAGTATCCAACACCATGGTTCTTGACTTCAGGAGGGATGATTTTGTGAGGATGTGGGGAAGTAGTAAGAGGGTATCTTTGCCAGAATCCAGCCTAGCATGGACACGAACCAGAAATGGGAGCTCATAAAGAAGGGGATAGGAGAGGCAACCAAATCCTGCAGCAGGGTTCAGAGTAAGAAGGCTAGGATGAACTATCCAAGCTGGATGAGCAGGGGTGTTATGGTAAAGATAAGGAGGAAAAGAGAGGCCTTTAGGAAATACAAGAAAACAGGGAGGGGGGAGGACAGGGAGGAGTACCTGAAGGAAGCAACGGAGGTGACAAGGGCAGTAAGGGCGGCAAAAGCTTCTAAAGAGCTCAGGCTGGTGCAAGGCATTAAGGAGGGGGAGAAGGACTTCTTCAGGTACATCAGGGAGAAAAGGAACTGTAAGGAACAGATTTTAAGGATTAGGAATGAAGGGGGATGGGTGGAAAAAGGGGGAGAAAAGGTAGAATCACTTAATGAATACTTCTGCTCAGTATTCACTAAAGAGAGAGGGGGGAGATACCCAAGTGGGAAGGGAGGGCAGTAACGGAGGAGGAGGGGGTGACAGATGGGGTAATCACAGAAAGTAGGGTGCTAGAGGACTTGAGGGTGCTGAAGGTGGACAAGGTGCCAGGGCCAGATGGCGTCCACCCCAGGGTACTGAAGGAGATGGCAGAGGTCCTAGCGGGGCCATTGGCAGATCTGTTCAGTGCCTCATTGGATTTGGGGTGTGTACCTCAGGATTGGAAGATGGCTCACGTGGTTCCCCTCCATAAGAGTGACCCCAAGGATGAACCTGGGAACTATAGGCCAGTGGGCCTCACATCCATCATGGGGAAGCTGATGGAGACAATCCTGAAGGAGAGGCTGGTGTCTCTTCTGGAGGCCAATGGGTTGCAGGACAACAGCATGGTTTTGTCACTGGCAGATCCTGTCAGACCAACCTGGTGGAATACTATGACTGGGTAGCTAGGCAGTTGGATGGTGGCCATGAAGTTGATGTCCTGTATCTGGATTTCAGCAAGGCATTCAACTCTGTGCCACATGGGAGGCTGGGAAGTAAGCTAGAAGGCACAGGGGTGGGTGCTAGGATAGTGGGATGGATAAGGAACTGACTAAGTGGAAGGCAACAGAGGGTGGTGGTGGATGGGGAGCTCTCATCAATCAAGTGAGGTGACGAGCAGTGTTCCGCAGGGCTCAGTGTTGGGACCAGTGTTATCTGGGATATTCATTGCGGACATTTCGGTTGGTATCAACAGCAAGATCAGTCTGTTTGCAGACGATACCTAGATGGGGTGGTGATGAATGACACTGAGGGTTGGCATGGGTTGCTGGAGGATCTGGCAATGCTGGGGACCTGGTTGGACACCTGGCAACTGGGGTTCAATGCCAAGAAATGCGAAGTGCTGCATTCTGGGGAAAAACCAAGAAGGAGCTACCAGCTGGATGGGGTACAGCTAGCCATGACTAAGGAGTAAAAGGATCAATGAACAACTCAGCTCAGTGTAAGAAGGCGGCTGCAAAGGCCAACAAAATGCTGGGCTGCATTGCAAGGGGTATATCATCAAGAAGGGAGGAGGTTATTGTACCATTATATAGATTGCTAGTAATGCCACACCTGGAGTACTGCATACAGTACTAGTGCCTGTACCTGAAGAAAGACATTAAGCTGCTGGAAGGGGTGCATCGCAGGGCCACAAAGATGATCCACAGACTGGGGGACTTACCATATGAGTGCAGACTAAGGGAATTGAACATGTACTCGCTGAAGGAGAGGAGGGAAGGGGGATATGATAGACACCTTCAAATACATGAAGGGCATAAACAGGACTGGAATGGAGGGACTATTCGGAGTAAGGGAAGGGAGGTGTACCAGGGGCCATGCTATGAGACTGGAGGGGGTTAGATTCAAAAGGGAGATGAGAAGACACTTTTTTACAGAGAGGGTGATGGCAGAGTGGAACACATTACCAGTGGAGTTGGTATCCTGCAGGACAGTGGGCTGCCTCAAAAGAGGATGGAACAGGGTAAGAGGGAGGGTAAAGGGAGGGGAAGGGAGGGAGGGCAGCTGCTGAATAGGATGGCTAGCTGAAAAATCAAGCAGACTCGTTAGACCAATAGACCTTTATCTGTTGGCAAATTTTGTATGCTTGTATGTTCGTATTGATCCCTAAGCTGTAGTTCTATGCCCTCCGAGGCTCAGCCTGCTCATGCAGCCCGACCCCACACTACAGTGCACAGTACAGTTTTGTAATCTCACTCTTTTGTAATAAAGGTGCTACTCCATACACACACACACACACACGCACACACACACACACACACACACACACACACACACACTGGTGCAAGTGATTCACCATAAAACCATTCAGGGAGTTCCCAACCAGTCAATGGGTACCCCACCAGCTGTGGAATCGGTGTAGGCCTACTGTTGTTGCACATGATTGGCCAGCAGTGGTGCACTTTAACTTGAAGAAAACCTTTCTAGTCACTTACAAAAAGCACAAAACAGGCCACCCTGCCGGTGCAGCGGTAGCACTACCAGTTGCGATATCGATGACCCAAGTTCGGGAGCAAACTCAGAATGTCGACCAGGAGGAGGAGGAGGAGGACTGAGCATTCGATGGAGTGCTCTCCTTCTCCAGGGAGGGGGTGGTGTGGAACCCGACATTAGCCTAGCCCCTAGCGGTGGCAGGGGTAGGGTGCAAGGACCCCAAGATAGCAGCATCAGAGCAGCAGGAGTGTGACACACCACATACAGAAGCATGTGTGGTGCTGTCATTCCTGCCATTGCACACACTCTCCATTGCGCCAGTGGGAAGGGAGAAAGAAAAAGGAAACTCCCCAATCCAGCACGATGACTTCCAGCCATCCACAGGCCCCTCACCTGATGACTAGACAATGCCACAAAACCAGATATGTTGAGCAGCAGGGACTGGGGAACCCTGCCACTCCTGCCAGGAGGGGTAAGCTCTGGAGGAACATGCAGGCAGGGTAAGTCCTGGAAAAGTCAGGGTGATGGAGCTGGGGTGGCCAGCATGAAAGGGATGCCCAGTGCTTCCGGGGTAAACCGAATTAACTGCAAAAAAAAATACATAACAGAAAAGAGGACTCTCCCTTATCCCCATGGAAGTTTGTCTATGCCACTGTTAGAATTTTACAGCATACCCCATCCCCCGGAAGGGAAAGGATAGTAATCTGCTCCCAAGGGGCTAGTTGCACAATTTATTTCCACTTCCTTATCACTGGATCTGCCACCATGCTCCAACATTTTGTGATAAAAATATAGGGAGTGCGCAGAGGCATGCTGCATGCAAGTGCATAGAGCATGATTTTTCAAAGCTATTTTCAGATATTTAACAAGACATTTGGTTAAATCAGAGCCAGGGTTCAATGAACAAGACTCTTGTAAGTTGAACGCAGGTCTGATTTTAAAAGAAATATCTAGTTAAACATCAGAAAAAACCTTTGAAAATCGCACCTATATTTGCATGGAACACACCCTCTCACTCTCACTATATGTACATTACAAAATCAGAGCGTGGGGACGGAGCCAGAGATAAAGGGAAGTGGCAAAGGATCGTGCGGCAAGCCGTTCGGGGGCAAATTATGAACCCTTCCCTTTTTTGGGGGGGCATGCTGTAAAATTCTAAAAATGGCACAGAAAAGCTCCCATGGAGGGAAGGGAGTATCCTCTTTTTACTTTGCAGCACTGAGAAAGGTTCTCTTCAAAGATTAACAATGCGGGGCTGGCCTAGTGGTGCTGAGGGCTGAGGCACTGGACGCCTTACCCCGCACTACGCCGGTGACCTGGGTTTGGGAATGACCTCGGGTCGTTGGGGTGCTGGTGCATGGGGGGGGGCAGAGAAGCAGGATTGAGCAAGCTGGCAGGCAGCTCTCCTCTCCCAGGGGTATGGGGGGTGGGTTTTACCCCATAGTTCTGCTAACACCTGGTGGAGGTCTGGTGGGTAGTGTAGGTGGGAGGCGCACTGTTACGGGTGGGTGGAAGGGGCCTGAGATAGGCGCCATGGTGTGCATGCGTCTTGCGTGCCTCACATGCATGTTGCATGTGCTGGGGCCTCGGGCGGGGAAGCGGGAGAAAACTTACAAAAATACCATAAACATTTATATAAAAAAAAAAAAGACTACCAATGCTCACTGAAACTGGTGAAATATCCCAACCCAAAGGCCATGCAATTGCAAACAGCAAAATTCCTGCCTCAGTCAGCGGTATCTGTACAACTCCTGGCCCAATAGCCAAATCCAGTTAAAGTAAATTTCCCAGCATTATGTTTACTGCACATGGGCTTTACATCCCATTACCTTAGTGCAGTGTTAGTCCTTCCTCCATAAATGTAATTTTTTTTCAAATTCCATTTTGGAAGGGAAGGGATCATAAATCAGGCCAAACCAACTGCCAGACAATCCCTTCCACTTCCCAGTCTGCTTGCCACACCCCCACACTCAGATGTTTTATGACATCTAACTAGGGAGACTGCGGGGACGTGCACCACTGTAGTGTACGGGGGCCAGTTCCAAAACTTTTTTATACGTTAAAGGGACACTGTCAACCTTGTTTGCTTTGTATTATTATTTTTAGGCAAACTCCTACATTTTATGATTGCTTACTGCCTCTAAAATGTATTGATGTTGCCTGGTTGTTTTGTCCGCCTCCTTGCTTATTAGAACCAAAATGCATGGTAATGTATAGCTAAGACCAGCTTTGTTTTGCTTTAAATCATTGAATTACTCTTGGTGAAAACTTCCTGAACATTAGAAACACCCTCAAACAGTGCAACCAATCATGATACAATGGTCTCCGCTACTCCCACTGCATAATGAGTGGTTAGCGTGAGTTGAGGGTCTTCCAGAGTTCGGGAAAGAAGTAGTGGGAGCTGGTCAAGAAATGTTAACAAACACGTTTTGGTGTGGTAACACCAGTATGGTGGACAGTCCGTTTTTCACGTTTAAAAAAAAAAGGGATCTGAATCAAATTACCAGCTGCATAAACAGTCTCTACAGAATGTGAACAATCACAAAATGTGTTTTCTTAAACTAGGGATATTTTGAGGCCTAAGGGGGTTGACAGTGTCACTTTAAAACAACATTCCATGTAAATAAAAGCCACTACTCAACTAATAGAGACCCAATTAGTTGAACGGTGGCTTTCATTTACATAAAATGTTGCTTTAACATGTAACCCCCGGTGGAGCTTACTAGTAATGCCTCCTGCCATCTGGTCCTACCAGTCTGGGGTTCCCTGTGCCCTTGAAGTGCTTCTGCCAACCTTCGTATGTAGCTGCTTTGCATGGAGTTGAAGGAGTCCTTAGAGATTATGTGAAGTATTGCAGGTCCTTTAGCTCTTCACCTGCATCTAAGCCCAAGCAAAGTGTTCCAGCTTCTGGGATCTCCCAGTGCACATGTGAGAAGTTCGAACATGCATTCTTATAACAGAGGGAAGTGAATTTGTGTTTAAATGTATGAATGTTTAAAGTGTACACTGTTTATTTAAGAAATGTTCAGACTGCAGTGAAGTGTTTTTTGCCTGCCGTAGGGGAGGACTTAACACTACAACGCTAGTGACACACAAGCAAGGACTCTGCCTGAGCCCATTCATCAACCAGATGGTGGTACAGAGGGATAGCTATCAGACTGCACAGCTTTTATTTGTTAGAACTATTTGGCTTATTTACAGAAAGTCTTTCTTCCCAGGAATAGTTATCAACTGTTTACATGGATACCATTTTCGTAACCCCTGACCCTGCGTTGTCCAGTTGGGAATCAAGGAGCTTCATGGACTCCAGCTATGGTTCCTCGGTAAGGGGTATGAACAATATTCTTGGCGCAGTTTCGTTTTACCAATCACCTATCTAACTGGTTTCATGCATATTAATTTCTTTGATGGACAGCTGTGTCATGTACTGGGACCATGAGCTTGGCCAAAGAGACATTAGGAAAGAAAAGCAGCTCACGGGAGAGTTCAGAGAGGGGGAGAGAGTTCTGGTGGAGACTGACAGGAAAGAGGTAGCTCGATGAGAGTGTAAGACAAGGTCTGTTGGGCTTACACTACCAATCCTGCATGAGGACAAGCTTCGTCTCCTGGATCTGGAAGCACCAAAGGCTAGGTGCTCTCAACTGTTCATGAGTGAATCCAGTGCTGCTGGACGAGAAATCCCTTCAGCCAGTTTGGGGGTTTGAAGCTGAACCTCAGCCAGAGTTCGACAACCTTCCAGAGACTGAAGCAGCATCAGGAGCAGCCCATTGGTTCCTGAAGTCATCGGCACCAGAGAGAGACTAACGATTACTGCCAGAGAGTGGAAACCTGTTGAGAGACTGAGATGCCTATCAAAGTGTGTATCAAATCTGCCACTGCAGTGAGTTTGCTGTGCCCTGCAGAAAGTGAGAGGCTGTTTGAATCCCAGTTGGAGAAGGGACTGTTTGCCAGCCAGGACAGTCTGGGGAGTCGGCCCCAGCAATGCTGCCACCCTGCACTGCTGATCACCTCCCTTGGAGGTGTGTGGTTCCTGGTCCCTGAGACTGGCCAAATCCTGCACCAGTAAGAAGCATCCTGAAAGTGACATGCTGCAAGAGCTGTTAGCTACCTGGCAGGGCAAGCTGCCAGACTTTGGACTCAAACACCACCATTGCCTACGCTGCCATTGCAGAACCCACCTTGAAGAGCTACTGACGCCTCAAAGAAAACTTTAAAAAACATAATTAGGTACAATTCTGTCTGCATTCCATTAATATTTTATATATTTCTCCTCCCCATTATTTATTACCAAGGAAATTCGCATGAATGATCTTTTTCCTTTAGAGTTCATTTGGAGTCCATCTGCCTCTGTAGCTTATTCCCTACTGCAAGTCATAATCCTCTGTTGTGACATCTCAGTCTGTTGCCATGGGAGTAACTGTGATGTCGCAAGCAGTGCTCTATGACTTCAGGTAAGGAGAAAGCAGCAGGAATAGATAAACTCTTCAGGATCAAAGATCCTGTTTTCATACAGACGACCTCGGTAATAAATAATGGGGAGGAGGAATACAGCACTAAAGGGAAATACAAGTTGGACTGTGTCTAAATATTAGGTTTTGTTAAAGTTCTCCTGAACGTGTCACCAGCTCTTTTACCTCAGCAATCTTCAGTTGCTAATCCTGTACAGACACCTGGAGCCAGATATTCAAAACATTGCCCCGGGACTAAATTAGCAATGCCCAGCGTGCTGAATTAGTCCAGAACAAATAACCCGTCATATTCAAAAGGAATAGCCCCGGCGCTAAACCTGCTGAATATAGCGTGCTAAGGAAGCCGGGCAAACTAGGCTGGGAGTGCAGTGCTAGTATAGCCCGGGAAATAAGACAGCTCTGAATATAGCAACAGGGAAGTGCAAACTGCAACGGCGGCCCAATGGACACAGAGGTGGAGTAAAGTCGGAGCTGCAGGTGGAGGACAATGTGTGTGATTGCAAAGAGGTGTTTCACACCAACTGCAAAAAACAAAGCAGGCCACACACTGCATAACTGTGCTATGCTGATGTGAGGTTTGCCCAGGACTAAGCCGATTGCACAGTGCTAAGATATTAGCCCAGTGCAAACAGGTTAGCCCGGGGCAAACGTTTGTTATATTCAAAGCACATATGCAAATGAGCCTAGTTAGGTAATCCGTAGGCAAACAGTCATATTTGCATCTCATTATGTGCTGCTTAGCATGCATGTCCATGTAGTTTGCCCGGTGCTACTGCATGGAACACACAGCTCCACCTTTTGGTCAGAATGGAAGTACAAGCTGGAAGCTGCAGGATATGGGTGTAGGCAGACACAAGCAGTGCTTCACTACAAGCAGTATATTCATGTATATATGTATATATATATATATTTATAAAATGGCAAGGTAAAATCATGTCATCTGATTGTCTCTTATTTTTGTGTAAAATATGGTTTACACATGGTTAAAAAAAAGGACTGCTCAGCAGTGAAGAGTCTGCAACACAGATCAATGGGCATTTGGAACACAGGCATTTCAGTTAGGCCCCTACAGCCAGAACTGATCTTACACCACAAACATGGCTGCTACCTTTACACTGTAAAAAAACTTCAACTAGGCCCTAAAAATAAAACTACCTTAAAAATAAAAATAAACAAATGAATTAAATGTTGTTTCCCTGATTATCACACTCTCCTTACATACATAAACAAATTAGAAACAATGAATATTGTTTATAGTTTTCACTACAACTGTTTCTTTGCTGATGGTGAAAACTCTCCCTTCTATCTTTACCTGCTTATCAGGAACTCTCTTCTTCTTGCCCTGACAGTGAGATAACAGAGTCTCTGTCTATAACAAAGGCCTTTGTTGTCTGTGTGTACAGTGTGTTGGGAGAGAAACATTCTGCCAGTGGAACTGAGCAGAATTTTGAATCCATGTATTCTGTGGTAAACATTCCATGATAAACATTCCATATCTTGAATGTGGAGAACAACAGAGAAAAAAAACAGGAAGAAGAACGTAGGCAATACTACAATGACATCATCAATGACATCACAGACACAGTCCACCATGGGCTGCTTATTGACCAGCTACTAAATACCCGGACTGTCACCTGACTCTGTTCTATGGTTTAGAAGCTACCTAGAAAAATGGATGCAAAGAGTAAAAATTGCAAACACTCTCTCTGCCACTTTGCCGGTCCGCTCAGGTGTACCCCAAGGTTCCATACTGGGGCCACTTCTGTTTAGTCTCTTCCTAAATTCCCTACCGAAATCCTGCCCCGAAAACATCATCCTGTACGCTGATGATGCAGAGGTATTCTCCTCCCATAAAGATCCCTGGGCTCTACAGGATAACCTCCAGCATGGTTTCAGCACCACTGAGTCTTGGTTCCACAATCACAAACTGGTACTAAATCACAAAAAAAACTAAAACCATGCTATTCCACAGCTCTCATAATCTGCACAAGCAACACCACCTGATGATCTCCACTGCACAGGGAAACACCTTGGAGCAGGTGCAATCTTTCAAATATCTTGGGATTCTGCTAGACCCTAGCCTCTCCTACGGGGCACACACTGACCATGTTGCAAAAACTCGACTCGGTCTTCTATTCAAACATAGACAAAATCGTACTCCAGATACACTGAAGATTGCCGTACAGAGTTCCATGGTATCGATCATTGACTATGGTCTGATCATTTACGGCTCTGCCACGATGACAGCCCTCAGACGGATTCAAACAACCTTAAACAAGGCCTGTCGGCTTCTTACAGGTGCTCACCGGCTCACCCACACCTGTGACTTATATGCCCGGTCTGGATGGCTTCACCTATCAAACCGCATAAAGTATCTCACTTGTACCATGGCAAAGCAAATTTGCCTGGGGAATGTGCCGCCAGGTGTCTCTGCTCTCCTGCAGATAAGCCCAAACTGTCGGAGCTCTAGGAGATCAAATCAGCAGCTCCTAAAAATCCCCTACTGTCGCACCTCACAGGCACAACAATCCTTTGCCTACAGAGCACCACTTTGGCTTAATGACCTAAACCCTACCATCTCCTCAGCTAACACACTTGGTGTGTTCAAAGCTAGGCTCCGGAATCATCTCATTGCCTCTAGCT
Organism: Neoceratodus forsteri; assembly: GCA_016271365.2. Classification (NCBI taxonomy): domain Eukaryota; kingdom Metazoa; phylum Chordata; order Ceratodontiformes; family Ceratodontidae; genus Neoceratodus; species Neoceratodus forsteri. The sequence goes on from JADMNL010000025.1 coordinate 49,258,989, forward strand.
CCTGTGATTGCTACAGCTAATTTCCCTGCCATCTCCACTCTATCTGCCACCGGGATATGACACCTATCACTCTCTTCTCTCTTTCCCCAATTACATGCACCTCTAATTACCTACTAGCTACCTTCTACCATGACAAATGCCTCTGGCTGCCTACGTACTCACAACCACCCCCCCATCTTCTGTTATAATGTCATTAACTTTTCTGATTAGTTGTTGTTATGTATTGCTATTATGTTGTAACCATTCTGTATTGACTTCCATCACCATTGCTTGTCTTTCTTGTTTTTTTTTTTTTTTTTTTAAATGTTAGTCTCTGACATGGAACCTTTGTAAAAGAGCCTTAGCTCAAAGGTATTGTAATCCTAGACCTTATAAATAAATAAATAAAATCATTTGCAGTGGGCAGAAGGACTATTTTATCACAAATGCACACAAGTAAATCTATTTTTTCTACATATAAACATTCTTTTCCCAATAGTCAAAAGTAAAAAAAAAAAAAGAGGAGCCAATTTTATAAGCGCAATAAGGTACTCAAGGATGTGTGTAAAACATATTTTACAGCACATTCAGCAGCTGAAGTCACTCGGCCTTCAGCCTCGTGCCTTACTACGCCCCTGGCCATGCTGTAAAACATATTATATACACACCCCTTAATGCCTTATTGCATATATATATATATACACATACACACTGCCTGTGTCCATATGTGCTCTGGAAGACAGCCCTCCCCAGCCACCAACACCAACATAGGCACCCCACAGCGGTAGTGGGTGCAACAACAGTGGGGTGATGCCAGAATGCATGGGACAGGCATAAAGCAATCCTGGTGGGGGGGGTGGACGTAGGCTAACTAGGATCTGCAACATATCCATAATGTAGGGAACTGGGCAGACTGGGTGGGCCAAGCAGTTCTTTTCTGCTGTCAAGGTCTCAGGTGCTATGCATGTGTGTTACAGTCCGTGGTAGTCTAGTGGTCCCTCACCCCCCAGCACAATCCCTGACTCCCGTTCTGTGCATTAAAAATGAAATTCCAAGTGGTCCCCCCACCCCCCCAGCATGATCCCCGACTCCCATTCTGTGCATTAAAAATGAAATTCCATGTGGTCCCCCATCCCCAGCATGATCCCCGACTCCGCTCTATGAATTAAGAATGAAATTCCTGTGGTCCCCCACCCACCCAGCATGATCCCCGACTCCTGTTCTGTGACTTAAGAATGACATTCCACGTGGTCTCCCCACCCCCACCGCCAGCACGATCCCCGACTCCTGTTCTGTGAATTAAAAATGAAATTCCACATGGTTCCCCCACCTCCCAGTACGATTGCTGACCCCTAATCACATCATTCCCTGGTAGTCTAGTGACTCCCCCACCCAGCAGTGATGACTCCCACCCCATCAAACATCCCCCAAGCGGAGCTGGCGACTGGCTCAGCCTTCCTCTCACCACCATGGCCGGCCACCAACTGAAGTATGAATGAGCAATACTGTAATGGATGAGTGCATCTGTGCTCATTCATTACAGTACCGCTCATTCATACCTCAGTCGACGCCAATGTAGTGGTGAGAGGAAGGCTGAGCCAGTCGCCAGCTCCACTCAGGGGATGTTTGGGGGGGAGCGGAGATGGTTACAGCCGGGTGGGAGGGGAACTAGACTACCAGGGAATGATGTGAATTGGGGTTGGCGTTCGTGCTGGGGGGATGGGGGGACCACATGGAATTTCATTCTTAATTCACAGAATGGGAATCAGGAATTGTGCTTGGGAGACCACTTGGAATTTCAGTTTTAATGCACAGGAGTCGGGGATCATGCTGGGGGCTGGGGGGACCACTTGGAATTTTAGTTTTAATGCACAGAACACTCATCGGGGATTGTGCTGGGGGGGTTGGGGGACCACTAGACTACCAGGGGTTTCCATGGCGGTAATTCAAAGTGTAAAGCATTCCCTGAGGTCCATTTTTATATCCAAGAATGCAGGATGTTGGAAACAGTTTCCTATTTTAGCCAATTTGCAGATACTGCAGCATTTGCATTGGTAAAAACCCTGGGTCTTTGGGTTAACCAGGTCCTATAGGCAGGGGTATGTGTGGTGTTACTAACCTGCTGTGTACCACTAAATCTTTAATGTTCGTGGCTCTACCGAAGGATACCCTTGGTTTAGTACCAATTGCCTGCATTGTTTTAGGGTCGCAGTAAGGAAGACTGGGGGGATACTGGGATGCATAGGGAGAGGCATCAATAGTAGAAAACAGGAAGTTGTTATCCCTCTGTACAGACAGTTGATGAGACCCCATCTGGAGTACTGTGTGCAGTTCTGGAGACCCCATCTCCGCAAAGACATACAGAGTGGAGGCTGTCCAGACGAGGGCAACCAAAATGGTGCAGGGTCTGCACCAGAAGACATACAAAGAAAGACTAAAGGAGCTTAATATGTATACCCTTGAGGAAAGGAGGGAGAGGGGGGACATGATAGAAACTTTCAAGTACCTCAAGGGAATCAACAAAGTCCAAGAGGGTGGCATCTTTCAGAAAAAGAGATGTGCAAGAACAAGGGGGCACAATTTGAAGATAGAGGGGGGACGGCTCAGAGGTAATGTGAGGAAGTATTTTTTCACAGAGAGGGTTGTGGATGCATGGAACAGCCTCCCTGAGGAGGTCGTGGAGTCAAGAACAGTGGTGGAATTCAAGAATGCATGGGACAGACATAAGGCAGTCCTAGTGGGGGGTAGGAGGAAGTAATCTGTTGGTTAATCAGGATCTGCAGCTTATCTGTCAGGTAGGAAAATGGGCAGACTAGGTGGGCCAAGCGGTCCTAATCTGCCGTCACATTCTATGTTTCTATGTTTATTGAAGTTACACTTCAAATTACTTCGAGTACCATCGCCACATTACCACATGCTTTTTGCAGGCGGTATTTAGCGTTGTGCTATAAGTGGCACTAAATCCTGTAGTGTGGCGCTAAACCTTTGAATATGCCGCTGTGCCAGCATTCATGGCCACTCCCCTGACTCCCACCCCTGAATACATTATTAGCGTCAGCGCTATCACACAGCGCCAGCACTATTCAGGCTTTTGAATATTGCAGCCTGGCACAAATCCAGCACTATTCCAGCACAACGGATTTGTGCCAGGTGCAAAGCTTTGACTATCTGGCCCCAGGTGTTAACCTGCAAAATCATCAGTGCAGACAGAGCCTGATCAGTCTGGGAAATAGCCAGTTCTAAGTTGTACAAGTTCAAAAAAACAATCCTTGCCGGCCCGGTGGCACTGAGGGTTGAGGCGCTGGACACCACACCTCGCGCCACGCCGGCAACCCAGGTTAGGGAACGAGCCCGGGCCACCAGAGGTTGGTAAGGGAGAGAGAGGATTGAGCATCCAGAGGACTGCTCTCCTCTCTCAGGGGAGGGATTCGGGGCTGCTTGGCGTCCTAATGACCCCCGGTGAAGACTGAGGGTAATACAGGCACGCCAGCCAGAAGAAGGGGTGGGGAGTGCGGCAGACGTCAGCAGGGGGACCGTGCGCGGATGTCATTGCATGCCACATTCTCGAGGGGACCAGAAAAAGAGAAATACCCCTTCTCGCCTGAGGAGATGAAGGGGGTGCCAGTGACACAGCCCACATCCCGCCAGCCGGCCCGTTGGTTGGAGAGCTCCAGGGCTGACCCGATTCACTCCAGATCCCATCTCCCTAATTTCAGATAGGCCGTCACAGGTGGACAGGCCCGCTCCTGGAGGGTGATCCCAGGGGGTTAGATTGGTCTGGGTGTTCGGGGGAGTTCTTCCAACACAGAGGGTTCAGGCTTGGGAGTAGAGGCTGGTGGTCGAGTGTACACCTTGGAAGGATGCCAAGGGTAGGCACAAAAAGCGTAAAAAAAAAAATCCTTTTCGCCGGGCCCCAGTGGCAGCCAACCTGCGGCAATTATTGCAGGCCTGCACCCATCCTATTCTGGGTACCCAGATTAATTTAAGGGATACTGGTACCAGTAGGGAAGCAGTTGGCATATTGGTGTTGCTTTGGGGGCAGTCACAGTGTTGTTTAGTGTTGTTAATCTCCCAAATAATTATGAACTGTTTCTATTTCTGCATTTTCCCATTCCCCTTTCCCCAAAATAAAGCAGTTGTCATTGTTACTGCTTACGTCTGTCTGTGAGCATATTATTAGCGACAGCTATTAATTGCATGCAATATAGAGTCTTAAGTTGGTTCATGGTATTCTGTGTGGGGAGTGACTGGAAAGGGAAGTGGGTAGGCACAGCATCCCAGGGAGTTGTAAACTACAAATATCTGGCCCACTACAACTACTCTGGGTCAAGGCACTGGGCATTACTTATTTCTGTCTGGGAAAGTACCGCCCAGTCACTATCAGAACACGGCCCAGGTCCCTCAACCTGTGTTGTGGTCATCAGGCAGGGGTAGCAGCCCACTGGTACATGGTGCCCGGGTTACAAACATACAAAAAAATGTTTGAAAATGCCCCCAATCGGGGGCATGGCCAGCAGCCAACAAGAGCAGATGCATCTCTATGGAGCTCCTTCTTTTAGCTTTTAAATAAACAGGGAAAAAACTAATTTTGCCAGATTTGATAGCCTTCCTAGCTTTCATTAGTCTGAGAGACATTATTCCTACCTTTAGAAGGATTTCCATCTTTTAAAAATAATGGGAAAGCCAAGGAATATGGCGACTACGGAATCGGGAGGTAGAAGCAAAGTCCAGAGGCCTGGAGAAGCTGTAAACAGCGTAGCAGTTGAAATCGCGGCAGGGGACCCGTCTGAACCTTCAAATAATGCCTTACTACAGGCTATCAGAGAACTTGATAAAAAGGTAGATACATTGGGAACACGATTCACAGGCCTAGAAACAAGAATGGACCTGGTATCTTCAGAGGCTAAAATAGCGACTGATACAGCAAATAAATCTGCAGTGGCTATAGTGGGAGTTATTGATGAAAATAAGCTGCTCCGTCTCTGTCTAGAAAATTTGGAGAATGGAGTGAGAGTGGCCAATATTCAATTGTTGGGAGTTCCAGAAAACATAGAAGAAGCCGATCTCATGGGGTATGTTATTGCCCTACTTCAGCAGTGTTTGGGGTTAGATATGCAGCAGAATGTACTCAGAATATATAGGATTACCCCTCGGAGAGCTATGCCTGATAATCTCCCTAGGACAATCATGATTGTGACCAGCGGTCTGCACATCCGAGACCAAATTTTAGAGGCAGCTAAATCAAGGGCACCATTGAAGCTGACTGGGGATGTACAGATTCACCTCTTCCCCGATCTGAGTTACTCCGCCAGACAACGCAGAAAGGCCTTCGATAGTGTGTGAGCAGGCCTGAAGGTACTGGGGATAACTCACGTGTTGCAGCAACCGTCCCGACTACGGATTTACTACGCTGGTAAGACCTTTCTTTTTTTGGATCCATTAGAAGCAGGGAAGAAATTAGAACTAATTGAAAAAGATTGTCACCATGCCGCTCTGTGAGCCCTTCCGACGAAGAGGACTGAGTCTTAACAGAACGGTCTCTCACACTTAGATAGCAAGTGCTATCTGCAAGTTAAAACAATTGAGACAGTCACAATTGCACTGCAAAACACTGAATTAGTGACTTTTATTTTTTATATGTTTGGTTTAAAAGAAGTAATTGATGGTGGAACATGTCCTGCTCCTGGTTTCATAAGCCAAAACATACGTTTTGGGTGATATATTGTGGCATATGTAGTTTAGTGGTTGCTCAAATTTAATTAGCCTCAGATAGTTTCTAAAAATGTTTTCATTTTAATTACCCTGATGTTATTAAAGCTTGGTTGGTAGGAAGTATGAACCTGATATACTTTAAGTTAAATATTAGTATGCAGGGTATTTGGGAGCCTAGAAGATGAAACCTGCAACTACCAGTTATCTAAAATGCTACTGTTTTTTTTTTCCCTAAACAGACGGGGCTCTATACAGCAGTGTCCCATTATATTTGAGAAGTTATGAATGTTTATATAGATTTATGGGCAATAAAATGCCAGTCATTGGCCTTACAGGGTGAGTTGTTTCACCTGGTACTGATTTCTTTTACTAATGTTAGGAAATGTCCATAAGTATGCTGCTAAAGCTACATTTAGGATATCTTACTAGCATATTATATTTGAAGACCTCAAGTTTTTGATGGTATCGATATAAGATATCCCCCTTATGTAGTAACAGTGGATGACAAATACTGTATCCTAACATTACATTGCTGAATATGATAATTATTTGCTCCATTTGTACCAAGGAAATGTACTGCACAATGTAACCTGCTTTACAAAGCAATAAAAGAAAACAAAAAAGAGAAAATGCCCCCAATGAGACTACAATGGGGCAGTTCCCACACTCTCCCTTGTTAGATATCATAAAATGTCTGAGTGGGGAGGCCTGGTTAGTGGATCAGGAAGTGGAAGTAATCTTCTGGCCATCATTTCAGCCAGATTTATGATCTCTTCCCTCCTGAAATGGACTTTGAAAAAAAAATTAAATGTAGGGATGAAAGGACTAGCGCAACACTAATAAAGCCCATATGCAAATCTTTGAAATTTCCTTTAAATAATTTCCCAAACTATGATACACAAAAGGTGGTGGCTGCAGGGCAAACTCTGGGCTTACAGTTTAACTAGACCAGGGGATCTCCCTTGATGTGCAGGACTGATTGCACAGTTTACAGCCAGTACCTCTCTGGCTGGTTTTACTCTTTCAACTCCTTTGGTGGCACAGGGTTTCAGCTGTCCTTTCGATACTACTGTTCAGGGGCTCTCCTGGTTTCAGCAGTCCATTGTCACCCTCTTTCTTCCATGCAGCTCAGTCTAGGAACCCCGAGACCCCATGCCCAACACACTACGACACATGCTAGCATCCACCACCAAGTGTGTGGTGATAATCAGTGCCTTGCTATAGCACTGGCCAGCCTGCTTCCCAGACTGACTGCTGATTCCACAGGTCAGGTCTGGCAGAGCTGCAGCAAAGCAGAGTCTCCTACCCAAGCTGCAGCTTTCTGCATTTTCCCTTGTGCTGCTCTAGCTTGCAATTACCTCCTTTTTGTAGGCAGGGGTTCTGCTTCTACTTCTCTCTAGGTCTCTTCAGGTGGACGCATTGTCTGCCTCAGCAGCTGCTCCAGCAACTACCTGTCTGCTTCTCTCTGCAGTCACAAGCAGAACTTTATCTGTCTTCTTACACAGTCACATGTGGACAGCATGGGTCTTGGCACATGCTGTTCACTGTGGAATATTAACTCACCATTGGTCTATTCAGCTGTCCAGTTACTCTGGATCAGTCTAGAGGCCCATTCCATTACAGAGGATTGGCTCACACATTTGTGTCCAGATTCTGCAGTCCTCCATGTGTCCTAGGGTTCCTTCTGGCTCTCCCTCCATGTTCTACAGTGTGACTGGATGGGTTGCTGGTGCAGCACCTGACCCCTGCTGTTGTGGAGCTAGCATCAGGGTGCACAAAGATGTGGCTATCCAGTGCTGCTGATGGGCACTGGCCCCAAAAATTCAATTTCTAAAAGGCCTCATACCGTGAAACAATTTTTTGGGCCCCAAAAATCCAATTTCTAAAAGGCCTCATACCGTGAAACAATTTTTTGGGCCCCGAAAATCCAATTTCTAAAAGGCCCCATACCGTGAAACAATTTTTGAGGCCCCAAAATCCAATTTCTAAAAGGCCTCATATCGTGAAACAATTTGTTGCCCCCTGTTTGTTTAGCACGCTCTGCACTGAAGTGTCTGGTTCATCGGGCAGTCAGTTGGGGATTCCTGTTTAATATGAGTGCCGACCACACTGTTCAGCATTGGGCGCCCTTTGATGTGTGGCAGGAGCTGTGCCTGCAAAGATGCAGCAGGCACTGAAGAAAGTAAGCTCTCCTTCCTTAACCAGAATGGTCCTCTGATCTCCCCACTACTGAGATAACATCCTCAGAGGGGCTGTAGTGAGCAGAAGGCAGGTAGCAGTTTGGTAGGGCTGTTTTGAGCCAAAGGCAAGCCCCCACACTTAGAGAGCGTCGGGGGGTATAGAGGTACATAGAGGAACAGTACTAGATATGTCAGTCTCCAGTTAAAGTACTGCTCTCCATATCCCACCTAATACTGTTAGGTAAAAGGTCTTCAAATGAGCAAATGGAAAAAAAGGCATACTTAAAAATTAAAAAACATTGTCTGACTGTTTCGCATTATTTTCTGCCTGATATTATTTTGCTACTAGCTCTTTAAAGAAGATGAGCTGTCTCCACAGGGCCAAAGCGATGGGGATTCATTCACACTGGCACACTGGTGACCTGGGTTCACACTCCGAGCCTGAAACATCAGAAGCGGACAGTCTTCAAGCCCCCCCTTGGTTCCACTAGCCCATTTTCCCTTCAGGACCTCCAAGGCAATCACCCAGCCTAGTCACCCCTGAATGCAGTCATCTTTCATGGAAAGCAGAAGGACAACACACAATGGAGCAGCATAAATAAACCAAAGAACTCCAGTTGGTGCTGCAAAATAACAGTTTTAATAACCAGTAAAAAGAGAAAGACAAGGGTACAGAGTTGAGAAACCCCAGCACTTTGCCTCTAACAATGGAGGTTTCTTCAGGGAGTTTGCTCCTCCGATGGGGGGGGGGTTGGAAGTTAAGTGAGACCCTTTGAACTTCTGTGTGGCATTAAGAGGTTCAAGAGGAGACTGCAAAGGGCCTGATTCTACAGGAGGTCCGTCATCTGTGGGGGCTGGAGCATTTTATTTTCCATGTAACTTTTTGGTGAGATCTTATGAGTCGGGCATCATGAAGTGGAAACGAGCGGTTCCTAACGGACACGAGTCCCACCTCAGGCAGGTTTTATGGTGAGGTGCACTGAAGGTTCCCAGACAGAGCAGATGTAGTCACTCAGTAAGGGGAGGTAGGAGGCATACTCAGAAATGAAAATGTAATCAGATGCCAAAAGGGACGTTCACCATTGTAACCTGTGTGCCTAGTTGGGATGGCTCCCACTAGATCACCAAATAAGATATTACGATGGGATTTGGTTGTGGAAAATATTGAATAGTCAAACTACTAGGCAGATTCACATGTTGCTAACTAAGTGTCTGAATTTATATCAGACCAAGTCTACATGAAGTATGCAACTGGATATTCCCAGTTGCAGAACAAAACTGGGACAGTTGTTCTTTACATACGGGGCAACTAAGGCACGGAATTCATACCCTTTCAATATTGTAAATAGCAGACAAATAGTACACTTTAAATGTGGTTTAAAATCTTATTTGAATGATACTACAAAACATCATGTTTTAAATAGTTTGCATTTTAAGTTTTCTATTATATCTAACAACACATTTTTTATATAGTGTATACGCTGTTGATTGTATGTTGTCCACTGTTTGATTGGGTCACCTTTGAAAATAGCTACTTGAGCCTACATGTCTTTCCCTAAGAATAAAACTGAAGAAATTGAAACTGAGATGCCATTTACTGTGTGATCCTGTAGGTGGGCGGCCCGCCCCAGGAGAAAAGCATTTGTTGTGAGGATACTTGTTGATAATTGCTGAAGGAAGGGAAAGACCACTCTGAGATTGTTTTCTTCCTTCCACCACTCTCGGACCTCACCAATGTTTTTGTAACTGGCACCAGTTTTGAGGATGGAACCCATCTTTGAGACCAGTGGTCTCTTAAATGGAACTGGATATCTGCTGATGACAACTTTCCTTTAACACAACGAATAAGAAATAGAAAACTTTTCTAATGTTTTTTTCGTTTATGATTTCTTACTTTCTGAATTGTGCAAATTGCTAATCAGCACATACTTTATTTGTTGTATAAGACCTAAAACCTAAGGTTCATGGTCATTTTTATATGGTCTAAATGTTTAGAATGCTATTGTTACTTGAATACTGTTTACTGTAAGTGTTTAAAGTATGCTAAAACCAACAAAAACTTATTAAGTAAAAAAAAAAGATGTTATCACTTTTCTCAAAGTAGCCATCTGGATCTTTGTCTTTTTCTTTTATGAGTTTGTTCAGATATTTGAGATCTAAAAATGGGTTGCCGCTCCTTATTTTCTTGTGGGTTCGGAAGTACATTGAGGATAGGTCCTTGCCCAGTTGAGAAGCAGGGACCTTTCTCACTGCTTTAGCAGCAACCTTTTTCACTTCCCGATCCAGCAGGAGTCTCTCTATGTTGCAGAAATCTAGAACAAATGGTTTGATACCTTTTATTGGACCAACAATGATGTTACAAGAAGAACAAAGAGCTTTAGCTTTCGGAGTAGCAAGGCTAAATCTCTGTTCTTTTTGTAATCCTTATTGGGCCAATAAAAGGTATCAAACCATTTGTTCTGGATTTCTTCTTACAAGGACCAATATGGCATTAAACATTTTGTTTGTCTATGTTGGAGAGAAAGCTGGGAAATGTCTGTGCTTCTCCAGTTCTGGAATTTTTTGAACTGCAGAAACCATCCCTGGCCCACTACCTCCAGAATTCACTTGTCTGTGGTAATATTTAGCCACCCCCGAAGGTCGTGTACCAGCCTCCCCCCACTGGTAGTGGTTGGGTGACCTGGCAGAATTGTCAGTGGTTTTGTTTTTGTCTGACTTATTTTTGTATGTGGACTTGTATTCATCCACTTTCTTCATGTATGCCTCTGTCTTGCCACCAAAAAGTGAGTTTCCCTCAAAGGGGAAATAAATGCCTTTACTTATGAGTATCCTGGGAAAGAACAGTTGCCCATTGATGTGTGGAAATATTTAGTGGTGTCACGGGTTGATTTTATAATGAAGCCTTGTGCCAGCTCACTATCTGCTTTTCCTGACAGAGCCAGGGCTGTGTTCCACAGTGCTTTCTGGTACTGAGCAATATAGGATGAAGAAGCTACCTGCCTGATAAGCAAGGTAGCTTTTGGAGTCCTTTTCAGGGGGCTGTGCAGAGAAAGGGATCTTTGCCTTCTTGCAGGCAGCAGCACGGACTACCCCTTGGTGATCAGGGTGGGTATACAGGTATTCTACCCCCCTTCTATCCACCTGATACTTCTTTCCAGTTTTCTATTGATGGCTGCAGCTGACTTAGGTGCAGACATGATTTTTGAAGTGGTCTTTTAAAGAAATATATGTATGGGAACAAGTTGCCCCCTTGTAGGTGCTACTCCCAATACATCCATGAATTCAGCTTCCTCTTCATCCTCCTCAGTTTCCTGGGAGGAGACTGAGGGTAACTCCCATTTTTCTAACAAATGAAGAAAAGAGAGTAGTCCTTCTTGAAGTCCTTTATCCCATTGCCTAGGAGTAGGGCGCATATATTTTAAGGAGGGGGAAAGCACAACAGCATTATGCACTTACTTGACCTCCCTTCAAATTTTATTTATTTTTATTTTGAATTTTGATAACCTGGCAGGCCCACTGAGACAGAGTTGTCCCTCTTTCAGGGGCGACCCAGGGAATAAGGAATTCCACAAGCTGCTACTAAGTACAGTGAATACATGAGGTAGTAAATATTTGGGAAAAAACTAGTACAATCCGAGGTTAGAAACAGTATATGCACAAAAAGTATCCCAATGTTTGCTGAGCTGAACGTCCTTAGTCTCAGATGCCGGCTAACGATGCCAAAGCGAGTCTGTATAGGGCTTGTGTCATTAATCCAGTAATTTTGTTTGCCTCTGAAATCGTTGGAGGTTTCTGAATACCATTGTTCTGGGATATGTGTTTCCAGTCCAATTGAGAGCTACCACACAGTACACTACATAATTCAGAATTTTACAAATTTACAAAATATAAGAGGATTTAAGAGAGGGGCGAGAGGACAGGGGAAGGAATGGGATAAGGGGAAGAGAGGAAAATAGTGGGGAGGAGGGAGAACAAGGATTGGGTGACCTCCGGAGCACCTGGATACCTTACAGAGCCAGTCAGAGCTGCAAATAAAGGGGGTTACCAATAACAGTCTCTGAAACCTAAACAGAAGTCCAAACAGGTTTAAAGCTTAAACAGGCTTTTATTTGAAATGGTTTCTCCATGGAGGCTGGTGTTACAATTCATCTGGCCAGCACAGACCACGGGATGGTCATTGGTTCTAATCCCGCAGGGGGGACATTTCATTAATTTACCACAGCAATTATTCTTGTCACCCCCGGGGCTAAGAATTAAAACCCAGAGGTCTCTTCCATTTGACTTTCTTCTTTCTGCCATTTTGGGAAACACACAGGGCATCTGCATTGGAATTCCTTTATTTCCAACCCCATATTTTAAATGTCAGGCAGAGGCTACGGTCCCCTGGGGGTCTGTGGTGCCATGGAACAAGCCTCCCACCCTTCCCTCAAGAACTGACCACCTGAGAGAAAAGTCCTGGCCCACATTTGTGGGCAGCCCCACAAGGCTTAAATTTAGGGGCAAGGAGGGCAGAGCATCCCCTGAGGGTCCAAGGTGCCACTGGATCTCTACCCCACCATCTCTCAAGAACTGACCCCCTTGAGAGAGAGTCCCAAAGTCCACAACAGTAGGCAAAACTTTACTGATACTTTAAGGGGCACATTTTAAGTACTAGCCACCCGGCTAGTAGGCAGTCTCTCACTTCATAGACTTGGACCAGGTCACACCCACATTTCTGCAGAACTGTCACAAATTACTCTCTGTGGCAGACAGCATTCAACTTGACATTTTTTTCACTCCGAATATCTTCACTGTGGAATTTACCACAGCCTTTGATGCCCAAAGAGGGCATAAACACTGGAACTCCTTGCCTTCCGACATTCATCTTACTAACACTCATGCTAGCTTTAAACACCACCTAAGAATTTACCTGTTGCAATCCGTCAGCTGCTTCTGCTTCCATCCCCTCGATCTCAGCCACACTCCCACCCCTCCTCCCTCACTCGCCACCTACTTCCTTCTCCTCTCACTATGGTGCCAATTAGCCAATGGCTCAGCACTTATCTTCAGGGGCTTGTCAGAATAATGTCACTAATAGCCTAATGTTGTACCTTCTGATTTTATGACCACTCCTCAGACATTGTACATGTGCTCAATATGTTTATTCCCCACAGCTATTCCCCTTGATCTGGTATCCCTGTTTACCTCCTTCTGCATTGATCATTGAATTGTACTGTACCACTACCACTTTGGGTTTTTATTAACTTTATGTTTATTAATTCTCTGATTAAGCAGATAAATTAACATTCACAATTTCTCATGCATGGGAATACAAACAAGAAGAAATTGTACATGAGTACACCAAAAAATCTGATATACATTTGACTGATAACCATGTATTCTGTTACAATGGGAAATGGGGGACGTCCTGGGCAATTGCCCATGTATAAAAGTCCCAAAGATTCTTTCCATACTTGCCAGCCTCTTCAGCGGTATAAGGTGTGTCCCTTAGGGATATGTAGAAAAAAGAAAATGCAGTCTAAGCAACTGCTATTAAACCTGTAGCAGAGCTTAGAGAGAAGACAAAAATAACTTAGGACCCCTTATGAACCCCCCATGCAAGTAACAAACACCAGAAAAGCACACAAAAAAAAAAGTCATACAGCCCTACATTAGGCATACCTTGTAATGCAAATTGTAAAAATAGGTATAAAGCATCAAACATTTACTAATTTTGATCTTATATTTTTTTATGAAAGGCAGCTACAGAACAATTAAGAAACTGAGTTTAGGTTAGCGTTCAATGATCACTCCGACTGGGTGCTGTTGAAGGAGATTCGAACTATACAGATACTCTGCTAACACCACATAGCCCATATTGGGTAAACAAATCAAGTATTTAGCCCCAATCTTAGCACCCTATAATCATTAAATATAATTAGTATTAGGGAGAAAAAAAACTACCACTCCAAACAATTGAACAGTTAAACAATGAAAAGTCTGAACATTCAAACCTCAAGCTGTATACATGTTAATAGTAAGTCCCGATTTCAAGTTTCCTCTGGGTCAGATCCATAGCACTCAGATGGCTCACGATGGGCTGCAAATTCTGTATGATCCCCAGGCCCCTGAGACGATGTCACACCGCATCAAAACCTTTTCTTTTGGCGTGAATCTGATAGGATAGGTCCAGGTAAATCTTTATATCAGAACCGTTGAGCTCCAACGGGTATGCTGCTCTGGCTGCCGCTAGTATCACATCTCGAACAACAGAGCCTCTCGATTTCATGAGGACAGTATGTGGCTGTGTAGAATCCATCGGTTGAATCCTCCGATTAACCCTGTAAGCTTTTGTAAGGCATCCATCTGAAGATTCTATTTCAGTCATACCTGGAGAAACGACAGAAGGGATGTCCCCTCTACTCCCACTGGTAAGCTAACTATGCGGACGTTCCATGCCCCGATTTCATTTTCCAGGGCCTCCATGTGACCTCTAAGCTACCCATTTTCTTTTGTTAATGAAGCAACTGAGGCGAGGGTAGAAGCAGATCGTTTCTCCGCATCAGCTACTGTGCCAGTCAGTTTTTGTAAAGCCGCATCATGATTTTCCAACTTTTGTAATGTTTTCTCAACTTTTGAGTCCATGGCCTGCATGGACTCAAACATGGTTTGCCACGGCGGTTCCGTTGATACTGCTGAGCATGTCGCACCACTACTGCTGGAAGGCCTCATAGTTGTAGTAGGTTGTAGTGGCTGATCTTTTTGTTGTCCTTTTGTCCCCCCCATGTCGAGTGTGGTATCGTTCGATGCAGGATGTCATTCTACGTCTAATGTAATGCTGTATTTTCAAGAAAAATTACTTATGATCGTTATTTCGTAGGAAATTGCCACTACACTGGAGAGTGCTCTCTGGAGTGCTGCCAACCAGGAAGATGTCTCTCTGGCTCCCCCCGTACCTCTACCACTTTGTATCCAATGTCGATTGTAACTATACTGTGTGTGACTGTACCTGCATTATATCTGCACTGTCCCGGGTCATGCCTGAAATTAGGCACTTTTCCCCTCTAGCCATGCTCCTTGATCTGGTATCCTTGCTTACCTCCATTTGAACTGATCATTGTATTGTACCTCTACTACTCTGTATTTGATGTTGATTGTAACTGTATTGTGTGTGACGGTACTTGCATTATGTCTGTACTCCCCGGTCATGCCTGAAAATAGGCATTTTTATGCCTAGCGCACCTACCCAGTTGCCAAAAACAAAATAAATAAACCAGTGTCTTCACTGACACTTTCAACTGACTGGCATAAGAGCATCATGCCAGCCCCCTATCTTAAAGACAGTCACAACTCTGACTGGAAATTCTTCTTTAAAAATCCAGAAAACCTCACTAGACTTTGAAACACAGAAGTTGCAACTGGCATAACATTTTGTATAAGGTTAAAAGTCACCTTGTTTCTCCATATTGTTCTAAAGCTGGCAGTCCTTCCCTGAGAAGCTCCTACGAATCCCTAAAACTGGCATTTCTGCTGTGAAGAGGGGCATCCCCTTTTTAGTGATGTCGTTCTTTGGGCCACCGCCATGAACAACTGTATTTTTTACTGACATCAACTCTGAGAAAAGAGGTTTTACTAGGTGAGAAATAGCAGTGTGTGCCAGTCTGTGTTCTCCCTCCAACTGACTAGAATTCTGTCTTCTTTCAAAACAGAGGTCTAGCCCCTCCCATTTGGAATGCTCAGGGCAGCAAGCTGTCCTGGTCCTCCAAGGGCAGAGAGGTTGGCATCATTCTAGAGAGCACATGCCCTCTTAAAGGAACAGTACCTACTGTAACTCCCACGGTGGGGGGGTTTACATTCTTATGCCATAGAGGAGATTTAAAATCTTATTCAGGTGCACCTACTGATGACAATAGGTCACCTTTCTGCCCTAGTACACTTACTTCACCTCCTCCGGAGGCAGATAGGTTGGAGCCTGAGTCAGGGGGGCAGGTATATTATTAAAATTTTCCATGACCTTTGAAAATTGCCACATTTTTTGATCTGTCCTCAGATGAGGGCATTTTATATGAGTCAGTTGTCTGCTCCTTTTTCTTTTCTGGGGGAGTAGCAGTGACATTTTTTCTTCATATTTCTATTTTGCAGGCACTGTTTTCAGCACCTACTCTGGGGCTCTTTTATTTTTGCCATCAGTGGATTCAGGATCCCCCTTTTTGGACACCCTGGTATGTAATCCATCATTACTATGCTTCTCAGATGGCTCTGCAGCTTTATCTTTTTTCCTGTCCCCTTTTACAAGGACTGCTGCTATACAGGAGGAGACGGACCCTTCTGATGCGCGCTTTTCTGATGTCATTGGGAACACCCTCAGAACCTTTTTTGGGGGGGAGTGGGGTAACACAGAGGCAGACTGTTCATAATTTATATTTTTGTAGCCTTTTTTCATGGTTTTAGGGCAAAACGTAAATCAGATTACAACAATAAGTTGTTTTGGACCCAGAAATTTAACAGGGCTCATGGCAGTCTGCCTTTGCCAGGAGCTTAAATTAATTCATAGTATTTAAAACCTCATGGTCCTGTCATTAATTCCTCAGGTTCCCCAAATGCCAATTTTTGAGAACCTGAGGTTATAAAACAAAAAAATAGATTCCCAAGTGAAAAAAAAAATCCCTATCTAGAGCCTCTAGCACTACGAAATGGCTGTAGTAGTAAAAAACTGGGACAAAGTTCAAATCATGGTTAATGACACAGGAACCAATCAGTTTTATGCCAAAGGGCAGAGATGGGACCAAAAAGCGAAAGTGGTCCAGTCATGATTTACAGAAACAGTTACAAACTAAACCACTAGGTTAACAGTTATAAAAAAAGTGAGTGGTTTGTAGTTAAGATTGCCCTGAAAGAAATTTAAAAATAGCCAGGGTGTTCACCAGTTCGTAGGAATTAACCGGGAACCAGAGACACTGAAAAAGCACTAAATAATACCCTAACCAATGCATAGTATGGGTAAAAGATAAAAATACACTTTTAAAACAGTAGAGAAAATAAGAAAAACATCTGGAGACCAGAGATACTGGAGCTAAACTTGAGGTGACTGCATCTTCAGGCAGAGAAACAAATCTGAGGTAACTGTCAGAGTGGGCTGTGGATGCAGAGTTCGAATTAAATTCCAAATTCCATAATTTGAGTAAAGTTCCATCTCTGGGGCATCTATCTCCATGGAGTTCGAGGCACAGAGTGTGAACATTAGGTGAAGGATTCCTGGGGTTAGAAGGAGCTGATTCTTTGGCTCAGAACCCACGTGGGCTGCCAGGATGAAAGACATTTGTGAACACAAATTGGTTACAATGGAGCTGATCCTTAACCTCGGAACCCATGGGGTCTGCCAGGACAAAAGGCACTTGCAATGGAAGTGGATCCTGGAAGCTGGTCTTTGGATACTGGTCCTTAAGTGCTGATCTTTGGATGCTGGCCTTCCAATGCTGGTCTTCAGATGTTGATCTTTGGATGCAGGTCCTTAAATGCTGGTCCTCAGATTCTGGCCTTTGGAAGCTGTTTTTTTTTTGTTTGTTTTATCATGGATTTATTTTTCCTCTTACTGCAGCACGACAGGTGGGGGCATCCAGCCGCCGGCACGTACTGCCCGGAAGGCAACAGGCTCACTCGCATGATGGGGTCTGGTGCAGCTGCCTCCCAACACGCCGGGGGGCCCCCTATGCCTTCCAGTGCCAGGTGGGGGCCAGACCCCCTGCGCAATTCCATGACAAACCTCCAGGCAGTACCAAGCATGGCTATCAAGCTGCATAGTCGCGCCTAGCCATTTTTCCTCCAGTAATGCCCCTGTTGGAGTGCAGACGTGCAATGACGTCAGAGGCACTACGTGCCGACATCCGCAGCACTCCACCTTCTAATGCACCACTCCTGCAATGCACCTGATCCCCACCGGGAGCCACTGCAGAGCGATGGATGTCCTGATCCCTCCCCAGGGATAGAAGAGCAGTCCTCTGGATGCTCATTCCTATCCCTCCCTTGCCGACCCCTGATGGCCAGGGCTCGTTCCTGAACCCAGGTCGCCAGCATAGCATGAGGTATGGCCTCCAGCGCCTCAACCCTCCACCCTCAGTGCCACTGGGCCAGCTGGATGCTGGTCCTTAAATGCTGATCCTTGGATGTTGGTCTTTGGATGCTGGTCTTTGGAAGCTAGTTCTTGAATGCTGGTCCTTGGATGCTGGCCTTTGGATTCTGGTCTTTGGATTCTAGTCCTTAAATGCTAATCCTTGGATGCTGGTCTTTGGATGCTGCACCTCAGATGCTGGTCCTTGAATGCTGGTCCTCAGATGCTGGCCTTTGGATGCTAATCCTTCAGTGCTGATCCTTGGATGCTGGTCTTTGGATGCTGGTCCTTAAATGATGGTCCTTGGATGCTGGCCTTTGGATAATGGTCCTTAAATGCTGATCCTTGGATGCTGGTCTTTGGATGCTGGCCTTCTGATGCTGGTCTTTCGATGCAGGTCCTTGAATGCTGGTACTCAGATGCTGGCCTTTGGATGCTGGTTCTTAAATGTTGGTCCTCGGATTCTGGCCTTTGGATGCTGGTCCTTAAATGCTGATCCTTGGATGCTGGTCTTCTGATGCTGGTGTAACCCCCACGGCCCCTTATTTAACTAGTAAACACACCTACCATACTTTTTCTGTTTAGGGGAAAAGAGAGAGAGAGAGGTGGGGGTACAAAGCAATTGCAAACAGAAACACCAAGTGTGTACTAGACACAACCAGACCTATAACAAAACCCAGGTCCTGAGGAGAGAACTTTTGCTGAAGGTTATGCTACATTTGCTACTTCAGGACAGGGGTACCCAGTAAGTCCACACAGGAAGCAGTAACTAGATTGTTCATACCAGGTTGGGATTCTAGAGTGTGGCTTTATTCTGAAACAAAGTTGGAACACAAAAGCAAAGATGGACCCCCAAGGGTTTACACTTCGTGGCACAAGGCAATGCAGAACACATCTGTAGAAACAGAAACTTGAACCTCCCATATAACATAAGATTAAACATCTGGAAATGCAGTACTAGCCATGATGAACACACAAATATTATCCTGGAAGTGGCACTAGGTCATTACTTAGAACAGTTCCCATATAGCACAGGATTGGCAAAAAGGAACGTGGCACATGGGCCATGACAGAGCACACTAGGGCTCAAAACTAGCAAAAAACCTACATACAAAGGGTAAACTTCTTCAGGCATTGGCCGCATGTACTGACAGAAAACAGGCGCCCTTATAGAACCCGAGGTGCTGAACTGGTCACTCCAGATGGGGGGTCTCCCACCTTTTGCTTCCTCGTTCATACTCAGGCATTCTTTCAGAGTTACACCTCAACAAATACTGAATTGTAGAAATTATGCTTTCCTCAAATGTTTAGCACATTTCAGCATCAGAAAACACTACAAGGGTGTAAAGTTAAAGTTCTGAACAAAGGACATAGTCACATATGGAACATCCACAGTTGTCAGCAAACTTTAAAACAAATCTTCTTGAGAAAATCTCACAGAAATTGGGTGAAAGGATCCCTTTATGAGTGTCACCCCACAGAAAACAAGGCAGGTACATATCCTGGGTAACTCTCAGACAGAATCTACTCACAGTTTGTACACCAAATGCAGCTTCAAAATGTTCTAGATTGGATCAGGGGATTGCCCCTCAAATCCTCTGCAGTCCCCCTCATCCCACTGGGAATGAGGGCACAGAAAATCCTAGAGATGGTTTCCACCACTTCACAAATCAGGCAAAAGATGTTCTCAGACTAGGGTGAGAAATACACACTCTCCTCACTCCTCCAGCTGCTCACTCTCTGAGCTCCTACACTGAACTACTCTCAGAATTCTAAACTCCCCAAACTCACAGTCTTCTGTGACTTATGTTACTGTGAGAGTTCTAAATGACATAACCTCTCTGCTCTCAGCTGAGACAAAGTAAACAGAGAGGAATTAGGTGAAATCCATTTAACTAGATATTCACCAGCTGTCTTCCCTACCTAACACTGACACTAATGGGATTTTAGTAACCCCAGAGAACAGGGGGGTTACACTGGCCTTCGGATGCTCATCTTTGTAAGCTAGTCCTTAGATGCTGGTCCTTGGATGCTGGCCTTTGGATGTTGGTCCTTAAATGCTACTCCTTGGATGCTTGTCTTTGGATGCTGCTTCTCAGACACTGGCCTTTGGATGCTGGTCCTTAAATGCTGATCCTTGGATGCTGGTCTTTGGATGCTGGTCTTTGGTTGCTGGTCCTTAAATGTTGATCCTTGGATGCTGGTCCTTGGATGCTGATCTTTGGACGCTGGCCTTCTGATGCTGGTCTTTGGATGTTGGTCTTTGGATTCTGGTCCTTGAATGCTGGTCCTCGGATGCTGGCCTTTGGATACTGGTTCTTAAATGCTGGTCCTTGGATGCTGGCCTTTGGATGTTGATCCTTAAATGCTGATCTTTGGATGCTGGCCTTTGGATGCTGGTCTTTGGATGCTGGTCCTTGAATGCTGGCTTTTGGATGGTGGTCTTTGGATACTGGTCCTTAAATGCTGATCCTTGGATTCTGGTATTTGGATGCTGCTCCTCAGATGCTGGTCCTCGGATGCTGGTCTTTGGTTGCTGGTCCTTACATGCTAATCCTTGAATGCTGGTCTTTGGATGCTGGCCTTTGGATGCTGCTCCTCAGATGCTGGTCTTTGGATGCTGGTCCTTGAATGCTGGTCCTCAGATGCTGGCGTTTGGATGCTAATTCTTCAATGCTGATCTTTGGATGCTGGCCTTTGGATGTTGGTCTTTGGATGCTGGTCCTTAGATGCTGGTCTTTGGATGCTGGTCTTCCGATGCTGGTCTCTGAAAGCTGGTCCTTGAATGCTGGTCCTTGGATGCTGGCCTTTCGATGCTGGTCTTTAAATGCTGATCCTTGGATGCTGGTCTTTGGATGTTGGCCTTCCGATGCTGGTCTTCAGATACTGGTCTTTGGATGCTGGTCTTTGGATACTGGTCTTTGGATGCAGGTCCTTGAATGCTGGTCCTCAGATGCTGGTGTTTGGATGCTAATTCTTCAATGCTGATCTTTGGATGCTGGCCTTTGGATGTTGGTCTTTGGATGCTGGTCCTTAGATGCTGGCCTTTGGATGCTGGTCTTCCGATGCTGGTCTCTGAAAGCTGGTCCTTGAATGCTGGTCCTTGGTTGCTGGCCTTTGGATGCTGGTCTTTAAATGCTTATCCTTGGATGCTGGTCTTTGGATGTTGGCCTTCCGATGCTGGTCTTCAGATACTGGTCTTTGGATGCTGGTCTTTGGATACTGGTCTTTGGATGCAGGTCCTTGAATGCTGGTACTCGGATGCTGACCCTTGGATGCTGGTCTCTGGATACTGGTTCTTAAATGCTGGGCCTCAGATTCCGATCCTTAAATGCTGATCCTTGTATGCTGGCCTTTGGATGCTGGTCTTCTGATGCTGGCCTTTGGATGCTGGTCTTTGGAAGCTGCTCCTCAGATGCTGGTCTTTGGATGCTGGTCCTTGAATGCTGGTCCTCAGATGCTGGCGTTTGGATGCTAATCCTTCAATGCTGATCTTTGGATGTTGGCCTTTGGATGTTGGCCTTTGGATGCTGGTCCTTGGATGCTGATCCTTGGATGCTGGTCTTTGGATGCTGGCCTTCCGATGCTGGTCTTCAGATGCTGGTCTTTGGATGCAGGTCCTTGAATGCTGGTACTCGGATGCTGGCCTTTGGATGCTGGTTCTTAAATGCTGGTCCTCAGATTCTGGCCTTTGGATGCTGGTCCTTAAATGCTGATCCTTGTATGCTGGCCTTTCGAACCTAGTCCATGAATGCTGGTCCTTGGATGCTGGCCTTTGGATGTCGGTCCTTAAATGCTACTCCTTGGATGCTGGTCCTTGAATGCTGGTCTTTGAATGCTGATCCTTGGATGCTGACCTTTGGATGCTGGTTCTTAAATGCTGATCCTTGGATGCTGGCCTTTGGATGCTGGTCCTTAAATACTGATCCTTGGATGCTGGCCTTTGGATGCTGCTCCTCAGATGCTGGTCTCTGGATACTGGTCTTTGGATGCTGGTCCTTGAATGCTGGTCCTTGGATGCTGGCCTTTGGATGCTGGTCTTTGGTTGCTGGTCATTAAATGTTGATCCTTGGATGCTGGTCTTTGGATACTGGTCTTGAAGGGGAAACCCACTTATCTGCTTGATGGAATTTGTAGCTAATGAGCCAGTGCAGCTCCTAGACTTCTTGAGAGTTGTATCAGGGAAGGGACATTGCTTGACCATGTAGCAATAGGTCCTGTTCTGACTATCACCTATTTTTATCTGGATCAACTACCTCACTGTGGAATCTGGACAGGAGTTGGGTGCCGCTTGCAGAAGAGGATGGGGGTCTAGATCAGCTAGGTTATTACAGCAGTCTTTTTGGTTAGCACAACGTTTTGTTGCCAGTGATCTTGTTTGTGCTGCTGCCCACTCCCCATTGCGAACGGGGCCTGAGGGGTCTTAGATGGGAGGTGCCACTCCCGAGGTGCTGCTAACTGGTGGGTGAAGAAGATGGACAGAAGGAGGATGGCCTGCTCAGAGGAGCCTAACTAGCTCTGTACTTGTTACTGCTGCCACTGAACTCTCACTGCCACAACCACTCTGATGTCGCCGACGAAGGACCAGGATCAACTTTAAATAATACACACGCAAAAAAAAAAAGGGGGACAATACCAAGCCCACACTGTGGCCTCCTCTGCTCTCAACTACTGAACTCTGGAATGCTATTGCAGGATCCTGCTGAGAAGGGGGGCTGCAGATTACACTCCCTCCCAGAAGGGAGTCGATGCTGACTGGACCATGACCGGGGGAAGGCAGCAGGCATAGCTAACAGAACCAATTCAACCTCTTCAAGTAAGCCTGCTTTGGTCTCCTTTGCTCTACATACTCTCTCCTTGCCAGCCCAGTCTAACTGACACTAGTCAGGCTCGCCTTTTTAAGACTCAGGGTTCCATTGTGTAATCCTGAGCACGAGCTACAAAAGGCTCTTCAGTTTTTAAAAACTCATGTGCTGGGCAGGGACTGCCATCCCAGTGCACGGCTGACCACTTTTGTGTTAGCTGCTTGGTTGGGGGAGGTGGCCTATGCAAGACAGGGCAGGCAGCATAGGGAGAGAGTGAAGTGGATATATATTTTTTTAATGTAGACCTGGCTTGGGCTTACAAAGGAACAGTTGATTTCTGTTTGTTCCTGTAAGGATACTGGCAATGGTGGTTTCTGTGGCTGCAGTGAAATCTGAGGACATTGTGGTGCTGCAGGGGGTCTCTGGTGTGGGCATAATAACAAAAGTAAACAAAAGTTACTCCTATGCTGTACCCTGGGGCCCCTGGTTGAACAATACCATTCCGCTGGCTCCCTAAGAAGTTCCCGAGCACCTATAGTGCTCCTCTCTATGCACGGGACTTCCTGGCTTTATTTCTGTAGGGCACCAACTCTTGAGTACCACATTTTTACCTGGTGGGGTCAGGTGGGCAGGTTCTCAGCCCAGGTCCAGTTCCTCTCGACCGACACACACTTCCTCCATTCCACGGGCAAAATCTTCCATGGATTTCCTCGTGTGGTGGGGCCAGAGGATGGAGGGTCATTCTCCCCCCCCCCATGCACTTATTCAGATGTGCCAAGGATGGGCTGGTGATGTGAGCTGAGAAGAAGTGGATGGGGCTTTGTGAAGCCTGCCTAGCTCTCTGTTTCCATTTTCTCACTTGTCCTGCCATTGTATGTGCATACACGCACGTGGAAACACACACACACAGCATGTTATGGCAGCCCCTTCCCTTATGCCACCTGAAGCTGCACTGTGACCTGGTCTCCACCTGGCAGTAGTCTAAGGCCAGGCCAACATGGCATCCCTTCCCCAGGACAGCAGAGTAGTCCATCAGGTGCTCATTTCTCTCCAACGCAGCTGACCCCCCTGCAACCCGAGCTCTTTTCCAAATTTGGGTTACCAGTGAGGCAGTAGGTAGAGCCTCAGCCCACCACGGCACCGGGCTGGCTAGGGCTGGGGCATTTTTGCCTTTTGTCCCAGCCCTGAAGGGAGTCACATTCAGTGACATCAAGGTGGGAGTCCTCATGAAACAAGTACAAAATTAGCAGCTCAACCTTTGCTCACTCACAAAATCATTTAAATCACTTTTCTCATTAGGGGTGCTACTGGCATAACAGTAAGAACCTAGACTTCTGTGCACACCCTTCCCTTCCAAGCCAATTCAGGCAGTTACTTTGTAGAATAGGAACTTAGGTGATGGGTGAGCTATCGTGACATTTGGTGGCTGGGCTGCATTCACATCAGAGCTCTGAAATGAACACCAAGAGACCCTCTCCTCTTCCTGTAGATAAAATAAATACATAGCCAATTCAGGTAGAAGATAATTGTAATCTTAAATAGCTTTGCCTTGGGGAGTGGGGGAGTGTCGCACTGAATTCTTTGTTTTCACTGGGGATGTGCATGCCATGCCCGCTACCGTGCACCAGTGTTGGTGACTTCCTCTACTCTACCCAGGATGCTTCAGCTGTACTGCCTCCTATGGTTACCCAGGTGACAGTATAGCAACGGGGCCCACTCCCCTCCCTTCCTGGAGAAGGACAGCATCCCATGGGTTGCTCAGTCCTCTGCCCTCCAGCCGTCCCTCGATGGCCCAGGCCCAATGCTGAACCCAGGTCGCCGATGTTGCAAGCAGTGTCCCTAACACTTTGCCAAAGAGACGGTGATCAATGATATTATTAATACTGCCACGGGGACCACTCTTATGGTTGTAAAAGTGGTCTCACATTCTCTGAGCATCAGGATTTCTTAACTTCAGTTTGCGGTTCTCATAACCTAAGAATGCATGTCCATGGCAGCCTACTGTCACCGCAACACAGTGTTAGAAACAATAAGAATTACTGGGGGAACCCACTACCATTGATGTATCAGACATCTCTGACAGGGGACTGGGGACATGTTTGCTTTGTTTATGTTGTACGGGTACACTTTAGTTGTCACTTTTATGCAGGAAGGGGTACAGTTTACACAAGAGCAGTCCTCCTCATTTTTACTCCTGGAATTGAGTCAGACTTTAAATTTCAGTCCTGGAAGTAGAACTGAGTTCAGGAGTGTCCCCACCACTGCCTTTTTATGACTGCTGAAATATGAGGCCAGGGAGACCGAAAATAAGCTGTAGCATTCATTACTGTAATGTTCATTACTGCACTGTGCATGCACTTTATTCTGTACCAAGAAACGTGATGTGTTGTGCTTACTATATCTCTTGTACCCTTTCCCTTGGGTCACACCTGGAAATGAGCCATGGCTCAGTGTGCCTTTCCTGGTTACAAATTTTCAAATAAATAAACAAACAAAGCAAAACAAAAAGTAGTCCGTGCAAGTATAGCAGTGGAATGAGCACCAGGAACCACTGACTGATTGCAACTGATGATGTCACTGATTGACCACCTATAATGATGCAACAAGAGTCATATACTGTACAGAGCTGGTTCTGAAGACCAAGGAGACAGAAAACAAAAAGAGAGGGATATGTAGCTACATGGTATCCCATGTACAAGGCGACCACGATTGAGCACTTTCAAAAAGGGCGACTCAATCACGGTTCTTTTGTACAGAACTACCTGGCAGAGCGGGCAATGGGATAGGGGGTTCGGTGACTGTAGTAACAGGATGTCGCTATGTATACACACGCGTGGGGGTGGGGAGGGACCACGCCATGTGATAGGCGGAATGGGAGGGAGGGCTTGTGGGGTGAAGTGCGGCAGTGGACTGCCGAGCTGGCTGTGTGGCATGGTGGGCTGGTGGCAGGCTGGGGTTGGGAGGGTGCCGGGTTCGGTTCTGGGAATGCTCATTTTTGCGCCGGGTCAGGTTTTAAAATTTTTTTTAGCCTTTGCACCCCCGAGTTGAGAATCCTTTAATGGGGTGCGAGGTATGAAGCCTCCGGGGTAGGGTCCCAAGATAAAAAGAGAACTCCTATATCTCAGGCAACTGCCTTGCTCTTCACAAGTAGTCTTCATTGTCAAATTCATTGTTGGCGATATAGACTTTCCCAAACAGTGATCGCTATTACGGGTCGCTGTTATCACATGAACCTCTCTCTCTCTCTCTCTATATATATATATATATATATATATATATATATATATATATATATATATATAAGAGAGAGGGTAAGCAAATAAGAATGGAGAATACTGCAATGCTTTCCATACCCATTAAAGTCAGGGTAGGATAAATTAGTTTCTGGGCTGCTGATCAGTTGGCCACAAGCTTTCCAAATTTGTTAGCCTAAACAATCTTTTAGTGGCCATCCCTTCAAAGGTTCTATTCAGTATTACACCCATGGTGGGGAAAGTAATTCTGTGGGAAGGTGACTAGCTGGCTACTAACTTTCAAAATCTGATGGCCAAACTAAATTGTTTAGTGGCCCTTGGACACCTGGCTACCTGATTTGTTCCACCCTTGTTAAAGTAAATACAACACATGATTTTACATTTCTGAGGTCTGAACAGAATCATAGGCATAGGTTTTTTTTGTCTATAGAGCTTTTGTCTTCCCCAGCCATGCTTGTCTCAGGGGACAGATTTTATAATTCATTTTATAATTAATGACTTAAGTCATTAAAGAAGGCTGTCACTAGCAAATTTTAAAAATCCCTTCCCTCAAGGTTATTTTGTGACTTTTCATATTGAATTCATACTATGACTGTATTAGGAGGGTGCTGGCATGCATTTCTTTTTTTAAGTTTGTTTTTATTAATTTTATAAGATAAACATCTTACAAACTTTGCACAGTTGACACGTTCATAATACAGCTAATTGTTTCTCATCATTACAATGAGGTACTGTACATACATATGCAACCTAGTATTTTCCTCAGTTGACATCAGTAGCAGTACATATTTAATAGGTCATTAAAAAAAAACACGAGTCAGCATTGACTTCATGGATCGAGACTGAATTCAAAAAGTGAAATGAGCTCATAGATTTACACAGTCATTCCTCAACTGTTGTGGTCTGGCTGGAAATACATAGGATTATGCAATACCTTTTAACTATTTAACTCCTGGTTAAACAATTGGAAAAAATAAACTATTCCCACCTCCCTTCAGCAGATAGTCCTACTATTATAAGCATTTTGAAAGCTTAGAAGTTGAATACGTTATTGTGGGACCAGAAATTAAATTATCCAATCAGATGATTCTGCTTTATATTGGGGAAGACAGAAAAGTTCCACCAAGTAGAAAGAAGTTATACCTGTACCTGGCAGCAGCTAAAAAGGTTATAACTCGCCTATGGCGAACAGCTAAAGTACCCATCCCCTCTGACTGGCATTCATTGATGACTGAGATATACTATTTAGAGAGAATAGTAGCTTCTAGAGCTGGAAGGAGGTCTCAATTTGAGCTCCAATGGAGGCCATGGGTTTTCTATATCTCGCCTCTGGATGAAACATTTGTTCCCTGATAGAGCTATTTGAAAGTGACCAGTTTTTGTAGGATATGAATTTTGATCTAGTGTCATTTGATATGTTACAGAATGATGTTGTGGAAACGTGAATTGCCAACCTGAAGAACATTCTATGTATTGTAAGACAAAAGAGCAATACTGTATCGATGTACTCCTGCTGTCATATATATATATATATATATATATATATATATATATATATAACTATATCAAAAACAATAAAAAATAAAGAATATAAAAAAAGAAGTTTAATACGTTAAATGGTCTTTTCTTATTTTTATGGGATTGACCTTTTAAACTAGAAAAATATGTGTAAGATTAAAATAAGCCCAAACTGTCAATGCATATGGTTCAAAAGAGAATAATATTGGTAGTCTCTTTGCTGGTGTTTTACAGTTGAGCAATGAGTTCAGTGAAATACGAACAGCAGCCTAGTCCAGTAGTGGCCACCTGTTGGAAGCCATGTGGTTGGCACCACTGGTAGCGCCTTTGCTCAGATGCTGCCATTAAGCATACTCAGGCATACAAAGTGTAAGACTCATGGCCAGCTTGCTGGCACAGCGGTAGCGCTACTGCTCGCAACGCCAGTGACCAGAGTTCAGGAACGGGCTCGGGTTGTTGGAGGGCTGGCCGGGGGGGGGGAGGAGGCTTGAGCGTCCCAGGACTGCTCTTTTCCTCCTCCGGGGAGGGCAGTCATGGCTGGTGCATGACCAGCCTCTAGCAGTGGCTGGAGGATCGGCATGTCCGAACTGAACGTAGAGGGTGGAATGTGACAGATGCCAGCTTTCGCCTTGGCGCCAGCTCATTTCATGGGGAGGCATACACTACAAAAAATTCCTAGCCCAGTGTGACACCAACATGAAGGTCGGTAGGATGGACCTTCACCACTGGCACAGCAGCTCCAGAATCGGACCCTGATGAGACGCAGAAGGTATGGAACCGGGAGGGGTGTCTAAGGGGCAGGCTGCCCACTCCCACTCCATCCTCACCCGGGGGATAAGCCACGGCTCTGTGGGGGGGGGGTCTCTCCAAGCTTGCAGCACTGGTGGTTGAAGATGGGTGACAGTGCTGGGTCCAGGAGGGGGATAACAAGAAATATTTAAAAAAAAAAGACTCACCCCTCAGTGTAAGTGGGTCAGCGGACCCCAAAATGCATACCACTCAATCTGACTCCCATCCACACAACCATAAGTTCTCCATTTAAAGTACTCACGGCCACATATACCCTATTCGGGGATCGCAGTCTGTGTCCCTTTCCATTTCATGAACATAGGCCCCGAAGTCCTGAGAAATCCAAGCTACCAGTTTGCTTGCATTTTGTGGGTCCCCAAATATATACACTTTCCTGGAGTAAATAATTGTAAGTTTTGCTGGATACTGTAAAGTGTGAGTTACTCCAAGGGATTTTAAAGTGACTCATAGCCCGGCAAATGATTTCCTGCAGCTTCAAGTTGCAAAACTCATGTCCAGATAAATACACATTCTGGTGCCATCCTCTGGTCCAGTGGGTCAAGTCTTCCATGTCGCTTCCAGTATTGTGTCATGGTCTTGTGCCCCCAACATCACTATCAGGAGCGTTCAAGGAGCATCCGTGTTCGGCTGCTTTTGGAGGGTGATACAATATTCCCTGGAAATAATGAGCGGGTCAGTCCAACTGTAGTGTCTCTCGCAACCAGGTCAATGAAAAAAACATAGGCCTGCCTGCCTCCCTCTGATGTCTCCAGAAGCCCCAAGATTCATAAATTAGGTGATCTAGTAAAGTTCGTTAAAGCCTTCAGCCTATACAGGAGCACTGTATTTTCTTTCATGAAGGTTATGGTCACGATGGCAGGCCGCAGCGCTGCCCCTGCTGCTTCCTTTGATTCTGCAGTGGTTGCTGCAGATTGTTGCTCACAGTTGGCCACTCATGTCCAGAAGTCTGCAACTGTTTGGTCGAGGGTAGACATTCTTAAGTGCAGTGTCTTTATGGCTTGAAGCACATCATTCAGCCTGACTTCTGAATCGTTTGTCCCTGAGATTGTTGGTATAGGTGCTGCAGTGGCCGTGGCCTGCTGTCTTTTTTTGCCAACTCTCTCACATCCACCTTTTCTAGGGTTTCCCGTCTTCCTGGAGTGCAAAAGGTCTTCAGGTTTCTCAGACTGCATTTTTTACAAATGTTAAGGCTGAGTAATGTGGATTTAGCAAGGATTTACTGGAGCTCTGTGGAAACATATCCTTCCTTGCTGGCTGCTGGCTCTTCCCCCATAAGCACACATTTCTGATGGCAAATAGCACACCACACCACAATGTTTCATTTATTCATCATGGGCATGGCTAGAGAATAGGGACTTTTGTAAATTTCGAATCGACACATCTCAGTTCAGGAGGAACTACCATCATAAGAAAAATGGACATATGGATGCTTTCTCCACAAATACATTAGAACTATAAAACACGATATGGCGATATTTTTTTCACTAACACATACTGCTGCTTTAAGCTTGAATGTGTGTCAGTACTCAAATGAACGTATATTCACTGCCGTGCAGCAGGAGGTCTGAATACAATGGGTTCCAAGCCCTGCCCACTATCACAACACCTCATTACCATGTTTCTTTTAATTAAAAAAAGTAAAAAAAAGTCCAAACAACACTACCTGAAAATTTATTCCTGCAAGCACTGACAAAGGCTTCAGTGATAGGGCTGCAGAGTAATGCATTGTAGTTTATTTTGGCCAACATACATGAAGGAAGGAGTGCTGATAGATGTCACCAAGAAAGGTAAAAAGACTACCAATGACAAAGGGAAGGAAAGTATTGCGGGACGGCAGCATAACAATACAAGAAAAACACAAAAAGCAAATGGTGGACCTCACATGGGCATCAGTTTGGCAAAAAAACAAAAACAAAAAAGTAAATGGAAAAGAAAACACATGTAATGGACAGCTATACCAGGATCAAGAGGTGGCTACTGTACTTTGACAGATTTTACTCTGCACAGGATGTCCAGATACACTGATCAGAAAATCAGAATGGAAAGCTGGCCTGTCGATGCAGCTGTAGCCCTACCACATGCAATGCCAGCAACCTGGGCTTTGGAGCAATCACAGGTTGTCTGAGGCAGGCTGGGGGGGGGGAGGACTGAGAGCCCCAGAGGATACATTCCTCCTCTGGAGAAGGAGGTACATGCGCTCCCCTGCACTACCTCTGTCTAGGTGACCATAGGTGGCAGTACAAGTGGAATCCCAAAGGGAAGGCGGGTGCCTTCTGACTGTGACCAGAGCAAGCATGTGTGCTTGTGTCACCGCGGTCCTCACCCACGAAGCACCCAGGGGGAGGGATAACAAGGAAAAAAGTTGCCTGCTGAGGCAGCATGATGCCTCCCACAGGCCCTGCACTGGCTACTGGGCTTCCTGCCTACCATATCTGAGCTAAACTCTCCCCAAGGCTTGGGGAACCTTGGGAAGCTCCACCACAGGGGGCAAGCTGTGGGGCATTGTACCAGACAGGTAAGTAAGCCCCAGAGATGAGGGGGGGTGACAGGACTGGTGAGGATGCTGCAGATAAGGGTCAGCCAAGCAGAGAAGGAGACAAAAAAAGAAAAAAAATCGGAATGGAGCAGGAGAGACCTGACCTGACCTAGAGAAGAAGAGGCAATCAGTAAATTATTGTACTCACATAAACTGATAGGCTTAATCAGCAGGCTGCAGAATAGAAAGGCACATGTTAAAGTACTGAACACTGACAATGACTTCTTTTGTTAAAAATCTTTGTTTTTCTTTGACTGTCTGCTACAAGGCCCTTCTTAGTCAAGCAGTGGCTTTAATGTATATTACAGGCAGCATTAATATACATAAAATTCTGTTCAAAAATGTGATCATAGACTTCTATGGAGCATACCCCACGCTCTACCTGGTCAGACATCACAAAATGATGGAGTGTGGAGGCAGAGCCAGCAGATCGGGACGTGGAAGGGATCATCTGGCCATCTCCTTGGACCAATTTGCGATCCCTTCCCTCCTGAAGGGAACAGCTCAATAAATTTCTCTTTAAAGATTCATGCAGGGGCATGTTAAGTAGGTATGGGCTATAAAAAGCCCACTATGTTACCTCACAGAATATTATAGCATTCCTTTAATGCAGACATATCTTCTAACTTAGTTTGCAGTTTGGTATCTCCCACCAGGTCTGTCTCCAACAGCAGGCGGCATAATTTAGGCACAGTACTGCAAATGCCTCACCAAAGGTGATACCCTCTCTTCACGGGGGGGAGGGGGGTCCCTCCTTTGCTGCAAGTTTGCCAGGAATTTCCCCCAATGGGAGTCCCTCAAGGTCCTCACTCCCTCCCAGTGTGTTCCCTTGCATGGTCATACTAATTACTACTGATCTACATTAAACGCCCCAAGATCCCTTCCTAGACTCTGCACCGCTGTGTTGGGCCTGTTCCTGGAGGCTCTCAGGTGGCTGTGTGTCGATTTGCTCTGCTCTCACAAGTCTGGATCCAACCAGCGGCATGATGTCCCTGCCAAATCAGGGCAAAAGCTCCTTGAGGGCACCCTGGAATTATCTTTTCTATCACTAAGCCTCTCCCACTAGGCTATCTAAATCAGAGTTAATGCTAAAAAGTAGGCTCTGGATCTGGCCATTGGGTAATAAACTCTCTGTTCCCTACTAGTAAAAGGGGTCTGTTACATTAGTTTAGTCACATTACCTAATCGTTACCCCTAAAGAGCAGCTGACACCTTCCAGTGAACTTTAACAAAACATAACATTTAGACACAGTTTAGCTTATATTTCACTTAGCTGAATATTCTCCCTCCCTATTAAATATTATTATTATTTTTTTTTTACTATTTTTGCACCCTACCTTTGGGGCATCTCTCAGGTTCCCATACTCAGCTCCGCAGCCCCACCGCCTGCCTGAACCATCTTCCGTGAGCTACATCAGTTTCAGGACTCCTGGTCTCTCCCCAACCCCTCAAAGAGACCCCCAGAATCCCCAGGGGGAGGTACGGAGGGATGGCCAACATTGGACGTGTGGCTTTGGGCTACTAATGGTCGCCGTCACCTCACCCGCCGATAGGGGGATTTTCTTGGTTTTCTCCCAAAGCTTGGATGTGCAATGACATCCCGCTTGGTGTGTGCATGCTCCCGTGCACACCCAAAAGATGTCCATTGCAGCTTCAATCCCCCTGCTTTCTGCGGCCATGCACTGTAGTGCCTCCGGCCATGACTAGAGATCGCCAGTGCACCGGCAAGTGGAGAACCCCCCTTCCCCGGGGAAGGAGAGCAGTCCATGGGATGCTCAATCCTTCCCCATCCCTGCCGACCCCCGACGGCCCAGGCTCATTCCCGAACCAGGGTCGCCAGCATGGCACGAGGTGTGGCGTCCAGCACCTCAACCCTCAGCGCCACCAGGCCGGCTCCTCCCTATGAATTATTACTGAGGTCATTTGCATGAAAACAGGATCTTTGTGTAACCTCTAGGTGGTGCTACTCCTAGTGTTACACCCCTGCCTACTACTTACGAGCTAGACGGAGGGGTTTGGGTTTGTTAACTTATAACAAGTCTAAACATTTGCGCAGTGCCTCCACTCAGAGTATACCTTTATGTTGGCCAGCTGTGACCTGGTATAACTCCCTGAGATGTTATACTACCCACAAATACCATTTGCCACCCCCAACCATGACCCAATAAACATTTCCCCACATTTCAACATTTTGCAATTAATGACTCTCTCTAATAATATGCTTGCACATGATGACTAAACAGTAACAACAAGATTTATTTTGGGGGACATAGGAGTTTGGAGGGGGGAACAGGAGGAATAGAGGTTATGCTGATTGCTATTCACAAAATGTACAGTGATTTTGGTTTGTGCTGGTGAACCCTCCAGCTGGGTGACTACTACATTACAGAAAAGGCACTCACAATTTAATTGACCAACATGATACCCAGAGCCCTGTGTGGAGGGGTTGTGGGATAACAGATGGACCAGACACCAAACGTCAAGTTCATCACACAATCTCTGTGTGATGTTTATTCAAAATACAGGAAATAACCTTCTGCAATGCCATATTCCTTCTTTAACACATCAGTTTGCAGCAACAGACTATGTATGCAAATCAAGTTTCAAAGAAATACAACATCACACACTATAGCATAGTCAAGAAAGGGGAGGGGGGGTGCCCATAGGTGGCCAACCTTATGGACTAGAAATTGTAAAGGATAGAATAGACTAAGAAATAGAAGAACTGTTGCAACAGATTTAAGAAAAGGTCAGTCCTCAAGAGTGGCAGGAGCTCCCTGTCACACCCTGGCTATCTAAACTGACTAAATCAGATGTTACACAATAATTATTCCCACTGGTACCAGTCCCAGACACAACTAAAACCCCACTATCTCATACTATACACTGGGTACCCAGATACCAAAGTCCTGGATGTTGCAGGCCTGGTGGAAGTTGCAGCTGGTCGAGTTGGCCGGCTTTGATTAGATGGAAGGGGCAAACTTGGAAACAACTTTGCCCTGTGTTTGGCAGAGTAGCAGGGGTTGCCCTGCTTGTTGCAGAAGGGCAGGGATTGCCCTGCAGGTCACAGAACTGAACATTCCAGAAAAGGCAACTTGGCTAGATCTTGGATTCACAAATCCTGAACATTCAGCACAATGCAAATTGTAGTCACATCCAGTACACTCGTACACCAATACTTTTCTCAAGCATCTCTACTTGTGGACATAATTTGGAAAGGTGGAAATCTGTCATTTCCAGGTGTAAAGCTCAGTCACTACAAACTCTAGGGTGTCATGTCCTTTGAAGTGGCAACGTGACTATGGCTGGCAGCTCCAAGGGGGCAGTCTTGACCAGTAGAGGGTACAGATAGATATTACACATTTATATGATTCACAGGGTTGCAAACTATCCTGGGCTCTCTTGGGTACTCCCAGCAACAGCTGCAACCTGCACAATACAGACTCCAAAACACCTGCGCTAGGCCAGCTGGGCAGCAGGCAAGGTGTAACAGGACAACTTCTAGACGAAACAATCTCTTGCAGACAAAATGGCCCAGACTAATTACGTTTACAGTTTCTCTCACTCCAGAAGATAGGGGGCATGTCGGTCCCAAGGATACTTAATTTCTCTTCCTTGGCACAGAACAACTACAAGGGCTGACAGGCCCATAGGATAACTTGCAAGATATTTTTCCCTGCACTGGGAGGTACAACGGTTCTCACGCAGGTCCTCCATGGGTGGTCATCTGCTATAGAAGGCATCCTGGCGTCGTCAGTCCTCTCATGACTGAGGTACTGGTCAGAGCTCTCACTGCTGCTTGGTGACATATGGTCTTCGGTCCACATCTTTCCCCCGACGTGTGAGGGAGGGCTAGCACCTGAAGGACAAATCTGGCAACCTCCAGGCTAGCAGGTGAAGCACAACTAAACTACTTTAACTTAAACTTAAACAAAACAACAACAACCCCTCCTGGATGAAGAGGCTTTGATGGATTGCCCAGGCCCAGAAACATGGCAGGGGCCTCAGCCCCTACCCCTGTGGGGGGCTCCCTATAGGCTGGAATCTCCTCTCAGTCTGTCTCAATCTGGTAAAATGCTGGCTTTCTCTGTCTCTTACAGGGCTTTTCCAAGACTCCTGATTGGCTATGGTGAAGGGGTGATTGGCCTCCGATTGGCTGGAGGACCTGTCAATCACAGAAATGAAGACTGCATGAAACTTACTCGATGCACTGTTGGTCTGGTGTTTTGGCGCCTAGAATTAGGTCCCTGTAAGTCCCCATGAGCACTTGGCATTTACCCATGAGCTTTTGTGAAAGTCCCACAAGTCCTGGCTTTGTCTTTCTGGCTTTCCAATTGGCTGTGGCTGCTTGTAATGGCTGCTTAACCCACTGTGCTTTTAACAGATTAGTTACAGTCCTGAAATAAAGTTCTGGTGCAGCCAGAGATAAACAAATATTTGCCCCAATGCCCCACAGTTCTTTAGCCCAGAGGGTGTACTTGCTGTTACTGCACAGAGGGGCTGAATTGCTCAGTTCATTTTCCTATCATTGCTGCCAATGTTTAACCTCCCTGACAAGCAGCAGCAGATAGGCTGACACTTTCTCTGAGCCCCAATAAAAGTTCTGGTTCAGCCAGGAAGAAGTACTTATTTTATTTAAATACTTTCCCCCTTTAGCACAGTAAATCCCCAGTATGCAGCAGCAGTTACAATATTTAAAGCACATTTCTTTTCTTTTTCTCGGCCGCACTGAGATACATGCTGCCCAGAGGGCAGACAGGCCTGCATGAATATTCAAAGGATCGGGGCTCCAGCTCATGCATATGCAAATGGCCCCCGATCGAAACTCCGTGGTGGATCTCCTTTATTTGTAAGGAGAGTGATCTCTCAGAGGTCTGTCTGTGGTCACAGGGTCCCAATTAGATGAAGGGGATCCTGGGACCAACAGAACACTCCCCAGAACAACCGCAAAGCAGCAGGGTCAGAGATCAAAGGCACCACTCGCGCCTATGCAATCCCCGTTGCCCCGAGGGTGGAACAACAAGTAGGAGATCATGGTGGATGTCTCGAGCCCTATATGGCTGGATTAAGGACTTGGGCAGCAGACTGGGGCACCAGAGGGGCAGGACAAGACCTGGGGGCCAAAAAAAAATTACAGGCTTCTCCTGGAGGCGCTCAGGAGAGCAGGAGAAAATAGAGCCACAGGTTGGCAAGTAAGCCCAGGCAGACATTTACAGGGACCCCCATTTGCAGGGGGGTTACATTTGCACCGGAAGAGTTCATTTATTCCTGTTGCTTTCTCCTTACCTGAGGTCATAATGCCCTGTTTGTGACATCATAGTTACTCCCATAGCAACAAATTGTGATGTCACAACAGAGCATTATGACTTGAAGTAGGGCGTAAGCTACAGAGGCAGATAAACTCTAAGGGAAATCTAAGAGATAAAAATCCATGTACACATGCAAATTTACCCAGCAATAAATAACAAGGAAGAGAATTATAAAGAATACATATGTAATGCAAGCTGAATTGTACCTAATTATTATGTTTCTCAAAGTTTTCTTTCTGGCATCAGTAGCTCTTTAATACCTGCGAGTAAGATACAAAATTCACAGCTCATCGAGGTGGGTTATCATTTCTGTTTTCAATTATTGATTAAGGGAGTGCTTCCAACCAATCAGGGCACTCCATTTCCCTTCACATGAGACACTCTTATTCTGTAAAGTGTTGCCTGCACAGCTGCCCTGAAACAGGCAAGGTTCTTTTTAAAATTCTAATATATCATTAATTGATTGATCTCAGTTAATAATATATTAATACTACTGCTAAGTCTTATAGTTGTAAGAGTGGTTTCAGATTCTTAGGGTGTCAGAACTGCTCACCTTCAGCAATTTCGCGGTTCTCATACCCTATGAATACATGTGAGATCACTCTTACAACAGTAGAGTGTTCTCAGCAGTAGTATTAACACATACAGTTACTGTGTGACATTTTTCCATCAATTCACACAAAACAGCAAAGACTTGCAGTTTTTTTTTTCAGTCACTGATACAGCAAGCTTGATTGAGCCTACCC
Source organism: Neoceratodus forsteri (assembly GCA_016271365.2). Taxonomy (NCBI): domain Eukaryota; kingdom Metazoa; phylum Chordata; order Ceratodontiformes; family Ceratodontidae; genus Neoceratodus; species Neoceratodus forsteri. The sequence goes on from JADMNL010000025.1 coordinate 49,295,925, forward strand.
TGGGAGAGGTTGGGGTCTCCCTTGGGAGGCCGGCCTCACTGTTTGGGACACAGGCCTAGACCCTTTTGCGTGGCAATTGTGGATATTGTTTCCCTGGTGACTAAGGGGTTAAAGAGATGTTACTAGCTTCCTCTGACAACCTGCCTTAAGATGGTAGCCTGGCAACCTAGAACTGTGTCCAGTGAATGGTGAGCATGAGACAGGGTTCTAAAAAAGAATGTTTTCCTTTCAAATGAGTTAGTGAAACAAATAACACTGGGCAGAGGCAGAGCAGCTGTTTATAGAGCAAAGAAAGGCATTTGCCTGCTATAAAGATACTGATTTAAGGTCACATGCCATTGCCATGACTGGACTACAATGGTACTGATACCAGCCTGTCCACTGATGCACAGAAACCAAAGTGACTGTCATAGTGCTGTCACAGTTAGGACCAAGAGAGGACCTGCATGACTGCAGTGTTACCCACAATTCCAGCCAGCAGGGACAAGGGAAAGCTGGAGCTGTGAAACAGAGCAAGTAAGAATTTTTATAAAGGAAAGTAACAAGTTTCAAAGATAATTCCTGTTCAGGAGTCACTAGCATAGAGTCAGAGCTCTTAGAGATGGGGAAGGAATATTGTTATTTGTGTTTTTTTTCAATATAAAATGGGGAGGGGGGCGCACTGCCATAGCAGCCCCCGTTTTGAAGTCTATGTAAGTGATGATGTGTATATTGAAATCACAAAGGTAATTTTGAAATGGTAAAGTGAGACGTTTTCTGTGTTAGAGGACTTAGGACCAATGCAAGAAGTGTAGCAGTTCACTACATAAATCACACAATGGGCACTGATTATGTATGTAATTACTGTCCCTCGCACTCTTGGTAGCACCATAATTCTTTTTTTTTTTTAATCGAAAGCTTATTAAACATCTGGCGATTGTGTAGAGAGTCGGACCACCCAGGTTGCATAGCGCAAAAGCTATGGGAGTCGCACGCAACTTTCCGCTGGAAACGTAAGCTTAGCGTAACGCTTACCTAACGAAATACGCGTGTCAACTGACCCAACCACCACAAATAAAATAATCATGAAAAAGTGTAAAAAACAAACATAATAGCAGACTTAATCAATGTACTTAACTTTCATGGGGGGGCTGTGCCCCCCGCACCCCCCCCCCAGTTCGGCTATCTCTGCACATAGGTAGCAACTTGCGTTGTTCATTGTCAGTTACGCGATAAGCGCCAGTTCAGCCGCTGGTCCGACAAACTACACAATCACCAAACATTTTGCAATAATACAATGACAAGACAATGACATAATACAAAAACACCATGACAATAATATTCAAGGCATAAATTGGGTGTGGAACATGGGAATGGAAAAAGGATCCTTACTGCACCATGCAACTGTGCTATACAGCCCACTAATCCATCTCCTCAGGAAGGACATGTGTCAGTGTAGGTAACCCCCCCCCCGGTGGGGAGTTATTACTTGCTTCCTGAGGTTCTGTGGAAGGAGGGGTGGCTCATATGCAGTATATGGGTCCCACAAAATGGTGGACGAGATTTCAAGCAACAGTGACGTCCTTACAAACTATTGGAAGTAGTTGGGGTAGTAATAATGGCGATTGTGAAGAGAGTCGGACCAGCCAGATTGCATAGCATAAAAGGCTATGGGAATCGCGCGCCGCGCCTTCTGCTGAAAGCGTAGGGTGCAACTTCACGCCACGTAGTGAAACACGGACATCCATCACATCCTTCACATAACAAATTAATGTCATCTTTCATCAGGGGGCTGTGCCCCCACCCCCAAAAGTAAACATGTAATGTAAAAAAAAAAAAAAAATTAAAATCCCAAAAAAGATGCAGTAACGTATGATCTGTGTCAGTTACGCAGTAAGCATAGCTCCTCGGCTGGTCCGACTCTCTTCACAATCACCCTAATAATAATATGCTACTCGTGGTGGGAGAGGGGTTTGGGGGCTTTGCCCCAAAACTAAAAGATCGGATGTACGTGGGAGGGGGATAAGGGGGGCACAGCACAGGTCTACGTTTCCTGAGGAAATCTCATCCGCCATTTTGATGGGACCCATAAACTGCAGCTGCTCTGGAGGGGTATGGAATGGGGGCTAGGGAAAAAAACACAAATTAAATTCTAAACCATATTATACATTTGACTGTAAAAATTGCAGCTTAACCAAAAAAAAGACCCACAGACATGATACAGTGTATAATCAAAGGTAAGAAGTCGTCTCTGTTAGGTGCTAGGGAGTCTTGACTAGTAGACCTTCCAAGTATTAACAGACTGTACCAGTAGTTATGGGAGATTTGCAATTTGATCCGAAGTTGTGTTGTGGTACCTTCTACCATTTCTAAGTAGTTAAAAAAGAGTAACCAATGGGATTTGGCTTTTGCTACTTCAAGTTTAAGTTTGTCTGTGAGCCATTCTATCATCAGAATGGTTTAACGAACTCCCCACTACCATCCTGGAGCTTATGAAAATTGGCCCCTTTAAAAGAGACCTGCAAACCCTTCTGGCCCAAATAGGAGGCAGTATAGCGCAGTGGTCTAAGGCTCTGAGCTGCAAATCTGGTGACATCCAACAGACCAGACCTGGGTTTGAATCCCACAGCTTCCACTTGCATACTGTGTGATCCTGAGCAAGTCACTTAACTTCCTTGTGCTCCCAGGTCGCACCTGGAAACAAGCTCTGGCTTAGTGTGCCTTTCCTGGTTAAACAATTTTCCCTTCACTTCCTAAAATAACCAATGTGATTGCAATTACTAAATGCAGGCTACCACCACCACCACAAGAGACCCTCTCTCCCCCCCCTTACTATTCTCCTTCCCCCTTCCTGACAAAGCCCCCTGGTGGCTGTCTCCAGACTCCTGCTCTTTGAAACAGTCCCTTTCCCCTCACCCCATGTTCCAACCTCGAGACAAAGCCCTCTCAGCCTACCTCCTTGCTACTTTGCACCCATCAGATTGATTTCTTACATGCCAGTCTCTGTATTTTAGTGTATCTTGTTTTGAATGTCCTTAATGCACTCCTGAATTCATGTAACCATTATAGTCAGTGTAACTGCCTACTTGTCATTTACTTAACCGGCTTTGTAAGTAAATGTCTCCTTGGTTTGTCCAGCAATCTACCTATGTAATTTTTGTCTTACATCCACTTGACATAGAACCTTTGTAAAAGAGCCATCCTGGCTCAAAGGTATTAATCTGCAACAGAAATAAATAAATAAAATAAATAAATAAAATAAAATCCCTTTGCAGTTACGCAACCATCCTTCACGAATAGGGGGAACAGGCTGAAGCTGCAGATTCAGAGGCAGCCACTTTTAGAATTTGGTACAGGTATTATTCCCCCACCCTCTAATTCCCTTGGGGTATAGTCCCCAAATAAGAGACTTAATGTCCCCTGGAGGATGAATCCCAAAGATCTGCCCTGCTGCCTGTGTCACATCATTCCAGTATCCCATCAGTTTAGCACAACTCCATAGACTGTGCTCGTGGTGGCCTCTCTGAGAGCACTGCCTCCAACACCTGTCTGAACTGCCTTGCTCAAAATGGGCAGTAATCACTGGGGGCCTGAAAAAGCATAACAGAACCCTCCACCTGTGCTCGCGGCAGTTGTTGGAGGCCGTTACCCTAAAAGAATTTAGCCAACAGCTGCTCCATTCCTCTTCAGAAGGGGATATCCCAGGCCGGCCCGGTGGTGCTGAGGGCTGAGGCATCCATGTCTTACCTTGCGCTACGCCGGCAACCTGGGTTCTGGAATCAGCCCAGGACACCGGGAGTCGGCAGGGGGGAGAGATGATTGAGCATCCAGAGGCCTGCTCTCCTCTCTCAGGGGAGGGAGACTTGTCATCCCACTGACTGCCCTCTGGTGGTGGCTGGAGGGCAGTATGGATCAGGAGGCACACTCCGATGAACTGACATCGGGAAGGAGATGGGAGAAAATGTAGGAAAAACAGAGCCTGGCAGCATTCAATGATGGGAGCCACACCCGAGGGCCGACCTTGATTTCTGGATTGGGTCTGCGGGTGGAAGGTGAAGCAGGCCACCTCCTTCCTGGCCCCACCACAGGGGGCAATCTGCAGGGGAACTACTGGGGTTGGCGAGTGTGGGAGCAGTGGGTCCAGAGAGAGAGAGAGTCCCTCCCCCCCATCAGGAGGGCTGAAGCCTCCTACCAGGGCTTCAGAAGGATAAAATGTGAATGAAAAAAACAGAAGAAAGGGATATCCCTGCCTCAGTTTCCCACTTGGTCTGATATGCCTCCAAGGCTGCAAGGCTAGGCCTCTCGGGGCTGAACTCTCAGAGGAATAGCATCCAAAGAGCTTGCTAAATAAAAATAAAGAAAGAAATAAAGATGTGAAACTAAGTGCTATATTTTTTGTACCTTCCAGGAACATTTCAGCCAGTTCACGTAGGGACCCAGCAGATGCTGCAGTTGTGTTTTTATAGGTTCTATAGGGATATAGGGCACGATTTTAGAATGGCGTTGGATCAACGCAAGATACCTGCATCAGGGAGTTTGACGCAAGTAGCGACTTGCGTCAAACAGTGGGGCAATGCAATTTTGCATTGAAGCCAGCCGCAAATCCCTGACGCTAGTTCCTTGTGTCAAATGCAATGAGTTAGGACTAGCAGAGGACCTGGAGGATTGCCTGTTGGCTAACATTAAGGGGCAGTGTGGACTGGAAGGGGAAGGAGTGGTGTTGATGGGGGGAGCTTAATATGTCAGCTACTGATTGGGGTACTATGACGTCCACTGTAACCAGGGCGCAGAAGCTGCTGGATGGCTTTCTGGACGCGTTCCTCAATCAGCAGGTGATGGACCCAATGAGGGAGGGTCATATCCTGGATGTGGTTTTAGCGGATGGGGATCTTGTATGAGATCTGGTTTTGGAAGAACCCCTGTCTGGTAGCGACCACAACACAGTCTGGTTTTGGTTTAACTGGGGGGGGATCATTCAAGGACAATGATAGTTGATTTTAGGGGGGCAGACTTTCAGAACATGGGGTAATTCTCAAGGGGCATTTGCAGGAGATAAAACCAGGTTTGGACGTGGAAGATAGGTGGGAGATCATAAAGCGGGGGTTACAGGAGGCCACCAGGACCTGTGCAAGAGTGAAGTGCAAGGGCGGTAGGTCTCGTAAACCATGCTGGTGGACCAAGGAGGTCCAGGAGGTGGTAAGGAAGAAGAAGGCTGCCTACAACTGGTACAAAAAAATGAGAGGAGAGAGGGATAGAGAGAACTATCGCCTTGCAACCAGGAAAGTCACCAGAGTGGTGAGGTGGCAAAGGCCTGGAAAGAGCAGAGGCTGGCGAAGGGGATATGGGGTGGGGAAAAGGGGTTCTTTAGGTATATTGGTGAGCAGAAGAAGGTCAAGGGCCAGCTCAGTAGGTTGAAGACAGCCGGGGTGGGGCGGGTGGAAGGGGCTAGAGAGCAGGCGGAGGTACTGAATGAGTACTTTGCCTCAGTGTTCACTAGGGAGGAGGCTGGGAAACTTCCAAAAAAGGGGTTGAAGGACACAGAAGGCACAGCAGACCTGACTATTGGGGTACCTGCTGAAGAACAAGCTGCTGGGGGGAGGTAGGCCATGGGTGAGATATCAGGCTGGTTCTGCTGAATGGGGGGGCAGATGCTAATATTCCTATCGGTCGGATGTGGGAAGCCCTCCAGTCCCTATAAAAGGATAAATCTCCAAGGTCTGATGCTATTCATCCCAGAGTACTGAGGGAGCTGGCGGATGTTTTGGCTGTGCCATTGGCGGATCTCTAACTTGTCGCTCCAGACAGGGAGGGTGATAAGGGATTAGAAGCAGGTGCATGTTGTGCCCATCCAAAAAGGGGGATCAAGAGAAGAGCCAGGAAACTATAGACCCGTCAGTTTGACATTGGTGGTGGGGAAGGTAATGGAAAGCACACTTAAGGAAAGGCTGGGAAGTTTCTTGGAGGAGATGGGTTACCTGGATGACCAGCAGCATGGGTTTGTGCCAGGTAGATCGTGTCAAATAAACCTTGTAGAGTTCTATGAGTGGGTGACATCAGCACTCAACAGGGGGAGACCAGTGGATGTACTGTTCCTGGACTTCAGCAAGGCATTTGATTCAGTCCCTCACACTGGCCTAAGGGAGAAGCTGGGGGGGGGGGGTTGACGATTAGGTGGATTGGAAATTGGCTTTCAGGTCGCACTCAGCAGGTAGTGGTCGGAAGGGAGGTCTCATCTCCTAGGGAGGTCATAAGTGGAAACCCACAGAGATCAGTCCTGGGGCCACTCCTGTTTAACTCCTACATCTCCGATATCAGGAAAGGTATCGGGTGTGAAATGAGTCTCTTTGTGGACGACTCTAAGCTGGGGGCGGTGGTGGGGAGGGAGGGGAAATTTGCCCTGCAAGAGGACCTGGATTCTCTGAATAGGTGGTCCTGCACCTGGAAATTGAAATTTAACTCCTCCAAGTGCACTCCATGATCTCAAGTTTCAAAACCTCCCTTCGAAATCACCTACTTAATACGCGTAGCTGTGACTGTTACTAAGTTGGTCTTGCTCAAATGCTCTGACAAAGCTCCCTGAGTGGCTGCACCCAGCCTACTACCAACCACTTCCCATTGCTCTATCAATTATCACCTCTGCTTGTCTCTGAACCCCTCTGCTTGTATGCTCATACCATTGTTTGTCTATGAAGTACCAAACATCTGTACCTACCCATCTCTACTGCTCCTGTAACCTTAACATTTTTGGCAACCAATATATGACAGCATGTTTTACCAATTGTTATAATCCGCATTGTTGTAACAAACTTGTTGTACTATATTTGTCCTCTTTGTGACGAGGTACCTTTGAAAATGAGCCTCTGGCTCAAAGGTTTTTAAACTGATGTACAAATTAAAAAAAAATAAGGTGCTACACCTAGGCGGGAAAACCCGAACTATGTGTACACCCTTGGGGGGGGATGAGTTGCAGGCCATGGCAGGGGAAAGAGACCTAGGAGTCTTGGTGGACATTAACATGAATAATTCAGAGCAGTGCAGGAGGGCTGTGGTCAGGGCAAATAGGATGCTGGGATGCATCACTAGGGGGATTACCTCAAGGAACAGGGAGGTGATTTTGCCACTGTACAACATCCTGGTTAGACCACATCTTCAGTACTGTGTGCCACTCTGGAGGCTGCACCTAAGGAGGGACATCCAACTCCTGGAGAGCGTTCAGAGGAGAGCAACCAGAATGATCTGGGGTCTGGGGGAAATGACATATGAGGAAAGACTAGGGGAGCTCAACCTGTTTTTGCTGAAGGAGAGGAGGGACCGGGGGGACATGTTTGAGGTCTTTAAGTACCTCAGGGGAGTAAATAAGGTAAGCCGAGATAGGATCTTTTGACTGAAGGAGGGTGGAATCACCGGAGGACACAGTTGGAAGATTGAGGGTGGTAGGATTAGGGGGGAAAAGAGGAGGTACTTCACACAGAGAGTGGTGGAACCGTGGAATGCACTGCCCAGGGAGCTGGTACAGGCAGCTACGGTGGAGGGATTCAAGAGAAGGTGGAACAGGTATTGGCAAGGGGTGAAGCAGAGGCTGGTTTGCCCTGTGGGGGGGCAGGACTGGGAAATGGAGTAACAGTGGAAGGAGACAGATAAAGGGCTGTGGTACCCAATCAGGGTGCTGAAGCACAAGCAGACTTGATAGACCAATAGGCCTACTCTGCTGGCATCTAGTGTGTTAGTATGTTAGACCAGCTCCCCTCCCGGTCTACCTGTGCACTGTTAGGGGACCCATTTTACGGGGCTTGCACCAAAGGTTTGGTACAAGCTGCCGTGCAGTGAGAAAACATTGCAACTGTGCCAAACATTGTAAAATTGAGTGCTTAGTTAGCCAGATGCATTTTTCTTGGCTAGTGGCAAACATTGGGGTTGACATAGGACTTGACGCAAGTCCTGCATCAGCCGTTTAAAATTGGGTCCATAATGTTGTATCTGTACATAACAGATAATTGTATATGAGCAGTCATACACAAGAAGGATATTCTTGTATCAAAAGTTTTCCTTGGTAACAGATGACTTCGAGAGCTCAGCTCAAGGGTCCTTTGTTACCAGGAAAACTCTGAGATACAAGTATATTCTTGTTTGCATATTACTGCTCATATACAATCTGTTATAGTGTATGAGCATCCATGCCCATTCAGACACTGCACTTTGTTTCAGAGAACTGGTGGTCGTGGGGGGGGGGGACTTGAGGGTTGATGGCAGGTTCAAATCTCTAACACAGTGTGCTGCAGATGTTTCTGCAAGTTCAAGTTTAAAAAAACAACAACTTCCAGCTTAATTGGCTAGAGCAAAGCAACTATGTAGCAGCATTCCAAGTTGTTCTGCTGCAGCAGTGACATCACTACCGCAGCAGAACAACATAATGATGTCACTGCTGCAGCAGAACATAGAGAATAATGAATACCTAACTACTGGTAACAAGTGGGTTAGTTCCTTGAGAGGTTGCCATGGTGACCGTTTGAACCTTGAGAGTGTAGCTCGAGAGGTTTGGTCGCCATGGGCAACCTTGAGATCAACTAACCTAGTTTGTTACCGTTCGTTCGGTATTCGTTGTTTTTTATAGTGTAGGATGCCAACTGCTACTGAAACGAATTCTTTATGCGACTATTTGGGAGACCTACTTTATTTTTTCATCCACTGTGCCACTCTCCTTCAATCTTGTTTTCACTGCCGCAGCCACTTCCTGGTCGTATAACGCGCATGCGCTAGTGTGTTCAATGTTGTTATGCTGTAGAGCTGTGTAGCTAATGCAGTATAACAGCTATGATGACGTAGCTACTACAGCATAACAACATTTTGAAAGTGATGGATTTCTATCGCTAACAACGTTCCACCATACACTATAATATAAAGTCCCATTGTGGCAACTGGTGTTCCAGTCTAAGCTGCTGAAAAGACTTCACTTCATCTTCTGTTAATAACTGACCTAATCTGCAGAGACACCTCTTTCCCATCTTCGAAAAGTTTGGTCAATCCTACCTAGGTAAAAACCTTTGGTCAGATAGATCGGGGAAAGACTGGCTACCACTACCTCATGTGAAATCTTCCTTTTACCACCTAAGGAATATCTCCAGGATTAAGCACCTTGTTCCTTCCAGCGACCTTCCTACTTTGATCCACACCTTTGTGTCTTCGCGCTTAGATTATTGCAATTCCTTGTACCTAGGGCCACCAGGGGTGGAAATCTGTCGCCTGCAGCTAGTGCAGAATGCAGTGGCCTGGCTCTTGATGGGATCATCTCGGTCCTTTCATATTTTGCCGATTCTATGCGGACTGCACTGGCTGCCAGTTCAATGGTGGATCACCTTTAAGGTCGGTCTTCTGACTTTTAAAGCCCTACATGGACAGGGCCCGGACTACCTGAAAGAGCTCCTGGTTCCTTACTGCCCTGGTGATCGCTCCACTTAGCCGATGAGGGGTTGCTGGAGATTCCAAGGGTGTGTTTAAAATCTTCTGGGGTAGCGCTTTTAAGCATGCAGCCCCAACCCTTTGGAATTCTCTAACCCGTCGGTTACGGGAGTGCATGACCGTGGGGGGATTTAAGCAAGCACTGAAAACTTTTTTATGGCACCAAGCATTTGGTGAGTAATTGTTTGAGGTTGTTAATGATGCTGTATATATTATATGTTGCTGAGATGTTTGTTTTATGATTTTAAATTTGTTAGGTGCCTTGGCATTTGAAAGGCGCCTTATAAATAAAGTTTATTATTATTATTTAAGTACTGGTTACATTTTTGTTCTTGTTCCATCTGTACTTGCCTGTTAGTAACCTCAGCGAGTGTTTCTGCTTTATACTGTGGTGTTAAGTGCCATTTTAGAACTGCATGATGTAGTTTACGTCCCTCTCAGCCTCAGAGTTCTGTAATAGAACATGGATGCATTGTGCCAACAATAGAAGCGTAGAACACGGACGTGAACTACATCTTACGGTTCTAAAATGCTTCTTACCAGCAGCATGTAAGTAAGAAACACCCACTAGAATAGCTAAAAGATCTTGATAGCTAGAGCAATAATAGAATTTATACCACAATTTAAAAATAGATTCTACTGGGAAAAATTACTTGTAGATTGTGGCTCGGATATTCAACCCTACAATGCAACCCAGTGCGATATTCAAAGGGGCAGGCTGCGCGGCTCAACCCCTGATGTACCAGGGCGCATTGGTAATGTATGTGGTACAGATGCAGGGGTCATGCCCATGCATATGCTGCACATCCCGATATTCAGCCCGGGATGTGTGGCACATATGCTGGCGCAACCCTGCACTCCGCCGCCCCGGGGGGCTCAAAGTTGTGAACTGAAAAAGCAGGAATAAGTCCCAGCCACCCACAGGTGGGCTGCTGAATTGCATGGTGCAACACAGCAGCCGGCAACCATGGGTGGCCACCCGCTCACCCAGAACACTGTTGCTGGGCACGCAGACCCCCCAGGTGGTCCAGTGGACCCTCCCTCGCCCGATCGTGGGCATGTGTAAAACTAAAGGAACCCTGGTGGTGCAGTGGATCCACCCCCCCTCCGCCTGATTGTGGGCATTTGTAATCTTAAGGATCCCTGGTGTTCCAGTGGTAAGCCCCCCTTTGCCCGATCGTGGGCTATTGTAATATTAAGGATCCCTGGTGGTCCAGTGGAAGCCCCCGTCACCCGATCGTGGGCTGCTGTGCAAAGAACAAGTTACCTGGTGGTCCAGTGGTACCCCACCCAGCACCCCCCAGTCATTGGTGGGTGGTAGCACCCCGCCCGCATGCTGCTTGGCTGCCTGCTGAATGACAGCGTACAGTACGATCTGTACACCTGTTGTTCCATTGCATGGACCAATGGGCGAGCAGACCATACTGTGCTACACAGGCCCGATATGTGAATGAACAGCGGGGGTGCTGGGTGGTGGGGGACCTCTGTGGGTGGGCGGGGGGTACCACTGCTTAATCTTTTTATTAAAATTTCAAAACAGAGATACAACAGTGTCAAATAGGATGACAGAACAAACACAAACTTACATACAAAACAAACAACAAATTCACCATAACTATATACATACAGGTCCACTTCATTGCTACAGGTTAGTATGTTCAGAAAAATTAAATATAAATAAAAGAATGCAAGCATTATAATTTCATACTGAAAACACTATATTACACCCTTTCCTCTATTGCACAACAGTCTCCACGCCCAATAAGCCAAAATGTAATTTCCAGCCGAATGCATCACAGTCATTATGCATCATACATGTTCAACCATTTTTTCCTACCCCTGTGTCAAGGGAAATTCCACCCCCCCCCCTTAGGTATTGGGCCTCAACCGGAGTCAGGGATGACAAAAAGGGGTCCCAAACAGTGAAGGACTTTTTCTCCTTTCTGGCTACCCTATAAGACAAGCATTCTAAAGTGAGTATCTGGATTTGTAGAGTACGCCACTGTTGTACTGTGGGTGTAATGCCAGAGACCCAGGTGTTTAGTATACAGTGATGAGCCAGTATCAATAACACCCTGTCCTACCATGGTAGCAAGTTCCAGTCCTCCACCCCCTGTTCCTCTGTTCTGAACAGAAGCAACAAGGGCTTCAATGGAAGTTGTCTCCCCATCAGGGTACCTACTTCCTGTGCTATGTGTGTCCAGAAAATCTGCAACACCGAACAAGACCAGAAACAATGATAATATGAACCCAGGTCTGTCCCACACCATCCACAGATCGGAGACACAGCAGGATTGAACTTGTGAACTATTAGGGGCAGGCAGTAGAGCCTGTGGACAAACTTATGGAAGGACTCTTTGCATTTATTATATATAAAAATGCCTCTGTGCAGGGTTAAAATTTCTGCCCAGATACCCTCCTAAATAGGGATTCCCATATCCCTCTCCCACAACATTTTTGTTTTATGAGTAAGGTCAAGAAGGAATTGTCTTCCAAAATGCGCAGCCTTTCAGACTAAGCCCTGAGGGTCCCTCTAGGCACCCAATATGAGATGTTCTACCTGTTCCAGGGGTGAGGGAGCATCCTGACCTCTCTCCAAACCCTTGGTGAAGGCCCTAATTTGTAAGAAGCAGAAATGGTGAGTGTGGAATGCCCATGCATCCCTGCAACTGTGCAAAGGAGCAGAATCCCTCTTTAGTGTGTAAATCCCTTAAACATTTAAGGCCCCTCCTCTCCCACTTGTGAAACCCTGGGTCCTCCAAACTAGGATGAAAGAAGGGGTTCCCATGCACCGGGAGCAGCAGGGTCTTATCCTCAGATGTACCCACCAATCGACGCAGCTGTCCCCAGCCCTTCAGAACTGACAAGACCAGAGGGTTAGGCCCCTCCAGCCCTGCATAGGCCCAACATCCCTATTTGGCAACATAGGCCGCTAATTTCCCTGGGTAACCCTGTTCCTCCAGGTCCAATCATGCAGCTTCCTCTGGCCTGTTGACCCAATCCTGGACAAACCTGTATTGTACCGCTAAGTAATAATTCCTGCAGTCTGGAAAATTTAACCTCCCTTTGTCAACTCCCACCTTCAGCCTATGTAGACTAGTGCGTGGGCATTTGCCTTGCCAAATGAAATCAGAAAAGGCTTTCTCCACCCTTTCAATATGTGCTTTAGTAAGGCCTACAGGCAACATTTGCATAATATATAAGAGCCATAGCAGAGTATCCATCTTGATAAGATTGAAGCGTCCCAACCAAGATATGGGCAAGGCCCTTCAGCTGCATAACTCCTCCTCTACAGTCTTGATGAGGGTGGTATAGTTGAGCCAATACAGGGCCTCCAGATCCCCACCCACAAAGATTACCAAGTACTTAAATGCTTCATTCACTGCCATCAACCCCCAGTTCAAATCCGCTGGCATACCTTCCTTCTCTACCATGGCTAGCAGTTCAGACTTATCCAGGTTATTTTTATATCCTGAAAACTCTGCAAAATGGGCAATGGTGGCAAGGAGTGGTGGCATGGATTCCCAGGCGTTCGTCACATATAATAACATGTAATATGCATATTGGGTAATTTTATGTGCCCGACTAGACTGGCCCACAACCCCTCTAATGTCTGGATTATCCCTGATGCTAAAGGCCAGTGGCTCTATTGCCAAAACAAACAGCAAGGGGGAGAGGGGCACCTCTGTCTTGTTCCTCTAAACAAAGGAAACTTGTTTGAAAGAGATCCGTTCACCAGCACAGATGCCACAGAGGACCTGTAGAGTGTCCAGACCAACCCCACGAAGCCCTCCCCCAGTCCAAACTGGCCCATTACTTCAAACATATAATCCCACTCAATGTGATCGAATGCCTTCTTGGCGTCCACAGGGAGCACCAAGGTACCTCCAGGATGCCAAGAAGGCCCCCACACCATGTTCAGTAGCCTACACATATTGTGATAATAGAGGTGCCTCTGTACAAAGCTGACCTGGTCTGGGTGAACCAGCCCTGAGAGGACCTGGTCCAAGCAACCCGCCAGGATTTTCCCCAGGATTTTGACATCACAGTCCAGTAACATGATCGGGTGATATGAAACACAGTCTGTGAGGTCTCTACCCGGTTTTGGTAAGACACAGATCACTGCCTCATAGCTCGAGGCAGGCTGCACCCCTTCTCCCTGTGCCTCCCTTAAAACCTTACACAGCAAGTCTACCAGTTGTTCTGACATAGTCTGGGTACCCATCCAGACCACTAGCCTTGCCACTCCTCAGGCTCCAGATTGTGTGTCTGACTTCTTCCCTAGTAATCTCAGCCCCAAGCTGTTCCTTCTGTGTCTCTGATAAGCCAGGGAGTACTACTGTATCCAAAAAGGACAGTGCCTCATCCATGGTCCCCGAATATTCTGCCCGATAGAGATTCCAGTAAAACAGCCAAAACCGTTCCCTAATAATCTCCCCATCCCCTATCATTTCCCCCTGATTGTTTTTAATCCCGTGATGCATGACAGGCCCTTCTTCCTTTAATTAAGTTAACAAGCAGAGGACCTGGTTTATTACCCCATTCAAAAAATGTATTTTTGATGAATAGCTAGGCCTTGTGGGTCTCCCCCAACAATAACCCATTCAATGCCTCTCGGGCTGTGGCCAGCTGGACGAGAAGGTCCCCCGCCACCCCAGAGGCCGCTCTCCTCTCAAGATCCCTAAAGGTACACTGAAGTTCCTCTCTTCATTCCCCCTGGGCCTTCTTGTCTCTGGTGACAAAGCTGATAATGGACCCTCTCATGAACGCCTTGCCGGCATTCCAAAATATTCTAGAGGAAGGGGCTGTGGCCTTACTGCTCTCTTAGTAAACTTTCCACTGGTCTTTAAGAAAGTCCTGAAATTCTTTAATACCCAGGAGATAACTCGGGAACTTCCAAGGTGGAGGGCCTTCCCACTCCACAGCCAGTCCCAGAGACAGAATCACCATAGCATGGTCTTTGTACAGGACAATGCTGGATGGACCTTAACCTAGAATACCACCCCTGAAGAATAAAAATATAATCTATTCTTGACCATGTCTTGTGGGGATGAGAGAAAAAAATAAATTCTCTCTCTCTGTTGGATTGGCTGCCCACCAACTATCCACTAGGTCTAAGTCATTGAGCCCCAGTTGCCACTGTTTTAGAGAGCCCCCCACTTCTGCCCCGCCTCTCCGAATGGTCCATATCAGGGTCCACGGTACAATTAAATCCCCCCCATCACCAGGCCACAATATTCAGTATACCCTGGTAGAAACCTGGGTCAAACGTGGCAGGGGCATATATGCTAGCAAAAGTTACTTGCTCCCCAAACAATTCTCCCTCCACAGAAATATAGCGATCATCCTTGGGGTCTGCCACAACCTTTCTTGTGTGGAAGGGAAGGTGCTTATGGATTAACACCGCCACCCCCCATTTATAGGACGTATATGGTGCTGCATGACACTCCCCGACGCAATCCCTGATTAGCTTTTTGGTGCTCTGAAGATGTCACGTGCATTTCCTGAAGCAACGCCACCTGTGCGTGGCAGTGTTTTAATGCTGTGAGAATGCTGGTGCATTTGATTGGGGAAGAAAACCCCTGGACATTCCGTAAAATGACCATGATGTCCCTAGCTGTATCCATCATGGAGACACAAACTCTTTCCAAGAATGGACCGAGGGCCTGTCATTGCCTCCCTGCAGAAAATGTCTAAAGATAGTCGTGCTTCCTCCAAAAACTTAACGTATTTGGACCCAAAAAGTAAAAACATACAACAACAACACAATGTAATAAACAACAATGCAACTGCCCCCAACCCCCCTCCCGGTCCCCTCCCCATCTGTGCATCTTGAAAAATAAATATGACATTCACACTCAGAATGGCAGCCCTCCCATCAAAGTGAACGAGTATTCCCAACCCCACCTCTAATGCCTTATGTAACATCCCCAGCGTCATATCAGGACATTAACCTGCTGGAGAAGGTCCAGAGGAGGGCTACAAAGATGATAGTGGGTCAGCAGGGTAAGGCATATGAGGAGAGGTTAAGGGCACTGAACATGTACTCCCTGGAAGACAGGAGCGAGAGAGGTGAAATGATCGGGACTCACTCACACCCCCTGCTGGCTGACCAAGGAGTGGCACTGGTGTCAGCTGTAAAGGCTGCCACTCACTCCCCCTCCTAACTGGAGGCAGGCAGCAGACATGGTAATCTCATCACTGGGGTAGGGGAATGGGGGACCCGAACATAGGATAAATAACTGTAAATGTTCTGTTCTAGCCTACTCCTTAGTACCAAGCAATGGGGCATCTGCTCTGCATGCTGGCAACCCAGGTTGGCACCGCAATCCTGTTATGGCAGGAGTGGAGGCTGGCAAGGAGGAAGGAGGAGGTTTTAATGCTACAGCCCTCAAGGAACCGCTCCTAACAATGGCTTGTGGTGGCACATCAGACATGGGTGACCACAGTGGTAACCCCCACCAGGGGATGCTGTGGCATGTATGCACTTGGGAAGTGGGTGGCAGGTGAGGAGGTGAAAAACATGGAAAATGTCTGCCTTGAACATTGAATGACAGCCCCCCTGCTTTCTCCTACGCCACCAAACAGCTCTGCACATCAGTCCCAACTCCATGGCCATCTTACTTCGATGTTTGTATATGCTCATCCCTCCACCCTGGTGGTATCCAGGGATGGGGGGGGGAGGCAGCAGGGACAACCCAGAACAAAGAAAGAGAAGGACATGAGTCCAGCTGGAAGCAGGGGCAACGGGGAGTCCGAAGGAGAAAGGTTCATGAATTTGTCATGATGCATGGCATTACTGGGGTATGTGAGATTTTGTATTTCTTTGAAACCTGGCTTTGTTACCAGTACCTTTCCTGGGTAACCCTTGCATCAGTGCTTTTGTGCTGAGGTTATTTGTCTTTTAGATTACTTTCCTATCTTGGGCTCACCATGTCATGAACCAATAAGACCATCACAGGGCTGGTTCCCATAGAAACATAGAATTTGTCGGCAGATAAGAACCACTTGGCCCACTCAGTCTGCCCATTTTTCCCTATCTACAGTATCACCGCCAACCCTACTTGATCTCTGGCTCTTTCTCTCTCCCCATTCCTTCCCATTAAGATTCCCTCATACCTATCCCATGCTTTCTTGGATCCCACCACTGTTTTTGCCCCACTGCCTCGGCTGGTAGGCTGTTCCAAAAATCCATCACTCTTTCTGTGAAGAAGCACCTCCTCTCACCTCTCCTAAATTTGCCTTCTTCCAGCTTCATAGCATGTCCCTTTGTTCTTGAGCACCTTTTCTTCTGAAACATACTTTCCTCCTATACTTTATTTACCCCTGTGAGGTACTTAAAGGTCTCTATCATATTCCTCCCTCCTCCCTTCCAGGGTATACATACTGAGTTCCTTTATTCTCTCCTTATAGGGCTTTTGATGCAGACCCCTCACCATTTTAGTTGCCCTCCATTGGACCACTTCCACTCTGTCTGTGTCCTTTTAGAGATGTGACCTCCAGAACTGTACACAGTATTCTAGGTGAGGTCTTCCCAGCAATCTATAAAGAGGTAACACCAGCTGGCCTGGTGGCGCTGAGGGTTGAGGTGCTGGATGCCACACCTTGCACCATGCTGGTGACCCGGGTTCGGGAACAAGCTCTGGCCGCCAAAGGTTGCCTGCGGGGAGAAGGCTAGCGTGTCCAACAACAGCTCGCCTTCTCTGTGGAAAAGGTGGATCCTTTAGACCAGCAAGCGGTGACCCCTGGCGGAGGCTGAGGGCATGACAGCTGCTGGTGTCACTGGGGCATGATTGGTCAGAGGCGTAGGCCTTGGACCAATCAGCTTCGGGGACAGGTCCTTGGGAGGGGACTTTGCAGGCATCAGCGTGTACACCTTGATGCTGGGGCACGCAGTACATCCCATCCTAGAAAAAATGGAAAAAGGCCCTCCAGAGTCGGGTAGACGGAGTGCGGAGCCAGGTCCCAATCTACCACCACCTGCCCAGCTCAGTCGGGGACCTGACGAGAGCCGAAGGTTCGGGGGTGGTCCCCACCCTGACCCCACGTGGGGGGCAAACCGCAGCAAGATGGAGGACCCCGATCAGTAAAGTAGGACGGGGTAGGGACAGGCTTAATTGGCATCTCCCGAAGAGGTGGCTCCGGAGGGGAAGGGGGAGTATAAAAAAAAAAAAGCGGTAACACCATCTCCCTCCTTCTGCTGGCGATACCTCTCCTTACGTACCTCAGCACCCACTAGCCCAACCTGTTACCTTGTTGCACTGCCTGGCCACATTTAGGTCATCAGAGATTATTACCCCAAGGTTGCTTTCCTGTTTGGTGGTCATCAATAACACTCCCTCCATTCTGTACTCTGCCCCAGGGTTTCTGTGCCCCAAGTGCATTATTTTGCATTTTTTTACGTTGAAACCCAGCTGCCATACCCTTGACCAATCCTTGTGTTTTCTCAGGTCTCTGCTCATCTTTCCACCTCCTTGCAATGTCTCTGTATTGCATATTTTGGCGTCATCTGCAAAAAGGGAGACCATCCCCTCCAGTTCCTCTGCAATGTCACTTATAAAGCTGATAAAGAGGACTGGTCCCAGCACTAACCCATGAGGCACCTCGCTGGTCACCCTGCCTTCTTCCAAGTAAGCTCCATTCACCACCACCCTCTGTTGCCTATGCCCTAACCAATTTTTTACCCAGTTTACCACAAATGGTCCCACTCGTAAGCTACCCAGCTTGCTTACTAGTCTCCTATGTGGAACAGTGTTGAAAGCTTTGATGAAATCTAGGTAGGCCACACCCACTGCTCCACCTGGGTCATTTAATCAAAGAAATCAATCAGATTTGTTTGACATGACCGCCCACCGGTGAATCCATGTGGTCTCAGGTCTTGTAACCCATTGGATTCAAGATATTCCACTATCCTCTACTTAAGCAGTGATTCCTTTAACTTTCCCACCACCGATGTCAGGCTGACTGGCTTATAATTGCCAGCCTCCTCCCTGCTTCCACTTTTGTGAAGTAGGACTACATCCGCCCTCCTCCAGTCCTCCAGAACCACTCCTGTTTCCAGTGAGCTGTTAAACAGGACTGTCAAATGTGCAGCCAGTACCTCCCTGAGCTCCTTCAATGCTCTAGGATGTACCTCTGTCTGGTTCCATTCCTTTGTCCACTTTCAACTTAGCAAGACCCTTTAGGACTCTCTCCACCAAAAGAGGACTAGTGTCTACCACCGTCCCTCTAGAGCGCCTCTTATTTTTTTGTGGCCCCCACCCCTTCTCCTTCCACTTTGAGCACTGAACAGAAGTATTTAGTTCAGGATATGTGCCTTTTCCTGGTCCCCAGTCTGCACAGACGCCCTCTATCCCTTTTTAACCTTATAGTCCTTCACCTGGTCTTCCTCTTTTCGCTTACATTCATAAAATGTCTTGTCCCTTTTCATTCCCTCTCGAGCTATTCTCGCTTCAGTTTGTCATTTGCGCATTTGCGATCCTTACAGCTTTCCCTACTTCTCTCAGTTTCTCCTGATACAAGTCTCTAGCTTCCTCCCTCCTTATACCTTCTGAATGCTGCCCTTTTAGCCACCTCTTTTGAGAACCATAGTTGCCTCTTTTTCCTCTTACTTTTTCTCACTTGCTTAATGCAGAGGTTTGTTGCTTTCACTGTGCCCTGTTACTCCACTCCACCCAGGTCATTGCTCCCTGCCACGTCATCCCGGAGTCATTCACCCATTTTTTTTGTATATCTTATTTATCCTTCCAGGCTATGACAAGGGAGGCTCCCTCCTTTTTTTTTTTTTTTTTTTAAATATATTTATGCTCCTCCTTGGGGGTTCTGCAGGCTGCTACGACTCTCCATGGAAAACTTAACTCAGCCCCTTGGGGCTTCATCTAGCCTGTGGTGTCCCCCACCTTTTTTCCTCCAGTTTTTCTCCCCTTCTATCCCAGGGTCCCCAGCAACTGTAAGCGCATGTGTGCATGGAGGTGCGCATGTACGCCGAGAACCTGATGACGACCCCTTCCCCCCACCCAGCCTAGCACCACTTCTCTTGTATGGCTTGGCGCTGCCACCTAGTCTCCACTGTGTGGCAGACGAGAGACAAAGAAAAGTTGTCTCCCTCCCCGAGAGAGGAGAGCTGCCTGTTGGCGGACCCTCCCCGTCAGCCCCTGGTGGGCTAAGCTCGCTCCCAAACATGGATCAATGGCATGCTGTGAAGTGTGGCATCTGGCGCCTCAACCGTCTGCACTACCAGGCTGGCTCAGGGAGGCTCTCTTCTGATGAACTCACTGCTCCCCTCCACCATCCACAGTCTCCCCTGCTGCTTACCTTGTGGCCTGGGCCCCACAGGTTACCCCCTGTGGCAGGGTCAGGAGGGGATGGGCCATCCTTCTCCCCAATGCCTGAAATCTAGTCTGTTGCCACAGGTCATTTTGGTGACTTGGCAGGTGGGGGTGTGTTGGGTAGGCATCATACGCCCCTGTCATGCCTTCTATTTTCCTCCTGGGTTTTTCCACCCCCTCTCCCCAGCCACAGCTTGCTCGAGGAGCACATACGTGTGGAGATGCGCATGAGTCCCAAGACTGCGACTTCTCCTCTTCTGACAAACATCTGCCTCCTGGCACTCCTATGGACTAGCACCAGGCCTCCGCCCGGTGGCACCCAAGAGCTGGTAGGGCCAACCTCCCCATTCCAGAGATGAGAGCTGCCTGGCAGCTGCTCGATCCTCTCCCAGCCCCCCCCGGATGACCCCCAGCAATGTGTGCTCGTTCCTGAACACAGGTCACCAGGGTGGCAGGAGATAAGGCACTCAGCATCTTAGCCTTCCACGTCACTGGGCGAGTCATCATTCACCCATTTTTATAAAATATGCCCTCCTAAAGTCCAGGACTCTTGCACTTGTGTGGTTCAATTCCACAGCCATCCTTATACTGAACCATGCTGTATGGTGAGCACTGGTCTCCACATGGTCTCCCACATTACTGTCTGCAACACTGTCCCTGTTAGTTGTGATTACCAGGCCCGGTATTCCCCCCATCACGGGTGGGTTCACTGACTAGTTGCCTAAGGAATGCCCTGTATAGGAAGTCCACGATGTTCCTGCTTCTAGCTGAAGCCACAGCTGGGAGGCTCCAAGCTTCATCCGGCAGGTTGAAGTCCCCCACCAGCAGCACCTCTCCCTTTTCTGCCATCTTCCCAATGGCATCCACCAGTACCTTATCTAATTTCTCCACCCGTGATGGAGGTCTATAAATTCCACCAGTGCGAAGAATGGCACCATCCTCCTTCTTCAGGGTGGCCCATAGTACCTCTCACCCCCTTGTATTCCCTGTATCTCTGTTGCTTTTATGCTTTGCTTTACATAAAGTGCCACACCCCCTCCTTTTTTCCCACCATGTCCTTACTGAGTGGAGTATAGCCTGGTATGGCCATGTCCCAGTCATGGTTTTAGTGCACCATGACTCAGTAATGGCCACAGTATCCGGGTCAGCTTCTGCCATGATGGCCTCTAGGTCCTGATCTTATTTCCTAGGCTTCCAGTATTCGCAGACATGGCCTTGCAGATTTTGTTACCACTCCTTCTTCCTTTTTGGCCTCTCTCCTTCCCCCTCTGTTTTTAATGCTCCCATTACCATTCCTCTTCATTTCTACCACTCTACTTTCTTTATTAATTTGCGCTGATGTATTTCTTTCCCATGAGTTCTCACTACTTCCTACTTTAGCCTGGGGGCAGTTTCTGCCTCCCTTATTTCTTCCGCTGGCCCCTTGGCTGGTTTAAATGTTCATCAAAGTAACATTTAAACCATCCACTGAGGTCTGTGGTCCCCCTCCCAGATGGATGCAGGCCATCCCCCCCTGTAATGGACCTTATCCCTCCAGGTTGGACCCCAGCCCCAATGTAGTCAAACCCTTCCTCTTGGCACCATTCCTTCAGCTATGAGTTGGAGCTCTTGGTGTGGAGATCCCCCCCAACCCCATTGTAGACAGGCAGCACCTCTATGAAAGCCACTGAACGTGCTACCTGTCTAAGACCTCTTACCAGCTCACTGAACTCCACCTTCCCTATCCCAGCCTCATCCCTAACCAGGTCATTAGCCCCAGGTGGATAATGTCATCCAGCTACACCTTCCTATTGCCCTAGTGTTCCTCAGAATCCGCTTCCCATCCATCTAGACTATGGCGCCGTGTAGGCACCTAACCTCCCTCTCCCCCTTCCTGTTCCCAGATCTATCCCCCTCACAATTGAATCCTTCACCAGAAGTTGCTTCCTCCTCCTCCTCTGGGGTCCTTTGCCACCCTTCTTGCAGTCTCCATTACAGAGGGCCCCAACACCCTCCATGGTCCCTACCATGGGTCGCCCCTGCTGGCAGTCCTGCCCCGCAAGAGTGGCATTGAAATTATGAATTGGTACCGGTTGAGGAATATGACTCTGACCCACCACCCCCACCCTTCCAGAGCCCACTGTAGTCCAGCCACTCCTCCTCTATGCACCCTCTGAGGTAACAGTGTCTGGCTTGGTGGCCCCTGGGTGGAGAAGACGTTGCCCACATCCTAGCTAACTCGGCCTGGAGTCTGCCACCTTCCTCCCTCAACCCCGAGAGGTGCATGCAGATGGGGCAGCACCACAGTCTCCAGAAGATTTCTCTAAAAACTGCTACCCCATAGCCACTGCACTGCACCACTCCCAGCTTTCTCAATTTGTACGCATCCCTGTGTTAATTGGAAATACTTATGTACCTTGACTCCTATGGTGTTACTAGTTTTCCCCCCTTCCGTTATTTTTTTATGCCCCTTGTACACCTACTGCCAAATCTGGCCTACCCTTTACCCTCCACCCATCCCTTATATACCTCTGACAGCCCCTTCCCCTGGGCTGTGATACAGATGAGTCACGAGAAGGATGAAACCCGTTCCTGTGTCTTTTGTTTTCAACCTTTGCAGATTGTGTGAGAGGCCATTTGGCACCATACACTCTTCTTTAAAGTAGAACCAGTCTAAATTCAGATTAACACATAACATGACTCGCAGGAGTGTTGGTGGCTGACTATTCATCAGGTTCTTTTTTCCGGGTTCTTATTTTAGTAGTTAAAAAGAGGCTGGCTGATAAATAGAGAATAATGCATATGTAGGGGGTCCATATGCGGTTTTTTTACACACCCAAGGTGTGTGATAGTAGAAACCTCGAGGCAGCTCAAGAGATTTCACTAGTATCACACACCGAGGGTGTGTATAAGAAACTGCCTATCAACCCCTCAGAAATGTTTTATTTTGTATAATAACTGGTGCATGGACTTTTGGTGTAAGAGTACTTTGGCGAGAGAGAAAGCATGGCTGAGCGGTGTTCGATTAGCAAAATCCACAGAAAGAGAAGTGGCTTGTATGAAAAAATTCTAACCTGTGGGTGCTGAGCTAACTTTTTTCAGTTTTAAGTTACAAAATCCACCAAGTGTAGATTGGCGAGAGCGAGTTACTCGGCGGCTTCAAAAGGCAAGATTCAAGCATGAACAAGGGTTGCTATAGCAACACTCCTTCACGCTTGAATCTAGCCTACTGAAGCTGCCGAGTCACTCGCTCTCCTCGGTCTGTACTCAACGGCTTCTGTTTCTCAAAACTGAGAAAAAATAGCTTATCACCCACAGGTTAAAATGTTTCTATACAAGGCACTTCTCTTTTTGTGGATTATGGGGCATAACATTTACCGAACACTGCTCGGCCACGCTACTGTGTCGGAGAAAAGTGAACATGATCATCACGGGCAGTGTAAGTGAGAAGTGACTTACAGCTACTCAATTATGGTGTTTGAAGGGTATCTGAAATCAGGCTTCTTAGCGCGAGACTGTAAAAGTCGTATCAACCGAGTTTATTATCAACTCATGGGTTGATACGATTTCAACAACACTCGAAAACGGGTTGATAACAGGGGTCACCAGTTATTATTGTGCCAATACATTCCATTATTCTTTGAGCTTCTGTTTCCAGACAATGCCCTTAGAAATCATTAGCTGTCACGGCCCATCACCACAATCGTAAGCCCTTAATGCTCCATGAGTCCATTACCCTGATGAAGAAACCTGACAGAACAGAACCTATTATTGTACATAATTAGTAAACACTGAAAGGACCAGTTGAGAAGTTCTCTCCCTCTTCTGTTTTTTCCTCTATAGATCCGCAATCGAGGAGCGCAGAAAGTACCGTCAATGTGAAAAGCAGGATCATCAAGAGCTCGAGAACATGATGTGGGTACTGGCGATACAGAAGTATCGCTTTCTGCAGCATTCTCTGGTTGTTGTTTCCTCCCCTCTGTTAAAACTTTAAATAGTTTGCATTTCTGAGCATTGTCTCTCTCAGTTACTTGATAAAAAAACAATTTCTGTTGCTACAACAGGCGAGCCTCTCACAAACTTTTCTTCCACTTCTTCCAACAATCGCTGAGTTTTACTATAGTCTCTGTCTTACTGTGCTTTACTCTTGTATGGTTCTTTTTCTGAGACTTGCAGTTAAACTTCTGGCTAGCAAGGATGGCTGAAATAGGTGTTAAAACCTGCATGAAATGTGCAAAGACAGTGCCGCTCACGGATAGAAACATGTTATGCCACAAATGCTTGGAAGTAGACCACGACCCCAAGGGTTGCAAAAAGTGTGATGCGCTCACAGCCTGGCTTCAGAAGGAAGAGGAACTAAGGCACCTTATTTTGGCCTCTCCCACCACCAAGAAGTCCAGTACCTCTCTGACAGCATCAAAATCAGGACAGCATTTGACATCAACACTGGAGGCTACGGAAAAGAGATCAAAATATACATGGTTAGGCAAGTATTCTTCTAATTGGTAGGTAGTAATTGATCTATTTTTTATTTATTTATTTTTTGTTATATAGTTTTTTATCACAAACCCAGCCTCCATCAGTCTTCTGGGATTTCCCCTGTTTGGGCCTTTGACTTTCACCCAGTCTCAACAACCACCTACCTGATGCCTCCTGTATCTCCTAAGGCTAGGCCTTCAGTGGCAGGGTTCCAGGTGGAGGGCCCCACCCCTCCCAGTAGTCCAAATCCAGATTGGAGGGAGGCCATTAGCATTGTGGGGGTCTGAGCACACTGACCGTTACGTAGACGGTAGCTGGGGATTTTACTTCCCTGTTTTTCTCTCTCTCCTCCTTGTGACATGGGCAAGCTGCCATGTGACCCCATGCATACACAGTGTATTGTAGGGACAGCAAGCTCTCTGGCCCTCCCTCAGGTGTCTCTGTGGCATGGCAACCTAGTGTTGACCCTCCCAAGGCAATGCGTACTGCCTCTCAGCAGCTGATTCTGCCCATGGCCTTGTCCCAACACAACTTCCTGAGTGCACTTCGAAACTCGGAATGTTGGTACTGCAGCATAATGTGCTGCTGCTAGGCCACTGGGGACCTATAAGACCTCATTTTAATTGACCTGTGGGTCATATAACAATCATGTCCAGCACATGTTTCCCTGATGTCTGTACCAGTGTAAACAACAGTGGCACTTTTTTTTTTAATAATTTATTTTCCCAGAGTAGCCCAGCTGAAATTCAATATCTTACATTTAGTGGGGCTCTATATTTGCCCTTTCTACAGCTGGGTGAACTGGAGTTCTGAAAAGCTAAGTGATCTGTTCAGGCTCACGCGTCAAGTAAGTGGCTTGGGTGGGGCTCAAACCTGGCGATATGCAGTTTGTTCTGTATATACTTTTCCAACTCAGTCCATGCAGCCTGCCAGCAGTTGGAAACCAGAGGTACAGAAAACAAAACTGGCGATGCACATGGACAACACCTGTATGCTACCTCCATCCTAAATAAAGTACTGTGTCCCCACTGTAGGGGTTTTGATTAAGGTAATAGCTCCCCAGGGTATGTATTGATCTTTGGCTGAAGAAGTGGAGCACCAAATTCACCAGTGCAGGGCCTATGGGAGATTGGACATCATGTTTCTCGGCTAGTAAGTTTTTCTCCTCTGTTTTTTCCCAGGAGCTGGTGACGTGCAGTAATGCACACACAGTTGGATGTTGGCTCACCCCATGACGTGAGTGTTTCCTGCTGCACTGCCACCTGATTTCAGCCAGGTGGCAGGCAAGCAGAGTAGAACACTGACACCCCCCCCCACACACACACCCAAAGGAGGAGAACTGTCCTTAGGGTGTTAAATTCCACTTACCCCAGCCAAACCCTGGTGACTCAAGTCTGCTGTCGAATGCGGTTCTCTGGTGTAGCGAGTGGTGGCATCACTGCTGCACCACTGGGAGGGGCCTCTTACAAAGTTGTTTTTAAAGATGAAGGAGGTTACAGAGAGAGAGAGAGAGAGAGAGAGAGAAAGAGAGATGTAGAGAAAGTGAACTGAAAGCACACACAAATGAACTGGGACTGCTATGAGGTGTCTATTCCTCTTCAAAGGGGAACAGTCTGTAACAAGGGCCCTACACTCAGGTGTGTTTGGGGGTCCCAATATGCACTTTGTGTG
Organism: Neoceratodus forsteri; assembly: GCA_016271365.2. Lineage (NCBI taxonomy): Eukaryota > Metazoa > Chordata > Ceratodontiformes > Ceratodontidae > Neoceratodus > Neoceratodus forsteri. The sequence goes on from JADMNL010000025.1 coordinate 49,321,817, forward strand.
CAAAAACATTTTGGTTTACTTACTGTTTACTGTAATATAGTAGATTGCATCACACATTTTGTTGACTTCCAGGCTGACATCTTCTGTTACTACAAATCCCAGAATCTCCTGCAGCTGACATAACAGCGGTAGGCAGCAGTAAGAGATTCAGTAGACTGCCTAACAGAAAGTGCACATAAGGGGGTATTCTCCAAGAGGAGGGAAGTACGAGCCAATGGCATGTATCCCACCCATGGAATCCACACAAAGCACATCTGCCTCCTGCAGCCCAACCCCCCCCCGGCACAAGTTTATGCAGGACAGCTGGGGGCAGCGTAGTGGACCCAGGTGGGCATCCAATGGAATGCCCATCCGGGGTCCCACAGTGAATCCCATGCACTGCGGAGTGCAGGTCTAGGTACATGAATGCCATTCACAGGCACCCAGACCCAGGCGGACCAACCCAGATGTCCAGCGTGCCTCCCTGGCCATGCCCATGTACAGGAGTGCCCACGCAGTGCTCAGATAGCCCCCGGCTGTAGGACCCCCATCACATAAGCTACCCCCCATACATCCAAGCCCCATCCCTGAGGTAGGGCCCACCCCTTATCAGCCCTGCCGCATAAAGGCTGGCACCATCCTGAATGTCCCAAACACCCTCTACCCTGCTCCTGGCATGCCCAGCCCCCATTGGTGATTAGTGGTCCCTACACCCCCCTGCAGCACTGACAGCACCAACCTCCCCCAGCCCCTGTACCTGGCCATCAGTGCCGTGGCATGGGACAGCTGGTGGCACAGCTCTCCTCACACCTTCTTGGGTGTTGGCCGCCCAAGTGATGTTGGGCACGTGTTGCCTATATATGGGTGGTGCATGCCCAGCACCACCTGGATGGCCAGTGGCCGAGGAGGTGTGAGGAGGGCTGTGCCACTGGCCATCCTGTGCTGCAGCATCAAGGGGCAGGTACAGGGGCCAAGGGGGTGCTGTTGGTGCTGAGGGGGGTGGGGGGGACCACTAATCACTGACTGGGGCTGGGTGTGCCAAGAGCAGGGGATGGGGGATTGACTGGTGGTGCAGTACCGGGCAGGGAGATGGTGAGGGGGGGTCTGCATCCCTGGGGCCAGTGCCCCTATCTGTGTGTGTGTGTGTTGGGTGGATGTTGGCATTCATGGGGATGGGGCATAGCTGTGTGCCAGGGTGTATGGCACCGGGCAGACATTGGGAATGGGTGCAGGGCTTCTGTAGGTGGGAAAGGGGGCTATCTGCCCTGACGGTGGTCCTGTTGGGCTGGGAAGGCATGGCGGGGGGGCCCTACAGTGTTTCCTGCTGCCAGCGGCATATTATCAGGTGGGCATGAGGCAGCTATGACTGCCTCAGAAATTAGTAGTCTGTGCCCCCCTTGCCCAGCACGCTGCGCTTTCAAGCACAGAGCAGAGCATGGGCACACCCTTTCACTGCCCCCTTGAACCCCTTCCACGGAGTTCACCAGTGAGCCGGGGGATCCAGCGCATAACAGCACCGCACCTCTTTGGAGACTCAGGTGCAGGGGGTGCAGTGGCCATGGAGTGTGTACGCCCCCCAGATACATGGTGCATAGCCACTCCACACCTTAGATAATAGGGCCCATTGGGATCAGGCCAGCCCCACACTAAAGTCTGAGGGCCCTTTATGCTGACTGTTCCCCTTTAAAAATGATGGAAAACAGGTTTTACACTTCTAGATGCCCTCCAGTTGTTCTTTCATTGGATACCCAGTATGCTGATGTTTTTAACCTTGTTTGCTAAATTCATAATCTAATTTTGTTGCCTTTGTAACTACCCTGAATCATTCTCTCCTCAGCAGTTGCTGCTCTCTGTTTTCACACTGCATGAACATTCTATGACATCACAAACACCTTTCCAGGCCATTCAGATGAATAGCATGGAATGGGAGTTACTGATGTCATAGAATGTCTTAGAAATATGAAAAGAAGCAGCAGTAGCCGGTGAGGAGAGTGGACCTCTATGTAGATCTAGGGGCACCCCAAATCTAGATTACTTATTTATCAAAAAAACATCAGATCATATCAGAATACAGAACTGGCATGGAAAGGAAAGTAGAAGGGCAGTTAACTATGTAAAATAATTCCTGTCTTCTTTAAAGGGCAGGTATCCACTTTAGAGTGTCATTTCATAAACATACTCAAAGCCACACTAGCAATTTTCTAGCAAGCACTTTTTATTAGGTGGATAGGTTTTATTTATTTAAAGCAACAATGCAGCAAAGTTGGACAATTTGTTAGTGTAACTGCCCAGTTCTACTAGAATTTAGATATTTTATAAACAGAAACAGAGAATTTGTTGGCAAATAAGAACCCCTTGGCCTACCCAGTCTGCCTATTTTTCCTTACCTACAGTATCACCGCAGCCCCTACTTGATCTGTTGCTCTGTCTTTTTTATGTTGTATTTTTATGTCTTTTTGTACGTTTTAATGTTTCAAATGACTTTTTTTCTCAAGCCAAAATGATGGCCGCTTCCACCAGCTTAAAAATAGCACTGTGAAACTGACCAAGGGTTAGGATAAAAAATAACGTATATAGTGCATAGAATAGGAATCAAATAGAAAAGCAGATTTAACATCTATTCTAATATTTTTATTAATTGAAGCCTGAAACTTGACTTTTAGAAAAACATTTTCACTGCACTGATGCTTTAAAGAGACCCTAACAGCATTAGGAAGACTTTGAAAAAAGTAAGATTTATATTCAACTCCATCCCATTTCCTTTATTACTTCATATTTTTTCAGTAATTAATTCCCCGTCTTCTTTATTACTGAAAACAATTGCATGAAAACAAGATCCCTGTGCCCTAGACTATATCTACTCTGGCTGCTTCTCTACACATGACATCACAATCTCCTGTTTATGACATCATAATTACCTCCATAGCAACATGTTATGATGTCATAAACAGAATTATGATGTCTGATGTAGGCAGGTAGCCAGAGCTAAAAGGGCAGAGATTCTGTATTCTTGCAAGTACCCTTAGTAATAAGGAAATAAGGGTGAGAATTATAGAATGAAATATGAAATATGAGTTACATTTATGCCTGAATGTTACATTTTTTCAAAGTTGTCTCAGCTGTGTCAGGAGCTCTTTAATGTGCCCTTCCAGTAAGCTCTCAGCATCTATGATACAATATAAAGAGCAGCTGCTTCCAGTAATAGTAGATCTTCAAGGATGTCTCCTGCTTTGGGCCATACCTTTGGAACTGTAAGCCGTCGGCATCAGGACCACTCAGAAATATTTGCTAGCTGGGTTGCCCCCACGATGATGTGCAATGTCAGTGCCTATAAAACATGGGTGGCCTCACTGCTCCTCTGTTCCTTTCAGAGGGCCCCTTATGGTGAGGTGCCAGGAGACCCTACCAGTACCAGGCACACAAGGAAAGTCATGGGACTGTGAAATAAACATTAGACACTTATGGATGCCTCCACATAAGGCAGCAAGCAACTACTGGCAAACACCTCAGCCACAGAGACAGGGGGAAGGAGGATGCATGCACTGTGGCCCAGTGGGGGAGATTTTATTGAAGATCCGTGGTTACTGGTAAGTAACTGCTCTATCTTCATCAAGCGCATCTCCTCCATTGGGCCGTACCTTTGTAATGATTCCCCAGCAGTACATAAGGTACCCAGGGAGGATGGCAAAGTCTGACATGCAATCAGGACAGAAGGCCTTGTAGAACGGCAAGACCTAAGCCAGCACCTCTGCGTGTGATGACGTCTAGACCGTAATGCTTAGTAAAGGAATGCACAGTACTCCATGTCGCAGCAGCACATATGTCAATTGCAGAAGCATTCTGAAAACAGGCAAACGAAGTGGCCACACCACATGTAGAGTGGACACGCACAGCACCAGGAAGTTCCTTACTGTATCCAGTAACAAAACTTAATACAGTGAGCCAACCATTTGGACAGGCATTGTTTAGTGACAGGTGTGCCCTCTCTCCCAGGGTGAATAAGATAAAAAGCTGAGAGGGTGTTCTGCGGTCCTTAGTGCAACTGAGATAGAACTGTAGTGTTCTGTGTACATCAAGTGTATAGAGTAATGCCTCGCCTTTGTTGGCATGCTCAGGATAATACATGGAAAGGTGTATGGCTCGATTCAATGTGAAATCAGAGACCACCTTGGGTAGAAAGCGTGGACTGGTACGCAAGGGTACTCTGTCCTTGTGGAAAACCAGATAAGGAGTCTCATGCACGAGAGCCTGAAGCTCAGAAATTCTCCAACCAGAAGTGATGGTGACCAAAAATAGAGTCATCCATGAAAAGAAAATGTATCCCACAAGTTATAGCAGGCTCAGATCGAGCCAGAGTCATTTTCTACAGAATCTTTAAAGAAGGAAACATTACAAAAATTAATACTTAGAGGCGTAATAACATTAATTCTCAAACCAATAAGAATAAAGAAGAAAACTTATGTTACAAACCCATAACCTTGCTAAATGTAGACACTAAGATATTTGCAAAGATTGTAGTCAGCAGAATACTAAAAATAATGCCACTCACAGGAGGGACGCAGACAGGATTCATGGCAGGAAGGAATATTTCAGATAATGCTAGGAAAATCGTATGTCAGACTGAAATTGCCAAGGACCTGAAAGTACCAGTTGCCCTGGTTACACTAGATGGGGAAAAGACATTTGACAGGTGGAATGGCCGTGCCTATTTAACTTCTTAGTAAAATACTGCATGCCCCGTGGGCTTTGTCCAAATAGTTTGGCTACTATGCAATGAGCTGCAGGCGACAGTTACAACTAATGGCCTTAAAGAGCAACTGCAGCTATATTATAAACATATTACAAACTTTACTTCTTTTCCCTAACATAAGGACAACCAGACCTTATTTATTACATGTGAAGTGAAGAAAATGCCATTTGTCATGCTCAGATACTGTTTTAATGCTCTTCTATTTGATGGTTTCACAGGAAATCTCTGAGACATTTTTGACCAGATAGCGGAACCTGGGGTGAATGCTGATTCCATTCAAACAAGAATGACATCATTTTCCTCAAGTTCCTGGCATCTCAGTACCAGAAATTATGGCATTGTTTCTCTGCAGGTCTGGTGAGCAGTCAACAGCGGAAGAAAGAACTGAGGAGCACTGGGGCAGCCTGTGCTTTATAGGCACCAACGTCACATGTAATCATGGCGGCCCCCAGCTACCAAAAGTTTCTGGGTGGTCTTGACGCCAGCGACTTACAGCATCAAAGGTATGGCCCAATGGAGGAAATGTTCTTGATGAAGCTAATATCTCTGTCCTCGGCATTGCAGGAGATTTTTGTTAACTTATTCATAAAGTCTGTCGAGCAACATTTTCTCAGGATTTTCTGACTTCATAGTGCACTTCTTTTGACATCACAGTGCTTCTCAAGATGACAGACTGTGCTATCCAAAAACTGCCACTGTTAACTCAGTTGGGGACAGTCTGATGTTTTTGAATTAGACAAGAATAGGTTCTTGGTTATATGTTTATATGTACAAACTGTACAGTTTCTGTGTCTCTTATGGTTATTATAAATCATGTCTTTTTTCAATAGGAGTCAGAGTCTGTGCTGCAAGTAATGACCTCTTAATGCAAAACAGACACCTTCATATGCATTCGATTCTGTCTTTTAAAAAAAAACCTATTTGAGTTCTACATTCGTGCTGTGTTTTTCTTTTTCTGTTTTTCTTAGGTCGGTTCCTCACTCAGTCCTGATACAGATGTCCAGGCTAAACAAACAATTCAGCCACTGAAACTGAATAAGCAAATGTGACTAACTGCTCAACAAGAATAAAACTTAGTAACCCCCCCCCCACAAACATTTTTTGCCAGCAACAGTTCACTGATGTATAAATGAAAATCACTATTGTTCTCAAGCAGGACTAGGTCATTATTTTCCTTCTCATTTGAAAGGTTTTTTTTTATTCTTTTGTTAATCAGGTAAGGTCCACTAGGCACAACTACCTGTTTTCAGGGGCGACCCGGGAGCAATGGTGTGATTAAATGACTTACTCAGAGTCACACAGTATGCAAGCAGAGATTGTGGGAATCAAACCTACGTCTGGTGGATGTGCCAGGCTTATTCATAGCTTATTACTCCTACCTCTAGGCTATATTGTCAGCCCAATGAGCATATCTGCATAGAAAAAAAAATTAGCTTTATCGGCGGTAGTGTGAAAAAACGTTTGTTAATTGCACTGCCGATTTCACATGACAATGGTCGTTGTGCCTGTATTGCCTGCTGAAAAGAAGTGGGATAACGGGGCTTTTGTGTCGGTATGGTTCATAATCTTTACCAGCAGCAGTCCATTATACCATGCAAGTCTGAATTTATTTTTACACTGCAAGAAGAGCATTAGCTACATTTACAAAACTCATAGGATTTCTAAAGGTTAAACTGGACTACTGAGATGTCTCTTGGCTTATGAAGCGTATCATCTTGAGCCTCCTTAGGGTTCCAGTGCCACTCATCTTCACTTTGTAGTGTTTGAACCCTAAGAAGGCTTGAGATGACATGCTTCATAACCCAAGAGACATCTCGGAAGCCCCGTTTACCTATATAAGAGTGCATTCTAAAGTTCTTTGGGTGAGAGCATTGTGAAGTAAAGTTGAACAGTTCTTACACATAGAGGTTTTGAGTAGACACTCTTACAACCATAACAGATGCTGGAACTGTACATATAATCATACTATCATTAACTGGGCTTCGTTTTGTCCCATAGAAAAAGCCAGTTATATTTTGCTGTTATAATCAGCTGGTTATAATGGCAAACATGCACAGACTTTCTCTATGGGAAAGCATAAGCTGCTCTTCCCTTGTGCAGTGCAACCTTCCATTCCATTCAAATGCTTGCGATAATACGGAAAACCTCTAAATCCTGGTAGCAAAAAAACAAAGTCCAGCAATTATATAAAATAAAAGCTGGGAAGTAGGTGGTTATAACAAGAATTTTACATACACCCTCAGTGAAGGATGCCTTTATAAACCCCCTCAAGCCCTGCTCTTGGGGTTTATGTGGCATCCCACACCTCGGGTGTGTGTAAAATTCTCCTTATAAGCACCTAATCAGCCATTCTACATATAAATCATGTTTAGAACATTTGTTTAAAAAACAGAATATGAATTTAAAATTAAAATATTTCACTTTGCATAATATTAGAGAATCTCTTTTGTGGGAAATAGAGTTTGCCAACTAAACTTAAAACTTCATAATTTTAGAATTATGTACATGAGACACCCTTTTATGATTATAAGAGAACCTGGAATGTTTAGAAATAAACAATCCTGATTGGCTAAGAATGATGTCATGATTTATAAAATGTGAAATATTTATCAAACAAATAATGGTATGATACCAAAACCCTAGTAAACATTGTTAAATGCAGTTGTTCATATAACGGCTTTTACATTTTGTTTCCGCAGGTAACTGATCTTGAATGATTCGGGGCTGGATTTGCATTCAGTTGTGGCATGATTTTGCTACACCTGCAGTACTTGTAACAAGACAGATGGACCACAGAAAATGTGGCCTAACGTTGTGTCGCAAGTGGTGGGACTTGAGCACTGAAAATGGCACATGCATCATATTCTGTCCGTAGATTGAGTAAAGTGTCCTGAACATGTCAGAATGGTTGAAAATTGCCAGCAAACCATCTGTCACATTTACAGGGATGCAACTGCAGCAGTAAATCTGGGTGCACACAATACGGAAAATCCAAGCCCTATGTGATGTGAATGCATATGTCTATTTTTGGAACTGTAATAATCTGAAATATTTTCTTTGATTGACAGTTAAACTTTTAAAGCATTATGTGTCCATTCCCCCCTACTTTTGCGGAATGGGTTTTAGTTTTCTATGACCCTCCCTATTCCCCATAAGGGAGTACTGCTTGAACACAGCACCTTGAAGTAGTGACTGTGGCATTGGGGAAGGGCCTTGCCAAGGGCAGGGCAGGCTATAACCATCTGTCATGCAGCACTCCATTGTTTTTGCCTTCTTTTTTTGGGGGGGTCAAACCCCCCTCTCCTAATTAGGACCTGTCTGCCCGCTGTCCCCATGCCCAGGCTTACCCTCCTGGGCAGGGCCACCGAGGGGGCTTCCCACTCCATAAAGGACATCGTGGGCAAGGCCCGGATTACTTCCAGGGTTAGGGCCATGACAGTGACATCCCGCAAGGGGGCATCGGAGGTAGTGGATGGCAAAGCCAAGTGGGCTGTCATGCTGGGAGGCTGGCATTTTTTGTTGCTTGCTGCCCGAGGGGTGGGGATATGCAATGACGTCCAGTGTCCACCCTGCCCCCTAACATACTGGCTGTGGTCGCTGTGGTGCCCCCAGCCTCCGCTATGGGTCCATCAAGCATCGCACACTCTTCATCTCCCCCTGGAAAAGGAGAGCAGTCCACAGAATGCTCGATCCTTCTCACCTGGCTGGCCCTCTGACTCCCCGGGTCCATTTCCGAACCCGGGCCGTCGACATTGCAAGGAGAAATCTGACTGCTGTCTTAGCAGGCCAGCTCTGTTTTTGACTTCTTAATTCTGCTGCCCCATCCCAAACTGTTTACTGAGCCATAAATATTCCTTTGGCCTTGAAGATAAACATACAGAGGCCTTTGCATGACATCAAGGTCACTCATCACTTGCTGCTGGGAGATGCTGGAGCAGCAATCAAGTTTAAACTCCCACCCACACCCGGCTAAAATTCATGATGAGGGGAGTCCTGATGCCAGAATCAAACCGAAGTCTCCAAGACGGTGATTCAGTGCACTCCCAGCATGCTATAAGGCTCACTCATTTTCACTACGTTAAAGAAAGAAGGTTGTTTTTCAATTACAGGTTTCAACTGTGTAGTAAAAGCTTCTACTTTTGTATTAAAGGAACGTTGCCAGTATTATCAAGGACTCCCGAGCATCCCTTGATCACTACAGTAAAAGCAAATATACACACGGAATCCAAAGGTGTAGGATTAGCAATCGTTCAGCATGGACCCTTTCTTCAGATTGTAAAGCTAATTGAGAACAGCCCTGCAGCCAGGAATAGAAAGTTAAAGCGAGGTAAAGTATCTCAAAAGATAATGTCTATAACAAAAAAGACTAGGATAATCTGCTTTAGTACTTTTTAAAGTGAGTACATATGACTTATAAATCTTCAAATTTTTCATTACTGTAACAAAGCAGAATCATTTATGTATAAAGAAAACAGTAAGGGGACAAGTACTGAGACTTGTGGTACACCTTTAATGACTTAGAAGGGATCAGACTCCGTGCCATGTGCTGGACGATCTGTTGGCGGTTAGATAACTGCCGAAGCAGCTGGCTACCTCTGAGCTCGTGTGCAGCTCAGCTAGTCTGGTCATTAGTATTCTGTGATCCACTGTGTCAAAGGCCTTCAATAGGTTGATGGAGGTGGCGCCACCACCTAGTCCTCTGTCTAGGGCCAAACTGATGTCATCGAGTACCCTGGTCACCGTGATGACTGTACTGTGGCCTGTTCTGAAATCTGACAGGGTATTCATTGAGCAGAGACTTGGTTGTGTAGTATGTGCTCTAGTACTTTGGTGACCACAGGCAGGAGGGAAATAGGTCTGAGGTTTAAACGATGGTGCTGTTGGAGAGTGCACTAGCAATAAAAAGATCTCCTGGTTACTCTGATGAGGCTTACATATTCTGGTCTCCCTGTATAGCTTCCAGTCAGACTGGCTCCTGGAGCACTGAGCTGTGCGCCAGGCTTCGTCCCTCATCTTCCCAAGCCTGTGTAGGTCAGGAGAGACCTAGGGTGCAGTTTAGTCTCACCTTGCAACACTTGAGGGGGCATACTTGTTGCAAATCTCCAGAAGCATGTGGATAAAGAAAGACCGGGTGTCATACAGTTAAGAAGAAGATCTGGCTTGCTCCAGGGGTACCTGCCAAATCACCCATAAAACCGAGGAACTTAAAGTTCTTGTAACACCTCTAGCTGATCAATTTAGGGAGAGGAGCATGGTTACACACCGCTTCTCTCTAGTGCATAGGGTTACCACCTTTTAAGAAGCTCAGAGTGGGATATTTCTTACTGAAACATGATTTTTCTCAGGACAGTACGTAATCTTGACCAACATACTTGTTTTCTCTGTATAAATCAGAATTAAGGCTAAGTATTGTAGTTTCTTAGTTGCTTCTATTGTGTCTTATCATTTTAAGGTATTTTAGTTAAGGTATGATAGTGTTCTGCAGCATTTAGTGGAAAATTAAAAAAACAGTTTTACAACTATAAAGTCAGGACATGTAGTATTTTTGTCATGTTTTTTTGAAGGACACAGCTGCCCAAATCAGGACTGTCCTGGGAAAACAGGGACAGGTGGTAACCATACTAGTGCACTAGGTGGCAGTGTGGTCACTTGTGAGGTTAAGCAAATACAAAAACAGAATGTGGGTTGGGGGTTCTTAAAAAAGGGAACAGACACTTATAGGTGCAATCTTGAATTTGTTATTTTCTTTCCCCCTACATTTCGGTCCTTCAGGGGTCTTGTTCACGAGGTGTCTTTTTCTTTTTTTTTATAATTTAAATCAGATTCTGTTGAAACATAAATATAGTTATAAATTTCATTGAGTTATGCTTTTTAACTTCATTGTTTCCATATAGTTTTGAAATTTGTTTGCTATTCAAATGTAAAGATACCACATTAATTTCTCTGAAGCAAACCTTTGTGTTCATTTTTCAAGCATAAGGCTATTACCCCTTATTTACGTCTCTGTCTCTGTAATGACAAATACAAGCTGTTTTCGGTATTTAAATGCCTCCCGTTTATATCCATGTGCTCCGTTTTTATAGCTACCAATATTGGCTTGACCCCCTTATTTAACTGACTTAGTGCCTTTAGTGGCAGTAAGCCACTCATTTTTGGTTGGTTGTTTTGTATCTCTTCTTTTTATATAACTAATAAATAATGTACTATCAGCCATATTGGTGTTTCCACACAAAAACCTGGTTGTTTATAGTTCTGTCTACTCACACTGCATCCTTCCTAAAATTTGGGGATGTCTCTTTACAGTGCAACCACTCTTGATGCAGTGGGAGGAGGCTACTGCATCATGAGCCTCTGGCCTGTGAGTGAGCACTGCTAAAATTCAGAAAGGCTACTTGGCTACCCCAGATGCCATGGGCCCTGCCCCCACTGGGAGCCCATTAGTGAACACAGAAACAAAGTATTTATTTATTTTTTTTAATTATTGTACTTTTCCCCTTGTCAGCCTGACCGGCTCCCATCAGTCCTGCCTTATACCCAGCCCCATCACTTGCCTTCTCCAGGACTTATCTGTCCCATTTTCCTTCCTGGCATAGGCCCCTGGGCAGGGCTGCAGGGGTCGACCCATCCCCCCAACAGAGTTAGAATGCGGTGTTGAGAAAGCACCGCGGTTGGCGGTGCAGGGCCTACAAAGCGAGGTAGGTGTAATCCTGCATCAGTCAGGGTGTTTTCCCAGTTCTTCCCCTGGACCCCATGATGTCAATGCCACACATGATGTGCCCGTTCATGCACACACATGCTAACATCAACCCTCCCTGAGCATGGGTTCTGGCTACACTGCCACCTGTGGTCACCCAGGTGGTGATACTGCATCGAGAACTGAATCCTCCTTCCCCGAGGTGGAGAGCGTCTTCTTGGGTCACCCACTTCCCTGGTTGTCCCTCTGATGTCCCATGCCTGATTCTGAATCTGGGTCATTGGTATTACAAGCATTAGTGCTACTGCTGGGCCAGTGGGCCATCCTCAAACTGAGTATTCTTTCAGCACCTCAGCCTTCACCCATGACTCTTGCACAAGTTCATCCCCACTTCCCATTTTCAATGGTCTAGTCCCCTCCTTCACTTCCCCCCTCCATTTGTGTACCGAGAATAGATGTTGCTTGCAGCTCCTGCCTCCAGTTAATCAAATAAAGAATAATGTATGGGGTAGAGTGCATTACAAGAATTTAATACACAGCCAAGGTGTGTGATGCTACATAAACCCCAAGAGCTTTATAAAAGCATCACACACCGAGGATGTGTATAAAATTCGAGTTTTGCACTCAACTCCATACATTAAATCTTAAAAAGACGCAGGCCATGCTGTTTGGATCCTTGGCTAAGTTAAAGGCCTCCCTTGTCCCTCTATGCATCTGTGCATGGTGCTCCCGTCCTCATCACCGACTCCGTTAAATACCATGGGGTGACACTTGACCGTCAACTTGACCTTGGTCACCACATTCACAATGTGTGTCGAGCTGTTAACTGGAAGTTGGGTTTGGCATATAGGGCAAAGAATAATCTTATTTTGGCTGCTCGCCTAGCAGTGGCCAGAGGTGTATTTCTACCATCTCTCTGTTATGGGCTTCTTCTGTTCGCCCATACATCCAAGGTACATCTCACTAGGTGTACTGTTGCCTACAATAACATTTGCCGTTTTGAGCTAGCAGCCTCTGGCCTCACTCATCATTGTGATCTATATGCTAAACTCAACTGGCTCTCCCCATCCAACTACATGAATTTTGTTTTGGGCTGCTTCACGGGTTAGGTTCTGGGCTCAGGCCCCCCCCCCCCGGATTGGCAGGGCTCCTTGTGCCTGCCCCCTCCACTGTCTACTCCTTAAGGTCTTTGGACCCCGCTATCCTCAAGGTTCCTGCTAAGCGCACCCAAAAGAGGGACAGGGATTTTGTGTCATGTGACTCCAGATTTTGGAACTCCCTGACGGTCCAGATCCGGTCCTCCCCCTCGCAGGCATGCCTACGGTCCTCCCTGTGGACACACTTGAAGCTCGCCTTGGTATGCGACTGTCTCAAACCCCCCTGATTACCTTGATGGCCTTGGTCACCTGTACTGTATGTGAGCACTTGAACATATCATCTCCTGTACCCCTGGCTTCGGTCCTGCTGTACTGCCTGCCCGTCTGGGTGTGGCCCTGAGTGAAATGTGTAAATTCTTGTATTTATCTGTATATACTGCTTTGTTTAATGTCATAGTGACTTGTATTGATTTATATTTGACTGTACTGCTGTTGAAAACTGAGTCATCTTCTATGTATGTTATGCTTTTTCTGATTTCAGTGTATCTGCCTTACATGCCTCAAGTTGTACTCTGTATGTTCTTTTAACTCCTGTACTGTCCCGGGTCGTACCTGAAAATAGGCATATGTTTTGTCTAGTGTACTTACCTGGTTAACAAAAGCTAAATAAATAAATATATTATTTTTTTATAATTATGACCATCAATGTTTTCCTACCCCCCCCCCCACCAGCTGAAGGCAGGCGTGAGGGTTCTGTCTGCACTGTGTAGGAGTCTGCCTTGTCAGTTCACCCCTAGCTGCTCTTATAGAGACTGCAGGTCTAGCATTCAAAATAAAACAATTTGTATGCTAACTGTCCCAAGCTAAACTGCATTTTTTTTGTACTGTGTACTAACCTTAGTGACGAAGTCTGAATGCGACCACTTCCAGTTTGTGGTGGCAATGACACTTCCCTGACCACTTTTAGTTTCTTGGCTAGTGGGGTATAGCATTTTTTTAGTTCATATTTTACAAATATTATTTATTGAGATCTGCTTAGTGGTTTGCAAAAAAAATGTCCCACCATGTGACAGAACGCTGCACTCTGAATGAGTCTCGAGCACAGCTGCTTCCTGAGTTTCAGTGCATGCTTGGCATAATAACCATTCAGTTATCACAGCAAACAATAACTGGTCATCACCACTGAAAACAATTGATGGCCAATTATTGTGCAGAAACGAACTAACCCCCAACTGTTACGTACAAGCTGGTATTCCACACTGTGTTAGTGTGGTGACATCACTGACACGAGAGCGAAGCTCAAGTTCCCTAATGATGTCACCACACTAATGAGGTGTGGAATACCGGCAAGTGCGTAATAGCTTTTTTTATGTATATAATAGCAGCTTGTTTAAAAAAAAGGACAGTTACTTACCAGTAACAATAGATCTTTGAGGGAATCAGATTTTTGAGGGACTCTCCCTTCAGTGAGTCACACCGATGGAGCATCAGCGACGAACCTACCCAGAAACTTTTTCTAGCGGATCACTCACAGTGAAGCGCATCACCGGCACCTGTGTTATGTGGGCAGCCTCAAGTCTCCTCAGTTCTGCCTGTCCACCGGAGACAAACAACGTCATGCCAGACTGAGAAACAGCAAAGACAAACATATCGAAGCCCCAAAAAGGAGTAACAATAACCAGCAAAAAAAAAAAAACCATCACAGGGTAAATAGCATGAAACAGTGATGCCCAAACCCCACACTAGACCTCACCAAACCAAAGGGGAAGGCAGGAGGGTGCACTGTGGCTCACTGCAGGAAATTCCCTTAAAGATCTACTGTTACTGGTAAGTAACTGTCATATCTTCTTCTTTGGGGATATCTCCCTCCAGTGAGCCACACCTATGGAACAATTTCCAAGCAGTACCCCAGACAACAGGGTAAGGCCAGCAGGAAGGAGTACAAGCCAACCTACAGGCAGGTCAATGTCTGAAAAGGCAAGAAGAAGGGAACCACAATGCGGGTGACCTCAGCAGAGTATACAAGGCATGAGAGCAAGACACTCAACAACATAATAAAAAAGCATGGAGACTGGATGTAAATGTAAGTGGATGGGGCCAGGCTCGGCCAACAAGCCACAACATTGATGGGAACCCGATGACAATGAATGCCACCAAGGCAAGGTCAGGCAGCAACCAAACATGAAACAGGCAGTGAGGCAAAGCCAAGTGACTGAAAACAAGAAAGCCAAAAGCTCCACAAATCCCCACCCCTTGCTTATCAACACAATCCAAAGGACTACGGCTGGCCACCATAAACATATGTAGCTTCCAAAAGAAACTTGCCCCACTCCAAGCATGGATCTGCCTCCACAACCCTGATGCCCTAGCTGTAACTGAAACATGGCTGTCTCAGAATTCCCCAGACTCGGCTGTTTACATACCAGGCTATACATGGTTCAGATCGAACAGACTGGGTAGGAAGGGTGGAGGGAGTACACTGTAGCTTTGGGACCACCTGCAAAGTATTAAAATTGCAATAATGAACCCTGTAGCGGGTGCCCAGTCCCTCACCCTTAGGGTTGCTGTTGGCAACTCAGGTAAATCTCTCTACCTAATGTCAATATACATACCTGCTGACAACCAAAAGGATGCTTTCACATCCATCCTAAGCATCATCGCCCTCCTCCCAAAAAAACTCAGAAATCATTGCCCTCGGTCATTTCAACACAAACTGGCTTGCCCCCCAGATGTCCTGCCTTAGGGATTCAGCTGCATCCCAAAACCTATCACAAATGATGCTTACCCCTACTAGGGTAAACCAATATAGGGGCCCTAGTTCCTTCATTGATCTCATCTTCACGAATCATCCTGAACACATACAGGATGTCCAGGTACTCTCAGACTCACTCAGTGATCATTCCCCAGTCATCTGTCACTGGACTAACAGCTGGAAGCCCCCCCCCGAGGATCTCCATGTATCGCCAGCTAAAGAAAGGGTCCCCGGCACATTTTTGAAACCATCTCCTTAACCTCATCTGGTCTTCATTCAATCACCAGTCATTGGTGGAAGCCGCACTGTCCTTCTTCATAAGCTCCTTCCAAACCGTCTGTGATATCTTTGCCAACCTTTGTAAAGCAGATAGAAAAAACTAAATCCTCTCTATGGGTAAATCAGTCCTTGCTCGACCAAATGAAGGCCCGTGATAACCTGTGGCACCGTGCCCTTGAGTCTGGTCGCCCTTCTGACCGCCAACTGTACCATGCTGCCCGAAACTCATGCACTTGGGCTATCCATCAGGCAAAGGCAGTTTATTATCAGGCCAACCTTACTGCCACCTGGGGAAATGGGAAAAGGTTCTGGGAAAATATAAAGGAACTTAGTGACACGTCTGCCTCCCCTCCACTCTCCATGCTTATTATTGACGGAGTTTCCACCCAAGACCCTAGCAAGATAGCAAATGCCTTCAATGCATCATTCTCTGACCTCAGTTCTATCCTCCCCTCTGGCTTCTTCACTACATCTACTGGACAGTTCCCACCCACCTCTGTGCTCCACTTTTTCACTTCAAAACGATCTCCCCTAGTGTTGCCCGCACATATCTTGCCATGTTCCTTGGAAAGACAAGGCAGAGTGGTGACTCTCTTGATGCAAAACTGCTCTCCTTAATCCTTGACACAGTCCTAACACCCCTAACAAAAATACTCCATATGTCCCTGTGCCTAGGGCAGTTCCCTTCACTGTGGAAAATGGCGGTTATTACTCCAGTACATAAAAATGGTGACCGTACCGCTAGTAGCAACTATAGGCCCATTTCCATACTTTCTCCCCTCTCAAAAGCATTGGAAAAAATAGCTGCAGATCAACTTACTGAATATTTAGACTCACACCACCTATTGTGTCAGCAACAGCATGATTTCAGGAAATGGCTCAGCACAACCATTGCCCTCCTAGAGTTTACCTCCTTTATTCATGATGCCTTAGACCAGGGAGCCTTGGCTGGATCTGTCTCTATTGATCTTTTCAAGGAATTTGATACAGTCAATCACAGTATGCTCATAAAGTCCCTCCTCTCTGTTGGCGTATCCCAAGAGACTGCTGGCTGGTTCTCCAACTACTTCCATGGCCGTACCCAGCAAGTGAAGATCAATAACAATCTTTCTACAAACCTTCCTGTCCGGTTGGGTGTCCCCCAAGGGTCCATCCTTGGCCCGCTCCTTTTCTCACTATATTTAAACTCCCTCCCTATGGCCTCCACTGGGTTCCTTCTCCTTTATGTAGATGATGCTGTGATCTTTAGTCAGCACCCAGACCCTACCCAGCTCCAAAAATCCTTGCAGGGCTCCTTCACAGAAATAGAATCATAGTTTGCCTCCCACAAGCTTGTCCTCAACTACAAAAAAATGAAGATCATGCTATTCGCCCACCCTCAACATAAACACAACGCAGTCAGACTATCTATACAAAATTCTCAGGGTATCACGCTGGAACCAGTTACCAGTTTTAAATATCTAGGGGTCACCTTTGACACAGCCCTTAGCTTCCGTGAGCATATAACGTTGACATGCTCTGCAATAACATCAGAATTGGTCTCCTGTATAAACATAGACCCTGTCTCCCTCCTGACACCCTCCGTTTAGCCATCTCTAGCTCTATCCTTTCCCTGGTAGACTATGGCATAGTCATCTAGGGTGCTGCCTCTGACACTGCCCTAACCAGCATTAAATGCACCCTCAACAAAGCCTGCTGGCTGACCACAGGCTGCAATCGGCTCATGCATACCTGTGACCTCGACTAACGTTCATCATGGCTTAACTTTCAGGGGCCTCTATTCTTCCAGACCTGCTTATTGGCCAAAAAAATCCAACTGGGGCTAGCCCCCCTTGGCTGACTCTCGCTCCTCCAAACGAGTTTGCTGAGATGGGCCACAAGACACTCTGACACTACTGCCTTTCGCATCCCTTTTGTGAAGACCACTGCTGGCCAAAGGTCCTTTCGCTATAGGACTCCACTCTGATGAACTCAATCCCTGATCCTACCTTATCTATCCCCAGGTTGGGGCCTTTTAAATCTGAGCTATGTGACCACATTATGTGCAGCTCCAACTGTGATTGCAGATAAACTCCTCTACAAGATCAAATGTTCCACTGCTGAATATGTATCTGATTCTAATATATGATTTAACTATACACACCTTTGGTGTTGTTCTATGTAAGCATTGTGTATTATTGCCTCTGTACTTAGTCACTGTATTTGCTATACTCTGTACCTGTCTTCATTCTCTGTATGACTTGGAGCCTTTGTAAATAAGTCCCTGACTCAAAGGGTTGTAATTCCTAGACTTCAATAAAAAAAAAAATCTTCCTCTTCAGGAAACTGAAGAGGATGTGGAGGAAGCAGATTTCCTCGATATGATGGGTCTAACTCCTACAAAACACCTTATGCTTCCAATGCATAAGTCCCTAAAAAAGGCAGCACTGCAGATATTTCAAACCCCAACTTCTATCCCTGGAGTAGATAAAAACGTTTACAAAAAGTACCCGCTAGACAGATTCACATGCCCTATCTGTCTTAGTAGTGAGAGTTATGGGGTTTAAAAGACCGTGACTGCTTGCATCTACTCTCACACCGTAGTGAGAATTCTGCTGAGTTTAAAAAATTTACATTCTCTGGTTTTGTAGTCTCATTACCCACCTTTTTTATGGTTATATAGACCTTTTATGATGTTATTTGAGTCAAAACCTTGATGCCGGCTTAATAGTTTAAACTCTAAATACAATTTATTATTTTATCTTTATTACAGGTTTTGTTTGTTTTAGTATAACACTACTTGTTTATTTAAGATAGGTTTGTCTGAAGTGAAGTTACGTTTTGTTAGATACTGGTTATTTAAGATGTGTTGGATGGCCCTTACAACGGTCAGGTGCTATTCTCCCGCTCTGCTCTGGAGCCTCCGTCCTTTTCACTGTCCCCATCTGTCTGCTGATGTCTTTAATAAGTGTCGTGCAGCGGGGATAGTGAGAAGGCACTTAAAGGATGGTTGGACTGGACAGAGTGGGAGACTGGAAAGGAGTGGGCAGATAGGGCTAGTTGGGATGAGGAGACACCCTGGGGTGAAATGGGATCAGGAGAGGGGTCCTCCCTGCCTGATTCCCATACCCAAGGGCTCTGCAGATTGTGGGAAGGTACTGCGCTCCTCTCCGAAAACCCATCCAACCCAGGCGGTGTTATGTAATGCCAGGTCCATTAGGAACAAGACTGCAATTATTGCAGATCTTGTTACAACATCTGACCTGGCATGTATCACCGAGACCTGGCTGGATGAGAACGCAGGTCCTATATTAGACTCTGCTGCTCCGGCTGGGCTCTCGATGCATACGCCCGAGATTGGATCGTGAGGCGAGGGAGTAGCCATCTTTTTAGAACAGATCTGAATCTTGTGGATGTGCCAGTGGGTAACACTAGATCCTTTGAGTGTATCCAGACAGCAGGTGCAGGGTTTAGGATTCTCCTCATCTACTGTCCACCCGGTGATGGCGGAGAATTCCTGAAGGAGTTCGCAGACTTCATCATTGACATGTCATTGGAGTCGCCCAGATGGTTAATACCGGGTGACTTCAATGCCTGGGTCGACGATGAACTCTCACACTTTGGAAAGAATTTCCTCCAATTTATGACTATGTTGGGCCTGTCACAGGTAGTTACCTCTGCTACCCATATAGGAGGTCACTCATTGGATCTAGTGTTCCTACTGGATTTGGATATCACGCATTTGGGGGTGGAACCGAATGTGTGGACAGACCATCACACCATAAGATTCAGCTTTGGGGCACCCCCTAACAGGCCTGCCTCTACGGAGATGGTTCAGTATCACCCTTTAGGGAGTTACCCCAGAGGGTCTATTAGCGGTACTGGACCTATCGAATTATTTCTGGCGAGCATGGGTCCAGGAGACCTTGTTCTTGCCTATAACAAGAGCGGTGGCGAGGCCCTGGACCTAGTTGCTCCTGTCCGTGTTCGCCCCTCACTCAGTGCCCTAAGATTCTATGGTTTGATGAGGTCTTTGAAGGAACTGAGGAGAGTGGGAGTGAAACTAGAGAGGGCCTGGCGGAAATCCGGCCTGGATGCTGACAAACTTAGGTTGATGGATCATCACGGTGCCTATCAATCAGCAATCACCGTGGAGGCAGAATTCCTGTCCAGGAGATTGCTGCTGCGCGAAACCGACCAGCTCAACTCTTTTGGACTGTCAACAGACTGTGCAATCCACTCTGTCTACAGTCTGGAAGAGATTTTTCACAAATAAAGTGTGATGAACTTGCTCAGTTTTTCACAGATAAGATTGCCGGCATTAGGTCGGATGTCGGCCAGGCTCACTCTTTAAGGGTTTGCGGTGATCGGCGAGGGGAAACAAACACCTGTGTCACCTGGTGTGACTTTGGTAAGCCAGAATTCATGGATATCGTGAGGACTGTCCAGACTGTACGTCCAACCAGCTGTAGTTTGGATCCGGGCCCTACGTCACTATTATTAGGCTGCGTAGACACTATCTGCCCGATCCTTGCTGAAATTGTCTGGAAATCTTTGGAGCAGGGGGTCTTTCCTGATCCCCTAAAGGAGGCAGTCGTTTGACCACTCCTGAAAAAGCCTTCACTGAATTCGGACTGTCCAGCTAACTACAGACCTGTCTCTAACCTGCCCTTTGTGGGTAAGGTTATTGAAAAGGTGGTTGCGCTACAACTGGATGACCATCTTACAAATCACAATATCTATGATACTCTTCAATCCGGATTTAGGAAAAGACATAGTACTGAGACTGCTCTTGTCCGTGTTCTAAATGATCTCCTGATTGCGAGAGATCGAAAGGCTTGTACTATTCTAGTCCTTCTTGATCTGTCTGCAGCATTTGATACTGTGGACCATGGTGTGCTTCTGGAATGCCTGCGGCTTTATTGCGGACTGTCTGGTACAGTTCTGCATTGGTTTCGATCTTTCCTCACAGGTCGGAGACAGAGGGTTATCACCGGAATTTATTCCTCTGATACCATCTTCCTGTCCTGTGGGGTACCGCAGGGTTCCATTTTGGCACCCATGTTGTTCGCTGTTTATATGCTGCCATTGGGACATATGGCGTTAAGTCTGGCTTTCACCGTTATGCAGATGATACCCAGCTGTATCTGTCCTTTAGTCCCGAGACAGGAAGATGCAGTCTCTATACTTAACAGCTGTCTATCCGAGATCAAGATTGGATGAGTGCCAGCTGGCTGAGGTTAAACCTGGATAAGACTGAGGTGTTGGTGGTGGACCCAGGTCACCTTGAGGCGGGTTGCAGGGCTGGGCTTCCTTCGGGCATATGGACTGATGGTACCCAGCTCCCAACCTCAGACCGGGTGTGTAATCTGGGCGTTATTATTGGCGACGGTTTGACCCTAAAATCGCAGGTGTCATCCGTTGTCAAATCCTCCTTTTACCATCTTAGGAATATCGCCTGGGTGAAACACCTAGTTCCTCTGGCTGACCTTCCTATACTGGTCCATGCCTTTGTGACCGCTCGTCTTGATTACTGCAATGCCCTGTACCTAGGGCTACCGGGGGTTGGTATCCGCCGCTTGCAGCTGGTGCAGAACAGCAGCCAGGCTTTTGACTGGGACATCCAGAAGCAGTCATATTATGCCTGTGCTGCACAGACTGCACTGGCTGCCGGTTCAGTGGCAGATCACCTTCAAGGTCGGCTCACTGGCCTATAAAGCCCTACATGAACAGGGACCGCGGTACCTGCAGGATCTCCTTATTCCCTACTGTCCCTCTCGCTCACTCCGATCTGCTGATGAGGGATTGCTACAGATTCCCAGGGTACGTTTAAAAACATCTGGGGCATGTGCATTTTTTTACGCTGCCCCCACCCTGTGGAATGCTCTACCTCATCGGATACGCAGCTGCCTGACCATCGAGAGTTTTAAGTCAGAGTTAAAAACTTATTTATTCCGAAGAGCATATGGAGAGTGATCTTATTGTGATTTTATTGTGGATTTTATTGTGATTTTATTGTTATTATTGTTATTCTTGTCATAGTTTGTAAATTCTAATGTTTGCTTAATTGTACAGCGCTTTGGTTTTGAAAAGCACTTAAAAATAAAATTTACTTACTTACTTACAGCTGATTTTTTTGTTTAATCACCTTGACCCTGAAGGGGTGGTTCAGGCTGCTGCCTGTAACAAGGCCAGGATACCCTGGCTACCCATCCTCCAGATAAAGATTCATGAAAAATGGATGCCATGGGAAAGAAAGGTTACATGGCTGCCTCTTTAATAGTCAAGAAAGCCAACTACATGGCATATGGAGTGCAATATCAGAAGGCACTCTGGAATGCAGTCTTAGCCCTGACTGACAAGGTGCCAGGTGAAGTGGCAGTGGACCTGCAAGACACAGCAAGGGCTGCACTTGATGCCACTAAATATCAGTTCCATATGGCAGTGGATGCAAATGACTCTGCAGCCAGGCTAATGGCATTAGCTGTCTCCCTTAGACGGGAGAGTAGGTGTACAATGTGAGTCATGTTTCATGTGTGAATTGCTGACTGCTACTGAAGCTGCTGTCCACTTCACATGTGATAAATGTGTACAAAATGAAGATTTACTTAAAGATATATCCCTTTTTAATGCTCATATGTCTGAGTTGGAAAAAATCCAGATTAATATGGCCTTATGCATGAACTTAGTACAACCTAGCAACACACTTCCCCAACCCAGCATAATTACCAAAGGGAATGAATTATTAGTGTTGTCAGAATCTGCCAGCATATCGCCACCTTCTGTATCTAGCAAAACATTACTTCCTGAAACACTAAATTTGGATAAGAATAATAGAAAAAGAAGGAGAGAGGAGGATCCTACTACTGTTTTAGATGATAGATGGTATGAGAGTCAAAATAAGAGGCCACTAAAGAAAGGCAGACGGGCCGAAACCTTTAATCTAAACACTGATAACAGATATAATCCATTGTTAGAGTTAGCAGAGGATAATCAAACTTTAACTGCTTCTGCCCCCCAGGTTTTATTTGATCATGCTCCTTCATCATCTACTGTAGCCCTACCTCTATTACTCTGGACCTTGTTGATTTTAGCGACACCGACCTGACACAAACTAATTTTGCAACCCAAACTAATGCTTTTACGTATAAACGGCAAACTTTTGTGATTGGTGATTCTATGATAAAACATTTGGATAGAGCTATTTGTAACCCTGACAAACACAACTGCACTTGCTCTTCTTTCTCGGGAGCTCAGCTACAAGATATTACATGTATGCTACCCAATATTCTTTCCGATAGAGGGGTAAATCCGCTTGTGGTTGTTCACGCTGGTACTAATAACATTATTAGGGAGGACCTGTTTACTGTTAAACAGCATACAGTTGCTTTAACCAATGTTTTAGTTGAAACAAAATGTGATATTATTATGTTAGAAATACTCCCAATCCCAAGAGCCTCTCATTCAGTAAATAGGAAAATACACTAATTTAATGACTGGCTTAGAAAATGGTGTTTTTCTCAACAGATATCTCACATAACACATTGGGAAGAATTTAATGGTCATTTTGGATTGTATAGAGGTGATAGTTTACACGTTTACACCTCAGCCGACGAGGCACATTTCTCCTGGGAAAATCATTTTCAGACCATATTAGCCATCATTTAAACTAGCTTTACATAGGGAGAGGCTTGTCTTTTCATCCTCTCTTAACACAAAAACAGGCCATATGGAGCCTGATCAAGGGTTTTCTCACCACACTCAATTTTTATACTTTAATGCCAGAGGTTTAAACAACAAAATTGATGAGCTAAAATTACGTGTATTGGAAGACAAAATAGATATCATAGCTATTACTGAAACCTGGGGATCTGATAATTTAGGATGGGATTATATTATTCCAGGATTTAAAATTTATAAAAGGAATAGAGTAAATAAAATAGGCGGAGGTGGAGTTTTACTTATCAATGCAGTTTATGATTCAGTTGAAATATCAGATGACATTAAGAATAATGATGCTAATATTGAATCATTTGGTAAAACTACTTACAGGTATTGATAAAACTATTCTGGGTGTCTGTTATAGACCTCCAAGTGTTGATATAGCATACACAGAAGGTATAATAACAGAATTAGAAAATGCTTGTGAACATAGTCCCATATTATGTACGGGCGATTTTAATTTGGGAGACATATTTTGGGAGAAAGGTTTTACATTATCTAGTGCAGGGAAAAAACTTTTAGCCTGCTCCAAACAACTAAGTCTTCAACAATGTATTCTATCTCCAACTAGAGGGAACAATATCTTAGATCTTCTTTTTCATAGCAGTTCCCTTCATATACAAGGGGTCACCATCTCATCTCCCATGTGTAATAGTCACAATTGTTCAGTTAAATTTTCCCTACAACAGACCATTATCATTAACAGTAATAAAACTATTATTTATCTATATGATAAAGCTGACATTCGTAGCACTTCTTCTGTTCTGAATGGCATCAGTTGGGATATTATAACCTCTGCTACTCCTGAGAATAGTTAAGACTTCATCAAAAATACATTGTTACAATTAAGGGATAATTATATTTCATCTATTAGTAAGCATAGACAGAATAAACAAAAACCTAAGTGGTTATCTAAAACTATTCAATGATTATTAAGATTAAAAGATAAAAAATATACTTTATATTTAAAATCTAAAACTACAGAGCAGTGATCCTCCTATCTTAAAATAAAAAACAAGTAAAAACATGATTAGAAAGGCAAAAAAAGAGCTGGGAATTCAATCTTGCTAAAAATACTAGAAAAGACAACAGTAAGATTTTTTTTTCTTATGTGAATTCTTTTAAAAAAACTACTTGTCAGGTCGGACCCTTGTTAGAAAATTCAAAACTTTGTTATCATCCCTTAGCTATGGCTAATATCCTAAATCAAAAATTGTGCGATGTATTTAGCTCTACATCAGCTCAAAATAATATATTAGTTAATGTAAATGATGAATATTTGATAACATTGTCTGATAAAATGGTTTTGGCTAAAATAAAGTTATTAAAAAACAAATATTCTCCTGGACCAGATAACATCAGTGGTCATTTATTGTACTTACTTTCTGATTCTATATCTAGTCCCTTATGCCTATTCTTTGAATACTGTCTTAAGTATCACTTTGTGCCTAAAGAATGGAAGTCCGCCCATGTTATCCCTATATTTAAAAAAGGGTCATGCTCAAACTGGGAAAATTACCGACCTATTAGTTTAACATCATCTTTTGTAAAATACTTGAAAGTCTTATCAAGGCCCTTGTAAGTGACAAATTGAATACTATTGATATAGAACAACATGGGTTTAAAAAGGGTAGAGGGAGCCTGAGCAATTTAATGTGTTTCTACGAAAATGTAAGTAGCAGTATAGACCATAGCATCCAGTGGGACATTACTTATTTAGATTTTAGCAAAGCCTTTGATGTGATGGCTCATCACTCCCTTATACTTAAATTACTTGAAGCCAATATTAATAAATATATTATAGCATGGATCAAAAACTGGTTAGATCAAAGAACACAAAAGGCATTAATTAATGGTCACTTGTCTGACTCTCGATCTGTCAGAAGTAGGGTTCCCCAGGGGTCAGTCCTGGGCCCATGTTTATCCTTAATATTTATTTCGGACTTAACAAAAAACTGTAAGTCAATTTCTGTTAAATACGCAGATGACGTAAAACTTGGTGGGTCTTGCATCACTCTTGATTAAATGTCTATTATACAACAGGATCTGAATGGTATATCAGAATGGGTTAATACATGGGGTATGCGTTTAAACCCACTTAAATGTAAAGTAATGCATATTGGCCAAAATAACCCTTTGGCCTCTTGTATGTTAAATGGGCATCTTCTGGAAACCTTGATCGATGAAAAAGACCTGGGCATCTATATATCAAACAATCTTGGGCATAACAAGCAAATTAATGAGGCAATTAAGAAAACAAATCAGATAATATGGTCCATTAAAAGAAACATTAAATCTAGGAACTTGGAGATTATGTTACCGCTATAGAGAGCTTATGTAAGACCTCATTTGGAATATTCATCCCAATTATGGAATCCCTATAAAAAGAATGAGACTGCATCCTTACAGAAAATCCAGAGAAGATTTACTAAGAACATAAAAGGATTCTCTAATATTCAATCAATCAATCAATCAAAATCTTTATTTATTCAGGCGAACATCATTGAGCATAGCTCATTTACAAGATGGACCTGAGTGGTCATAACAAAAAAGGTTACAGAGTGTATACAAAAAACATGATATTGAAATAGCACAAATACAAACATTTATGAGTGAGATAGATATACAATTATTTACATATATACAAGGCAAAGGACAGTAAACCAAAAACCTATTAAAGGTGAGAAACAAACAGTCTGGTGGGGATAAGGCTTGGATAGTGGTACATGGGTGAGCAAATATGTTTGTGGTTTGATGTGGAAAGGACCAGAGCAACGATAGAAGAATAGGGATGAGATTTAGAAGAGGGGGGTGGGGGAGAGAGAGGGTGTGGGGGTGTGTGGGGGTGTGGGAGGACTAGGCCTTGTGGAAGCAATTGCATGAATCTGGGATTAGGCTGGTGTACAGCTTTTTGAAGGATGTAAGGGGGATCAGTGTTTCCATTTTCAATGTCTTTTGGATAGAATTCCAGATAAGTGCCAGGGAATAACTGATTGCAGCTCTTCCATACCGGGTGCAGGTGATAGGAATCTTTAGCAGGATCAGTTTGTTGATCCTCAAGGTGTAGGACCTGGATGTGATCTGGTTGAAGCAATCTGAGATGTAGGAAGGGAGTTTGTTTGTCAGAGCTTTGTAGATCCAGATAGCAGCATTTTTCTTCTTCTATGTTGCAGGGATGTCCAGCTGACTGCATTGTAGAAGAGCAATGATGGGTGCTAGAGGAAGGTCAGTAATGAATCTAATAGCTCTATGATACAGGGTGTCTAGTTTGTTTAGATGGGAGAGGGAGCAATGACCGTAGAGGAAGTCAGCATAATCAATGAGGACATGAATGATGCAAGGATTAATCTTTGTTTGGAATCTTTGGTCAGGTAGTGTTTGATTCTATAGAATAGACCAAGTCTTTGTCTTAGCTTTTCAGGAGCTCTTCAAGCGTGGGTAGTATAGTCTAGTTTATTGTCTATCCATACTCCTAGGTATTTGAATTTGTCAACATATTCCAGATTTTCGCCAAGGATGGTAGAGAGTTGTGGGAGGGTGAATGATGGGATAGTGGAAGAACAGTTCTTGTGGGCAAAGAACATAGCTTTGTTTTCTTAGCATTTAGTAATAATTTATTTTTAATAGGTTATGCTGGAGGAGGAGGTGTGAGACTGTAGGAGCTCACAGGCTTTTGATGGTGAGGATCGCTCACATAAAGTACAGTGTCATCTGCAAAAGGTGGATATTAGAAGAGATTGGAGTCAATATTGTTGATGTAAATGGCAAAAGGATGGGACCAGGATGGAGCCTTCGGTACACCTCTTAGGAGTGGCTTAGGGGTAGATAGATCACCATCATTCTTTACCAGTTGTAGCCTTCCAGAGAGATAGCATCTGAACCATTTAATAGAGAGTGAGTCAAGGCCTATGGAGTTTAGTGAGGTGATTAGAAGATCATGATCCACAGTGTCAAAGGCTTTGCTTAGATCCAGAAACACAGCACAGGTATTATTCTTTTATCTAGGGCAGTCTGCCAGTCATTTGTGACTTTTGCTAGAGCAGAGATGGTGCTATGCATTGATCTAAACCCAGATTGAGCTGGATTTAGGAGATTGTTGGTATCAAGGTAGGCAGTTAACTGGAGTTTACCAGCTTCTCAAGCATCTTGGATAGTATTGGTAAGATTGAGATGGGCCTATAATTATTGAGGTCCATGGGCTCACCTGCCTTAAGTAGTGGAAACACTTGAGCTGTTTTCCATATTGAGGATAGTACCAGTGACAAGTGATAGATTGAAGAGATGGGTGAGGGCGGTTAAGGCATACAGTGCTACTTTTAGAAAGTAGGGATCCAGGAGTCTGCACCTGCGCTTTTGGTGGTATCTAGTTGGAGTAGGAGGTCTTCTACTTCTTTAAACAATATTGGTTTGAATGAGAATGTGGAAGCAACCTTTGATTCTCAGTAGATTGTAGGTTTAGAGATGATCTTAATAGGTTTGCAGGAGAGGAGTGAAAGCCAGGCCAGCTGTAGTGAAATGGTCATTGAAGGCATTCAAGATATTTTGCTTGTCGGTGATTTCAATATTATTTAATTTAATTTTGGATGGTAAGACAGGGTGAAGATTGACCTAGGATGCCCTTTATGGTACCCCAGAACCTGGAAGGGTTGTTATAGGAGGCATCTAGTTCAGCTGTGTGAAGGTTGCCTTGGCTTTTCTTACTTGTTTTGTGCAGGAGTTTCTGGCTTTTCTGAATTGGAGCCAGTCATTTGGGTCCTTTGT
Organism: Neoceratodus forsteri; assembly: GCA_016271365.2. Lineage (NCBI taxonomy): Eukaryota > Metazoa > Chordata > Ceratodontiformes > Ceratodontidae > Neoceratodus > Neoceratodus forsteri. The sequence continues at coordinate 49,349,830 of JADMNL010000025.1, forward strand.
CTTTCTTGCCCTTTTCCAGAGTTTGTCTCTGGCAAGCAGTCTTGTTTAAGGTCGGCAGAGAACCAGCGACAGGATTTGAGTTTGGTTCTGACACTGGTGAGGGGTGCATGTGAATTGAGGCACTTATGATTATATCATTTAGGATTTGAAGAGCTGACTCTATTGAGGCTGTGAGATAGAATTCTTGCCAACGTGTGGTGTGGCACAGATCATGGAGATATCCTGTAATGTTAAAGTTCTTTTTTGACCTTCGTGGGAGGAATTTTGCAGGATTGGGTGGCTTGATTGTTGATCTAATGGCAGCTATGGGGCAGTGGTCACTTATGTCACTGAGAAGTACTCCTGCATAGGGATAATGATGAGGTTTATTTACCAATATAATATCCAGGAGTGTGCTGTTGAGAGTATTCTTTGGGTTGATCCTTGTTGGTTCTTTGATTAATTGAGAGAAACCATAGGTGTCACAGAAGGTTACCAGGGTGCAGATGCATTAGTCAGCCAATTTAAGTTCATGTCTCCTAAGATGATGGTGTCTTCAGGGCCCAGATTAAGTATGGATCCTAAATGGGATAGGAGTTTGAGGCCTACAGAGGGGCCTATAGCAACCAACCAGTTGAAAGGAAGATGTGTCGGGAAGGGTTATTTTAATAGACAAGCATTTGAATTCCTTTGGTTGAGATGTGGAATTGAGGCAGGATGCAGAGATATTTGCTTTGACATAGATGGCAACCCCACCGCCCCTGGATAGACGGTCAGATCTGAAGAGCTGATAGTTGGGAAGGTTTATTTCACTATCTTTTGTTGCAGATTTGAGCCAAGTTTCAGATATAACCAGACAGTCCGGTAGGGTGTGTGCAACCCAGGCCTGTATTGATGAGAACTTTTTTAGGAGGCTGCAGGCATTGAAGTGAAGAAAACTCAACCCATTTATGGAGGTTAGGTCAGTTGGAGAGATCGAGCTTTCAGTGGGTCCAGGGTTGATTTCCACAGTGCCAACACAGACCAGCAGAAAGAAGATTAACTTGATGAGGGCACCAAGTGATAGGAGTAGTGAGCAGTCAGGGAGTTTTTTCTTCTTTCTTGGGATCCAATATATAGTGGCTGATGATCCTGCTGCGTGGTTATCGAGATTATCATAGATTGCCAGCTTAATGGACAGGCGTAGGGGGTAATTGTAGTGCCAGTATGGTAGCAGGGGGATAGAGGAGTTCCAAACTGGTTGTGAGCCTTTTTTTGGGATTCCCCAAGGATTATTGTGCAGAAGTGGTAGTATAAGTATGTATAGTTTAGGGGTATCCACTGGGGACAGTAGGGGGACAATATTCCTTATGAACAATGTTTAGAACAGTTAAAATGCATGCCCTTATCTTATAGACGCCTTCGTGGCGATCTAATATATATGTGTGATATTGTTAGTGACCAATATTTATTTACTCAAATGGGTTTTGAATTTAAAAACAGATTACATAATACCAGGGGTCACCCACTACAGACTAATAGAGCTAAATTTGATCATAATCACAGAAAATATTATTATACTCAAAGAATTATAAATCCTTGGAATAATCTACAGTGTGAAATTGTTACTAGCAATAATAAAAATATCTTTAAATATCGTCTTGACAATTATTTTTGAAGTAAAACAAATTTGGGGTATTACAATTGAGAAGGTGCAGTTATGTGCTTTACAGCCTCCTTTGCACCACATTACCTTAGTATGAACCTTAGGAGATTTGCATGGCTCAGAGGCACCAACCTCACCGCAGATACCCAGGCCAAAGCAATGGCTTTCCCTATTGAAAATAATTAATTGTTTGGTGATAAAACTGAGGCCTATATGAAAAAGGCAGAGGAATACAAATCTACCTATCAAAGTAACTCGAAGGACAGAGCTTCTACATTTTCTAGACCCCTGACTAGGGGAGGCAGGGGTAGGAGATTTTATCCCAGACCTTTTTTCCAGGCAAAGGTCTGTCAGCTGCAACAGCAGCCTAGAGGCTATTTCAGAGGAAGGGACAGGTGAGCTATGAGAAGAGCTCCTCCCTCTCCTCAGGTTTAGGCACAGCCCACACAGAACCCCTAACGGGTTGGCACAGGTTGCATCCCCTATTGTAGAACCACCGGTGGGTGGCAGACTGACTCACTACCTCCAGGCTTGGCATACCATCACCACAGACAAGTGGGCCCTGGAGGCAATGAGCCAGGGTCTGGCATCCAGCTTCAGATCATTTCCCAAGCTGAGAACAAGAACTTTTAGAAACAGAGAAACATAGACTTTGACAGCAGATAAGGACTGCTTGGCCCACCTAGTCTGCCTATTTCCCTGCCTACAGGATAAGCTGCAGATCCTAGTTAACCAACAGCCTATTTCTTCCTACCCCCCACAAAAATTGCCTTATGTCTGTCCCATGCAATCTTGAATTCTCCCACAGTTTTAGACCCCACAGCCTCCTCGGGAAAGCTGTTCTATGTGTCCACCACCCTTTCTGTGAAAAAATACTTCCTCATATTGCCTCTGAACCGCCCCCCCATCTTCAAATTGCGTCCCCTTGTTCTTGCATATCTCTTTTTCGGAAAGATGCTACCCTGTTGGACTTTGTTGATTCCACTGAGGTACTTAAAAGTTTCGATCATGTCCCCCCTCCCTTCCTCAAGGGTATACATATTAAGCTCCTTTAGTCTCTCCTCGTATGGCTTCTCTTGCAGACCCTGCACCATTTTAGTTGCCCTCCTCTGGACTGCCTCTTTCTAATCCTAGTAATGCTCAGTATATTCTTAACTTTATGCACTAAGCCTGTAGGGTTGGACTGTCCGGAGAGATGGAACACATGCAAATGATGGAACACTTTGCACGTGAGCATCTTTCAAACACTGCCTCTACTAACTGCCTGTGTTCTAACTTCTTCAGATTTTTCTCTCCGCCTGAAAAGTCTGGTTGCTCGGAGTCCCGTTCATCCACTTTCTCCTGCGTGAAGAAAACATCAGATACTGTATAGATATGCCTTTCTTGTTTTTCATTTACTGCCTCTATTATTTGTTTGTCTAGATAATCTTATTTATGTTAAATTGTTGTTTTTCTCGGTTCCTCTCGGTTCGGTATAACCATGGAGGAACTGTGTTAGTTCTACATTAAAATTTGGGTTCTCTGAGTAAAGAACCACCGACATTTTCTTTAATTTTATTAAATTGTAGAAAATCTTGAACTGATAAATCTCGGTTACTGAACCGCTATCTCAGTTCCGTTTTAAATAAACGGTCCAGTTCCATCGGTTCCTCTTTGGTCCTGAACCGATTAAAAAAATAAAAATAAATTTGTTTTTTTTTCTTAGCAGTTGCTAAATTTTGAATATGTCGGAAAAACCCCAAAAGAAAACCAGTGAGCTCGGTTTCAAAAACTGTACCCAATGTGGAGAGGTCTTTGCAAAGGCAGACAAACACACACTTTGTGTGGTTTGTCTGGGGTTTGACCACTTAAATGAGGAATGTGAAGTATGTAAGACATTCCCTGAGAAAACTGTTGAGAAATGCCTTGAAAGGCTAAGGAAGAAATTTCCCAAGGGTCCCTCTGGCTCTGACCTGCCGATACCCCCAGACATTGTGGCTGAACCCACACTTTCTTCAGTTCCTGCCCCTGAGACGGGCACAAAGGGAACTAAAAAAGCAATTGCATTGGCTGACTACCCAGTTCCTGCAAAAAAAAGAAAGAAATTAAAACACACAGAACCCTCGCTTGTCAAACCAGGGACTTCTGAGACTACTCTGCCTGTACCTACAGCACAAGAGATTGCTCAGTCTTTAAAAATCATTCAGTCATTACAGGCAATAGTCCCTCCTCAACAGCCTCCTGCCCCCCAAGGGTCCTCAGGATGGCAGCAATGTGCATCCTCTTCCTCCAGAAAGTGGGGAAACGTATGATGATGATGATTGTGGTGAGGAGGAGGGACCAATAGAACCAGAAGTGTCCCCTGAACAGGACTTTGGTCATCCCCCAAGGGTGTCTGAGGATTTTTCATCCCATTTCACCTTTGTAAGAAAGATGGCAGATGCTTTTGACATCACTACCATGGAGCAAATTGAAGATGAGGAGGAGTATTTAGAAATGATGGGGTTAACACCCACAAAGGCTCTCCTCCTCCCTGTCTATAAATTATTTAAAAAGGATGCACTAAAGATTTTACAGGCACCAAATTCCACCCCTCCTATAGACAGAAGGATGGATAAGAAGTACCAGCTGGAAAGGGAGGGAGCTGATTTTCTCTTCTCCCACCCAGACCACCAGGAGGTCATACAGCAGGCTGCCTGTGACAAGGCTAGGGTCCCTCTGTCCTCACACCCTCCGGACAAGAACTCTAGAAAGACTGAAAGTAGGCCAAAAAATGGTACCTGTTAGCCTCTTTGGCTATGCGTCAGGCTACCTTCCAGGCATATGGTGCCCAGTATCAAAAATCCCTGTGGCAGTCAGTCCTGGCCATGGCTCAGAAAGCTCCTTCACCCTTGTCAGACGACCTGGCTGAAACTGCCAGGTTTGGGTTAGAGGCAGCTAAGTACCAGTTCCAAATCGCTGCTGACACGAATGATACTGCAGCCAGATGGATGGCAAACACAGCGGCACAGAGGAGGTTTGCTTGGCTTAGGGCCACAAACCTTACTCAGGATACACAACTAAAGGCCTTGGATTTTCCCCTAGAAGGAAATTCTCTCTTTGGGGAGTCAACTGTAGCATATATGAAGAAGGTGGATGAGTATAAAGCCACTTACAGAAGCAACTCTGCTAAAGAGAGAGCTTCTACATCCACCAGGCCTTATGGAAGGCAAGGCCGGGGCAGGTCCTTTTACACCAGGCCCTTCTTCCAGCCTGTGACATTACCCCAGTACCAGCAGTACCCACAGCAGGGTTACTCTAGGGGCAGGGGCAGAAGGGGCTTGAGGCAAGGATCTCATACCCAGTCTCAGCCACAAACTAAACAGACCCCCTGACCCGCAGGCCACTTTCTTCCCACCTGTTGGGGGCAGACTCTCTCACTTTCTCCAAAATTGGCTAAAAATCACCACAGACAAGTGGGTGTTGGAGGTGGTGGGACAGGGTCTGTCTCTGGGATTCAAGTCATTTCCCTTTCAAAAATCCAGAGTATTCAGCTCTCCCTTCCTAGCAGAAAAACTGCTTTTGGAGGCAGAGGTTCGAAACTTACTGCAGTTAAAAGCAGTGGAACCAGTCCCAAAGTCTCAAAGGGGAAAGGGCTTCTATTCCAGATACTTCCTGACCACAAAGAAAAGTGGGGAGTGGCAGCCTATACTGGATTTAAGAACTTTAAACAAGTTCTTAAGAAAATCGAAGTTCAAGATGGTAACTTTGGCTCTGATCCTGCCAACACTTCAGAAAGCGGACTGATTGGCATCACTGGACTTGAAAGGTGCCTATTTTCACATCCCCATAAAAGTCTTACAGAAAATACCTCAGATTCAGACTCTCTTCAGGTCACTACCAGTTTTCAACCCTGCCTTTTGGCCTTTCTTCAGCCCCAAGGGTATTCACAAAGTGCCTGGCAGCTGTAGAGGCACATATTCGCAGACAGGGAATAGCTGTTTTCCCTTACCTGGACGACTGGTTGGTAGTGGGAAAATCTCCTCTGCAGGTGCATCAAGACCTGAAGGTCACTCAGGACCTCCTGGAGTCCCTCGGATTTCTAATCAATCACAAAAAGTCATTCTTCACTCCTACACAAGTGCTGCACTTCATAGGAGCAGAAATCAATACACTACAGGCCAGGGCATACCTGCCCCTGGAAAGGGTTAAGAACATTCAGATAATAGCAAACTCTTTCAAGCTCCACAATTCAAAAACTGCAAGACAGTTTCTTCAGCTATTAGGCCATATGGCAGCATCCACAGGCACAGTCCTAGGTGCAATGTTTCACATGAGGGACACTCAGTTTCATCTCAGGTCCCACTGGTGCCAAAGAAAAGATTCTTTCTCAAAGCTCATCCCAGTAACAAGGTCACTGCTACAGGCTCTCTTGTGGTGGAAGGAGGAATCCAACTTAAGGCAAGGAGTTCCCTTTCAAAAAGATAATCCTTCAGTGATCCTCACAACAGATGCATCCCTTTTGGGCTAGGGCACCCATATAGGGGATCACACAACTCAGGACACTTGGTCAGCCTCAGAGTTTCTTCAGCACATAAATCTTCTGGAACTCAGAGCAGTGCTGCTGGCTCTAAAAACCTTTGCTCACCTAGTCAAGAGCAAGGTGGTGCAGGTCAGAACAGACAATACCACCACAATGTATTATATAAACAAGCAGGGAGGCACAAAGTTAGGCCCCCTCTGCTGGGAGGCCATAAGGATTTGGACTCTGGCCTATTCAGGGAAGGACAATACCCTGGCAGATGCCTTGAGTCGAATAAACCAGGCTCGTCACGAGTGGACCCTAAACAGGCAGGTGGTACAAGTTATTTTCAGAAGGTGGGGTACTACGGAGGTGGACTTCTTCGCATCCCACCAGAACCACCACCTGCCACAGTATTGTTGCAGACCTACAGATCAGGGAACTTTTCCTCTGGATGCCCTCAGTCTGGACTGGTCAGGGAGGTTCCTCTATGCTTTGCCTCCTTTCCCTCTCATTTACAGAGTACTGGCCAAGCTCAGATTTAAAGGCCTCAACCTTCTGCACCCTCTCCTGAAGGAACTGGTCCTAACCTGGAATCTGAATATCTGCATTGCCAAGCTCATGGATGCACCATTCGAGCCCATGGCAACTGCAGATTTGAAGTATATCACTTGGAAAACTGTGTTTCTGGTTGCTATTACTTCATCCAGAAGGATCAGTGAATTACAAGCACTGTGCACAGATGTGGACTACATCTCTTTTCACAGGGATAAATTGGTCCTCAGGACCAATAGAAAATTAATTCCCAAAGTGGTATCTGATTTCCACTTAAATCAGTCCATCACTCTACCTGTGTTTTTAATACAGAACTCCAGTTCTCCAGAAAGGAGGCTTCACTCCCTTGATGTTAAAAGGGCACATAGCCACTATATTGACAGAACTAAGTCTTACAGACCAGGTCAGACACAGCTGTTTCTTACCTATGGAGAGGTAGGTAAGGGCAGAGCTGTCACAAAATGTACAATTGCTTGCTGGATAGTGGCATGTACACAGTTTTGTTGTAGTAAAGTGGGTAAACAGGCACCCCAGGGCCTGAGGGCACACTCCACCAGGGGCACAGCTTCAAGAGAAATTCCACTACTGAAAATCTGCAAAGCAGCTACGTGGAAAACAGTACACATCTTTACAAAGCATTACAGCCTGGATATACAAACCAGAAGTGATGCCAGGTTTGGTACAGCAGTGCTACAGAACATGTTTCCTAAATAGGTTTTCTGCCCAGCCTCCAAAGGTACTGCTTGGTAGTCTGCATCAGTTTAATCATAATGAGTGATTCATGGTGTTAGAAGAAAAAAATACTCACCATAGTAATTTGTTTCTTCAAAAAAGATCACTGATTATGATTAAAGTATCCACCCTTCCTCCCCTACTAGAACGTATAAAGGTTGTTCTGCATCCCTGCATTAGGGAGTTTTTTTCTATATGGGTTAAGTTAGAAACTTACTTTTGTTTAACCAGTTGGTTTCCCTGTAGTCTCAAGTTTTTTAGGTTTGTTTCTTAAGGATGTTTTTGACCTGAGAGGACAAAAAAAAATATTTTATAAAGATTTTAGTTTTTAACTAGTGGGTCTTATACCCAGTTAGGCTACGTAAGAATCTGAAGCACTCAGAGTGCAGCAGTTGCTAGGGTAGCAGTTTGAAATTGGCTTGAGCCATTTGAGAGTTCCATCATTTGCATTTAATTTCCATCTCTCCAGGCAGTTCAACACAGGAGGCTGACTGCATCAGTTTAATCATAATGAGTGATCCCTTTGAAGAAACAAGATTACTATGGAGAGTAATTTTTTCTTTTATCCTAAGAAGCCACTCCAAAAATAAAAAATGTTCCCGTTTGCTTTTAGATTGCTAGAACAGTAAGAAGACATTAAGTCAACTCTGGGGAAGTGATGAAAGCCACAGAAATAAAGATCAGCCTTTTATTTATTTATTTATGATTTTTGGTAACCAGGTAAGTGCACTGATCCAGTGGACCATTTTCAGTCATGACCTGGGCCACAAGGTGGCGATGGAGTAACACAAGCAGTGGACAGAATTTACAATTTAGTATACAGACATTTACATTTTGGTAAGCAGATGATACAAGTACTCATGGAAAATAAAAACAGACATTATTTACATATTGTACAGGCATGGTAACATAAACATATAACAGCATAATACAGGCAGCAGTACAGAGGAAAAGTAGATTAGCATTTGCACAAATTAAACAAGATGCATCTTGAAAAAACAGCAGACTGCTGACATCTAGCATTAATAGAGGAACCCGGAGGACCTGTGCCAGTTTATGGTCTAATGAAAGACACAGATGTAGGTGGATTTCTGCCTTGAAAGTAATCCACTCTGTGGTCAGTGCTACAGGCATTAGCACTGAAGCTCTGGAAGAGTTCTTTCTTTTTTATTTTAGTTTGTATTATTTTTCCTGAATTTTTAAAGAAAATAAAGCTGCACTGTGGTGTGTTGCACCAGTCTGCTGTGGTCTGCATTTTTCTTCACCTGCGTCCTATCACAGTCACTAAGGGGAGGTGGAGTTCGTTGTGTAAGCAGGTAAGGCATTCCAGTAATAGGGAGTGGAATAGGAAAAGGACCTTTTACCCAAGTTGGTTCTCGTTCTGGGGATTTTTTTGTTTTTTTTATTTGCACTTTTTATGCCCCTTCCTCTCTCTGTACTCATTCCTCTCTATCCGGGACTCCCAAGGTGGCTGTCGAGCTCTGTCAGGCTTCCAAGGGTCTTCAGTGGCCATCCTCCATCCAGCCACGGTTTTCCCTGGGTGGGGGGGAGCCCAGTATCTTCCCTCCAACTCATGTAGCATGTCGGGTGGTCCACTGAGCCCCTTTTGAGCCTGATCTGGCAGTCGTTAACGGGTCCCATCTCCAGGAGTGAGCACAGTTTTTTTTCTAGTTTTGGTGCCCCAATCCCGAGGGCAACAGTATACAAGGAGGTTCAAGGAGGTGGGGCAAGCTGAGACGTGCTGCCACTCCAGACCCCAGTCACCGTCCTCCCCACCCATTGCTTGTGGCCCCAGCTGCACTGCCACCCATGGTCACCCAGGTGGCAGTAGAGCAGCGGGTCTCACGTCCCACCCTTCCCGGAGGAGGAGAGCAGCCCTACGGGTGCTCAGTCCCCTTCCCCTTGGCCAGCCCTCCTATAACTCAGGCTGACTTCTGAACCTGGGTCATTGACTTCGCAAGCAGTAGCGCTACCACTGCGCTGGCAGGCCGGCTTGGTTCTGGGAATGTTATGGCTGTCGCACTCTGAGGAATACAAAAATCTTCTTTGGGGCTTCTGTGCTATTAGACCATTGAGACTAGGTGACGTGTACACCCTGGTGATTTTACAGGTAAGGCAGAGGAGTGGGAAGGACATTCTATTTATAAGCATGGGCCATTTCAGGGAAGAGAGGACCTCACAATGGTGACTACGCAGAGGGGATTTTGATGCAAAGCAGCTTATTTTGCTGTAGAGAACATCCAGCCTTTCCATTTCTGTATTCCTAAGAAACTGGAGTATAGAGGCGCCATAGACCAGTGAGGAAAGAAGGCTATCATTAGCCACAGCTATCCTTGTTTCAGCGGTCAGTGAGTCACCCAGTCTGTAACAAAGAGCACGATTCCGATGCACAGTTTTCACAACATGATCCACATGTTGTTTAAATGTAAGATCCTGGTTGAGATGAATACCCAGGTACCTTACCTTTGTCACAGGAGGGAGTCGCTGGGATGTGGAGGGGGGTCAGGGATACCCTTCCTCAGTCCGTTTAGTATGCCCACTGTTTCACAACTGAACATACGCCAGAGGATCCAAGGGCTCCCTCTCTCCATGTGAGGGGGTACAAATACAGTCTTGAGTCTGTGTTCCTGGGATAGATCCCTCTTGGCCACTGCACAATGAACCAGAAAGACACAGGCATGTACAGGCTTCAGGGGGGCCCTATACACCCTATTATGTGTCTTTCCCCAGAAATACAGAGACCGGTTCAAACCCCACAGACTCCCCCTGTGACCTTTTGTATTTCCTCCCCCCTTTCTTCCACAGAGACCCTAGTGGTTCTTTCCTTTGGTAGTGTTTGGCCCTTAAAACAGTCACACAGGTGCAGTATAGTTTGAAGAACCCTCCCCAAGGCAACACATACACAAATGACACTGGCAGAATTATCTTAAAAGTAAACCAAAAGCTTTACTAATTAATAAGAAAATGCACTAAATAACTTAAAAACAAATAATTTTAGACATTGGTTACAGGTCAGGATATGGAAAATAAAATGGAAGTATACAAAAAAACTACATTTTGAGAATTCTAGTTTGAAAGTTCTACCTCAAGTCCTTAGTTGCTGAATTTGAACTGCAAACATGTTCTTAAAAGTGGTAGCTGAAGTCTTGGCTCTTGGTTCAACAGAAGTCTTGAGAAGAAAGTGTCTCTGCTCTCTAAGCAGACAGGGTCCCCAAATATAAAAAGCTCAGATACAGTCTTGCACCCTTGTTTTATGGAGTTTCTCAAAGGGCAGGTCCAGTGGATATTGACTTACTCTGCAGTTGGCTAGCATTCCATCTCCATGGCTACACAGCCAATCAGCTTTTACTATTTTATTACAAAACAACAAATGTGCATTTCTGAATATGAGAGACAAAAAAGGCTCAGAAGTCCCCTAGTTTAAACTGGAATTTTAGGAGACCATCCAGCCCCTCCCCCCTTAAATGGCTGTAATTAAGCTACACTCAGTACAGCCATGTACTTAAATGCTAGCCCATTCAGCTGTAATGAGATTAAGTCAGTGTAGTCTGATAGAGGTAAAAGGAAGCCAGATGAAATTGCACCCGTAGATGCCGAGGGCTATTCAAACACACATGGATGTGCCTGCGTCCACCTCTGCTTATTTATTCTTTTGTCTCCTTCTAAATGATTTAATTAAACTCTAGTCCTTGACTAGCAACAAACAGCTTCTCTGCCTAGTAACAAGAAATTAAATCATTTTTTTGGGCCCATGGCTATTCTTTGTACCCATGATCCCTTGCAAGTTACACTGGGCCACCATGGGCATCTCTGATGCATTTTTCACATAAAATACAATGAAATATGATTAGAACAATAAGATATGGCCTTATCTCACCACAGTCTTATCAATGACCTCCAGAGGGGAACCTGAGGAGGTGATCAGGGTAAGAAGGTGTTGACGGGACGCACCAAGGTGCTTTGGTCCGTAAAAGACGGCTTTAGTTTTCTTTTCATTCAGCACTAGAAGATTGGCAGCAAATCATCCTTCCAGGGCAGTCAGGCTAGCAGAGAGCTTATTACTGACAGTCCTAACATCATCGGCACTCCAATAGAGAATGGCATCATCTGCATAAAGCAGAAGGCTAGCCTCCCCACAATTATTATGTAGCAGGAATGATAATGAGACAAAACCAGCTGAAGACCAGCAGGAGGGGAGAGTGCTGGAAAATTGCACACACCAACCTAACAGTAAGACCATGATGGGGCAAGGACAAGCATTGATGGGGATGAAGGGAGCCATGGGTTTCTCAGAACCAAGCAGCTGGGCAGGAAGCCAGGAACTGACTGAGGCACCTGAGGGGATGGCCAGACCAGGCATGAAGCGAAGTCAAAAGCAGAGCCAAAGACAGAAACATGAACACAGACATGCACAAGGCAAGGGACTGGACACAGAGCAGAACTGCTGAAGAGGTAGAGCCACATAACAACCAGCAGAAAGTGGAATGCTGAAAGAACAGTGACCCCAGCCCAAACAGCAAAGCTGTCACTGTGGCAAAGCCAGGCAATGGAGTTGAAGGGAGCCACGAGCCCCGTGGTAACAGAGGGCGGGGATATCAAGCCAGAAACTGACTCTGGTGTCTGAAGACAGTCAGAAAGGCAGTAAAGGCCATGTATATGACCAGCACTCACAAACTCCATGAAGCAATGCAACTGCCAGCAGAAACCCATGCCAGAAAGGGTGGAATGACAAGCTGGCAGCGGAAACCCAGGCAACAGCAGGAGCAGGGAGCCGTGAATAGGGAGACCATCAACAGCTGACATCCAGCAATAAGAAAGCAACAGGCAGCATCAGCAGTACGGGAAACAAAGCCCATGCTGGAAGCAGAAGAATAAGCCCAGATCCCTGAAAACAGGAGAGGAAGGCCAGTGAAGCACACAGTAATGAAGTCCAGGGTAGGAGTTCTTTGCTCGATGTGAAGTCGACAGTGGAAAAGGAGAGAACTGATGAGGTTTGGGGCCACCCACATTATACAGGCACTGATGATACACGTCACTGTGAGCAGCTCACTAGGCAAAAGCTTCTGACTAGGTCTGATACCGATGGTATCTATGTTCCATAGGTGTGGCTCACTGGAGGGAGATATCCCTGAAGAAGATCACAGTTTATAGGTTAGTGCCATTTTCTATGCATTTCTTCATGATGTAAGGCTTTGTGTGATATTTTATTTTATGACTGGACTGGGTGCCTTTGTAGGAGCACTCATGAGCTGAAGTAGCTGCCTTAAAGGAGATTTTTAATGATTTTTACATAGTTGACTGGCCTTCCATCTTCCAGTTACGTATTCTGATACACTTTGATGATTTTTGTTAATTAATCTAGCTTTGGGGTGCCGTCTGATCTACACAGAGTTCCACTTTCTTCACCAGCTAATGCTCTTTCTTCTCATATTTCTGAGACAGTTTATGTCATTAGCTCCCATTGCATACCATGCCATTCATCCTAATGGCCTGTAATGGTGTTACTGATGTTATAGAATCTTCAGGCAACATAAAAAAGAGACAGCAGCAACTGCTGAGGAGAGAGGGATTCAGGGTAGTTGCAAAGGCAACGAAATTAAATTATTTAACAAAAAAAGGTCAAAAACATACTAGAATATTGGATAGACACTAAAAGGACAACAGAAAGGCATCTAGAGGTGTAAAAAACTGTTTCCTATAAAGCACAGAAAAGGAATTATGACCACAACCAGGGATGTGCGGTGCACGGTCTAAGAAGCATATGTAAAAAAGTAAAAGAGACCGTCACCTGCACAAGGGGCACACTGTGTGTAAGCTCCAAAAAAGACACCACGAAGTACTGCAAATAAAGTGCTTGGCTTTAATAAAGTGCAAAAAATTACTCACAGTACAATGTCGCAGTAGTCCCAACATCACCACTTAATTCAACAGATAAAAACAGCTAGCTGAAAACCGGCTGGAAACAACTTAGCAGAGACCCTCCCACTACGTCACTATGTCGCCTGATGCGTTTCGCACATCACTAGTGCTTTCTCAAAGGCCTACTTAAGACTTCAGCAAGGCCTTTGACACTGTACCACATAGGAGGCTCATAGGGAAACTGGGCAGTTCAGGGTGGGTCCCAAGTTCCTAAACTGGTTACAAAATTGGTTGGTAGATAGGCAACAGAGAGTGGTGGTAAATGGCACTCACTCTGTAGAGGGGAGAGTGACCAGTGGGGAACCTCAGGGCTCAGTACTGGGACCAGTTCTGTTTAACATCTTTACAGGTAACATTCTAGAAGAGCTGGGAGGGAAGATATGCCTCTTTGCAGATGACACTATGTACAGACTAAATATTCTGTATTACTGTTTTGGTTTAGTTGTGCTGTAGTGGCATGTGTCGGCCCTCAATCCCCACGGTGGTGCGCTATTCATCGTCCTTTCTTCGTGCCCTCCACCCTTTTTACTCTTCCCCTCTCCAATATGATACATATCAGCGATCTAGAGTGCTGGGAATTGTTCGTAGGAGAGGGAGGAGTGTAGGGGGCTGCGAACAAGGGAGGATGGACAAGGGGGGCCGTCATATCGGGGTAGTTAGATCTAGAAGGCACCCTGGGGTGAAATGGAATCCAGACCATGGTTCACCATGTCTGGTGCCCATACCCAAGGGCACTACGGAATTTAGTAGGCAGATGGGCTTGACAGTCTCCAAGGTTCGTTCAGCTCGGGCGGTGTTATGCAATGCTAGGTCCGTCAGAAACAAGACTGGCATTATCGCTGATCTTGTTGGTTTGGTGGACTTGTCTTGCATCACCGAGACCTGGCTGGATGAAAATCCGGGCCCCATGTTGGAGGCCATGACTCCGGCCGGGTACTCGGTGATACACCGCCCGAGAGTGGACCGCAAGGGTGGGGGGGGCGGTTGCAGTCTGTTTTAAGACAGAATTGGGCCTCACGAGTGTGGTAGTGGGGGAGACTGAGTCGTTTTAGTGCACAGTGGTAGCGGGTGTTGGCGTTCGAATCGTACTCATCTACCGTCCACCAGGAGATGGGAAACAGTTCTTACAGGAAGTGGCAGACTTCATCATCGACATGTCGCTTGAGTCACCCAGATTGGTGTTTCTGGGTGACTTTAACTCCTGGGTCGACAATGAACTCTCACAATTTGGTAATCACTTCCTCCAATTAATGACTTCTTTGGGCTTTACACAGGTGGTTTCCACTGCTACCCATAAATCTGGGCACTCCTTGGACTTAGTCTTTCTCCTAGGGATTGATATTTCCAATCTGGGGGTAGAATCAGTCGTTTGGTCAGACCACTACATCATGAGGTTAAATTTTTGTGCCCCCCTGAGAAGGCCTACCCCTGTGGAGATGGTGAGGTACTGCCCTTTATGGGATGTTACTCCCCAAGGCCTTGCAGTGGTCCTTGACCTCTTGTCCCCCGTGTCGGCGAGCAGTAGTCCAGAGACCCTGGTTGTGGCCTATAATAGGGCTGTTACAGTGGCTCTAGCTACTATTCCTCCTGTTTGTGTATGGCCCCTTTCTCTTTGCCCCAAGGCCCCTTGGTTTGATGGGATGTTGAGGGAGATGCAGAGACAGGGAAGGTGATTGAGAAGGTAGTGGCGGTCCAATTGGAAAACCATCTAACCATCCATGACATCTAAGAACCCATCCAATCCAGTTTTCGCAAAAGACATAGCACCGAGACTGCGCTGGTTCGGGTGCTTAATGATCTTTTGAGGGTGAGAGATCAGAAGAGATGTTCTATTCTGGTTCTTCTTGATCTCTCGTCAGCTTTTGACACTGTGGATCACGTGGTGTTGCTAGCATGCTTGAGGCAGATTTGTGGAATATCGGGAATCGTCCTTCGATGGTTCGCCTCATTCCTCACTGGGAGATCACAAAGAGTTGTGTCTGGGTTTTTTTCCTCAGGCCCAACTTCTTTGTTGTGTGAGGTGCCTCAGGGTTCAATGCTGTCTCCCATGTTATTCGCGGTGTATATGCTCCCCCTCGGAGACATTATAAGACTGTATGAACTGAGGTTTCACTGCTAAGCAGATGATACCCAGCTATACCTGTCTAGCTCTCTCGGTGTTTAACAACTGTCTGAAAGAAATCCAGGATTGGATGGATTCTAGTTGGCTGAAGTTGAACTCAGAAAAGACAGAGGTTTTAGTTGTGGATCCGGGTCATCGGAGAGAGGGGTCGTCTGTTGGTGCACCCTCAGGAATTTTTCTTGGTGGTGTTTCACTCCCGACCTCTGAATGGGTGCATAACCTAGGGGTTATCTTGGATGACATGCTGACACTGCAGTCACAGGTGTCAGCAGTCATCAAGGCTTCCTTTTACCACCTCAGGAATATCGCTAGAGTGAGGCATCTTGTTCCATCTGACATGCTACCAACGTTGGTACATGCTTTCGTGTCCTCATGTTTGGACTACTGCAACTCCCTGTACTTTGGGCTTTCTGGGGTTGAAATATGCTGCCTTCAGCAAGTGCAGAACGCTGCAGCCCGGGTTTTGACTGGGACAAGCAGGTCTTGTCATATTACCCGGTGCTGCGTGATCTGCACTGGCTTCCTGTTTGGTGGCGGATCGCCTTTAAAGTCTGTTTACTGACTTTCAAAGCCCTACATGATCAGGGTCTGGCCTATCTGAAAGAACTTCTGGCCCTCTACTGCCCTGGCCGATTGCTCCGTTCAGCTGATGAGGGGCTGCTAGAGATTCCAAGAGTGAGTTTAAATTCATCAGGTTGTAGAGCTTTTTCCTATGCTGCACCCACTCTTTGGAACTCTCTACCGCGCCGGTTATGGGAGTGCACCTCCGTAGAGGAATTCAAGAGGGGTCTAAAAACCCATTTATATCAAATTGCCTTCTTGGAGTATTGACTGTATTGAAGCTGTTGATTATATTGTAGTTTTAACTGTGTTTTATATGAATTTTAATGTTTGATTTGTATTATTTGTTTTTGTACAGTGCCTTGAAAATTGAAAGGTGCTTTATAAATAAAATTTATTGTTATTATTATTACACCAAAACTCTGCAATAGCCCTGTGAGGAGAGACTGAGAGACTTCAATATGTACACCCTGGAGAAGAGGGGGGGGGGACATGATAGAGAGTTATAAATACCTCACAAGGGGTGAATAAGGTACTGGAGGGAAATATTTTTCAGAGAGAAGGTACACAAGAACAAGTGTGTATGCAATGAAGCTGGAAGGGGGTAATTTAGGAGGGGTGTAAGGAAGTACTTCTTCACTTAAAGAGTGGTGGATGCCTGGAATAGTCTTCCAGCTGAGGCAGTGGGGGCGAAAACAGTGGTGGAATTCCAGCATGCATAGGATAGACAAAAAGGAATCTTGGTAGGAAAGCAGGGGGTTACCCTCCGGTGACAGTATAGATAGGGAAAATAGGGCAGATTAGGTTTCTATGTTGCCATCTTTAATGATGTGAATCATCAATTAAACAAACTCTGGCCAGAGCCAATAGGGCCACTGCTGAGAAATTTGGGGTAAAAGTATTGAAAATTGATATTTTAATATTTTTATACCTAATTTTCAACATAGCCTTGTTATGACCCTGCCTCACGAAGAAGGGCAGAAAAAGTGTTAAACTCCTAGCCTAAAGGTGATTTTGCGTATGGACTGCAAAATCAACTTTCAGGATGCAAAAACACCATTTTGGGCAGGAATTGAAAAATGACAGCTGTCACATTCATGAGATGCTGTAAAAGAAATCGCTATGTTGAAAATCTGGGATAAAAATATTGAATATTACCAAAGCTATGAGCCTGCGTTTGCAAAATTCAACATAGCCTCATAACTTTGTGTTTTTTTTTTATATTTTTACACCAAATTCAAAACATAGCCTTCTTATGACCCCACCTCATGAATAAGGTCAGAGAGAATGTTTAACTTCTGTCCAAAAGGTGATTTTGTGCAGGGACCGTGAAATCACCTTTCGGGATGTAAAAAACATTTCGGCCAGGATTTGAAAAATGTCAGCTATCACATTCATCAGATGTTATAAAGATAAATTACCAAAGTTACAAGCCTGCGGTCGCAAAATTCAAGGTAGGCTCATAACGGTGTTGTTTTTTAATATTTTTACACCACATTTTCAACATAGACATAGAAACAAAGAAACATAGAAGTTTTCAGCAGATGGGGATCTTATGATCCATCAAGTCTGCCCTTGTTTTCCTACTCCCCCACTTAGCTGCCCACTTAGCTGACTTCTTGAGTATCCCGCAAAGCCTGTCCCATGCCAGCTTGAATCCCCCCACTGTCTTTGCCCCCACCACCCCTCTGGCAGGCTATTCCACAATTCAACAATGTGCTCCATGAAGGAGAATTTCCTCATATTGCTCCTGAACCTACCTCCCTTGAGGCGAAGGTCATGCCCTCTTGTCCTGCTATAGTCTTTTACCTGAAAGAGGTTCTGTGCCTGTACCTTGTTGTTGCCTTTAAGGTATTTAAATGTTTCTATCATGTCCTCCCGATTCCTGCGCTGCTCTAGGAAGTATAGACTGAGTTCACCGAGTCTGGCTTCATAAGGTTTCTGGTGCAAGCTCTGTACTATCTTTGTTGCTCTTCTCTGCACCGTCTCCAGCCTATCTATGTCCCTCCTGAGGTGTAGCCTCCAGAACTGGATGCAGTATTCCAGGTGGGGTCTTACCAGGGATCGATACAGAGGCATGATCACTTCATACCTCCTGCTTGTGATGCCCCTTCCTGGGCATCCCAGGATGCCACTAGCTTTTAGTGCTGCCTTCTCGCATTGTTTGCTGACCTTGAGGTCATCTGATATGATCACCCCAGGTCTCGCTCTAGTCTTGTATCCACCAGCTGCTCCCCTCCCATTGAGTACAGTTTCCCTGGGTTACGTTTTCCCAGGTGCATTACTTTACATTTTTTGGCATTGAATCTCAATTGTCAGATCCTTGACCATTCCTCCGGCTTTCTGAGATCAGATCCCATGCTTTGTTGCTCCTCTGGTGTGTCAACCCTGTTGCCAATTTTGGTGTCGTCAGCAAACAAGCACATCTTTCCCTTCAGTCCATCAGCAATGTTGCTGATGAATATGTTGAAGAGGATCGGCCCCAGAACCAAGCCCTGCGGAACCCCACTAGTTACCCTACCCTCCTCTGAGAGAGTAACATTTACTAATACCCTCTGTGTTCTCCCATTTAACCAGTTCCTGACCCAGCCTGTTACCTTAAGCCCGACTCCCACGATCTCCAGTTTATTGACTGGTCTCCTGTGCAGAACCGAGTCAAATGCCTTACTGAAGTCCAGGTAAAACACATGCACTGCCCCACTCTGATTCATTGTTCTGGTGACCCAGTTGAAGAAATCTACCAGGTTTGTCTGGCAGGATCTCCCTACTGTGAAACCGTGTTGCTTTGTGTCAAGCTGAACACTTTCCTCCAAAAAAACGGTTCTTTCCTTCAGCAGGGACTCCATCAGTTTTCCCACCACTGAAGTTAGACTAACTGGATGGTAGTTTCCTGGCTCTGTTTGCTTCCACTCTTGTGGAGTGGCACTATTGTTGCCCTCTTCCAGTCCTCCAGAACCTCCCCACTCTCCAACGATTTCTTGAAGAGCACTGATAAGGAGGCTGCTAGCTCCCTCCCAAGTTCCTTAAGTATTCTTGGTTGTATCCCATCTGGCCCCATAGCTTTATCCACCTTTAACTTGTTGATTTCCTCTAGTATCTGCCCTCTGTGAAGGGACTTGTGCCTGTGCCTCCAGGTGAAATATTATTTTAGCCTATTGTTGAACCCCTACCATCTGCTTCCTGTGTGAAGACTGAGCAGAGATATTCACTGAGTGTCTCTGCCTTCTCTTCATCATGTTCCATGGGCTGCCCCTCCTTTTTCATGATTTTAACAATGCCTCCCTTAGTCTTTCTTTTTTCTTGTATGTACCTGTAGAATGTTTTGTCACTCTTCTTCATTTCCTGAGCTATCCTCACCTCTGTCTGCGTCTTGGCATTTCTTATCACTTTCCCTGTCTCTTTTAGCTTTTTTTTATATTCTGTTTTGCCAGCCTCTTTCCCTGACTCCTTGTACTTTTTGAAGGCTTTGCACTTTTCCCTCACCATGGTTGCCACCTCTTTGGAAAACCATAGTGGGTTTCTCCTCATTTTATTCTTACTGATCTGGTGGGCACACTGTGATGGGACCATGGTTATTGTATCTTTCAACTGTGTCCAACATTCCTCGACACTCCCTTCTGTTGTTTTACTAGGACTGACCCTTAGGCAGGCCTTCATGTTTGTGAACAAAGAACAAACAGGTGCCGTGCTCAGGACCAGGGCAGGGTGCGAGTATAGGGCAGTGGCCCAAGTTCACAGCAAAGCAAACAAGGAAATGCCCTGGGCACTCAGACCTACGGAGGTATTATTGCTTGTACTGACTCCGGTGTTTAACTTGCTAATTTCAGCAATAAAACTGCATTTGGCATGATATCTTTAGTCAATGTGATTTACTTCACTGGAACACCAGGCTCTTGGCTTTGGAGTGCGAGCATTTCCTTGTTTGCTTTCCTTCATGTTTGTGAAGTCTGCCCTCCTGAAGTCAAGGACCTTAAGCTTAGAGTGTGTGGAGTTCTCAGTCCTGTTTACCTTGAACCATACTGTGCAATGGTCACTGTTTCCCAGGTGGTTCCCACTTCGACACCCAGAACCCTATTACTATTTGTGAATACCAGGTCTAAGATCATGTTTACTCTTGTAGGTGTCTTCACTAGTTGACTTAGGCCTGCTTCCTGTAGTGTAATTAGGAATTCCCTGCTTTTTTCTGATGCTGTTGTGTGGGAACTCCAATCACTGTCTGGTAGATTGAAGTCTCCTAGCAGCACCATGTCTCCTTTGTCTGACATCTGAAGGATGGTTTCCAAGGTATCCTTGTCCCTGGTTTCTTCTTGATTTGGGAGTCTATAGATTACTCCTATCCGGATGGGTGTCCAGTTTCCAACCTCGATTGTAATCCATAGGTCCTCGGCTTTCCCCTGTGCGTGTTGGATTTCAGTAGCACGTGTGGTATCTTTAACATAAACAGCTACCCCCTCCCCCTTTTCCCAGTCCTATCTCTCTTGAACAAGTTATATCCTGGGATAGTCACCTCCCAGTCGTGACTGTTCATGAACCATATTTCAGTCACGGCAACCCAGCCCAGTCCTGCCTCTGCTATTGTGGCAGTGAAGTCTGGCATCTTGTTAGCCAGACTGCGTGCATTGAGAAATAAAGCTGTCCATTCCCGAAGTACATCCCCATTTGTGATACCTCCTTTTTTGTTCTTGTTTCTCCTTTTACCTTTTTTGGGGGGCTTTGTCAGTTTCTTACAGGGTTGCATGCTTTCTGCCTTCTGCAACTGTTATCCTGGAGTGTCCTGTAGGATTGGTGTTAGCTGGAGGGGGAGAGATGACAGGCTCTACGTGTGCTACTCCTAGAGCTGCCATCATCTCCCCATCCGCTAGTTTAAATGCCCCGTATGGACATCAAATTTTTGGCCCAGCGCCCTAACGCTCTCCTTAGTCAGGTGGAGGCTGTCGAATTTGAAGAACTCCCTTTCCCAGAAGTCGATCTAGTTTCTGATGAAGTTATGCCCCCTGGTGTGGCAGAAGTCTTTGAACCATGCGTTGAGCTCACCTATCTCCTGCTCTCTGATTTTCTGCCTGTTTATTTCCTTTTCCCAAACAGGCAGAGAAGGCAATGCTGGGTGAAAGGGAAACCAATTTCTCTCTGAGTTGGGCAATGTGCTCCTTAACCTCCTCTATGGGCCGGCTAGCAAGGTCATTGGTCCCTAGGTGGACCAGGATGTTAGAGCCTATACCTTCCCTTTGAATTATGCCAACTATTCAGTCAGTGTCCCTCCAAGTGGATGCTCTTGGGAGACATCTGACCTGCACATCCACCTGCTTGTTTCTACTCAGGTGGGGATCCACACCGCGAATCATGGAGTCCCATATGATTATGAGCTTTTTCCTGTTGTCCTTGGAATTCCATTTATAATGGCATTTTGTTACCCTGTTGCTTTCAGCTTTGTGCTGACCCGAGGCCTCCTCTCTCCTTTCAGATGGTACAGATGCCATCTTGTGACCCCACCTCATGAACAATGGTGGAGAAAATGTTCAACTCCTGTCCGGAAAGTGATTTCAGTGACCATGAAATCACCTTTCAGGGCAGATTTACCTAATGTCACTTGCATTGTTCATGAGGTGGTGTCCCAAAAAAGATATGTTGAAAATTTGGGGCAAAAATATTGAAAAGTATTATGTTATATTAAAAGTTATGCTACTAAGTTCAAAACCCCATTGAAATACATTGAACCGCATACCTGATTTCCTCAGTTCACGGTCCGGTGTTGAAGAGTGAAGACATGTCTGCAATCCAGAGAGGATTATGGAGTTGGACTCCCGATGGGTAAGTAAGGGCTTGGGGGTGCGGTACAGTAGGGTGCTGGTGGGAGGGTCGGATGGAGGGACAAAATCGGCCACAAAAGACATCGATGGATGGGTTTCTTTTTACAAGATTTAAAAAAAGACAACAGAGGCTCAGGATCAGGACACTGGGAGACTGGGCATCCCCTGTGTCACTCTTATGTTTCTAGGGGAAGGGGTGTTGAGAATGAAGGTCTGGTGGGGGAATATTAAAAAAAAAACATAGAAGAGTACTGATGGTGACACTGAGGATTAGGCACCCCAGTGTTACTCTAATGTTTTGGGGTATTAAAAAGGGGGCACAGAACATAGTCATGCCACTGGGGGATTGGGCATCCCAGTGTCACTGTATTATGTTTGTGGGGAGTGAGTGGGTGAGGTGCTGAGGCGGAGGGTTGGGTGGGGGAGATCTATAATTTAAAAGTGAAAAAAAAGGTTGGTGGTCATGGCACACTGCACCATGTCCAAGATGGCTGCTGCAGTCCACTGTGCATGCGCTAGTGGTTGCGCATGCACAGTAGACCACGGCAGCCATCTTGGAGATGGCAGAGTGTGACATGACTGCTGATTTGTTTTGTCTTTTAAATTATAGCTATCCCCCTCACCTGATCCTCTGTCTCAGCACCCACCACCCCACCCCCACAAACAATAAGAGTGACACTGGAGTTGCTCAATCCCCCAATGTCATGATCAGGAGGCCCCCAGTGTTATTTTTAAGTGAAAAATCATGCATTGTGAGTGGAGAGCTCCACAAACGTGGAGACGACTGTGGGGCAACTCCAACATGTTGTTCAGTCATAAAGAATGCAAGGAATGCAGAATTATTTTTTGAAAGCAACAGGTCTGCAGGGTTCCGCCCACTGCAGCCCTAAAAAGAAGCTACAAAGGCTGTTTTAAAAATATCTGAGGAAATTGCACAAGTTGTGTGTACATGGATAACCCTGTGGACAGCATCTTGTTGTTACAAGATTGAGGAGGGGGACTGTGCGGGCCTCCCTCTGCACTCGTTGGCACTTACAAATACCAAAGATACCATCTCTTCCCTGACTGGTAACCCTTAGACCTAACACCCCCTGAGGATGCTGTGGAGGGTCAGGTGCTTCCTGTCCTCTGTAGCAACTCTGGGAACATTATCCATTATCCGGCATCATTCTTCCTTTTTCCCTCCCTCCCTCCCAGACTGGACTTGGGATATACTATTTGGGAAGCCATGGGTTTAACTTACTTTGCACAATTTATTGAAGGGGGTGCTTACATGTCCTTTCAACAAATGAAAATTAAATATAATTTGCAAGATGTTGATTTTCTTAGATATCTTCAGGTTTGACACTTTATCAAAGAGACTGATCACGAGTCCTCATCAGCCTGCCCACCTAATCCTTGGGAAGAATTCATTCAAAATGTATCCACCATAGAAACTAAAGCCAAGCCCATTTCCCATCTTTATGGCCTCTTGAGGCCCTCGCAATCTAAATCTTTAGAGATTGGCTCCATAGGTTAAAAGCGGGTTGGCAAGTAACATCTTCCCCCACATGGAGGGAATTTTATTGGGGGATCCTGACATGTTTCTATAGGACTCTGACCATTACCCAGCATTATAACACAACTAACACAGTGGATTGCTGGAGGGGATGCAGAACTGTGGGAATGCACTGGCATATTTTCTGGGGGTGCCCAAAGGTTGCCCAATTCTGGTTGGACATACGGATGGCAGTTCAGCAGGTCTTATCCTTAAATATACCTAACAGTTTCATAAATTGGGTTTTGGGCTTTCCAGTTTCAGTTACTCTCCCCCACCCAATAGAAACTGGCCTTAATTCTTTCTGCATCTGCCCTGAAATGTATAACATTGCACGGGCTTAAAAAAGACCCTCCAGTTCTGAGGGAATGGGTGAATAGGATCAACAATATTCTGTATTTAAAAACAATAACTGTCAGACTGCACCTGTGGGAAGAGACTTTTAGAACTGTCTGGAACTCCTGGATAGCTTGGGAAGCCAGTTGGGACTCGGCAAATGCCCCTTAAAACAGCAGGTATCCCTCATCGCCTCTTCTCAATACAGTGTAGAAGATTGGGACACTTCCCTCTGCCTAGCCAAAGTGACCTGGCTATTCTCCATGGAGAACTAATCACTCCTTTTGGGTTCTCTCCTTTGAACATTACATCCGTCATCATTTAACATACACTCTATCGATAATTATACTTTGCTAATATCCCTACTTTTTCTTTCCCTTTTTAACTTTTGACAATTTTTAGACTTTATTTAATAGTTAATAAAAAATCATTAGCTGGGGAGTACTGAGCAATGCACTTTAGAAATCAACTAGTTATAAAAAGTGTTGTTGTTTGAATTGACTTATCTGGCCAGGTTTTAGAGGCCAGCTTAGTGGAAAATGGGTTGTAATTATTGTGTCAATATATTTCATATCCCATGTGGCTTCCGATGGTTTAGTGGACCTTCAATTGACTCTATTCAATACTAAACTCATGGCTTTATTTTCTTGTATTTTGAGGTATTCACAATATTATCAAAACTGTATTTTATGTATTTGTATTGGCGGTCTTGTGACTGTGGAACTATTTGGTTTGTCCACTGTATTATTTTCTTTTGAATAAACTTGAGTTAAAAAATAAAATCTGAGAAAATTGAAAATACACTGCTGAACCTAAGAATTTTTGCTAAAAACCTATATGATAAGATTTTTTGCCAATTAACAAGTACTGCTACTTTTAGTAGCTTGCTCTCAGAACTATCTTTGTGGTTGGCTGGAGTGCAATGCTATTTAGGGCAGCTAGCTGTGTGGAGAAATAATTCACATTCTAGAACATGAATTATTTCTCCAACTGTTCCAAAGAGTGAACTGTTTTTAGAAACACTGATGAAACAGGCTGTTTTTCCGGTGTTTTCTAACCTTGTTCTTCACGTTCCAGAATGCTGAACCTGATGTTCTTTACATTCTGGAACCTGGAGAACAAAGTTTGTTCCCTGGGCCAATGACAGCAATGATCATCATCTTCTACAATAGAAGCACGGGCAGAGCTGTCATAGACAGCAGACAGCACTGCATGCCAATTCAAAATTGACCGTTTTAACCACACTCACTCACTTCCAGAAAAAGTTTAAAAGCAATGTGGAAAAAGAGCCTTTTTTGCATGATATAAAATAATATAACCCCACCCCCCACCCTTTGATGAGAACTCGGTAGATTCTCAACACTTCATAAGATCTTTGACATCAGGAAGGCATTCAAGCTTCGTTCTTGTGCCCCTGATGTCAACAATCTAACTCAGTGTTGAGAATCAGCTTATTCTGGCAGTATAGCCTACAGGTTAAAGTAATGAGCTGTGAATGAGCTTGGCACATCCAGCAGACCAGAGTTTGATTCCCACAGCCTCCACTTGCATACGGTGTGACTCTGAACAAGTCACTTAACTACCCCAGTGCTCCAGGGTTGCCCCTGAAAACAGACACTTGTGCCTAGTGGGCCTTACCCGGTTAACAAAAAATAAAAAAATATTCTATATTTATGCAATGTATGTGAGAGAAACAATGCCAGGGTCCACATTCTAAAGTAGAAGAAAGAATAAACAGTTTATTCTCCCACTGTAAATTTATCCGCACGTTTCATATGTCACTACCCTCCTTCCCCAGAAGCAGCTGTCAGATCACACAACATTACAAGGACCAATCAGAAAGCTCTACATTCCTTCCATTCAATAACTGGTGTAAAGAACAGCTCAACACTGACAAAGTCACAAAATAGTTCCATGGACTTTGTTTCCTGTTATCAATCGTACATACAGTACACTTAAATCACTCAAACGATACCTAAGGAACAAACTACATTGCATAAATAATATGCAGCAAGGGCAGTGTTTGGATATATTTTTTACCCATAACTCATTGTGGTGACCTCGGAGACACTGCACTTGTGCCTACTCTTCGCTTAGCCACTCATGAGGTCATCCAAGGTCACCACAACTTATATAGATGAACAATTTATCCCACACTATCTTGTTGCATATCCCCTATTTTTCAGTCTGGGTTTAGAAATGGAGTTTACGCCAGTCCTCTGTTTTCACTAACAAGAGTACACGTTTTACATTGAAACAGAATAGAATGGCAGAAAAAGGCCCAGTGGTTCTTTCAGTCTGCCCAGTGTTGCCCTGGTTTTGTATGGTTCACTGCTGATATTACTATTATAGATCGAGGGAACACACCCAACCAATCCCAGCCCTCCTTCAGTTGTGTGTGAGGTACTCTTATTATTGTAAGAGTATCTCATGCACTGAGCAACTGTAAAAGGCTTCTCACTGACTGCCTGTGCTGTTGACTGCATTAAAATTAAAAAAAAAATTTTTTATTTAATACTGTTAGCGATCTATAGTAAGTTTATTTGGTCCATTTGAAGGGCTTCTTATAGATATAAAAGTGTCACCTCTTGCATCCTTAGGACCACAGAACAGCTCATCTTCAGTTCACAGTCCTCTGGTCCTAAGAATGCACTAGACAACATTCTTATACATATAAGAGGCCCTTCAGACTGACAGATCAACTTATATACAAGCATTGTGACTGTCTAAATGATCATTGTAGTACTTTGGTTTTGCATGGACCAGTGATTTATTGCTCAACCAGAGTTTACATCATAATACAAGGGAAATAATGGAAATAAAACAAATGAAAAACCTATTTATTAAGGGATGATGATGCTGAGAGGGAATCTGAGTGTTCTAACTAACCTGAAATGGAAACAGCAGGCATGGACATATAAACATATAAAATCAACAGTGAAGCGACACAATTAAATCTCTACAAAAAAGAAAAAGAAAATGCTTGATCAGCTTATTATTTTCCTTTTTTAATTTTTAGAAATAATAATCCAAATGTACAGGTACAATTCAGAACTAAATACATGCATGTGCTAGTTTGTAACAGCTTCATTCAATTATTTGCAGGGGATGTCCTTGTTAAAATTGGATATGCTAATGTCCTGGGTTACAAACTGCGGGAACTTCGACAGCTTATGAATGCAATTCCTATTGGAACAGAACTGCAGATCACGGTTTACAGAGATTACATAGATTTGCCCAAAGCCTGGGCAACTGAAAGTGCTGTAGGTGATTTACTAAACACGATAAGGTAAGCACATAGTTCCAATGATACCTTTTCCATTTTCTGCATGATTTATTTATCGTTGCCACCCCAGCTTATTTTACTGATCTTCAGCTTTTCCTATGTCTTTAGGCTTTAAGTGCTAGATGTCCTTTTGTGACTCAATGTATGGTGTGCTGTACAGATCTTTCCTCCTACAGGGTGGTTGCCTACTAAAGGCAAGGAGGAGCTTAGTAGCATGGAAACTGGACGCGAGCAGGGCCTCTGGAATTCTACTGTTTTGTAGCCATGGAAAAAGTATCCTGCAGTGCAATTCATATCCCCAAGCTCTGCACTTTGTATCCACAAGTGCTGTCTCCCACTCCTGCTCCACTGAGAGATCCTCAAGATGATTACCCCCCCCCCCCGTGCTGGACTACATGAATGTGGTATGCAGCGCCATCTCCAAATCCACCCTGGACAGATTGCCCTAATCTTTTGTTTTCTTGTTTTACCCTCATTGCCCTCCCTGCATGACCACTGCTTAGTCTACTCCAACTCTACTCTCCCCTCCCACAAGTCCTGTGCCTTTCCAACAGTGCCTCCTTTCTCTCCAAATTCGGTTACATCTCCTGTCCCTGCTACCTCTCTTCCTCTTCCTCCCTCTGCTTCTCTGACTCCTGATCCTTATTTTTTATGCTGCCCTTCACCAACAGCCTCCCTTCTACTGGCCCTCCCAGCACCATCACCTGGCTTCTCCTGGGCTTCCCCCACTTGTCTTCATTGGCTTATCCCCCACGGTGGGGCCATTGGGCCTTCCCAAACCTCTTAGGAGAATGGATCTGGTACAAGAGGTGCCAAGGACACTGGTGCATGGCCTGCAGGAGAATGACATCATCCTGCATCAGTCTGCGAGGCTGTTTCATGCGTGCAGGCTCAAGTGTGCTTAGTGCAGCACCAACCAACATCCTCACTCCCTCTCGTAGCACTGCCTGCCTGCGGCTCCCCCCCATGGTGACTCAAGTGCTGGTTGCCCAGCAGCAACCATCTCCCTCCCCAGAATGTGTCCTCTGGGATGCTTATTCTGCGCCGCAAGTGGCCTCCTGATGACCCTGGCTTGTTCCCAAACCTGGGTTGCCGGTGCCATGAGCAATAACCCTACCACTGGGCTGACAGGCCGGGCTCCCAATCTTTTTATCCCCCTTGCTGTTAAGTTTCTATTAGGCAATCTGTCTTGTTGCCTCCTCCTCCTCTGGAATCACCTTCTTCTAACCCCAGTAATGCTCAGTATATTCATAACTTTATGCAGTAAGCCTAGAGGGTTGGACTGCCCGGAGAGATGGAACACATGCAAATGAGTAGAATTCTTTGCACGTGAGCACCTTTCAAAAACTGCCTCTACCAACTGTAGTGTTCTAACCTGTTCAGATTTTTCTCTCTGCCTGAAAGTCTGGTCGCTCGGAGCGGCAGTCTTACTCTTTCGCGTGAAGAAGATTCAAAAACCTTAAAAACCTTAAGTATTTTCTATTTCTTTTATTGCCTCTACTAATTGTTAGTATAAATCTTATTTACTGCTTAAATTACATTTATTTTCCGGTTCCTCGTGGTTCGGAATAACCGTGGGGGAACCGGGTTAGTCTTTTAAGTTATCGGGGTTCTCTGATTAAAGAGCCTTGTTTTTGTTAATTACTATTTTAGTTTTTTATCGTATTTCTTATTTTTTTGTAACCATGTTTTATCGGTTACAAAACTGTTGATCTGGTTCGCCTAACATCTCCTGGGTTCGGTTCCTCCGGTTCCTATCGGTTTGGGAACCAACCGCAAAAAAAAAAAAAAAAAAAAAAATTTTGAGTTTTAAATAACCGCACTTATATTGGCTTAGCAGTTGGCATTTCCTTGCCTTTTCTGATCATTACCATGTCAGATAAACCCATAAAGAGAACCAGAGAACCCGGTTTCAAAAATTGCTTAAAATGTGGAGATGTATTTGCTAAAGCGGAGAAGCACACCTTATGTGTGGCTTGTCTGGGATTTGAACATCTGGATCAGGATTGTGAAGTTTGCAAGACTTTCCCAGAAAAAACTGTGGAAAAAAACACCTTGAAAGGCTAAACAAGAAATTTCCTAAGGGTCACTCTGGCTCTGACCAGCTGACACCCCAATCTACTGTGGCTGAAACCACAAGTTTGCTTACCCCTGCCCCTGAGATGGGAAAAAAGGGGCAAAAAGAGGGAAAGAACCAGCTGACTCCCCGGTTCCCTCAAAGAAACTTAAGAAAACTAAACATGCAGAATCCTCCCCTGCTAAACCAGGGACTTCTGCTCAGTTGTCTGACATGCCCTCGGCTCAAGAGATAGCCCAGGCTCTTAAAATTATCCAGGCACCGCAAAATATTGTTCCCAGCAGTCTGCCCCTACCCAGGGTCCCCAGGCCAGCATTAGTGTATTGCCTTCTTTACAGGAGGAGCAGTTTTATGAAGAGGAGGCAGATCCTTTTCAGGATGATGAACCTATTCCTCCAGAGGTTTCTCCTGAGCAGGATTTTGGTTCACCTCCTAGGGTGTCAGAGGATTACTCATCCCATTTTACATTTGTAAGGAGAATGGCAGATGCTCTGGATATTGCTACCACAGAGCAAATTGAGAATGAGGAGAAAATTGAATACTTGAGTATGATGGGTTTGACACCCACCAAAGCCCTCCTCTTGCCAGTTTACAAATTTTTCAAAAAGGACAGCCTGAAACTTCTACAAACCCCTAATTCTCTTCCTCCTATTGATAGGAGTATAGATAGAAAGTATCAGTTGGACAGGACGGGAGCTGATTTTCTTTTCTCCCACCCTGACCATCAAGGAGTTATACAGCAGGCAGACTGCGACAAAGCCAGAGTCCCCCTGTCCTCCCGCCCTCTGGACAAGGACTCCAGAAAAATGGATAGCATGGCCAAAAAAGGCTATTTATCAGCCTCTTGGGCCATGAGACAGGCTACCTTTCAAGCTTATGCTGCCCAGTATCAAAAATCTCTGTGGCAGTCGGTACTGGAAATGTCCATAAAAGCCCTCTCACCCTTGTCTGAAGACCTGGCTGAGTAGGAATAAGTTGAACTGGATTACTGGATTCCCTTGGAGATCGCTTTGAGGGCTGAAGGGATCTGCGGTGCTGGTCAGTGGTTGAGCGGTGTGAGTAACTGGTGGGTAGGAGGAAGGAGCTCCTCTGCCTGTCGGGAGAACCTAACCTGTCTCCCACTGTGGAGAGCATTAGAACTGTATGGTGGATCCTGGGCTGGAGAAGGCGGCCTTCTTACGCTGGTCGAGTGAGTTCTTAGGATGAAATTGTGCTGATGGACTATTGTTACGAAGATTGAAGAGGAATATGTGAGTCTATGACACCTCCCTGTGTTTCCTAGCTGTGTTGGTTTTTGCTCCTTGTGAACTGGTGAGACTGAAATTGTTTACTCCGAACTGTGAAATTTGGACAATAGCAGATTGGAAGAGTTCATTATTAGTTGGTGATAGGATGAAATTGACTGTTGCCCTGCTGAATTCTATGACTATTATTGGGCGAAATCCTCCTGGTTTTGATCAATTGGACTACTGTATTTTGTATTCAGGGGATTATTTTTTGTGTGTTTTATGTAGAGGGTGGGGAGTTGTTTTCTGTGTTTTAGGGGGTTTACTTTTTGGTTATGATGAATGAGTAAAGGGTGGGTGAGTTTTGGTGTTAGGACAGATAAATATGTGTCGTGGTGTGTGTAAAGTGGGGCAGACGAGAATTGTGTATGGGGTGTCCCAGCTTCATGATTTGCACCCTTTTTACCCCGGTATCTGGTACAACAGCACTCGCCGATACGGGAGGTGGGAATTGGAAGAAGACGTGGGTGCAGAAGCTGGCAGGGAGCCCCATACATGGGTGAAGGGAATAGGATTGAGGTAGTTAGGCGCAGAAGGCGCCCTGGATTGAGACGGGGTTTGGAGAGATGCCAGATGGAAATAATCCCTATCCCCAGGGTTCCCATTGGACCTAGTGGGCAGGTAGCTAGAAGGGCAGCACTGTCCACCAATCCCCTGAGGGTGGTGCTATGCAATGCCAGGTCAATCAATAATAAGACTGCAATTATTGCAGATCTGATTTCATCGGTCAACCTGGCTTGCATTACGGAAACCTGGTTGGGAGACGGAGCTAGGCCAGTGTTAGTGGCCGCCGTCCCCCCAGGTTATTCTGTAATGCACTGCCCCAGAGTGGAATGCAGGGGTGGAAATGTGGCTATCTGTTTTAGAGCTGAGCTGGGCTTCACCGTGCAACCAGTGAGAACACCAGGTTCATTCGAATGTGTGGCCATCCATGTGGGTCCGGGCACAGGCTGCAGAATTCTCTTGATATACCGTCCTCCTGGGGTGGTTGGAGAATTCTTGCAGGAAGTGGGTGACCTGGTTGTTGGTGAGACACTGGAGTCCTCCAGATGTTTGGTTCTGGGGGAGTTCAATGTCTGGGCCTGACGATGAGTCATCCAGGCTGAGTTATCACTTCCTTCAGCTGATGACGTCACTGGTCCTGTTACAAGCAGTTACTACTGTGACTCACCGGGGGGGGACACATGTTGGACCCAGTCTTCTCACTGGGGCTTGAGATTGAGAATCTCAGAACTGATCGTGTCATTTGGTCCGATCATAGCACGGTGGAGTTCTTGCTCAGGGCACCCTCCGAGATCCCTTCCCCTGCAGAGATGGTGAACTACCGTCCATTGAGGGGTTTGACCCCAGAGGGTTTTTGGCAGTGGTGAACCTATCTAGTGTGGACAGTGCATGCAGGGGAGGTGTGGGTGAGGCAGTTGATGCCTATAATAGGGCAGTGACTGAGGCACTCAACTCCCTTGCACCGATCCGTGTACGACATAGATCTTCTTACTTGAGGTTCCCATGGTTTGATGGGGAGCTCAAGGCTTTGAAGATCAAGGGTTGGAGGTTGGAGCACTGCTGGCGGGGGGGTCCAGCTTGGAGGCAGACAAACTGACCCTGTGTGCACACTACGGTGTGTACCGGGGGCAATCAACCGTAAGAAGGCAGTGTTCCTGTCCAGGGAGATTGCTGCTGGGAGGAACCGACCAGCAATGCTTTTTCGGACTGTGGACAGGTTATTACATCCTGCCTGTCTTCAGCCGAAAATAGCAGTTTCTGAGGCCTTGTGCAATGAGTTTGCTTGGTTTTTCTCAGACAGGGTGTCTGCCATCAGGCAGGGTGTTCCGCCAGTGGCCCATACTATGGCCGACAGTGGTCGCCGGGATGGTTGACAAAGCACTCCGCCTGGTTGGTGGGAGTTTAAACCAGTGGAGGTGGCCGATGTCATTGAGGTGATCTCAAAACTGAAACACACATATTGTGAACTGGACCTGGTGCCGATGCATTTCTTAGTGGGATGCATCGACGCTGTTGGGCCAGTGTTCACCTTGATTGTCCAGTGCTCCTTGCTGGAGGGGGTTGTCCCAGATGCCTTGAAGGAGGCGCTGGTGAGACCCCTCCTGAAGAAGTCATCATTGGACCCTGACATCAAGACAAATTTTTGACCGGTCTCCAACCTTCCATTTTTAGGAAAGGTGGTGGAGGAGATTGTGGCGCGTCAGTTTAATGATCACCTCATGGCATTTGATATTTATGAGCCATTCCAGTCAGGGTTTTGTGCAAGACATTCAACAGAAACCACATTAGTTCGGGTGCAAAATGATCTCCTCAGGGCGAGAGATCGCAGGGAGGGGACAATTCTCCTTCTACTCCGATCTCTCCTCTGCTTTTGACACGGTGGACCATCGGGTGCTGCTGGACCATCTGAGGGACTTCTGTAGACTCACTGACATTGTCATTCACTGGTTCGAGTCCTTTTTGACAAACAGAAGACAGAGGGTGGTGATGGGGAATTTTTCCTCCTCTCTTAGCCTTCTGTCTTGTGGGATACCTCAGGGTTCGGTGTTGTCTCCGATGTTGCTTGCCATGTACATGCTACCCCTGGGAGAGATTATTAGGAAGTACAGCTTTGGATTTCACTGCTATGCCGATAATACCCAGCTGTACTTATCCTTTGCCCCTGGAACATCAAATCCGGTGGATGTATTAAACAACTGTCTTGCAGAGATCAATGACTGGATGGCCTCCAGCTGGTTGTGACTGAACCCCGATGAGACGGAGTTACTGGTGGTGGAGTCAAACAGGAGGCGGGTGGGGTTGCCCCCGGGGGCAGACTCTGGACTTGTTCTAGGGTCAGTCCCTTTGAGGGCGTCCTCTAAGGTGCATAATCTTGGCGTGATATTTGACAGCGGTATGACGATGGAACATCAGGTGTCGGCTGTGGTGAAGGGAAGCTTTTTTCATCTAAGAAATATCACCAGGATTAGGCACCTGATTCTGCCCCAGACCTCCCCACCTTGGTACATGCATTTGTCACATCCAGGTTAGACTACTGTAATGTGCTCTTCCTTGGGGTCTCTGGAGGCATCCTCCACCGACTGCAGCTAGTGCAGAATGCAGCTGCCAGGTTGCTGACAGGCCAGTCGAAATATTGCCAAGTCACCCCGGTGCTGCGAGAACTGCACTGGCTGCCAATTCGATGGAGGGTGCTTTTCAAGGTGGGCTTGCTCACCTATAAGGCCCTACATGGACTGGGTCCTTGTTACCTGGCTGACCTTCTTACACCTGCTGCCTCGGTTCGGCCCCACCGGTCCTCCTCGAGGGGCCTCCTGATGATTCCAAGGACAAGATTAAAAACTGTAGGTGATCAAGCATTCAGTGTCGCTGGTCCTATATTATGGAATTCGCTCCCATTGTTGGTGAGGGAGGCTCCGTCAGTAGAGGTCTTTAAGACCCGCCTGAAGTTCCACTTGTTCAATCAGGCATTTTCAGACTCTGTTTGACACTAGTGTTATCAGTCCTTTTTACATTTAGAGGGTTTTATATATTTATGGGACTTGCATGAGGATATAGTTTTGTGTCTGTAAATTGAGCTTGTGTCTTTTGTACTGCGCCCAGAGCCTCTGGGATTGGGTGCCAGAAAAGTAAAATTTGCCTTGCCTTGCCTAAAAATCACCCAAGCCCCGTTGAAGTCTCTGGGTTTCATAATAAAGCAAAAGAAATCAGTCCTAACCTCTGCTCAGACTTTGCAGTTTATAGGGGCAGAAATCAACACACTTCAGGGCAGAGCCTTTTTACCCTTAGACAGGGTGCAAAGTCTTCAGTCAATAGCAAATTCCTTCGTCCTGAACAGCTCAAAAACTACAAGACAGTTTCTGCAGCTACTAGGTCATATGGCTGCATCCACAGGCACAGTTCAGGGATCAGATTCCACATGCGAGACATCCAGTTTCACCTCAGGGCTCACTGGAGTCAGAATAAAGACCCTTTTTCAAAACTTATACCAGTGACAGGCCCATTATTAAGGGCCCTCTTGTGGTGGAAACAGGAATCCAATTTAAGGCAAGGAGTGCCTTTCCAGAAAGAAAACCCCTCTTTGGTACTCACAACAGATGCATCCCTATTGGGCTGGGGAGCCCACTTAGGAAAGCACATGACCCAGGAAATCTGGTCAACAGCAGAGTCCCTTCAACACATAAACTTACTGGAGCTAAGAGTAGTGTTACTAGTCTTAAAAGCTTTCTCTTCACTGATCATGGGCAGGGTGGTTCAGAGCAGAACAGACAATACCACCACAATGTATTACATAAACAAACAGGGAGGCACCAGGTCAGGCTTCCTCTGCATGGAGTCCATGAAGATTTCGACACTGGCGTACTCTCTGGAGGTCTCTTTACAGGCAATTCACTTGCCAGGAAAGGACAATACTTTGGCAGATGCACTAAGCTGCATCAACCAGGCCCATCACGAATGGACTCTGAACAAGCAGGTGGTTAAAGTTATTTTCAGAAGGTGGGGCACTCCAGAGAAAGACTTGTTTGCATCCCACCAGAACCACCAACTACCTCAGTATTGCTGCAGACTGCCAGAGCAGAGCACAGTTCCCCTGGATGCCCTGGTTCTGGATTGGACAGGCAGGCACCTGTATGCTTTTCCCCCTTTCCCACTGATTTTCAGGGTGTTACTGAAGCTAAAGTCCCTCTCAGCATCCCTGATCTTGATAGCCCTGGACTGGCCCAGGCAGCCATGGTACTCTCTTCTGCAGGGGTGTAGCCAGGGATTTCAGATCTGCACACCAAGTGGACTCACTGCTACCCCTCCCCCCTTGTTAGGGTGAGCTACACCCCCTCTCCGTGGTGTAACATAGAAACATAGAAGTTGACGGCAGATAAGGACCGCAAGGCCCATCCAGTCTGCCCATTTCTTTTTCTACCTTATAAATGTGCCATCGGCCTTTGCTATGTCAGTGACCTATCTATTCATAGTCATTTGTATTGCTCCCTTATGCC
The DNA here is from genome assembly GCA_016271365.2 of Neoceratodus forsteri. Taxonomy (NCBI): domain Eukaryota; kingdom Metazoa; phylum Chordata; order Ceratodontiformes; family Ceratodontidae; genus Neoceratodus; species Neoceratodus forsteri. The sequence goes on from JADMNL010000025.1 coordinate 49,385,146, forward strand.
TATCCCATGCCTGTTTGAAGCCCTGCACTGTATTCATAGCCACTACTTCTTGTGGTAAGCCATTCCATGCATCTACCACCCTTTCTGTGAAAAGAATTTCCTCACATTCCCCTTAATCGGCCTCCTCTAATCTCATGCTGTGTCCTCTTGTCCTGCTATTTTTCTTATATTTAAACATGTTAGACTCTTTCACCTTGTTTATGCCCTTAAGGTGTTTAAATGTCTCGATCATATCACCTCTCTCCTCCTTTGCTCAAGGGTATACATATTGAGCTCCGTTAATCTGTCCTCATATGTCTTCTGATGCAGTCCCTGCACCATTTTGGTTGCCCTTCTCTGGACTGCCTCAATTTGGTTAATGTCCTTGTGTGAAGGGTGTGGCCTCCAATACTGCCGCAGTACTCAGATGGGGCCTAACCAGTGTCTTGTACAGAGGATTATTACTCCCTCTTACGACTTGTGATACCCCTACTAAGCACCCTAACACCCCCCTAGCCTTACCTACTGCTTTGAGGTCTGCTTGGATGATTTCAGGTCATCAGTGATGATGATGCCCAAGTCTCTTTCTTCCTTTGTGACTGCTAGCAACTCCCTCCCAGCCTATAAGTGGCTTCAGGGTTTCTCTTCCCTATGTGCATGATTTTGCACTTCTTTGCATTAAATCCCAGTTGCCACTCTTCTGACCATTCTGCTAGTTTATCCAGATCTCTTCTCATTCTGCCCACCCCATCTGGATCATCTACTCTGTTGCAGATCTTGGTGTCATCTGCAAACAGACAAGCCTTACCCTCTAGTCCATCTGCTAGGTCACTAATGAAGATGTTGAATAGGACTGCCCCAGGACTGATCCTGAGGTACCCCACTTGTGACTTGCATCTCTTCTGACTGTATACCATTTACCACCACTCTGTTTTCTGCCAGTCAACCAGTTTGCCACCCAGTTGACCAACTTCTGACCCACCCCGAGCCTACCTAGCTTATTTATCAATCTTCTATGTGGAACAGTGTCAAAAGCTTTGCTGAAGTCAAGGTAGGCGACATCAACTGCTCCCCTTGGTCCACCACTCTGGTTACCCAGTCAAAGAAATCTATGAGATTAGTTTGACAGGACCTTCCTTTGTAAACCCATGCTGTCTTGGATCCTGTGCCCTATGGATTCCAGGTGTTGCACTATCCTTTCCTTAAGGAGTGCTTCCATAATCTTGCCCACTACTGAGGTAAGACTGACCGGTCTGTAGTTCCCGCCTCCTCCCTGCTACCACTCTTGTGGAGTGGGATCACATGAGCCCTTCTCCAGTCTTCTGGGACCTCTCCTGTGCTCAGAGACTCACTAAACAATTCTGCTAATGGCTCTGTTCCTCCTTTAAGCTCCTTAAGTACCCTGGGATGTATGCCATCAGGTCCCATTGCCTTATCCACCTGAGCTTGGCAAGCTCTTGTAGGACCCTTTCTTTTGTGAAGGGAGTAGTGCTCACCTCCCTCCCCCCTGTGTCCATGATGCTGAGCTGTGGGCCCTGCCCTACCTTCTCTTCAGTGAATACTGAGCAAAAGTATCTATTTAGGATAGATGCCTTTACAGGGTCCTCCTCCTCACATGCTCCCTTTTCTCCATTAAGCTTAGCAATACCCCCTCTGGACTTTCTCCTTTCACTAATGTATCTATAGAAAGTCTTGTCACCTTCTTTTACTGTTTGTGCTAGTGTTTCCTCAGTTTGGGACTTTGCCTGCCTTACTGCCTTACCTGCTTCCCTTAGGGCAGTTTGGTATGCCCCCCTATCTTCATCCCGCTGTGCTCCCTTATATTTTCTGAAGGCCAGCCTTTTGGCTCTGACCTTTTCTGCTACTGTATTTGAGAACCAAAGTGGTTTCCTTCTTTTTTTGCACTTCCTTTTCTGTCTAACACAATGGGATGTGTAGCCAGACAACATAGAAATGTACACCAGGACCGTGTTTGTTGCCTTACTTGGCACAATAAATACAACTTTTGTATCTCATGACAATGGTTGTTGCCATGCATGGGTAGATACAATTGCCATGCACTGCTCCCTAAGACCCCCACATACCAGCCCAGAGCCTGTAAAGTTGTATTGTCCTTGGGATGTAAAGACAGTATTAGTGACCAGTCCTTCTAGTTTCGACTCCTATGAATAAAATTACAGAAAGGTTCAGTATTTTCTCTGTTAGCTTTCATGGAAAAAGGAAGCAGTTCAGAGCCAATTTGCTACCCCCCTTAAATAAAATTGCACACCATGGAGTAATTGGAGTATGCCTGCCTACACCCACGCTCTTCTGCTCTCCATGTCTGTCAGCAAACCGATACAGTTGCCCCTCAGACACAATCTCTTGACTTCTAATCAGGGAACATTGTTATACCCGAATCTCAAGTCTCTTCATCTCAAAGCATGGCCCTTGAAGAATTAGAGTATGCAAATTTAAATCTTTCAGAAGCTGTCCTAAATATTTTGAAAGGTTATAGAAAACCCTCCACACAGAAATCTTATTCTTCCAAATGGAAGAGATTCTCTCTCTCTGGTGTTCCAGTATGAACCTTATACCATGAAACGCTGGAGTTTCAGTAGTCCTGGACTATCTCACTCATTTGTATTCACAAGGTTTGCAACCCAGTTCACTTGAGGTTCATTTAGCAGCGGTATCTGTCTACCTTTCCGTGGGCACCAAGGTATCAGTGGCATCTGATAAACTTTTCAAAAGATTTTTTAAAGGACTAATGCATTTATACCCACCTGACAGGGCACCAGTGCCTGCTTGGGATTTGAATGTGTGTGTAGCCAAGCTCATGGACCCTCCTTCTGAACCCATGGCTACAGCCACTTGAAATACCTCACTTGGAAAACAGTCTTCCTAGTGGCTATTACTTCTGCAAGGAGAATTAGCGAGCTCCGGGCTCTCTGCATTGACCAGGACTATATCTCATTTCACAGAGATAAGGTAGTCCTCAGAACTAGCAGACCGTTTCTCCCTAAAGTGGTTTCAGACTTTCATCTGAACCAGTCAATCACTCTACCTGTCTTTTTCACAGACCACACCAGTTCTGGTGAAAGAAGATTACACAGTTTGGATGTGAAAAGGGCTATTAGCTATTACATGACAGCCACTAAAGATCTTAGAAAAAATGGAAAACAACTTTTCCTTACATATGGGGATGTAGGAAAGGGTAAACCAGCCTCAAAAAGATCCATTTCTCGGTGGATAGTCCAGTGTATTCAGTTCTGCTACACTAAGGCAGGTAAAGAGCCCCCAACAAGATTGAGGGCACATTCAACAAGAGGAACAGCTGCTACCCTTGCAGCTGCCAGGGAGGTTCCCTTGGTGGACATTTGCAAAGCAGCTACCTGGAAAACAGTACACACCTTTACAAAACACTATAGCCTGGATATTTTATCCAGGGGTGATGCTAGGTTTGGCACAGCAGTCCTGCAAAGTCTGTTTCCAAAATAAGTTCTGGGCCCACCGCCAGTGGTACTGCTTGGTAGTCTGCACAAAGTTATGAATATCCTGAGCATTACTGGGGTTAGAAGAAAAAATTACTTACCGTAGTAATCTTCTTTCTTCCCAGTGATGCTCAGATATTCATAACTCCCCCCCATCCTCTCCTTCCAGAACTTCAGCCTCTGCACTCCGCATGCTGGTATCATCAAGCCATATTATATCTGTTGCATTTTTCCATTTCAATCATTTCAAACTGGAGTTTCAATGTTCTCTTTTAGAGTTTTATTGATGTGTTTTTTATTTAAGTCAGCCTCCCTTTGGTGGCTTATTCTAAATGTATGCTTTAATTAGGGGAAACCTCTCTTTTATATAATATTAATTACATTAGTTTCCTAATGCCTGACTTCCAGGCTTCTCACAAATCTGAGTAGGTTAGAACACTACAGTTGGTAGAGGCAGTATTTGAAAGATGCTCACATGCAAAGAATTCTACTCATTTGCATGTGTTCCATCTCTCCGGGCAGTCCAACCCTCCAGGCTTACCGCACAAAGTTATGAATATCTGAGCATCACTGGGAAGAAATAAGATTACTATGGTAAGTAATTTTTTCTTCCTGCTCTCTGTTCCTCGTCTTTCTTCTCCCTCAAAGCCCTTCTCCATAACCTCTTTAAATTCACCTTCTCCTGTGATTAACCCCCACTTCCATGATCTAAGGCAACTTTTCTTCCACTCCCACAAACTCCCTGCATAGGTCCCCTTTATCCTCTTGGGAGTTACTGGATACTTTGTACAGTAATTCATGTCATGTCTGTCTCACACATTTACATGAGTGAGGCAGGTGCGACATAATTTGGTATGTTGGTAAGTATTTGGTGGGCATTTGGTATACTGTTTATTATGAATTGAGAATTGTAAATAGAGGAATCTGATTGGCCAAGAGCTTTTTGAAGCCATGATGATATTGAGCTACATCATCAAAGCTTCAAAAACGTTCCGGCACCACCAGCCTCCTTGCTCTCTACTGTCTGAGAACTATTTTTTCAAAATGTACTCCTACACCACCCAAAAACTCATTCATAAAATGTTTTAAAACCTGTTTTTTTATTTTTTTTATTCATAAAACTTCAAACTTGGTTCATAATAGCAATAAGTCACTCCAGGGTGCCAGGTATATCATGGGATATAAATCACTTCTCTAATTGATTGGGCGCACTTGGCCTGCGACCTTATGCCCAACCACCCGGCGTTACAGTATCCCATGATATACCACACCCTGTCGTGCCTTATTGCTTAATTGTACAGTAGTCTGTTGTGAGTCTTTTTTTTTCTGGTTTGGATTTTTGGATCAGTGTATGCGCCTTGAAGGAGCTGAAAGGTGAATATGATAAAAAAATACATATTGCACATGCATGCTACATCCATCCATTCATTGCAATTTGCAGATTACCTGCACCTGGTCTGACCATTTGTATACTACCACAACTGTATATAGTATCTTATTACTATTATATGTCTTTAACCTCTGCACTTACTTTCTGTTTCTGTACATATCAGCCTTTTGTAATTTATGCTGTCCTGGATCAAATCTAGAAACAAGATCTTGTTCAACAGTATGCTTTTCCTGGTCAACAAATTGTCAGTAAAGAAGAAATTCTATCAGATGCACCATCATTTCTCTTCTGTTAGCTCCGTTGTTGTCAGTGGGAATACTTACATGGGGGGTAATAATGCAGCCTGACTAGGGATTACTGGCGCAGCTATAGCCTTAAGAAGCTGTGATTGCAGCTTGGAAACGTTGGTGAATCTATTTGCTCCAAGGCAGCCAGTTCCTCAGTCAACATCTATTGCAATGCAGTAAAAAATTCTGTTACTCCTGAACACAACAACACCATATGAGACACCAACTGTATCCTCAGCACTCTTGAATACCTTGCCACTCTTGAACAGGAACAGTTAGAAATAAATGACTGTCTTACCTTGCTGTAGTGCAAACCTGCTCCTTCCCCTCAAGGCCTCGACTGAGACTTCTCAACTGGTCACAATGTCTTCTCACTGTGTGTTGCCTTTGCTTCTATACCTTCATAGTAGAGACAATCAAAAAATAGCTTTTTGTGAGAAATTTGTTTTTAGAAACTTAAAGGAATCAATTGAAAGGCCGGCCCAATGGTGCAGCAGTAGCGCTACCACTTGTGGCACCAACAACCCGGGTTCAGGAGTGAACTCAGGATGTCAAAGGATTGGCTGAGGGAGGAGGCGCGAGCATCCCAAGGACTGCTCTCCTCCTTCGGGGAGAGAGTGGTGCAGTGCCTGGGGTAGCAGAGGTTAGGGACCACTGCACCAGGGCAGCAAAGGAGGGGTAGAACATTATTTGCAGGACAGAAAGCCACAAGTAAAGATTGGTCCAGACACATCCACTTTGAGGTTTGTTCATACTGGGGTTCTGCAAGGTTCGGTTCTAGGTCCACTCCTGTTCTCTGTTTTCATAAATGACTTGTCAAATGTTTGTCCTGATGCATCAGTTATCATATATGCAGATGATACGGTAATTTATTGTGCAGCAAGAATGAGGGTGAACCTGGAAGCTAAACTACAACCCTTATACAATGGCCTACAAAAATGGTTTGCAAAAAATAAACTTCTGATGAATGAGAAAAAAACAGTTACAATGTTATTCTAACCCCAGGAATCACTCATTATGATTAAACTGATGCAGTCAGCCTCCTGTGTTGAACTGTCCGGAGAGATGGAATTATATGCAAATGATGGAACTCTCAATTGGCTCATGCCAATTTGAAACTGCTGTCCTAGCAACTGCTGCACTCTGAGTGCTTCAGATTCTTTACTCCGCCTGCCTAGTAAGGACATCCCTGAGAGCTCTCCTTGAACCGTCTCCAGAAAAAATTATCTGTATAGATAAGTACTCATTTTAAGTTTAATTTTAAATTGCTGCCTTAGAAGTTTCATTTTTTGATAATTGTAGTAGTTTTTTGTGTTATTTGCAGTTCCCTCACGGTTCCTTGGAATTGAGGGTACCGTGTCTTTTGGCGAGCTTTACCTCAGCTTTATTACCTAAAGTTTGGATCTGTGGTCAGTTCCTTTGACTGCTTTATTTTTATTTAAATTTAAAGTAATGTTCGGTTCCTTTTCTGTTAGCGGTTGTTTAAATTTAAAACCTCCGGTTCCAAGGTATTATTGAAAGTTTTCCAATTGCTTTTTACTGTCTTACTCAATGTCAGAGGTCCATTTAGACAAGCCTTAAAAATGCACAGGACCCACTGGTTTTAGATATTATGAGTCTTGTGAGCAGATTATAGCAAAAGCAGGCAGACATTCCCTTTGTATTTCCTGTTCGGGTACCAGTCATATTTTTGCTAATTGTGAGATTTGTAAGACTTTTTGTCCTAAAATCTTAAGAAAAAGGGCTAAAAAGTTAGAGGAGATTGCTTCTGCTTCTGCTACTGATAGTAGTGCATCTACCTCTATTCCTAAAAAGGATGGAGGCAAAGCTAAGGACACTGACAAGAGTTCAGAGAAATCTGAGCAAGGTAAGTCAAAAAGGGCTGTGGAGACAGTTGCTGAGTCTGTCTCACTAATGGGAAAATGCAAAGAAAAGCATGTTGCTGCGCCTCTGGCCAAGAAGGCTAAAGAGCTCCCAGCAGACACTCATAATATGCCCTCGGCTGAGGACATTGCTAAGGCCTTACAGGTCTTACAAGCCCTGCAGGCTGCAGTCCTGGTTCTTACACCGGCTGCACTGGTTCCTGCTTCAGTTCCTGCCCCTCAGGAATCTCAAGTTATTTATGGTGAGGAGGGAGGAGGATTTTGATGGAAAACCAATAGATCCTGAGGTGTCCCCAGAGCAGGAGTTCGGATCTCTTCCTAGGGGTCCAGAAGAGTACTCCTCTCACTATGCTTTTATAAAAAGCATGGTAGAGACCCTTAATCTTCCTCTTCAGAAAAACTGAAGAGGATGTAGAGAAAGCAGAGTTCCTCGATATGATGGGTCTAACTCCAACAAAATGCCTTCTGCTTCCAATGCATAGAAGGTAACTCTTTGTGTATAACTGGAGAGAATGGTATTAAGTTGGACCAAGTGGGGGTATTTAATTACTTAGGAGTAAATTTGGATAGTGGACTGACCTTAAATGAACATGTATCAAAAGTAACACAAAAAGTAAACCATAAATTGGGGTTTTGTATAGAAACATTAATTGTTTAACAGTACAGGCAAAACAGGCAATAGTGCATCAAGTACTATTGCCAGCATTAGAATATAATAGTATCTTACTAATGAATGCTTCTGATATTTTGTACCATAAATATACAGTAACTTTTAATAATATTGTGAGGTTTGCAACTGGATGTTTTGACAAAAGGGAACATCACTGTAACCTGTATCTCACTTTTGGGACCCTACCCCGAGAGAGAGAATTACAAAGACAGCTTATTTGTTTTTACATAAATTATTTCATACACAAACTCCCTCTGCTCTGTCAGTATATTTACAACGCACAATGTCTGTAAGAGCACTTAGGGAGTCATCAGCTAAATTACTTATAGAACGTAAAATAAGTACTAAATTTGCTGAGCGCTCCTTGATTAATTATGGCCCAAAATTGATAAATATACTACCTCAATTTAAATTGGACATATAAAATAAAAGAGGTGTTTTTAAAAGATCTTTGGAGAATTATTTGGCTAGTGTCTCCAGCTGTAAATGTGCCGGGGTTACATGATGCTAGCTGCATTTTAAGGTGACATCGATTAAGTGTGTTTTTGTACATATTGTATGATTTTTATCATTTTATGAATGAATGAAGTTTATATTATTTTAATTGTTAGTATGATCAAATGTAAGAAACCATGCTTGTTATTATGTTTGTATCCTTTGTAATTCCCTTCCCCAGACGTGGTTGAAAAAGGGTCTTTGGACCCAATCCACTTTCCTGGTAAAAGTAATAAATGAAAAATGAAATGAAGATGTCTGGCGCAGTCACTGATGTCATTGCATGCTGCACCTCTGTGCCACATGTCCCCTGGACTGCCAATCCGTCTTTCCCCTACCCCTTTTTACCTACCCCCTTAGGTTTATATAAGGATGTATTCCACTGCAACTCCAGAGAAATTGTACATCTTTAATTGTAAACCTGTATTTTATACCAACATGTAACTAAGTGTATTCTGTGTTCAATGTCTGCACCTGTAATGTTGTTCAATGTTGTATCTGCACAATGTACTATTGTCTGGCCCTCCCTGTGATGAGGTGCCTTTGTAAATGAGTCCCTGACTCAAAGGCTGTAAATCCAACTTGTACAAATAAATAAAAATTAACAAAAGAAGAAGGAGGGAGGCACTGAAAATGGAAAAACAATCCTGGCCGGCATGCATGACCTCCGCCCCTCACAGGCCTCACACCCACTGACTCAGGCACAGCCACCGGATCCTTGACCAGTGGGTCCACCGCGTTCCCTACCACCCCCGCCATTGTGGAGCAAGCTACAGAGGAAGGCCAGGTAAGTCTCAGGAGAAGTTGGGGTGACAGGGCTGGGGGTACTAAAAAGATGAAGAACCATGCCAGGACGGGGCAGAAAAAGAATCAATGGGGAAAAAAGTAAAGGAATCTGCTGATTGATTCTACAGGACAAGCTGCCAGGACTGTCCAGAGTGCTTGAGAAGAGTCCAAACTATTGCTGCTGTCTGAATTTAAGCAAGGTCAACCCTCTGAATTCAACACCTCTGTATCAGCCAATATTCTCCAGAAGAGTAACAATGATGCTTGGGCACGGCTCCCTTGACGGTGCCAGAGCTAACAGAAAAAGAACAATAACTCTCTTCTTTCTATGTTGTTCCACATTGTGAATGGGAATATTTACGTGTCGGTTCTACAAAGCAGTACCCACCCTGATCTGGTCAGAGAAGGATATATACAGTTGGTTGCACTGAATTTTGTGCTTAGCATTTAATGACTGCCTGCAGCACCTTGTGCCTAAATGCTGCATCAGCTGAACTCTGAATGACTAGCCTTTAGTACTTTGTGAAAGGGTGCAGGGAGGACCAGGTGACCACCCTGCAAAGGTCTATCACTGAAGCTTCTGCCTTTTCAGTCTAAGAAGTTGTTATTACTCTGGTGGAATGTGCTCTGAACAATGCTGGTGGAGACTTTTTGGCAGTCACATAAGTCTTCGCCATGCAAGCTCCAATCCACCTTGCTAAGGTAGCCTTGGAAGCTTTCTAGCCCTTTCTTGGCTGCCCCAAAGAGAAAAAACATGTTCTAACCTGAGGAATCCCTTACTATCTGTTTAACAATGGCTTCAGTCTCATGGCTAGAGGTTGCCCCAGCATTTGGAATGTTATGCAAATAGAGAACACCGAACAGCATTCAAACTCTGTGGTTTCATTTACTCTGCGTTAGAGAGGTAATGTTGTTCTGTCTAGAGGTGTCTCCAATTCCTGTTTTTTTTTTTTTTTTCAGTTCCAGTGAATCAGAAATGGAGATTTATGAGCAGGTTCCCGTTCCAGGACCCATTTAGAGAAAAAAAAAGACAAAATTCAAAGCTAAAACCTTGTGGGGTTTCTTCTTTTGAGGTATGTGTGGTATGATTCTGTTTGGCCTGGAAACCAGGCCCTCTCCTTAGTGGCCCTTTTCAATTGGGTCAACTATTTTTAGGGGCGTATTTATTTATTTTATTTATTTGTGAGAATTGGTTTACAACCTTTGAGCCAGAGGCTCGTTTCCGAAGGTACCTCGTCACATTGAGACATACATAGCATTTGAGACATACATAGCATTTTAGATTACATAGGAGAGGGCCAACACTTTCTGTTATTTATGGACCCAATCCACTTTCCTGGTAAAAGTAATAAATGAAAAATGAAATGAAGATGTCTGGCGCAGTCACTGATGTCATTGCATGCTGCACCTCTGTGCCACATGTCCCCTGGACTGCCAATCCGTCTTTCCCCTACCCTTTTTTCTGTGCACAGGACCCAATGCAGATCGCCACACTTTGTGTTCAGGTCCCAGGGTCCCAACCTCCTTTCAGTTGTACTATGCCTTAAGTGTGTTCTGTTTTTTCTGTTCCTAGAGCCTAAAGCTTAACAAGATGATTTCATGATTCCTCATCACTGCAAAACTCAGATAAGGTCCAGCCCCTCAGACTAAAGTCACAGAAGTCAGGGTCTCTGAAAGAGGGAGCCCTGATACTGCTAAGGGTAAAAGAGGTGCAGAGCAGACATCAGAGTTGTACAGCAGTCCCCTGGGCCGTGCCTGAAAATAGTCAGGATTTGTCTAGTGCACTTACCCGGTCAACAAAAACTAAATAAATAAATGGTGCCTGCTAAGAAAAAACTTAAAGAAAAACATGTCACTGTCCCTCCCGCCAAAAGGGCAAAGGAGATGCCAGTGGACAGTAGGCAGGCATTTTAAATAGTGCCTGTGAAGGAAACTCATACAGAAAAGCATGCAACTGTCCCTCCTGCTGAAAAGGCAAAAGAGATGCCAGTGGACAGTAGGCAGGCACTGGACACAGTGCCTGCTAAGAAAACACATACGGAAAATTCTGTCACTGTCCCTCCTGCTGAAAAGGCGAAGGAGGCATCAGTGAGCAAAAGTTAACTTCCCCTCATTTGAGGATATGACTAAAGCATGGCAAGTGTTCCAGGCTTTCCGAGTTATGGGCACCTGCATGACCATGCCAGCCCTCCCCGGCCCCAATAACTGTAGTGATGCCTGAGGGTGAGGAGGCAGAAATGTATTATGATGATGATGATGAGGAGGAGGAAGGGGATCCTATGGAGCCAGATGGCTCACCTGATCAGGAGTTTGGTTCCCCTCCTCGGTCTTCAGAGAGCTATACCTCCCAGTTTACATTTGTGAGGAAGATGGCAAATATCCTCAATCTCTCTCCTCCGGAGAAGGCAGAGAATGAGGATGGTGTTGAATTTTGAGACATGATGGGTCTGGCCCCAACAAAAAGATTTTATTCGCCTGTCCACAAGTCTCTAAAGAAAGCCATCTTCAAGGTCTTATCAGGCCCCACATCAGCTGCGGGCATTGACAAAATAATTGAGAAAAAATACCAGTTGGACAAACAGGGTGCTGAGTACTTATGCAGTCACCTTGACCATGAAGGAGTAGTTCAAACTGCTGCCTGTGACAAGGCTAAGGTACCTCATTCCTCCCAGCCTCCAGAGAGAGATTCTAGAAAACTGTACAGCATAGGAAAAAAGCATACACGTCAGCTTCTTGGCTCATAAGCCAGTCAACTTATATGGCCTATTCAGTTGAGTACAAGAAGGCACTTTGGAGTTCTGTAATGGCCATAAGGAGGAAGCACCTGGGGATTTGTCTCGGGACCTGGCAGACACAGCCAAAACCACCATGGATGCCACCAAGAACCAATCCCACATGGCTGTAGATAGACACCAACGACACTGCTTCCAGGGTCATGGCACACACAGTGTCTCTCAGAAGGTTTACTTGACTTAGAACTACAAACCTTTCCCACGACACTCAGAAAAAAAGCCATGGATTTTCCATGTGAGGGAAACTCCTTGTTTGGTGACAAGACAGAGACTTACATGAAAAAAGTGGATGAATACAAAACCATTTAACAAAAGCAATAATGAGAAGGAAAAAGTTTCCACTCCCCATAGGTACTATGGTAGGGATGTAGAGGTAGGGCTTACTATCCCCGTGCTTATGTGACCTAAGACTATGCCCCCCCACCACCAGAGAGGCTTCTTCAGAGGTAGGGGCAGAAGGGTCTCCAAATCTGAAAGTGCCACTCCAGTTTCCAAGACTCAGATGAAACAAAATCCCTGACAAGTGTGCCCGGGTCACCCAAACATCATCAGTGGGAGGAAGGTTAACACACTATTTACAGCCTGGGAAAATATTACCACGGACAGGTGGGTACTGGAAATAGTTGGTCAGGGTCTCTCACTGCAGTTCAAGAGGTTTCCAAAGCTGCAGACTCGCATAGCCTTTCCCCCTCATATCCCAGTGGAGAGAATTCTGCTGGAGTTAGAGGTGAAAAAGTTGCTATCTGCAAATGCAGTGGAAGGACTACTCCCCTAATCGGGAGGGGACTACACCCCATATATTTCCTCGCCCACAAGAAAAATGGGGAGTGGCAACCCATTTTAGGTCTCAGATTTCTAAGCAAACATATAAAGAAGGAAAAGTTCAAGATGGTAACACTAAGAACAGTAATTCCATCCTTGCAACAAGGTCATTGGTTGGGGTCACTGGATCTGAAAGAAGCCTATTTTCACATTCTACTAAGACCCTCTCACAGGAAATACCTTAGGTTCAGAGTGGGGGATGGCCACTATCAGTTCATGGCCCTTTCCTTCGGCCTGTCATTGGCCTCCAGAATCTTCACAAAGTGTCTGGTGGTAGTAGCAGCACGTTTGAAGAGGCAAGGAGTCGTGGTCTTCTCCTACCCAGAAAACTGGTTGGTTTCAGGTCAGTCCTACCAGGAGACCAAGACCTTTCTATCCCTCACCCAACACACCCTGGAGGAGCTGGGTTTCTTGGTGAACCTCCAAAAGTTTCAGCTAGACCCTATACAGGTATTGGACTTCATAGGAGCAAAGCTGGATACTGTTCAGGGAAAGGCTTTCCTCCCTCGGGAGAGGCTGGCCAACCTGATAGAACTGGCAAAGTCCTTCAAAACAGGGCAACCAAGACCTGCCAGGGACTTCTTGCAGTTGCTGGGACACATGGCCTCCTGCACATCACTGGAGCTGGACACCTGATTCCAGATGAGGGATGTTCAGTATCACTTAGGGGCCCACTGGTACCAAAAGTGGGACCCTCTAGCAAAGTTAGTGCCTATATCAAAGTGCCTATTAAAGGCACTGCAGTGGTGGAAGGAAGAAGAAAACCTTTGTGAAGGAGTTCTCTTTCCCCAGTAGTCTCCCACGGTAGTACTCACCATGGATGCCCTCTTCCTGGGGTGGGGAGGCCATCTAGAAGATCTTACCATAAGTGCAGTATGGACCTCACTAGAGTCTCATGAACATATATAAACCTTCTGGAGCTCAGAGTGGCATATCTGTCAATAAAAGCCTTTTCCTACCACATCGGGGCCAGTCAGTTCAGATAAGGACAGACAATACCACCACTATGTACTGCATCAACAAGCAGGGAGGAACAAGATCTTGGAAACTGCAATGAAGATCTGGAGCCTGGCTTGCTCTCTGCAAGTGCAACTGTCTGCTGTCCATCTGCCAGGCAAGGACAATATCTTGGCAGACTCTGAACAGAACCATTCAAGGACATCATGACTGGGCTCTGAACAAGCAGGTGCTCTCTGCAGTGTTCAGAAGGTGGGGCACATCGGAGGGGGACCTGTTTGCATCTTGGGAAAACTACTAGCTCCTCAACTTCAGCCTCCCTCAGTGCGAGCAGTCCCAGAGGATGCACTAATCCTCTCATGGACAGGGAATTTTCTTTATGCATTCCTTCCATTCCTGCATCTGAGAGTGTTACTGAAATTTGGGAGGGAGCCGGCAATGATGATTCTGATTACACCAGATTGGACCTGGCAGATGCTGTACTCTTGCTTCTGTCCCTCTCCTCCAGACCACCAATCTGCCTTCCCTGGAGTCACAGTCTGCTGACTGTCTCTCAGGGCAGGATAGCATTCCCAGAACCAAGAACCCTGTGTCTCAAAGCATGGTACTTGAAGAGATAGAGTTCTCTGGATTAGACCTCTCAGAAGAGGTTTTACATTTGCTCACCATTTTCAGGAAGCCAGCAACTAGGAATACCTATGTTTCCAAGTGAAAAAGATTTTAATTGTGGTGCTCAACCTGGCAGCTCAACCCTCTTCAGGCGAGCTTGTCCACTGTTTTGGACTATCTGATCCACCTGCAATCTCCGGGTCTAAGGTCCTCAACTCTGAAGGTGCATTTGGCAGCAGTGTCAGCATATGTTTCACCTGATAAGGATAGATCCCCTAGCCTCACAAGCCATATTTAAGAGGTTCTTTAAAGGTCTAATTCACCTAAACCCTCCTTTTAGGGACCCAGTCCCTCCTTGGGGCCTGAATCTGTGCACTGCACAGTTGATGGAGGCTCCATTTGAACCTATGGTATCTGCTGCTCTGAAATATGTCACATGGAAAACAAACTTCCTGGTGGCACTAACCTTGGCTAAGAAGGGTGAGCAAACTCCAAGCACTTTGTACAGATCCCACCTACATCATATTCCACAGGGACAAGACAGAACTGAGGACTCAGAAAATTCCTGCCCAAGGTGGTGTCTGAATTTCACCTGAATCAGTCGATCACTCTCCCAGTGTTTTTTACAAAGCTCTCCACTCCAGGGGAGCAGAAGCTCCACTGTCTGGATGTTAGAAGAGCTCTGTAGAACTACTTGGACCGCACGAGGTATGTCAGGTCCGCAAATTCTCAGTTATTTGTCACCTACAGTGAGGCAGGACAAGGCAAACTGACATCCAGGAGAACCATTTTTTGATGGATAGTGGTCTGTATTCAGTTCTGTTATGGCAAAGCTGGCAAGTTTCCGCCAAAGGGTCTGAGGGCTCACTCCAGGAGAGGTACCTCCACCCCAGTTGCAGCATCCAGAAGTGTTTCCATTCAGGATATAAGCAAAGCAGTTACCTGGAAGACAGAACACACCTTTAGAAAGCACTAGTGTCTGGACATTCAGTCCAGAAGAAATGCCAGTTTCAGCACTGATGTCTTGCTGAACCTTTTCCCTAAATAAGTTCTATACCCAGCCTCCCAAGGTACTGGTATAGACTAGAGTCTCCTACAGTTAAACAGCTAGTGAGGGATTCCTGTGGTTACAAATAAAAATTACTCACCTGTAGTAATATTGGGTTGAATTCTCAATGTCCTGGTAATGGTGCAAGGTGCCCGTGCAAAACAGAAATGGCGCAAGTGGCACCTTGCACCAGAAAATGCCTTCAGAGCTATTCTCAAAGGCTGCTTGTGTCAGCCACAGGCTGCCTGCCCCAAATGGGACTTGTGCCTCCCATGTGCCCAAAAATGGGCTGCGAACTGGCGCAAGGGGGCATGTGGCAGGTGCAAGCTGCCACATCCTCGATATCGGGATTCTCAGAACTCATCCAGAAGGAGACATTCTAGGTATCCTTAGACCAGCTAGAGCTGGTCTAAGAGTACTTAGAAAATCTCCCTCTGGTCGAGTCAACCCATATGTGGCATTATGCGGCCCCCCTCCTCAGACCCGATTGTGCAATTGTGGTTATTTACTTAATATATCATGCCCTCCATCCCCCAGTGTGCCAAGCTCCATATATAAGTAGCTTATCATGCCCCTGATCCCTGAATGTGCCATGCTCTGTAGTTAAGTAACATAACATGATCCCATCCCTGATTGTGCCATGATCATAAATTAAGGACCGTATATCCTTGCCCCCCGATCCCAGATTGTGTCAATAACTAAAAGCATAACAATATTCCCACCTCACCAGTGTCCTGTTGGCCAGAGATGACCTCTTAGCCTGATGATCTAGTAGCCCTGTCCCCCAGCAGGTATTGCCCACCATAGAGACCCATGTCCCATAATAGAGCTGCACCGACACAGCCCTCTTCTTACCTCCATGTCAGTGCCGACTAAACTGTAATTTTGCTTGCTGTACTGTATAATATACACAGTGTGCGTACACATTACAGTACAGCTGTCATATTGACAGTGCAGTCGGCACTGGTTCTTGAGAGAGTGAGAGGAGGGAGCCCTTTGACTCAACCTGTGCGGGATGGGGGAATCTATGTGGGCACCACCTGCTGAGGAGTGGGGCCACAAGATCACCAGGCTACGGGTATCATTCGTGTCAACAGTGGCATAGGGATCATGGGGAATGAATATTATTATGCTTTAAGTAATGGCACATTCAGAATCGTAGAACATCGAAACATTCTTTAAATTACTGATGATGACACTGAGGATCGGGAGGGGGCTGCTATGCCACCACCTTAGGGGTATCTGCACATCAGGGAGGGGGACCGCTAGCCCAACAAGGATTAGAGCGGTGCACAGCTGCCCCGCGGCTTATGACCCACACTGTTGGTTCACCCTCTGTTTGGCACCTGGCCCTGGTTGGCACAAGCCATGGGACTTAGCCACCGGGACCCTGCCTGATAGAGAATAGGGCGCAGGATCTCTGGCACAGGGACATCAGCGCAAGCTGCTGTTTGCCGCAACTTGCACCAATCCAAACCAGAATCAGGCCCATTGTTTCTTCCAAGGGTTCCCTCACTAGGTTTAACAATCCCATCTCTTCCTCCCATTCCAGAACCCAGGAAAAAGTTCATACGAGAATCAGTTTCTCTTGGTTGCTTGACCGTTACTTATCGCATTATAGTGTATAGTCAGGTGTTGTTCTGTATGGAAATCAGAGCCTTTTCAAATGTTGTTGTACCACAGTTCAAAAGGTCATGGAATGTGATTGTAGTACACTGTGGTACAACAACATTTGGAAAAGCTCTAGAGGTTCTATCAGAACTGTAAACTGGCCACGAGCCCTCCTGGCAGCAGCAACAGCAGCATTGGTGGCAAGATCCCCCAAACCAGTGACACGAACATGAACAGGCACATAAGCAAAAAACAAATGCAGGATCAAAAAGATAACCTCAGCTTCATCAAAATTAGAACCAGATATTTAAATAACTTACAGGTAATCATTTCCTCTGAGCCCACATCCTTTCGCTAACCGAGACATACGCTGCCATGTTTTTTTTCTTGAAAATCCCTCCCATATCCCATTGACAGCCAATAGAAGGCTATGCAATAAACATAGGGATGTCTGCTCCCTAGCAACCACACATGTAAACATAGCAACCAGCCCCAACTCCCAGAACATGATGGAGCAACGAATACATTTTTTTTTTCATTTCAAAATTTTAAAACAAAAAACTTTGGCAATGGGGGACCATACACTATAAAAAATAGTGCATGGGCACCCTTATACAACCAACCTATTGTGCCACCCTCAGGTTCTGATTACCACAGACCTCTCAGAAAGCACTTCACTCGGTCTGAGGTAATCCAAAAGCCCCTCAGTGGTACAATAGGCTGGTTGAGCATGGTTGCCCATGCACTATTCTGTATGTTGTACAACTTATATTATATGGTTCTAGCAGTTTATTATTTTTGTGCCATGGTGAAAGTTTTTTCAAAAGATCTTTACCCCTTGTGGGTACTTTTTACTAGTCATTTAGATAGCTTTAGTGGTCACTGCTCACCTCATTTTGAGAAATAAATTTGCTGTTACTGGGCAAAAGTGAGCATGACCACACTGTAGAGTTTGAACGCTGTCCTGTGTTCTCTACTTACATAACGTTCCAAACTCTGGGGCAAGCTCCAGCCGTGAGACTGAAGCTGTTGTTAAAAATTTAGTGGGGGATCCCTTGGAAGAAACAACATTACTGCAGGTGAGTAATTTTGTTTTTCTTATCTGACCTCTGGAACCCCACTGAACTGAGATGTATTTTCACTGCTTTATGTAGGTCTAATTTATGTAATTATTTCTCTTTGGAGTTGGCAAGGTTAGAACAGGAGGAGTGGAGACAGACTTCCTGATTCACTTGGAAAGATGTTGGTACCTTTGGGAGAAAAGAAGTGAACATTCTTAACACTACCTTGTCTTTATACATCACTAGATGATGCCCCTTGAAGTACAAGGCCTGAAGCTTGCCAATTCTTCTAGCTGAACATGTGGCTACCAGGAAATATACCTTGTAAGACAAAATATCCTCTAGGATGGATGATAAAGGTTCAAAAGGTGGCTTACAAAGAGCATCAAGCACTAAGGTCAAATCATAAGGTGGGACTAGAGAATAATATGAGGGCCTAGAGTGGCTAACTGCCTGCAAGAACCTAATCACCTCTGGGTGGGTGCTTAGAGTAACCCTATCCACCTCTTTCCCTGTGGGGCTGATTGAGCATCATTAAAATGAATGTTCTACCCTGATTACTATACCCCTTCAAATGCATAACTGGGCCCTTCCCCAATCATAAAAATAATAAATAATAAAACTTTATTTATAACGCGCCTTTCTTAAAACCAAGGCACCTTTACAACAACTACATGAAACAATAAAACAAACACAAAACCAATAACAGCTAAATTTTAAAATACAATCATCATCAGGGGTAAGCCTCTGACCATAAATGGGTCTTTAAGGCTTTTTTAAATTCCTCCATGGATGCACACTGCTGAAGCGGATGGGGTAGAGAATTCCAGCAGGCAGGAGCCATGTACATAAATGCACGGCCCCTGAAGATTTTAAGGAAACCTCAGAATCTCTAGCAACCCCTCATCTGCTGAGCGGAGCGATCGCCTAGGGCAGTAAGGTGCCAGGAGCTCCTTCAAGTAACCCGGCCTAGTCCGGTAGAGCTTTTACAAGTCAGAAGACTGACTTTAAAGTTGCTCAAATTCATAGGACCCTTACTTCTTTTTCTGTGGCAAAGGCAAGAAGCCGGATGGACGTTTTCTAATTAATGCGTCATAAACAAGATTGGGGGGTTACAAGCTCCAAACTTTTTTCTGTGCTATCTGGCGGTACATCTAACAAGGCTTCCCCACTGGTTGAAGCCATCTGGGGACAATCTCTCTAGTCTATATACCCCCTTTTTTGTAGAAAGAGAATGTTCCTTGTGCTGTATAAGTGGGCAAAATAGCAGGTCACTCCCTTACCTTCCCAAGACGGATCTTCCCCAACAATTGTGTGATACACCCTTGGGAGCATCCCTTCAGATTCACTCGCAACTCAGTTCTTTACTTAAGATTTGTCCATACCAAGATATTTCTCATCCACTATTTGGGAACCCTAACCTCTTGATATCTGGACGGATGCTCTCTAAAAAATTCTGGCCTGATGTGGGAGTCGACATAGTTGGAGATCTTGTATCCCATCAGAAACTGATGTCCTTCCAGGAAGTGAACACTTTGTATGGTTGGCCCACTACCTCTGTCTTCCAATGTTTTCAAATTTCTCATATTTTTTGGTAACGGAATATGGCACAGTCCCTTCAGTACTTCAGTCCTCCCCTTTTTCAGTTCAGCACCTGATACCCACTTAATTTCTTACTATTATCGATCCCTACAATCTTACTTGGTTGCCAAAGAGGGTTCACGGTATTAATGGTGGGACCAGGCTCTTCCAGCTTGTTCCCCTTCTAGAAACTGGTCAACCATCTGGAAATACTTATACGTGCAGATAAAATGGGACCTACACCGTTTTATGCAATTCGAGATCATTCATAACCTTTATTTTAGTCCAGCCAAATTGCATAGAATGGGCCGATTACCCACAAATATATGTTCTAGATGTGGCAAAGAGCCTGGGACCTTGCTGCATAGCTTGTGGTCATGTGAGACAGTGATCCCTTTCTGGGCTTCAATTCAAACCAGTCTTAACCCCCTGTTGGGTCTATCCGAGGCAATCACTCCTGACATATGTATCGTGGGAGACTACACAGACAGAGTGATTGGTAACCAAAGGTCACATACAGCCTTGATTTTGGCTTGTGCACGGAAGGTTATCCTTTGGCATTGGCCGGATCAGAGCACTCTGTGTTACTTAGAATGGTCTAAAGAAATAATGCTTGCACTACAAGCCGAGCGCCTTACAGCGAGTATGTCCAATAAATTGTCTAAATGTAACCGCATCTGGGAACCGTTGTATACTTTATTAACACTTAATTAGAGAAGAAAAAATTACTCACCTTAGTAATTGCTTTTCTTCTCATGGAGTCTTGCTATATTAGGACCTTTGCAGTATGCCCCTGGCTTTTGACTGCCCCGGAGATGAAATAGTTAACTCCAGAGAAATCTGGAGTTCCACAGCGCGAGGGCACTTATTGAAAGCTCTATCTGGGTTGTTTGAACCCAAACTGTCAGGTTCTTTCAGAAGCTAAACTAATATAGCAAGTCTGTGTGGAAAAGCCTTACACTAGCCATTGGCTACCTACTAACAGTAGAACCACAAAAACACAACACCAATAAAGAAAAACAGTATCACGTGTGTGTTAGGATAACCCTTGACAATCACTACTAAGGCCCCCTCTGCCCAAGACTCAAGTCCAGAGAGGGCCTAGCTATAACTAACAAAAACAGAAACTATCTAGTTCCTAACCCAAGAAAGAAAAGAAGGGGAGAACTAGAAGCTAAACAGGCATGACACAGTGATTGCACCAATTTGCCAACCCCATACCCAAGTAGGGATTCTGAGAGGGGTAGGAGGAGGGTTGTCCTAATATAGCAAGACTCCATGAGAAGAAAAGCAATTACTAAGGTGAGTAATTTTTCTTCAAACACCATGAAGTCTTGCTTATATTAGGACCTTTGAGAGTACACAGCAGTACCCCCATGGAGGAGGGTCAGAACCTACTTAGGAAATAGGCTCTGCAGAACAGCTGTGCCAGCGGGCATCTCTCCTGGACTGGACGTCCAGGGAATAATGTTAGTGAAAGTGTGGACTGTCTTCCAGGTAGCAGCTTGACAGATTTCAAAATGAAATATCTCTAGCAGCCGTAGAGATGCAGCTGTACCCCTGGTGGAATGAGCCCTCAGACCTGAGGGGCGCCCTGCCCAGTTTTGATAACAGAACTGGATACAAGAGACAATCCACCTAGCAATCGACCTCCTAGTAGCAGGCCTCCCTTACCCACATCTCCATAGGTAAGGAAGAGCTGGAGGATTGAACCTGTGACCCTTGGTGCAGTCCAAATAATAGCTAAGGGCTCTTTTACGTCCAAACTGTGCAAGCTTCTCTCACCAGAAGAAGAGTGCTCAGTAAAAATACTGAAGAGAGATGGATTGGTTAAGATGAAAATCTGAAACCACCTTAGGTAAAACTTTCTGTTAGTCCTGAGGATCACTTTATCTCTGTGGAAAGAAATGAAATCCTCTTCCACTGACAAGGCTTGCAATTCACTTATACGCCTAGCGAAGTGATAGCCACTAGAAAATAGTTTTCCAAGTTAAGAACTTGAGATCTGCCCGAATCCAGAGGCTCAAGGGAGGTTGCATTAGCTGGGCAATGCAAATATTCAAGTCCCATGCAGGGTTGATTCCCAAAGGAGGATTAGTATGAAGTAACCCTTTGAAAAATTTGGCAAACACAGGGTGAGAAGAAAGAGAAACTGGTTTCCTGCAGAAATAAAAACTGAAACAGCTGCCAAATGAACCTTTAAGGTAGCTGGTTTGAGGCCTAAGGAATTTAAGTGGACCAGGTAGTCCAACAAAATAGGCAGGTCAGCTGATTCTGGGTGATTTGCCTCTCAGAACACCAAAATGAGAATCTCTTCCATTTAGAATATAAGTGGCTCTAGTGGAAGGCTTTCTGGAGGCCTTCAAAATATCCAAGACACCTTGAGAAAGGTGTAAATGAGCAAACTCTAACTCCTCAAGAACCAAGCCTTGAGGTGGAGGAGTTGAGATCCGGATACCACACTCTCCCTGTGCACAGGTCAGCAGGTCGTGAGCCCTGGGCAAGGTCAGGGGAGGGTGGAATGATAGGGACAGAAGAAGAGGGTACCAAGGCTGCCTGGCCCAGTCTGGAGCAATCAGAATCACCCTGCAAGGCTGAGTTCTGATTTTTACTAAAACCCTGAAGAGTAGAGGGAACGGAGGGAAAGCATAGAGGAACTTTCCCTCCCAATCCAGCTGAAAGGCATCCAGGGGGACTGACCCCAGAACTGGGGGCCTGCAGCAAAACAGGGGAAGTTTGTGGTTGTCTGGGGCTGCAAAAAGATCTATCTGAGGAGTTCCCCAGCTGGCAAAGATTGACCCCAGCACTTGAGGGTTCAGAGCCCATTCTGTGATGGCCCTGAGAAATCCTGCTGAGGGCGTCCGCTAGGACATTGTCCTTCCCTGGGAGGTGAACCGCTATCAGAGAGGTGTTCAGGGAATAGGCCAGAGACCACAACTTCATTGCTTCAGTGCATAGGGCTGAAGAGCGAGTGCCCCCTTGCTTGTTGATGTACCACATTGTTGTGGTATTGTCTGTCCTGACTTGAACAACTTTGTTCTGGACAGTTTCTGAAAAAACCTGGAGAGCTAGGAAGACAGCTCTGAGCTCCAGCAGATTGATGTGAAGCAGAGATTCCTGGGGACCAAACTCCCTGAGTTGAAAGGTCCCCAGGTGAGCCCCAACCCAACAGGGACGCATCCGTGGTGAGGATGAGGGAGTGAGAGACAGGAAGGAATGGGACCCCTGAGGACAGGTTGCTCCGATCGGGCCACCACTGGAGACTAGGATCAGAGTCTTGGTCACTGGGACCAATTTGAGAGGGGTCCCTCCTTTGAGACCAATAGGACCTCAAGTGGAACTGAATGTCCCTCATCTGAAATCTTGCCCCTGGCACAACAGCTGTAGAGGCAGCCATGTGCCCCAGGAGTTGCAGAGTGCCTTGCTGGTCGAGAGACCTCACGGAGAAAGAAGATGCCAGGGCAATGAGTTTGTCCACTCTTTCGGAGGAGAATGCCTAGCTAACTTGTGTTCAGCTCTGCACCTATAAAGTTAGTACCTGAACTGGTTCGAGAACTGACTTTGGAACATTCAGCAGGAACCCCAGAAGGTGAGGAGTTCCTGGGTGATTTGCAAGTGGGATTTTACCTGCTCTGATGATCTGACCCACAATAAGCCAGTCGTCCAAGTAGGGAAACACAGCTATCCTTGTCTTCTTAAGTGGGCCACTACTACAGCTAGACATTTTGTGAAAACTCTTGGAGCAGAAGTGAGTCCGAAGGGCATCGCTCTGAACTGGTAGTGGCCGAGGGCAGTTCGAACCTGAGGTACTTTCGTGAGAGGCCCTGATTAGAATATGGAGTAGGCGTCCTTGAGGTCCAGGGAAGCTAGCCAGTCCCCTGGCCTCAAGGATAGCAAAATCATTCTAAAGTCAGCATTTTGAACTTTGGTTTTACAAGATGCTTGTTCAGAAATCTTAAATCCAAGATGAGCTGCCAGTCTCCTGTCTTTTTTGGGGTCAGGAAGTACCTTGAGTAAAGACCCTTGCTCTGGTGGCAAGGGGGGACCCTTTCCACTGCTTTGCAGTCCAAAAGAGCGGAAACCTCCGCTTCTAGTGCGAGGGTTTCTAAAAGACTTGAGGGGAAAGTGCCTGGCTCTCATCTTGGGAAACTGTTTGAAACTGAGAACAAGCCTTGGCTTACCACCTCAGAACCCATTTGTCCGAGGGTTAGGGACAACCAGTTCTAGCAGAAATAAGCCAGTCTGCCCCCACACGGTACAGGAGGTCATTGAACACCCCGTCCAGGGTGCCTGTAGCAGGAGCAGCTTTAGGTTGGGGAGAGGGCCTGCCTGTGCCCGTCTGCCTCTGCCTCTGAAAAATCCTCTCTGTGCAAAAAGCAGAAGAAGCCTGGAATTGGTAAAAGGCCTATTGTAAGGCCTGCCCCTACCCCTGGGGCATGCCTATGTTGAGTGATGCCTTTCCTTAGCTTGGGCACTTTTGTAAGTAGTTCTGTATTCATCCATCTTTTCATGTAATTTTCTGTTTGTTCTCCAAACAGAGAATTTCCTATAACAGGAAAATCTATAGCCTTTGACTGGGTATCTTGGGACAGATTAGTGCATCTGAGCCATGCCAACCTCTGGAGCTACAGAAGTGGC
Organism: Neoceratodus forsteri; assembly: GCA_016271365.2. NCBI lineage: Eukaryota > Metazoa > Chordata > Ceratodontiformes > Ceratodontidae > Neoceratodus > Neoceratodus forsteri. The sequence continues at coordinate 49,409,228 of JADMNL010000025.1, forward strand.
CATGACCCTAGAGGAAACATCATTAACATCAACAGCAGCATGAAATTGAACTTTAGAGGCTTCAATGCCATCAGCAGCCACCTGTTCCAACTTCAATAGCCAGCTGGCCATGGGTCTGCTTGCCCAACTGCAATATAGTGTCCCATCTAGATTCTGATATCTAGCCACATAAGCCATATAATTAACCTGTCTGAGTCCCAAAGAAGCTGCCACATACTGTTTTTTAGCCATGGCATCAATCTTCCTGGAATCCTTATCAGGAGGATGTGAAGCCAGGAATAATAACTTGTCACAGGCTGCAGCTTGCACCACACCTACATGGCTACACTGTTCAGTAAGGAAGTCTGTATTAGGGCCTGACAACGTATACCTTCTGTCCATTTTTTTATCTACAGGAGGGACAGAAAAAGGATTTTTTAAAATCTTGTCTCCTAAATGACTTATGTAAAGGAATAGACAACCTTCTAGCCTCTGGAATATCCATCATTTCCACATAGTCAGGCTCCTCTTGCTCATCCACAGCCTCTTCTAAGGGGAGCTGGAGAGTTTCTGCTACTTTCTTATAAAATCTGAAATGAGATGGGGACTCAGACAATAAAGGGGGAGACTCAAAGGGTCTGTCTGGAGAAATGTCCAGTTCTATTGGCACTTCCAGACCTTCCCAATCACAATTACAATCATCAAAATCTTCCTCCCCTCCTGTGGTTCATAAAAATCCCCAACATCATAATCCTGAACCACTGGACCTGAACGAGACCCCCTTTTTCCAACCAGAGAGGGTTCAACAAGTCCCTGAGACAAAGACTGGACAATCTGTATGGCTTTAGCTATTTCTACAGCAGAAGGAGAGACAAAACTGGACTCCACACTAGCTGATTTCTTTGTCCTTTTTGCTTTGACTGGTTCCTCAGGACCAGCCTTTCTTTTGCCCGAGGAAGTATGGCCCTGGTCAGAGGGCACTCCCTCTGGTCCAGCTGTAGCTGGACCGGGCTGGCCATCCGGGTCAGCGGACTTTTTGGCCTCTCGTTCCCTGAGCCTGCCCAATCTCTTTTCCAGGGTGGCTGCAGGGAAATTCTTACATATCTGGCAGTCTGACAGGAGGTGGTCAGCCCCCAGACAATAGACACAAGTGGTGTGTGGGTCAGCCTTGGCAAAGGCTTCCCCACAGACATCACAGTGTTGAAACCCAGTGGGCCCGGTTTTTCTTTTGGGTTTCTCAGACATAATGCCAGCCTAACCAAACTTGTCCTTTGTTTCAGGCCTTGCCAGGACAAGACACCCTTATCGGTCCCTAACCGTGTCACGGTATTTGAAAAACCACTTTTAATTGCAGGTTTTTAGGACCGATAAGAACCGGTACCTCACTCTAAATGCAAAGAAAACAATTTTAAAGCAAACTGATCGGTTCAGAGCGAACCGATAATGAGTTTCCACACAGACTAAAATTATTTTACTTAAGTTACCAGATAGAGCTTTAAACGGAAAACGTGGTAATTTTAAACACTTTCTCGGTTAAATGAACCGATAAAAATACTTTAAACCGCAAAACGAACCAAAATGAAGGAGCTGGTCTCCGGAGCGTCTGTTCAGTGAAAGCGGAGTAAAGAATCTAACAGTTTGGGTTCAAACAACCCAGATAGAGCTTTCAATAAGTGCCCTCGCGCTGTGGAACTCCAGATTTCTCTGGAGTTAACTATTTCATCTCCGGGGCAGTCAAAAGCCAGGGGCATACTGCAAAGGTCCTAATATAAGCAAGACTTCATGGTGTTTGAATTAATATTCCCTGTAATGCTTTAGGACTATTTCATGTAATTATGTTCAGTAATCAAATGCATTTTTTCTTGTTACCTCCAGTGGCAGGTTGGGGTGAGGAGGAGGGGGAAGGAGAGCTTCTTTTTGGATAAGCCTAAAATAATTGTTCCTTGCTTAAATGATTTCTCTTTTTTGGACCTCTGTATCACCAGATAAGGTCAGACTTGGTTCTTCTATTTGTATGTTATAGTTGAGGTCTTTTGATTTAACAAAGTTTATTCAATTTGAAAAAAAAGAGTAACCCTATCCAAGGGCCCCAGTACCACCCCTATGGCTGAGACCTGTACATGAAGAGTGCTGAATGCTAAACTCTTGTCCACCCCACACTGAATAAAATCCAGGATTTGTGGTACCAAAGCCTTCGTGTGCTTGGTGTGCCTCCCCTTAGCTCAGGAGGCAAATGCTGTCCATGTTCTACTGCAAGCCATGGAAGTTGAACTCTTTCTAGAAGACATAAAGGTGTCTGTGACCCTGTTTTAGCAAGCACCTCCTCTCAGAAGCAAAGCAGCCAGCTGAAGCGAGCTCAGACTTTGGTGAAATACTGGACCTTGGCTTAGAAGATCCCTGCAACACGGGAATCAAAATGGTTCGCCTGTTACGAGATTTATCAGATACAAGAACACCAGTCTTCCTGGCCACTCTGGTGCTGTGAGCAGGAGGCTTCCCCTTGACTGTCTGTTCTTTTGCAGCACTACTGGAAGTAGTGATAGAGGTGGAAACAGGTATGCTGCCCTTAAGTTTTACGTCTGCTACAGTGCATCCACTGCTTCTGCCTATGGCCATCGAAAATGACTGAAGAATCTGGGAACCTGGGCATTTTCCCTAGATGCAAAGAGATCTACATGAGTGGTCCTGCAGTGGCTGCACAAAATGCCAAATGCCTGCAGGGGCCGTTTCTCTAGATGGATGATCTTTGGTTTTAGCCAGTCTGCCTGAACATTTAGGACCCCAGCCAAGTGAATGGCTGACAATGATAGAAGATTCTCTGCTGCCCAGTGAAGCACTTTCTGGGCTTCTTGAAGCATGCTTATGCATTTCTTGTGGCTCCTTGGTTGTTTGTGTAGGCCACCACCACCATGTTATCCGACTGTACCTTCACCACTTAAAACAGGAGGTGTTCCTGGTAATGGAGGACAGCCAGGAACACTGCCCTTATTTACAACACATTGATTTGCAGGCTTCATTTCTCTGGTCCCCCAATTCCCTGAACTGGGATCTGATCCAGGACCACCCCAAGTCTAGCAGGCTAGCATCTGTTGTTAGTACCTACTCCTGGGAGGGGGGGGGATGAGAGCAGCTATCCCTTCATCAAGTTTTCTTGCTGTTCCCACCAGACTAGTGATCTCTGAAGAGAAGGAGGAAGACAAACTGAAGCATGACACTGCTCTGATGCTGGAAACCAGGAGGCTAGCAGGTGAAACTGGAGCATTTTCATGTGAAGCCATGATCATGGTACCAGCTTTATTGCCGCTGTCATTAGGCCCAGGGTCTCTACGCACTAGTGAGCTGAAACAACCATCTAGGACTATAGAAATCATATGTCCCTTTGGAGAACCTCTACTCCAGGCTGCGAGAGAAGAACTCTGTTCTGATCCGTTTGAAAGTAGGCTCCTAGATGTTCTAATGTCTGAGACAGGACCAACAAATTGTTCTCCTGGTTGATTATCTATCTATGTTGCTCTAGGACCCATAGGACCCTGTCACAAACAGCTTCATAGCATGCTCTGAAGGGGCTCTGATGAGGAGATCATCTAGGTAGGGATAAACATGCTGCCCCTTCTGTCGGTGGAGCAAGGCAACCACCACCATAAGCACCTTCAAGAAAACCCTCAGTGCTGATGCAAGGCTGAAGTAGAGAACCTGCTATTGGAAATGTTGGGTCTGAATAGCAAACCTCAGGAACCTGTGATGGGCATTGCATATCAGAATGTGGACATACACATCCAAGGGATCTACGGAGTCCAAGTAATCTTCTGGACTACTCTGATGATAGACTGGAGGGATTCCATCTTGAATTTCATCTTCTGGATGAACCAGTTCAAGCTCTGAAGAGCCAGAATTGGGCAGAAATACCCCCCTGCCATTTTTTGGGGACTACAAAATAAACCGGTAGATTCCCTGTTCCCTTTTAGATGGGGGGAAGGGCTGAGCAATCATCCTGTCTGGAACAGGTGGGTCAGGGTCTGTTCTACCCAGCCTTTTCACCGGATCCTTTGGATATGGGACTGGAAAAATCACCCTCTTGATGGCATGGTAGAGAACTCTATTACATAGCCATGAGATACAATTTCCAGAACCCAAGATTGTGACTTAGTCTGGGCCCATCTTTCTACAAAGAACCGTAGGTGCTCCTCAAGGGCTGGAGGGAGAAGACGGGCCCATGCACCCTCAAGCTGAGAGTCTGCCCATTTTGCCAGTACCTCCTGTGCATCTACAGGAGAGGGAACCATGGTTCTGATTGTAATGGGAACTGGAGAAGGAGCCTGTTTTTTTGGTTGTTCCCATATCCTCGAAAGCAGTGAAAGCTATCCTCTGTGGAATCTTAACCATCTGAGTCCTCTTCCCCAAGAGGACTTGGAGTAGCCTTGTTGGCCCTTAGAAACTGTTAAATGGCCCTTCTTATCTTTAATTTTGTTTACACTTCATCTAACTTAGGGCCGAACAGTAACTTGCCCAACTTGCCCCCAAAAAAGGCATTCCCAACAAATGAGACACAGAGACATGGTCCGCTCCCGGTATCACAGCTACACTCCTCTCATAGCTGTAACACTGGTGACAGAGCATCTAGATACAAGTTGCACATTGTTTAGTGCTATGTCACCCAAGAAAGAAGTTGCCATATCAATTAGGGGAAGCAGCTTTGCCAAGAGAGAGTCCCCTTGCATACCCTTAGAGAGGGAAGCAACCCATTTGTGGAAAGCCCCATGCACTAATATGGCTCTGTAAGTGACCCTTATGCCTGCCCCACTGCTGTGAAACTCCTGCGGCATGCAGCACCTATCCTTTTGTTATTAGCATCGAAGAGCGCTGCTAATCCCTCAAGCAGAATCACGGTGTCCTTGATGTTATTTGCCGCTGATGCATCTGCGTTCGGTAGACATTCTCATCTTTTCAGCATATCCTCCTGGAAGGGATAGCATCTCACTCTGTTCTTGCTGAAGGATCTCTTCCTGTCCACCTCAGACTGTACTTGGTCAATCACCTGGTCAGAATGCTGAAAACTTGGGAAGCATTTTGGTGTATTTCCCATAGTTGACAGGACTGCTTTTATTTGAAGGAGGGCCACTGATTGAATTTCCACAAGGTCCACAGCTCTACAGGTCTCTGAAACCAGATAAGAAGTAAAAAGTGAATCAAAGAGGAAAAGGATAGAAGCTGCCTGCGATCTACTAGACTATTCGTCTTCCTCCCCAGAGAAGAATATCTCTCCTTTGTTCAATGGCTCGCAGGGTTCTTTCGAACTGGCACCACCCTCCATCATTAATTTTCCCTTTTTGGACTTTGGTTTAGACCCATCAGGGTCCCCACCCTCCTGTGCCTCATGTGATAAGTCATTTTCCTGTTCTGAACCCTCTAGAGAGGCCTGCTGAGGATCCCCATACATGGATGCCACTTTGGGGCTCTTGGAGGAAGACTTTGGTTCCTCCAACTGAAAGATCTCATTTTAAATTTATTATCAGGGACCTTTGTAACTATTTTGCCACTGCTCTTGCTCACTCCCGATGTACCCTCTCTCTCATCACCAGGATCCTGTTATTTGGAGGTCAAGAATGTTGCACTGGTCTGAGTAATATAAAAAGGACAAAATTAGCCAGCTGGAGACTGTTTCATTGTCCTCTTGCAAGAGTTACAATTCTTAAAAGAGGTGGTCCTTCTGAATGCCATGGTGCCACAAACTGTAAGCTAGGAAGACCTTTCTACCTGAGAACATTGCCTGTCACACTATTAAATATCACAAATGCCCCCCAGTGGTCAGCCCATCCTTTTCCCTGAGGGCCCCAGCAAACTAAGATTAAATGAAAAGGAGCAGCACTCTTTTTTTCAAACAACATGAAGTCTTGCTGTATTCTGACAATCTGCAGTTAGCTTCAGCCTTTGAACTGCCCCGGAGTGTAGAGGGTTAAATTTCTATGCAATGCATAGAACGTTGAGCTCGAGCTCAGTTGAGGTCTCTGTCTGCAGCACTTTGAAACCCAACTGCCAGATTCTTTACTCCGCCTGACTGAACAGTCGCTCCGGAGATTTCTCCTTCTGCTCAGTTCAAGTCGTTTAAAGTGTCGGTTTTTCCGCTTAACTCCCGTAGTATTATGGTTCAGGGCTCTGTCTGCGGTACAGTAAGTACTTTTGGTAGTAGTTCTGGGTTATTTGTAGAAATCGTAAACAACTTTTCTCGATCGGTTCGACTGAACCGATCCAACTTAATTGAATTCTGTGTGTTTTCCTTTAGTGTGTGGTTACTGGTCCTTATCGGTTTTTAAAAAAACGTGTTTTAATGGTTTTTTCCAATACCCATAACACGATTAGAAACCGATAAGGGAGTCTTGCCTGACGGTTGCCAAAAAATGGGTACATTTGGTTAGGTTGGCCATGTCTGAGAAACCCAAGAAAAAAACTGGGCCCACTGGGTTTCAACACTGTAGTGAGTGTGGGGCGGTCTTTGCTAAGGCCGATCCCCACACCACCTGTGTTTATTGTCTGGGGTTTGACCACTTCAATACAGACTGCCAAATATGCAAAAACTTTCCTAAGCCTACCCTGGAAAAGAGATTAGGTAGACTTAAGGAAAAGGAGGCTGAGAAGTCCGCTGACCTGGATGGCCAGCCCGGTTCGGTTCCGACCAAACCAGAAGGAGTGCCCTCTGACCAGGGTGATACTTCTTTGGCCAAGAGGAGAGACGATCCTGAGGGATCAGTTCCTACAAAGAGGAAACGTAAAGAAAAATCAGCCGGTTTGGATCTGGAGTTTCATGTTCCGACTGCTGTTGAGATTGCCCAAGCTATTCGGATTGTTGAATTGCTTCGCCTGGTTCCATCCGATCCGGCTCCATTAGCTAGGGGTTTGGTTCGGTCGGTTCCTCCAGTTCAGGATTATGCCCCTGAAGATTTTTATGAACCAGAATTTGAGGAGGAGGGGGATTATGAACAAGATGATGACTATGATGGAGCAGAAAGTCTGGATGTGCCCATTGAACCGGACATCTCCCCAGACAGACCTTCTGGTGTTTCCCCTCCTAGGCTCTCTGAGTCCCCTCCCCACTATCTGTTCCACAGAAAAGTTGCTGAAACCCTCCAGCTTCCTATGGAGGAGGCTACAGAGGATCAAGAGGAGCCTGATTTTGTTGAAATGATGGACATCCCAGAGTCCAGGAGGCTGTCTATTCCCCTACACAAATATTTTGGGAAACAGACACAAAAAATTTTAAAGTCTCCAAATTCTGTACCTCCTGTTGATGAAAGAGTGGACAAGAGGTATACTTTATCAGGCTCAGACACAGAGTTTTTCTATCAACAGTGCAGCCATGTTGGGGTCGTGCAGGCTGCAGCCCGTGACAGGGCTAATGTTCCCTTGGCTTCACACCCCCCAGATAAAGACTCCAGGAAGATGGATGCCTTGGCAAAGAAACAGTACATGGCATCCTCTTTGGGACTCAGGCAGGCGAATTATATGGCCTATACAGCCAGGTACCAGACGTCCAGGTGGAACACTGTACTGGCACTGGCTAAACAGGCCCCCCCCAGCTGGCCAAGGAGCTGGAGAAGGTGGCTGCTGATGGGATTGAGGCATCTAAAGTACAATTTCATGCTGTGGTGGACTCCAATGATGTGCCATCAAGAGTCATGGCTACATCTGTGGCTCTTCGGAGAATGTCTTGGCTCAGATGTACTAGCCTCTCACAGGACACCCAGGCTAAGCCCATGGATTTCCCTGTGGAAGGTAATTCTCTATTTGGGGAGCAGACAGAGAATTACATGAAAAAGATGGAGGAATATAGGACCACTTATAGGAGTGCACAGGCCAAGGAGAGGCAGGCAACTCCTCAAAGGCAGCAATCTAGGGGCAGGAGCAGGCCTCTTCATAGGCCTTTCTACCAAGCACAGGCCTCTTTTCCCTTTTCACAGAGAGGGTTCTTCAGAGGGAGAGGCAGAAGGGGGATGAGCAGGGCTGCATCCACTCCTCAGCCTAAGGCCTCTGCCAAGAAGACACCCTGATGGGTCTGCCCCGGGTCGACTCTCCTATCCCCGTAGGGGCAGGCTGGCTTATTTTGTCCAGGACTGGATGTTGTTACTTCAGACAAGTGGGTCCTGGAAGTAGTAAGCCAGGGACAGGTTCTCAGCTTCAAAAAATTTCCGAAGATGAGAGCCAGATCTTTTCCACCTGCAAGTCTCTCCAAAACCCTTGCCCTAGAGGCAGAGGTTTCATCTCTTCTGGCCTTAAAGCCATAGAGAGAGTTCCTACCCTACACCGGGGCAAAGGTCTGTACTCCAGGTACTTCCTTATCCCAAAAAAGACAGGGGAGTGGTGACCCACCCTAGATCTAAGATACCTGAACAAACATCTTTTAAAACCAAGGTTCAAGATGGTGACTCTGGGAATAATTCTTCCCTCCCTAAGGTGAGGGGACTGGTTAGCCTCCCTGGACCTCAACAATGCCTACTTTCACATTCCCATCAGATGCTCCCACAGAAAGTACCTCAGGTTCAAAGTTGCTCTCAGGCCATTACCAGTTCATAGCAATGCCCTTTGGTCTAACATCAGCTCCAAGGGTTTTCACAAAGTGCCTGGCAGTAGTGGTTGCCTTTCTAAGAAGGCTAAAGATTTCCATTTTCCCATATCTGGACGACTGGCTCATAGTGGGTCAGTCTCCAGACCAATTCAAGTCAGACCTGCAAGTGACTCAGCAAGTGCTCACTTCCCTGGGATTTCTTCTCAACCTTCCCAAGTCAGTTCTCGAACCGGTGCAGCTTCTCACCTTTATAGGGGCAGAGCTAGATACTGTCAAAGCAAGAGCCTTTCTTCCCTCTGGAAAAGGCAAGAGTTCTTATAGAACTGGCTTCTTCCTTCAGCCTTCAGGTGTCCTGACCAGCAAGGCACTTCATTCAGCTCTTGGGTCACATGACAGCTTCTACAGCGGTGGTCCAAGGGGCAAGATTCCAGATGAGGGACATTCAGTTCCATCTGAGGGCCTTTTGGTCCCAAAGGAAGGATCCTCTTACCAAACTGATTCCAGTGACTCGGACACTGATCCAAGCTCTTCAATGGTGGCAGGATCAGGACAATTTAAGGCAAGGGGTCCCATTTGTCACTCAGCCTCATTCGGTGGTCCTTACCACGGATGCTTCTCTTTTGGGGTGGGGAGCCCATCTGGGGGCTCTCACAGCCCAGGAACTGTGGTCCCCTCAGGAATCCCTTCTTCATATCAATCTACTGGAACTCGGGGCAGCTTCTCTGGCCCTGCAGGCTTTCTCTCAGTCAGTGCAGAACAAGGTGGTTCAGGTCAGAACAGACAACACCACCACCACCATGTGGTACATCAACAAGCAGGGAGGCACTCGGCCCACGGCCTTGTGCACAGAAGCCATGAAATTGTGGTCCCTGGCTTATTCTCTGCAAACATCTCTGATTGCAGTCCACCTTCCAGGGAAGGACAATGTGCTAGCAGATGCAGTGAGCAGGATCTCCCAGGGCCATCACGAATGGTCCCTGGACCCTCTGGTGTTGAAAGTGATTTTTTCAAGATGTGGCACTCCAGAGATAGATTTCTTTGCAGCCCCAGGCAATCACCAACTTCCTCTGTTTTGTAGCAGACCCCCAGTCTTGGGCTCAGTCCCTCTGGATGCTCTGGCATTGAACTGGGAAGGGAAATTTCTCTATGCTTTCCCTCCCTTTCCTCTACTGTTCAAGGTTCTGGTCAAGGTAAGGTCACAACCCTGCAAAGTGATTCTGATTGCTCCAGGTTGGACCAGGCAGCCCTGGTACCCCCTCTTACTGTCCCTAGCAGTCCATCTTCCCCTGTCTCTTCCCAGGAATCATAACCTGTTAACCTCCTCTCAGGGGAGGATCTGATACCCCAATCGTCGGTCTCTCAATCTCACGGCATGGCTCTTGAAGAGTTAGAGTATGCAGATTTGCATCTGTCCCAAGGGGTTCTGGATATTCTCAAAGCTTCTCGAAAGCCTGCTACCAGAAAGATTTATAACTCCAAATGGAAAAGATTCAGCATTTGGTGTGCCAAGAAGCATATATCTCCAGACACTGCTGAATTGCCTACAGTTCTGGACTATATGGTCCATCTTAATGGCCTAGACCTCAGACCAGCTACTCTCAGGGTACACTTATCAGCTGTCTCTGCTTTCCTGTTAGTGGGAAAGCCTTCCTCACTGACATCTCATCCTGTATTCTGTAAATTTTTGAAGGGATTGCTTCATACCAATCCTCCCTTTAGGGATCCTGCCCCTGCCTGTGAATTAAGTGTTTGCATTGCTCAAATTATGCAACCCCCTTTTGAGTCTATGTCCTCAGGAGAGCTTAAGTACTTGACTTGGAAAACTGTGTTTTTGGTAGCTATTACCTGTGCCAGACGTATCAGTGAATTGCAAACCCTGTCAGTGGAACCTGATTTTATCTCCTTTCATAGAGATAAAGTAGTCCTTAGAACCAATAGGAGGTTCATGCCCAAAGTGGTTTCGGACTTCCATTTGAATCAGTCTGTGTCTCTCCCTGTTTTCCTCACTGATCATTCTTCCTCAGGGAAGAGGAGGCTACACAGTTTAGATGTTAAAAGAGCCCTTAGCTACTATATAGAGCGTACCAAGGGTCACAGGTTTGATTCCTTCCAGTTGTTTCTCACTTATGGGGAAGGGCAAACCTGCCACCAAGAGAACTATTGTCAGGTGGATTGTTTCCTGTATACAATTATGCTATGAGAAACTGAGAAAAATTCCACTCTCAGGCCTGAGGGCTCATTCCACAAGAGGTACAGCTGCTTCCCTGCCTGCTGCCAGGGATATCCCTCTGTTTGAAATTTGTCAAGCAGCCACCTGGAAAACAATCCATACCTTTACCAAGCACTACTCTCTGGATATCCAGGCTAGGAGTGATGCTCAGTTTGGCACAACAGTATTTCAGAGCCTATTCTCAAAGTAGGTTCTGTCCCTCCTCCATGGAGGTACTGCTTGGTAGTCTGCAGATTGTCAGAACACAGCAAGACTTCATGTTGTTTGAAAAAAAAATTACTCACCTTAGTAATTATATTTCTTCTAATGGAGTCTTGTTGTATTCTGACCACCCTCCCTTCCTCCCCTCTCAGAACCTGTTTTTTTGGAAGTGGGTGGGCAGGCGCAGTGTTGCACCCCAGGGGTGCTTCAAGTACACCCTCCGTTTTATCTGGGTGCTTTGTGTTATAAGGTTTTATTTTAAATAGGTTTTAGTTTTGGATTTCCTGACTTGAGTCTTCCTTTGGGAATCCAAAACTTTCTGTTGCCATCTGGCTAGTTAAAAACGTTACAATTTCCACATAGTCAGCGAGTGTTTGCTCGTAAGAATCTGGCGGCTGGATTTCAAAGTGCTGCAGACAGAGACCTCAGCCGAGCTCGAGCTCAACGTTCTATGCACTGCATAGTAAATTAACCCTCTACACTCTGGGGCAGTTCAAATGATGGAGCTAACTGCAGATTGTCAGAATACAGCAAGACTCCATTAGAAGAAATATAATTACTAAGGTGAGTAATTATTTCTTCTGAAGCATCCTCACCACTTCCAGTAGCAGACCCAGCAGGAGAAATCAAGATGGAATATCTGTCCTGGTGAGAAGATCTTGGGGAGCTTATTAATTTATTTCTGTGGTGATCTCCCAATGAAGCCAATGCTGTGGATGTTCCTGTGGTGATCTCCCAAAAGAAGCCAGTGCTTGTGATGTTCCTGTGATGATCTCCTGACTGAAGCCAGTATCTGAGTGAGAGGGACCGGCTACCAAGACAAGCACAAGCTGCAGTGACGGGAACAGTTGCTCTAGCACGTGGAGGGGTTGTGGGACAACAGATGGACCAGACACCAAACTTCAAGTTTAACACACGCTCTCTGCGTGATGTTCATTCAAAATACAGAGATCACCTTAAGCAATGGCATATCCCTTCTTCAGTACATCAGTTTGCAGGAACAGACTATGTATGTCCTTCCTCTGCACTTAGCCAGCACCTACTGACACTGATCTCTGATCTAACTCAGCAGTTGAGATTCAGCCTCCACCTCTATGTGGGCATTATTTGCTTGGGTGGTGGGGGCTCAAAAAAAAAAAAGCTAAAGATAAAGAACCTCGATGCCGGAGCATTGAAACATGGGTTACCCCCAGAGGGCATTGACAATAAGCCAAGTTTCAAAGAAACACAATATCACCCATACTTCCATAATGCAAAGCATCATGGGACCCCAGGACCTGACTGGATTATGCCGGAGTTCTTAAAAGAACTATCTAATGAACTAACTGGTCCATTGACTGCTCTATTTAATGCATCACTGAATGAAGGCGGTAGCAAACGATTAGCAATTACAGGCCCATTAGCCTTACTTCTAGTATTTGCAAGCTGATGGAAAAGCTCTTACAACACAAGATAACGGAGCACATTAATAGAAAAGGCTATGTTGATATATCACAGCACGGTTTCACTTCTGGCAGGTCTTGTCTGACAAATCTCATTCATTTTTTCGAGCCAGTAAGTGATGCCTTGGATAATGGAATGCCAGTTGATGTTAATTTTTTGGATTATGTTAAAGCATTCGATACAGTCTCACATAAAGTTTTGATAGCTCGACTAATCAAAATGAAATTGCATACAAATATAAAATGGAAAGCCTCTTGGCTACATGACAGACAGCAGAAACTGGTGTTACGAGGGCATGAGTCTGACTGGGGAGATGTTACTAGCGGAGTGACCCAGGGTTCAGTGTTGGGCCCATTATTATTTAACATACTTGTTTCTAGTATGCAGACAACAGGAAATGTCTGGATAAATAAATATGCAAATGACGGAAAAATTGGATGTATTGTGGACGATGCTCAATCTGTAGCAAACTACAAGATAATCTAAATAAATTTTGCAATTGGGAAACAGACTGCAAAATGACACTCAATGTGACTAAGTGCAAGGTAATGCACATAGGCAACAATAATATCAGGGCAAGCTACACAGTGAACAACATTCAACTAGAAGCAATATCAGAGGGAAAGGATCTAGGTGTCATAATATCAGACGACCTACAATTTGATAAACATACAAAAAAAAATGTTAAGAAATGCTATGCTATCTTAGGTTGTAGTCACAGGCATATTAAAAGTAGGAAGCCAGAGGTCATTCTCCCTCTCTGCTCTAGCCTTGTCCGACCCCACTTGGAATACTGTGCTCCCTTTTGTGCTCCCACTTCTATAAGTGGGTTATCCTTGGTAGAAAAGGTACAGCGTAAAGCCACAAGAAAAATTAATAATATGGTAGATAAAAATTATGAAGACAGACTTAAAACATTGAGATTATTTTCCTTGGAATATAGATCCTTAAGAGGAAACCTAATTTATATCTATAATGCTTTTCAAAAAGATTTATTGTTAGACACTATTTGTTTTGAAAGACAGTTTATCTTTTTTGGATATTCTATTTTCTCCAATCCTGGCTCCGGATCTGTCACTCCTTCAGGCATCCTAGGTTCCCTGCACCCCCTCCAACCTCCCCCGGGACCCTTCCACCTCATATCGCAGCCTACCTTGAGGTAGCTCAGCGTTACCCTTCACCAAGTGGGTCCCTCTCCTCCAAGGGGAAAGGCACCAGTGGGGGTGTCCCAGCACACTATTTTTTCCTTTCTCAGCTTCGGGTGCTGCTGAGGCGGGGGCTGACCCCGCAGGAAGTCTTCAGATGTGTCTCAAATTGGATGCCATCATCCAGCCAATCCGGAGTGATTTTTTCTCATGTTCTGGTGTTTTTGTCCCTCCTGCACTGCTCCTGTAGTGCCCCCGGTCTCCACTGGGGGCCACTACTACAGCGAGGCGTCCACCCACCCAACCCCAGGAAAGGAGAACAGTCCTCTGGATGCTCAATCCTCTCCTTCCCCTTCCAGCCCCCGGCACCCCGAGTCTGTTCCTGAACTCAGATCACCGGCATGGTTCGAGGTGTGGCGACCAGCGCCTCAGCCCTCTGCAACAATTTATTAGGAACAACACAAGGTCACACAACTTCAAGTTAAAAAGTTCTGTCTGTAGAACTACTAGGTGACAAAGGTTTTTTTTACACAGAGAGTTCCTTCCATATGGAACTCTTTACCTAACAGTGTCATAATAAGTGAAAATGTGGAACAGTTTAAAAAAACCTAGATCATTATATGGGTGAAAAAAAATATTCTTTCCACCATTAAATTTAATGGTGGCAAGTTCATCATGGGCTTTGGCCTTTCAAACTTGTACTCAACTATGAAACTATTTGCAAATCACCATGAAATTTCAGACTTGTTCAACTTACAGCAATTTACATGCATTTTAAATAGCACAACTAACTTAATTTTGATAATAGTCACCTAGTGCCATGGTATTTTCAACATTTACAGGTTTCATAAACACAAGGTATATACATCAAGGTATTTTATGACATAATGCTGTTACATACTAAATCCAATAATGATAAACACAACCTGTTTCACATACGGTTAGAAGTCACCACAATAACCTCCCTGTACGAGGACCTGAGAGGGAAAATGAAAATTAAAGAGAACACTATAGCATAGTCAAGAAAGGGAAGGGGTGCCCACAGGTGGCCAACCTTATGGACTAGAAATTGTAAAGGATAGATTAGGCTAAGAAATAGAAAAACTGTTGCAACAGATTTAAGAAAAGGTTGGTCCTCAGAAGTGGCAGGAACTCCCTGTCACATATCCCCCACCTTAAGAAGGAAGCAGTTATTGCAGACTGCTTACCACCTTCCTGTCCCAGGAAGGGATGTAGCTTCTACCCGTCCATCTTCAGAAGCTCTGTCTCAGGGTCCCTATTAACGATAAACATTCCATCTTAAACATAATGGATATCACCATTCTTTACCCTGCGGCATTAACACATTTCTCAACAGAGACTAACAGTACCTTCCCATCTTCTTTTAGGGAAAGCCTGTCACATTTCTTAACCAAAAATCTGGATGGCTGTAAAGTCCAATACCATAGAAATACTTTCTCTGGGGTGAGTTATTACCTGCTCCAACCCCACCAGACATGTCTGTTTGAAGCAGGGGCCCAGTTCTAGGTTCAACCCCTCTACATAAACACACTATGTCTCTTTATTCATTCATTTCACTTGCTACTGATACAGACACCTGAGGGTAGACACTCTACGTGTTACTCTAACACAGGTTCCTATCCATTTTCCACTCACCTCCTCCTTTGTAGGTTTTTCATCAAAAAAAATAAAACACATATACCACCTCCTTGATCTTAATATACTGTAACATTCTGGCAATATTAGCACCTTTAGCTTGCAGTATACCCAAATCAATACTGTTAATAGATTTAGTTGCATCAATACAAGAAAAAGTCCCATCAGCCTCATAGGATTTTTCTTGCTTGCTTGGAGTCTTCAACCCCAGCACAATATCACTAGGTAACAGTTTTACCTGGGATCTCACATTGAAGTTCCATACTTGCATCTCCGACCTCCAACAGGTAACATCCTGGGAACACAGGAAACAAAGAAATTCCCTGCTTAGTCAGTGGGGTCCTCCTCAAACTGAGCAAATGAAAAATCCTCCTCTGACTTTTCATTCAAACTCTCTGGCAGAGACCTCTTGAGCACATGGCATTGGTGTTCCAGATCTCTGCATAGTCGGTCTGCCTCCAGCCATTGCCCAATCATCCATCATAATAGTCTCATCAGGTTCTCCACCATCGGGGTGTCATCCTGCATCTATAGTCTGCCTCGACCCCTTGGTAGCGCCTCGTCCCCATTGCATCTCTTCATCATCTTTAGGCTAGGCCATCCTCTGAGCTCCCAGGTCCAGTCCAGGCAGCAGCTTCTCTCCATCTGTGAGCCGTGGTTCTGGTCAGAACTCCACAGACTTTCTTCTCCGGGTTCTCCACTGGCAACTCCTGGTGCATCGGTGCAACTCAGATATCTGGGTGATATCCACCAGAAAACATCCCTCTTCGGCCAGTCCAGACACTTCCAGCAAGTTATCCCACTCTAACACCAAGTCTGTGATGGGGTTGTGGGATAACAGATGGACCAGGCACCGAACTTCAAGTTCAACACACAATCTCTGTGTGATGTTTATTTAAAATACAGTAGATCACCTTAAGCAATGGCATATCCCTTCTTCAATATATCAGTTTGCAGCAACAGACTATGTATGTCCTTTTTCTGAACTTAGCCAGCACCTCCTGACACTGATCTCTGATCTAATTCAGCAGTTGAAATTCAGCCTCCACCCCTATGCGGGCCTTGTTTGCTTGGGTGGTGGGGGCTCAAAAAAAAAAAAAACAACAAGCTAAAGACAAAGAACCTCAATGCAGAAGCACTGAAACATGGGTTACCCCAGAGGGCATTGACAATAAGCTATGTTTCAAAGAAACATACCATCTCCCATACTTCCATAATGCAAAGCATCATGGGATATATGCAAATCACCATGACATTTCAGACTTGTTCAACTTACAGCAATTTACATGTATTTTAATTAGCGCAACTAACTTAATTTTTATAATAGTCACCTAGTACCTTTTACCGTTGTCAAAAACACCTAGTGCCATGGTATTTTAAACATTTACAGGTTTCATAAACATAAAGTACATACATCAAGGCATTTTATGATATAGTGCTACTACATACTAAATCCAACAACGATAAATACAACCTGTTTTACATACGCTTGGAGGTCACTACAATAATCTCCCTGTATGAAGACCTGAGAGGCAAAATAAAAATTAAAGAGGACACTATAGCATAGTCAAGAAAGGGACGGGAAGGAGGTGCCCATAGGTAGCCAATCTTATGGACTCGAAACTGTAAAAGACAGATTAGGCTAAGAAATAGAACAACTATTGCAAAAGATTTAAGAAAAGGTCGGTCCTCAAGAGTGGCAGGAGCCCCCTGTCACATAGCACTGGAAGTGTGTACTCTAGGCAGCACAGTAATGGCATGTGTGCTCTAACTCAGGGAGCACCTGCATGTTAGGTGAAGCGTACCTGGCAGCTGTTTGCTTATTAAAAAACGCATGAATTACCCACACACTGTTGTCCAGCCATTCCTCTCAACAGGTGCCTTGAAACAGTAAAAACCACTGCAAGCTACAAAGTTACAGGACAGAAACTCCCTCACTGCCACAGAATTGAAATAAAGGTATAGCTTTGACGTTGTGTGCCAATGGGCTACTACCCCTGCCTGATAACTGCAAAACAGGTTAAGGGGCCTGGGTTCTATTCTGATGACAATTGGGGGTTCTTTCCCAAAGGTATTAATAAATAGCACAGTGCCTTCACCCAGAGTAAAATTATAGTGGGCCAGGTATTTGCTTAGTAAGACCCCCCGGGATGCTATACCTACCCACCTCCCCTTCCAGTCACTCCACACGCAGAATACCACTTTAAACTGTGACTTTGTAAAACACATGCAATTAATGACTATAGTTAATAATATGCTCGCAACCACTTTTAACAGTAACAACCAAAATCTTTTATTATGGGGAATAGGGAATAGGAAAGCAGAAAAATAGTAGCAATTTTATTATGCAAACCGTTTCGACAACAGTGACCACCTCCCCACAGCACATTAGCCCTCCTCCCCACTGGTACCAGTGCTCCCTTCAATCTACCTGGTTACCCAGGATCGGTACAGGTCTAGATGTTGTTGCGGGTTGGCCGGTGTTGGGGCCCTAGGAAACACTTGGGAACTGTAGGTTTTAACCACTTAATACTGTAGTTGAATTAATGTATTTAGTTTAGTTTAGTTTATTGTTCTAGGAATTACTACCGTTGAGCCAGAGGCTCTTTTACAAAGATTCCACGTCAATTAGGTACAGTACAAAAAAGGTTACATAGATAACACAACAATTTGTGCTGTGTCAAGAGCAAGAAAACATATACAAATACATATCAAATCATTTGTGCAAAAGGACATGAGATATCAATAATCACATTATTACAAGAAAGAGGTCATGCCAGATTAGGAGAAACAAATAGGGAAAAAGTCCAGAACAGAGAGGGTAAGTGAAAGGTGTGGGAGCAGACAATAGCAGGAGAAAAGGTTTCCCAAACATGTCTTTGTCAAATAACGGAACAGGGTGGGTAGTGAGAAAATAGGAGGTTTAATCAGGGCAGTCACAGGAGCTGGAGGTGGCAAGGTGAGAGAACAGCCTTGATTTGAAAATACCTAGAGAGGTGGAGGCAGTAATATGAGTGCTGAGGGCATTTAGTCAGCTGGGGGCATGCTAGGCAAATTATCTTTGTCCCTGAGAAGTCCAGCATCGGGGGAGTTGAAGAGGCTGATGTTCTGATCTTCTGGTAAAACGGGTACTAGCGCTCGGGCATAACAGGTCTTGGATACAAGGTGGAGTGAGGCCAGAGTGGATTTTTCACCATCAGGCAGGTAAGGTACTTTATCCGGTTTGAGAGTTGCAACCAACCTGAGTCAGCATAGAGTTCACATGTGTGGAGTACGTCGATGTGCACCAGTGAGCAGCCGACAGGCCTTATTTGGGGATGTTGTGATGCGACTAAGTATGTAGTAATTGGCAGATTTGTATATAACTAAGCCATAGTCAGCGACTGAGATGATAGAGGATTGGATGGCAATCTCAGTGCAGAATGGGTAGGAGCTGTCGGTTCCGATACATAATCTCAATTACGCTGATTAATAGTTTTTGCTGTACTATCAATGTGAGTTGCAAGGTTAGCCTTGATCAAAGTTGATTCCAAGATATTTGAAGATTGGCACTTGTTCAAGGGTATTTCCCAGAGTATGTATTAATGGTGAGTGGGACTTGCCGTTTCTTGTTTTGCGGGTTAGAAAGAGCATGGATTTAGTTTTTTGTGGTTTAGAACCAGCTTATGTTCAAGGAACCACATCTCAACTTTGGAAAAAGCATGCTGAAGGTTGAGGCGTAGAGGTTCGGATCTTTATGAGTGGCAAGAATCACGGCATCATCGGCATAGAGGATTATTTGTTCAGGGCAGGATTTGGGGAGGGAGTTTAGGAAAAGGCTGAAAAGGAGGGGCCCAGGATGGATCCTGGGAACTCCTGAGCGAACGGTTTTGAGTCTAAGAGAACTCCAGCTACTTTACAGATTGAGAGCCTGAGCAAGGTAATTTTTTACTCAGTCACCAGGACCCTGCGAGAGCCCTAGGGATAGTAGTTGTTTGATAAGTAGGCCATGGTGTACTGTATCAAATGCCTTGGTTAAGTCAATGTAGACTGCTCCAGTTAGGTTTCCTTTGTCCATGGCATTGTGGATTGCTCCTGAGAATTCAAGCAGGGCAGTCGATGTGCTGTGCCCTTTCCTAAATCCATGCTGCTGAGTGCATAGGATGTTGTGCTTTTCCAGGTAGTCTGAAAGTTGGTCCGCCACAATGCGTTCAAGGGCCTTAGAGAGAGGTGGTAGTATTGATATTGGTCGATGGTTACCAGGCAGTGACTTATCACCACTTTTGTGCACCGGAGTGACAACTGCAGCCTTCCATTTCCTAGGGAATTGGCTGTAGCAGAGGGAGAGATTGAAAATTTTTGTGAGGGGGAGCAGTACTTCCTCCAGAGTGAAGGACAGAAGTTTAAGGTCAATAGTGTCGCTGCTTGCTCGGGACTTAGAAATGACCTTCTTTACATATTTATAGACTTCATGTGCCTTTACTAGTTTGAAATGGAAGGGTGGTTTGGTTGGAGAGGCAGTAGTAGAAGTAGAAATTGGAGGGTCAGCATCAGTGAAGAAATCAGATGAGAGGACACCACTAAGGTCTGTGAAGGTATCATTTAGGGTGTTTGCAATGATCTCTGGGTCTAATGTAGTGGTTCCATCCACATTCATTATTGTAGGAGAGGATTTGGACTGCTGACCCATGATATTTCTTATGTTGTCCCAGAAGGATTTCCCTTCAACCCAGGAGTTGGAGAGGGCATTCTCGAAGTAGGAGCTCTTCATCAAGCGGATCTGTTTAGTACAGTGGTTGCGAGCCTGTTTATATTTTTGGATGTCCGACAGAGTGCCAGTAGCTCTTGCAGTGGTACAGAGGTGATCCCTACTTTTTGAGTTGTGCCAATAGCTTCACCGTGAGCCAGGGTTTTGTGAGTGCTTTGATTTTGCACTTTTTTTACTGGTGCATAGGTGTCACTGGCAGTGTTGAAAGTAATAATAAAGTAATCAAGGGCTAGGTCAACATCTTGAGTTTTGTAAATCAAGGACCAGTCTATCTGCCTAAGACAGGTCTTGAGATGAATAAGGTTGCTATAAGGTAGGACTCTGCTATAGATGATTTTTGGAGGCGGCTTACGAAACTTATTTGTCCAGGTACATATTATTGGAGAGTGATCACCGAGCGAGTCAGGGGGAACACTTACATTGGTTATACGGGTAGGGTGGCTGGTAAGGATCCAGTCAATGAGGGTGCTGGTCCCTGATTTGTAGTTTTTCCTGGTAGGGAGTTTACCACTTGTGTTAAATTTGCTGCTAGGATAGCATCTTTGTTTGACCCTGCATCAGGAGCAAGCCAATTTATATTAAAGTCCCCAAGGAGAAGGAGTTCAAGTCAGAAGGTTGTGTACTTACGTAACTCGAGGACAGCCTGTAGCTGAATCAGGATCTTTTGGTGGGATATAGACAGCAGCAATCGTGACGACTTTGTTTTGGGCACCAAGTAGTATCTTGATAGGGAGGAGTTGCACTGAGGTTTCTGTGGTGGGGTAAGAACCAGGGAGACAGGTGAGGTAGTCCTTTATGTAGATTGCACACCCACCACCCCTTTTCGAGGTCCTATCCAGCCTGAATATCCTGTAGCTTTGTATGGAGATGGCATGATCCGGAGTATTAGGTGTCAGCTAAGTTTTGACGATGGCAAGGATATCCGGGTTGTGTTGGCTGGCAAAGATTTGAAGGGAGGCCAGTTTTGGGAGGAGACTGCAGATGTTTAAGGTAGCAATTTTGAGCCCCCCCCCATTTTGGCAGGCTTTGTTGTACTGTAAGTTTGTTTGTAACCATGTAGTTTCTGTTGTGCCATGGACCTTGTTGTAAATGAGCTTTTAGCTCAATCAAGTAATCCAGATTCATATATTCTATGAATAAAATATTTTACTACTTACTACTACTAAATTTGTAGGCAACTTTACACTAGACCCCCGGTCAGGGCAAGACCTGTGTTACTCATGATTTTGAAGTCACCAGTTTTCAAGTTCTGACGCAGTGGGTGGGATATTCAAAAGGGTTGCACCATGCGCAATAGGGTTGCGCCAGCGCAAGTCCGAAATTGCGCCATTGTGCGATATTCAGCAGGAGGCAGTTGCGCCACAGAAAACATGCTGAGCAACAGCGCAATGCTAATGAAGGTATGCGCAACCAAATGGGGTGGAATCATGCATAAAGTGCGCAATGCAATATTCAAAGGCTTGCGCAATGCGCAAGAGTGGATCAGGCGGAAGTTGTGCCACGGCGGAAATGAGCCAAAATAAAAAGGCTCAAGGAAGAGGCGCAAGAACGTGACAGGGAAGTCACATGAGGCAGGGCGACAGAGCAGGCCAGAGCAGTAAACAGTGCAGGCCAGGGAGTGCACAGGACAGAAGAGGGGCAAGGGAAGGTGTGTGGGGCCACAGAGTGCAGAGGCCAGTAGGTGTACCAGGTGCAGTGGAGGTAGCAGTCAGGACAGCGGGGGTAACAGATCAACAACAGCTGGGGGAACACAAGCCAGGGAGATGGACAGTGCCAGCTTCCACATGGAAGCTGTAATGAGGGGGGTGAGAAGGCATGCTGCAGGAGGACGTGGCCATGGAAGGGCCTGTCGGCAGTACGCCCCCAACAGGCAGTACCGTGCCCGCATCAGCTTTGAGCTGTATCCAGATGTAGATATTGTGGGCCAGTACCGCCTGAACAGGGTAATACTGAGGCGGCTCTGTGAGCTGTGCAGTGATGTGACGCAGGCACCCTCACGACGGAGTTATGCTCTGTCAGTGGAGACAAAGGTAACAGCCTGCATGTGCTTGCTCGCCACGGGTACCTTCCAGAGGCCAACAGGGGACACCACAGGCAAAACACAGTCACCCACATCACGCATTCTCACCCAATTCCTCAGCGCACTGCTGCCACATGCTGCGGAGTACATCCATTTCCCCAACACCGCGGCAGAGAGTGCAGCAAACATACAGGAGTTACACAGGGTAGCATGTATGCCTGGTGTGCTAGGGGGCGATAGACTGCACCCATGTGGCCATTCACACACCACCTGGCCCTGATGGGGCTGCCTACCGTAATCGGAAGGGGTTTTCCAGTGTCAATTGCCAGGTGGTGTGTGATGCCAGTGGGCGCATCATCAATGTCTGTGCCACACACCCTGGCGGAGCACACGATTCATTCATATGGTACCAATCAGCACTGTGCCATCGATTTGAGAGTGGGGACATCCCCACAGGACATCTAGTGGGTGAGTACGCATATAGGATTGGCAAATCAGGGGCAAGGGTGGGTAAGCCACAGGTGCCATGGGAGTGGCACACAGGGCTAGGGGCAATATGAGCCTGAACATGACACTGACCTTCACTGTCTCCACACAGGTGACAGTGGATACCCACTCCGTCCCTGGCTGCTCACACCCTACCCGCGGCCCACGAACCCATCGCAGCAACACTTCAATGAGGCACACGCCGCCACATGCAACATCATCGAGCGGGTGTTTGGGATGCTGAAGGCACGCTTCCAATGCCTAGACACCTCCGGCGGTGCCCTACAGTACAGCCCCTCAAAGGCCTGTGGGATATTCTGGCCTGTTGTATCCTGCACAACATGGCCAAAGACTGTGGGATAGCCGTACAGGTTGAGGAGGGGGACAGCGATGGGGACGCTGGTGACGCCGGTGGTGATGATGGGGATGAGCAGCCCCCCCCTTGGACGGCGTGACCCCCGACTGATCTGGCCCAGCTGCACCGGGACACCATCACAGAGGAGCACTTCGCCCAACACAGGTAAGTCATGGGGCCATGTGCAACCAACAGTGGCTAGGGCACAACCCACATACACACAGGAAACACACCAGGGTGCATGACAGCGAGGGAGTGGCAGAGGCAGAAGCACACACATAAACCAGGAGGTGAACAGTAACACGCCACATGGACAGACAGACAGACACACACACACACACACACACACACACACACACACACAGGCACAAAGTGCACAGGGTCAGGTGCACAACAGAGCAGGAACAGACATTAAATACACACACGTCCACAGGCCACCACCATCACCTGTACTGTCCATGTACGTGTGTCAGATGCTGGGCACCCTTGCACTTTGGTGTACAGCGCACTGCAGGCATCATCATGCACACGCACCTGTGGACAGCAGTCAGGAGGGTGTGCAGGTGGTCCGTGTGTCGGCGTGTAGGGCAGGGCACCCACTGGTGCACTGCCCACCAAAACACACATTGCACACAGGGCAGCACCAGACAGGGCCCACACTGGGAGACAGCTCAGTCATGCGGCACAGTGCCATGGCCACCTCGGATACATGGGTGGCCCCGGCGAGACCCAGCAGAACTGGCAGGCTGAGCATGGGCCACATGGGGTGGCACCGATGGACCACCAGGAGTCCCACTGCGTGAACACAACCTTGTCCACACAGGGGTCTGCAGCATACTGAACATACCTGCATCAGGGGTGCTCAGGATGCCCACAGCTGAACCTGGCGTCGACAGGGTAGGTGTCGCACGATGCCGGGAATGGGGAGTGGATAGCGTACTGCGCGGTGCGAGCGGCATAGGGGCACCTGACTGTGTGCCCAATGTGGCCACGACACCGACCACTGCCTGTGTCAGCTTGTCGATGGCGGCGGTCACATCCACCTGTATATGGTCAATCCGGGACAGGATCCTCTCAGTGTCCCTGCTGTGTCGCTCCTCAGCCCACTCCAGGGCCACACACAGTGTCTCCATGGATGTTGCAACCCGCATCTGCTGCTGTACTGATGCCTGCAGCAGGCGGGTGTGCTCATCAAAGAGGTTGTCTGCCACATCGGCAACCTGTCCCTCTGGGTCTGGAAGGGCCTGATGTACAGCACCCCTTGAGGGTGGGCACTGCTCACCAGGACCAGATATTGGCATATCCACAGGTGGTGCACCTACATCACCGCTGAGCCCTGTACCCCCAGTCCCGGTGGGTGACTGCTGCTGCTGCCCCTCCACCTGCTGTGCCCACGGGATCAGTGGTTCCACTGCTGTGGCTGCAACAGTGCCAGTGACCTGCAGAGCCACCAGTGCTGTCCCACTGGTGCTGACAGGCACAGCCTGGGACTGTGCTGACATGCTGGCACACACGTCGGAACCAGCTAGATCCATGGGCGTGAGCTGGCCTGCTGTGTGTCCATTCTGTGACACACACATTTCAATGCCCATAGTGGTCAGTGCATCATCGATGGTGCAGGTCTGTGCCACAGCTGCAGCATGCTGGCATGCTTGCATGCCAGACCGCTGGGACACAGGAAGGGCACTCCCCACACCTGTCTCAACATCAGTGAAGGTAGCTGGGCGTGCACACTGCCACAGTGCACACCGGCAATCTGCGGAGGTGGATAGTCCCTCCTCCAACTCCAGGTGGCTGTCCGCAGTGGACAGGCCCTCCACTGCTGACCCCTGCAGACACACAGGATCTGTAACAGAAAGGAAGGACGCGTTAGTGCATGTGAAGTACCATCCCCCCCCACCATGACATACCATGCAGTGATGGGCTACCACCTGTCTAGAAGCCACCTCCAGGAACACCCTCAATGGCACTGCGCTGCATGCTTGCAGCAAGCATGTCCTCCACCGGGGTCAGCTGCACCACCTCCAGCTGTCCACCACCTGTTGCAGCATGTGCCACCCTGATGGCTGCAACCTTCTCCTTCACCCTCCTCCAGTCGGTCCCCATCTTCTTTTTACACTCCTGCACAGAGCGTTGGTGGCTGCCGGGCAGGTTGACGGCACGTGCCACCCCCTCCCATGCAGCAGCACGGGCCTGAGGGGTGCCCCACCGTCCACTGAGAAGTGGCTCCTCAGCCAGGTAGGCCTCAAACAGTGCCTCTGTCTCCGCCTTCATAAAGTTGGGCCTCCTCTTCCACCCACCATCATCCTCCTCACCCAGTCCTCGCTCGGTCATTTCACAGCCTGTATGGGTGAGAGTGGTCACCTGTGACTGTGCAGTACACAGCAATTCTCTGGGGCCATGGTCCAGAACAGCACAATGCATGCAACTCACCTATCAACTGCAGTAACCGAATATGGCCACTGCAGAACAGTGTCACAGATTTATAGCGCAATGCATGCAAATTAGGACTGAAGCAACTTTGATGAGATGCAAATCGTGCCGCTGCGCCATTGAATGGCTGATCGGATGATTTGCATCTGACGGCTGAATACCGCGCTGTTGCACTTTGCACAGTACAGTTGAACTGGCTGAGCCAATGGCGCAGTTCTGTGACTGTGTAGTACACCGCACTGCGCATGCCCAGGTAGCTTACGCAGGTGTCTGCCGCACTGCTGATGTGCTGTGTGCGATAGGCAATTCAGGACACGGCCACCATTGTGCCAGTGGCGCTACAGCGACGGTCACCACATGGCGCTGTGGCACAACTGCGCAATAGTCCACTGTGGCAATGGCACACAGGCGACCAATCGCGCTGGACGTGTAGACGTCCAATGGCGCTGTGCGTGGTCTTGCGCCAGAGACCCATGACCCTGTGCCCGACCTTTGCCCCTTGGCACTGTCGTATGTGCATGTCTGCAGCTCTGCTCACGCTGCTGTTCGTACAGCGACAGGGACTGGCGGTGCTATATGAACAGCACGATAGGGACTAATGGAGTTGTATTGTGCAACATTTCCACGTGGGGTTGCCGCGCTGCGCAGCGCCATATTGCCTACTATATACATGCAGGGATGGCATGCAGGAGAGCCCCACAATGGAGTGTGGTGGAACTAGCCAACCTAGTGGCCATAGTGGAGCCTCACCATGGCCCACTGTTTGGGGATGAACCCCTGAACATGGTGCGGACACATGTGTGGCAGCAGGTGGCCACTGCCCTGGAGGAGGCCACTGGCCGGCGGCGCTCAGCTGAGCAGTGCAGGCACCAGTACGGTGACCTGCGGAGGAGGGAGTAGGCACTACTGGCACGACTTCGTTCACATGCCAAGAGGGGCGTGGTGCCTCGGCCAGGTGGGTGAGCTGTCTATGCACCTGTATTGTCTGTATGGGTAACACTGTGTATTGTGACCAGCACATGGGGGAGGGTTGGTCTATGGTTGGCTGTGGTGGTGTTTACAGGATATGTGATGTATGGGTCTGGCTGGGAGGGCAGGCACACTCATTGGGGCAGGGGGATGTCTGCTTTGGGATTTCACTGATGTGTTTCTCACCTTTTGTTTCCCACAGGCGTGGCGGAGCGGAGAAGGGCCCAGGCTGAGGCGCAGCGAGGGGTGGCAGCGGTGGCTGTACATGGTGTTGGTGGTGGTGGTGACGAGCCACAGCAGCAGCAGCCGAAGTATGATGAGGGTGAGAGTCATGACATCATGAATGCTATTGCATGCTGTGGGGGGGGGCAGGGCATGGCCACCATCCATGGACACCACTGCCATGCACACGACATGTGACAGTCAGCACTGTCCAGTGGCACTGCATGTCTGGGAGTGCATCAATGGTGGTCCATGCATGCACTGGGCACATGGCTGTGGCACTGCCTTCCCACTGCGTAGCCACATCACTGTACAGCCTTGGTTGTGCTGTGCTGCACATGGGTGGTGTGTGTGTGTGTGCAGTGGCACACATGGCTGTTGCTGCCTGGTTGGGCATGTCTTGTGCACGGTCACTGTGGGTGGGTGCACTCCATCACAGGAGCGGGGCACTTGGCTGTATGCCATGCAGGTTGGGTGGGCTTCAGGGATATGGACAGTCACAGTCATTGATTCTGATCCCTTGTCCTAGGTGTCTGGATCCTGCGGAGACTCGAGCAGGCAGTCCATCAGCTCCTTGAAGAGTCCATGGAGTCCCTCAACATCCTGAGGGACCTGCAGCGCTGTAGCATCAGGCGCAGGAGGAGGCCCTGGGACCAGCGGCAGCCAGATGACGAGCGGGCTGGCGGGCAGTAGCTGCCCATCACCTCCCCCCTTTACCCATCCCTCACACCCTGCCTTCCCTCTCCCAGTTGTTCACCCCTGCCCCTTACCCACCCCCACCTTGTACCCATACCCCCACCCTTGTATTGTATATAGTTGTACATAGTTCTGTCTGTTCATATTGTTATTGTTCATATGTTAATTAGATAAATCTAAATTTTGTTATGAATACTGTGGTGGTCTCTGATTTGCAGCTGGCTATAGGTGCTCAGTTGCAGTGGTGTGCATGGCATCTGGGGTGGTATTGTCCTGGGTATGTGTGCACGTGGGGAGGTGTCTCTGGTGTGGGAGTGGCTTTTAGTCGGTCTTGCCGTGTGCTGCCACCCACTGCTGGGTGCTCCTGGTGGGTCTGGCTTGTATGGTTCTGTGGTACACGAGGTTGCAGTGTGGCGGTGGGGGGATGCATGGGATTCCTGCAGTAGCGGTCACTGCTCATGGGTGGTGTCTTGGGTCACAGTGCAGGGTGTGCCAGTAACAAGGGGGGCTGATGCACTGGGGTTGTCTTCCCTTTGTGTGGCAGTCTCAGCTTGCCAGTGGGTGTGCTGGGGCACCATGGCCCAGCTGTGCTTTGTTGGCTTGTCCCCATGGGCCGGTGGATATTCCATCCCTCCCCCAGTTATGCTGTGCTTTGGGTGTGAGGGTGCATTGTTAGTTCTGCAGTGTGTTCCTGTGCCCATCTGTGGCATGGGTGGTGGGCCCCTGCTTACCTCCCTGGTTGTGCAGTTCCATTGCTCTGCTGCTAGGGGCTCTCTGCTTGCGCTATGGCACCTCTGGACTGCTCAGCTGGGCTGGCCTTGTTGCGCTATAGCGCATCATATCTGCTCAGATTCCTCTTCCTGGTTGCGCTATGGGGCAGGTTGTGCGATATTCAGACGTTGGCTGGTTGCGCAATTTGCCTTGCTCCATGTTTGAATATCGCGTCTATTGCGCATGTGCGCAATGGACTTGTGCTTGATCCTGCTATTGTGCACATTTTGGGCGCAGTTTGAATATCCGGCCCAGTGAGTTTAAGCAGAAAGAACAACTGCGGCATGGAACAGCAAGCAGATGGATAGTAAAACTGGCTGGATGATATGACAGGATCTGGTCACTTGTCACCTTCTGACTTGCTTGCAGAGTCTGGCAGCTTGTCACCCATACCTTCCAACATTTGACAGATGAAAACAGATGCACTTACTTGTGTTGCATTAAGTGAGTGAGCTGCGAGTCATGGCAAAGTGTTAATCCGCGGTCAGACACTAATTGCTCAGCTGAGTCTGACACTCGCTATGTGGTGGGAAACAAAATTCATAGCTGCAAGCTAAAGCTTCTGGGGTCACAGGCGAATGTCTGTTTTGGGACTGACACTGAAGTTACACAAACACTACTGTCTGCACATGTGTTACGGCAGTTACCATGGGGACAGACGCTTGCGCCCATATGCCTCTAGTGGCCCAGCAGTGGCTACACAGAAGAACAAACTGCAGTCAAATAAAAGAGGATCTGGTACCAAAGTAAGACAACCGGTATTGTACCAGCCAAATCGATACAGTTGGAGGGTCTGGTCACCTTCGACCTACCTAGCAGGCTGGAGAATGGGAACACTGCACAAGGCTTCTTGGTCTCCCAATGAGCCCAGACCCAGGAGTAACCTCATGGTCTGACTCCCTAAATGAGGCTAGAGTGCCCTAGCATTCAGGCATGCACCTGTGGCTCTACTCTTTGTGATTATCAATTGGTGACTGATTTGGGTACCTTAATTGTGGTTCACACCTCTCCCAGCAGTCATTTCACACTGTCTTTGGGCACCTAAGTCTCTGATTGGCTGTCACTGAGGGTCAGAGTATCAAACATGGCTGCTAACACAACACTTCAATACCGTTTTAACAGTAGTCCCAACTTTAAGTTTCTGTCACAGCCCAACAGTGCAGTTTTTTTTTTTAATTTTTGATTTTTTTGCCCCAGATTTTCCCCCGTTTTCTCCCAGCCCCTTGTCCCGGCCGTGCAAGCGCATGTGGAGGCATGCACATCCTGCCGTACCAGGACACCCTCCCACTACTTTGCCGCCCATTCACCTGCACTGCCCATGGACCTCCATGCTGGGCAGTGGAGCTATGATGGTCGACAGGGCCCTCCCTTGGAGAGGAGAGCTACCTCACAGTTGCTCAATCCTGCTCCCTCCCCCCCCCCAAACTGGCTCTACAACAACCCACACTCATTGCCGAACACGGGTTGCCATAACGTGAGGTAAGGCGCCAGCACCTCAGCACTCAGCACCACTGGGCTAGCCAACAGTGCAGTTTCTAAAAGTCTTTGCCCCACAGTCTGTTAGCAGCCTCTATTTACTGTCCCCAGCTGCAGAGTTATGGTTTAAAACATTTTAATTTGCCTGTCGCTAGCTCTGCTTTGCTATGTCCCCAGGAGCAGACAGGCAGTTCATTAATATTAATGTCCCCCTCATCAGTATTCAAATATGGCTCCTGTTCTATAGCACTCATTGGCGCTCCTGAAATAAACACTCTGGAGACTCCTTGGCAGCCTCCTCTGTGTGTCTGACCCCTGACTAACTTAACCTGGGGGGGTCAGGAGCACCAGAGAAACATTTGGATGGGTGCAACAACGGCTTGAAAACCACCATGCACTACTGCACACTGGTGCAGAGAGCAGCACAGCAGCTCCGCAACTTCACTCCTCCAGCCCCTGAATGACTAAATTAACACGGGGGCTGGATGGAGACCCTAGTGGCCATGCAGGACCCGGACTGGTGCCAGAGGGCAATGGGAGAAACAGGATAGTGCTTGTGGGCAACAAGGTAAGCTCCATCTGGGGATACTACAAAGGGGGAAAGTCAACTAAAATGGCACTGCCAATGATGGGGGCTGGGGTGAGGGAGAGGACCAGATAGAGCCAGCACTTACCTAAACCCCAAGGGAAGGCAGAGTAGCCACAGAGGTCACCTTGTTAGTGGAAAACATCAGTGACACTTGCACCAGACAGTGACAAGGACACCCAGACCCTCAAGGCAGAGGCTATAGTGCACGTCAGGCAATCTCAAGCTAAATTTTAGTCACAGGCACCTAAACAGAAGGTGAGCTGTCTGTAGGAGCCTCCACAGCTCCCTCCAATAAACTGACAAAATTCTCTCATAAAATGGATCATAAAAATAAAATTGAGAATAATTTTAGTGAAGAGCTTGGACCTGAAGCTGTGATCCCTATCACTGGCACAGCAAAGACTGATGAATGGACTGCTTCGGAACACAGAGGTCACCAGGGTTCCAAGCTGCAGTCATATCTTCTTAAAGTTATAGCAGTGCCATCAGTAACTCCTCATCTTTTTTTTGTCATCCTGAAGTTGCTTTCCATGGTCAGTATTTGTTGCCACTGATGACACCTTAATGAACAGTAAAACAGAAACTGGCTCTGGAAGTTAATTAACACTGACATGGAAGGTATGGCTGAAGTGAATAGGGTTCTAGAGGACCTTCTCCACAGATTGGAGACATATCTAGCACAGGCACAGTAATTCTGTGAAGAATCTTGCAGTATTGTAGTCCCTGCTGCACCAGTGAGTCTTGCCATGGACACTGGCATTACAAGCACAACAGATTTAATTTGCATAATTTTCCTTCTACATGGCCCTTTAAGATATAAATTTTCTAAAACTCAGTGGCTACATTTACCTCCCTAAATCGGATTGTTTGACAACTTTAGCAAAATAATACAGTAGTTCTAGTCAATTGGCCCGCTTATGCCAGCTCATATGCACCCCAGAGATAAATCAACAGGCTGTATTATATTTTAACCCTTTGCATCTCTTTTAACAGCAGCAAAGAACTCCCGGAAGCTTGGACAAGCAGTGATGAAGATTCTGGGGATTCAGACTCTGGAGATTCAGACTCTGATGATGGCCTCCAACACTTTAAAAAAGAGTCTTCAGTTTGGTATCATCCCAGAACACAGCTGCCTCCAATGTCAAAAGCATGGCATACCCAGAAGAAAACAAAGAGAGTTCTTACTGTTGGCACAGACATTGGATATGATGTTATAATTCATAGGCCTTTTCTAGATTTCCATAAGGTGGACAACACAGAGAACAGAACAACTTCCCCTTTGTGGTCCCTGTCAAGTGATGACATAAGCTCAACATCATCTTCCACTATTTCGGATGCATTTTGGCTTGAGGACTGTGCCAACGCTTTAGATGAGCTCTCAGATGGATAGCGAACTACTGTATTAGTCAAGAAATCAGATTTTGATCTAGGTAGCTATACTAAAGAATTATGCATGACATCAGTATATATGACTTGGTAGTAGACAGGGAGTGCAGTTTAAAGAACTTTTGACATCTCTGGGGGAAAGCAGCAAAAAGCTAATATTTTCATACAATTCTACTTATATTTCACTTATTTTTGTATTTCTCTTATACGTTTTCTATTTTATCTGTAATTTTTTCCTCTCCTGTGGTCCTGTGCCTGACTCCCTCTGGAGCCCTTAGGCTTATATCAACCCCACCCCATCTTCTTCCCTACCTGCCTCCTCCACTGTGCCTTGGATAGCCCCCAGGTGGGGTTGGGTGCAGGGGATGTGTCCCCTGATAGTGTCCTGTGTCAGATGGGTGTAGGCGCATAGCCCAGGTATACTGGGGTCCATCCACTTCAGGCAATGGGCCATTTTCCATGCGGCAGTGTCAGTGGCTTAGTAGGTAGCATATTCGCCTCTGAGGCTGGGAGATCAGAGGGCTGTGGATTCCGTTCCCACATCTGGCACTTGAGTTAATATCCCAGTACTGACATTGTAGTGCAGCATGAGAGGGGTGCTGTACTTCTGAGGTGCCGTCTTTTGGATGAGACGTTAAACTGAGGTCCCATCTGCCTGGACTGGTGGTAGTTTAGGTGGATGTTAAAGATCCCATGGCACTTATTGAAAAGAGTAGAGGAATTTCCCCAGTGTCCTGGCCAAATTTCCCTCATTCACTAAAAATACCACCAACAGCTTAATCTGGTTCAAGGTCAGTTGGCATTAATCTGTATCCCCCTCCCCTGGGTCGTGCCTGAAAATGGGCAGGATTTGTCTAGTGCACTTACCCGGTCAACAAAAACTAAATAAATAAATACAATTTTTATCCTGTTTTCTAGCCCCCCACTACAGGGGGCTGGATGTTGATGATGACGTGTGCACGTGCACATACAAGTGTGCGGCTGCACAGTGTCAGTCCTGCTGCCCTGCCCCTCCTCCATGGCATGCCTGGGCCTTGTAGTGCCACCTATGGTCACCCAGGTGGTGCTGTAGGGGCAGCACAGACAACCTCCCTCCCCAGAGAGAAGAAGCATCCTCTGGGATACTTGATCCTTCTCCCATGGCCGGCCCCTGATGATCTGGGATCATTCCCGAACCCAAGTCATCGGCATCGTGAGTAGTAGCCCTACTGATGCACCAACGGTTCTGCTTACACTCTTTCCTTATCACTAAGGACAGCTGCTTGAAAACAGGATCCTTGCCCGTCAGTCTTCAGCTGCTCCTCTGCCTGTCTACACGTGATGGCATAATCCTCCATTGCTGAATTACTGCTGGATGCTGGTGAAATGATGTCACAAGCAGATTATATCATATGTAGATAAACAGAGCAGATGGAACTCCAAAGGGCAAGGGTTATGTTTCCATACAAGATTCCATAGTAATAAACAATAACGGAAAGCTAAAAACAGGACACATGGGAACACTAAATAAAATGGTGTATAGTTCTGAAAGCTTTCCTAGAGGCATCACACGCTCTTACATAAATACAAACCTCATACATGTTTAGCTAGTGTTTTATCGAGGTTTTTTTTATTTTGTGGATGAGGGGGTAAAGAAAGGCACTTAAACTAGGTGTTAAGTAAAATATCTGCTTTACGTTGGAGTCCCCCATAAAGTCCAGCTTGCAGGGAAAATTACTTTTTTTTTCTGGAACGTGTCCTGGTCGCAACCTTGTGAACTGCAGTGCCAGGATGTCACAGGTGATGGCATGCCAGGAGCAAGGACTGGAGAGAAGCCATCAGTACAGTAATTCTACTACTGCTACTGGTTCAGGCTCCCTTCAAGGCCCCCTCTCCATCTGGCACTTCAATGGTGGGTCCTTCAGCGGTGGCTGTATTCAGTGTTAGGGTAGAATAAATAACCCAACTGTCACCAACCGGGACTGCTGAGAGTCAAAACAGGCTCTTGACTTATCTTCGCTGCTTTTCAGGTCTTTCTGAGAAGACTTGCAGGGTCATGGAAGAGGGAGCTCTTTTGGTTGGTGGCTCTGCAGCACAGCAGCTCCTGTGATCAGGGGTAAATAAAAAAAAGGAAAATGCTGAGGGAAAATATATTCAAAGGCTGGGGGAAAACAGTTACTCCATGAAGCACCATTTTGTCTTTAAGGGAGGAAATCCTGGTAAATTCCTTTAAATACTGCTACTGACTTTAGAATAGTACTTCTTTCTGCTTGTTCTCCAACACATAGTTTAATTATTATAAAGCAAACAAATAAATCTCCAACTAGAGAGCACAGGAGTAGCACAGAATGAGGTACACTGTTTCAAATCGTTACATTTTTCTTCACTGTTGTAGAGTCAGACTTCCTTAAAACTGGTCTTTAAAGCTTAATAAACAAACTCATGGGGGCTGTTTGCTGGTTACCTGACTGAAAGAAAAAAAAATGCATTTTTGAGACAACCTACCATCCAGTTTGCTTCTGGCAAAGTTGAAGCCTGATTACAAGGATATTTGACTTTACCTCTGAGAGGAAAAATATAAATGTTTGGGAAGCTGCTTATTCAATGCTTCTTTCAGGTTCTCTGTGTGGACATTTCATAGCTTTTTGACACCAAACCGCAAATCTATGAACTATTACGTCATTATTTAATTTACAAAGAATATGTATGTGCTAAGTATTGCAAACTGGTTTGGAAACTGTCAGTTCACTCACTTCTATATAATAAAATCTCATTCCTTAAGAAAATATTCAGCAATGCTGGACATTCTGTCTGTCTGTCTGGGATATACAATAGGTTGACTCAAAATATACAATTTATGTCCAAGTGTCATGGGGCAGGACCATAACTCATGAGTGGTGGAGCCACAAGTGTGTTATGAAAGTCCCACTCCCTCACAAGTGATGATAAACTGTATATTTTGGGTTAGACCATTGTATATTCAATTTAGACAACGTTAGTTTACTAGGGTTTTTTTGTTGTACTGGTAATTACAGAGGTAACTGAACAGTTGATCACAACATTGGAGGTGCTTATTGAAATAAAAGTTGCCCTATAGTAGAAACTGCTCTCTTGAAGGGGGTGGTGCCAAAGGCTGATGGGAGCAGATGTGCTTTACAGAGCTCCCAGTCGAGTGCCTCAAAAAAACTATTATTTTAAGTTATTTTAAAAAGAGCGGTTACTTACCAGTAACAGTAGACATTTGAGAGATTCTAACCCCAGGAATCCCTCACTTAGTGTTTACACTTAGCAACCATCTCGGCTCAGAGAGACTCCCCGGAGAATGGTACCTATGCAAATTGTAGAATTTGGACTGTAGGTTCAAACTCTACATCTGCACTCCACTCAGCCATTAGTCAGATCCGTTTCTCCATCTGAGGAGAGCAGTTGCTCCATAGTGAACTCTGGTAATGGCTGAGCCTCCAGTTGGATTATTTCTTTAAAAATATGTGTTCAGTTTTTTGATTCTCTGCATGCGTTAGTTAAGGGCTTTATTTGATACTATATTCTTTCTGGTTTCCTACTGGCTACCTTTTCTCTTAGGTTTAAATTTGATATGCCTGTTTATCAACTAAATGAATTTTTTAATCAAATGGAGTGCTTTCATTTTCTGTTTTCAGTCTGTGCCCTTTCACCTAATTGAATGGTTCCTGTTTCCTGAACTGTGATTTGACCTTTGGCATGGGTTCCAGTGTACAGAGACATCTTTTTGCACTGGGCTCTTGGTATTACATTGTTTTGGGAATCAATATATGTTTTTCTATAGGATCTCTCAAATTGAGTATGTGGGAGGAACCCATGGGACCTTCAGGCTTAAATATTTTTAAAAATTGTTTCCAGCTGCTGGCAACGGGAGACAGCCGTTAGCTTTGTTTAAAGGAAAACTGAACAAAACAGCGCTGCAATCACCAGGGCTGCATAAATGCCCAATTAACATACCCTGTAAAGTTTACAATCACTGCGGCTAACCTTTGAAAAGTTATTTGTTGTTTGTAAAGTGGTCTTGGATGCGCCATTCCTAAGGTGCCGCCGCACCGGGAAGACAGAGTGTGGCTTTAGTACCTCCCGGATCATCCTGTCCTTTGCCGGAATGCTCGTTTGTGATGAGTGAGGCACATTTACACCAAGTAAAAATAAACTATGTCCCAAGTAGAGGTCTTTGAGCTGTACCTCTACAAGCAATTCCCGTTGAAATCGGAGCAGTGTAAGGTGGTTAAATTTGTTATTAAAAATTCCAGCCCCGAGTTCGGGCATGTGCAGTGGGTGGAAAACCATCACCACAGACAAGTGGGTGCTGAAAGTAGTGATTCAGGGTTTAGTCCTTTAGTTTACAAGCTTCTCAAAACTAAACAGCCTCAATCCCACCATTTTGCCTACATGTGGGGAGGTGCCATGTAGCTATGGGAACGTATCAACATTATTTTTGAGACTGTACACAGCTACAACCATATTAGGCAGTAGTGTCATAGGAGCTGGCCAGTATGCAGGGTAGGTTGGTCCCTTGTACACCAGTGCCCATGTTATTTGGCATGGAGGATATAGGCAGGGCCCCTGGTGTTCTGCGGCAGAATTTTCTGATTTCTGAGGCAGGGCTCCTTGACTTCTGCGGCAGCATTTTCTGATTTCTGCGGCATGATTTATTCATTTCTCTGGCAGAATGCAGTCTTGTCATTGGCTAAATATTATGTGATGTCATCGATGACATCATATGCTGAGCATAGAGGAGGGGCTTCAGGATAAACGAAGTGGAAAAGAGAGCCTGACACTATGGAAAAACAGTATATTTATATGAAAATTCACCAAAAACAACGAATTCTCTTGACACTATATATTCTGCGGCATGATGCAAATTCTGCAGCCAATTCATAACCATGAGAACTTCCGCAGAATTCCAGGGGCCTTGGATATAGGAGAGGAGGTATGGGAACCACAACGCAGATGGGTAAGAGTGTTACTAGTACTGGCCGGACAATATGTCCATAATACTTGGGTACCATGTGAGGCACCCGCAGTGACGCTAGAGAAGATATTGGCCTCACAAGCCTTAGCCCTAGAAAGGCTGACTTGTGTACTTAGGGGACGGGAGGAACTCTTCATTAGAAGCTGGGACAAGTTCATTAGCTCACTGCCAGCTGCCGAGGCTTTAATCTTTCAAGAAGGAATGGTGTGACGAACCCTCAGATCTGCATAACACTGAGTATAAATATAACACAATGGCAGCTAATGCTTAAGAGGCAAATATGACCTTAAATTGTAAAGCATAGAATGAAATACATGTAATTTCACTCTGTAATCCATTTCTTTTTTTATTTATTTAGCCATCTTTTTTATCTTGCTCTTAATTTATGTACTATGCCATAGTGTCTTCTCATTGACCAAACTTTGACCACAGGCGCTTGTTGTAAGTTGCCTGGTGGGCCTGGTGTGCAGCCAATGCACATATTAATGCGTGATGCAATGAAAACCCTCCTCCCCCAGGCACCATCTCTGTGGAATTACTCACACACAGGGCAGCCCAGTGGGAGTCTGCAGTACCGAAAACTCCAAAGTAAGATAAGGTATAGCTCCTGCAGACCCTACTCAAATGCAGTACCTGCAGTTGACAGCCTTTAGGTCTGGAGAGGGAGAAATGGACGAAGCCAGACAGTCCTGGATGCCTCCTCAAAGGCCGGAGGGCAAGGACGGGTGACAAAACGGTCATCACTGAAATCCTCAAGGACAATGACAAGGACACAAGATTGAGGCCTTTAAAGGATTCCACATTCAGCTGTTTCAGCATGTCTATGAGGAAACTCTGGTACATAGAGCACTTAGGATCCGTGGACATGTGGAAGGAGGAGTCCTCATTCAAACTCCATGAATCACTCACTATGCTTAAAGAGCTCCTCACACAGTTGAGGCAGCTTTGAAGAAATGTAACATTCAGGCATAAATGTAGTTTGTATTTTGTATTTTATTCTGTAATTCTCAGCCTTATTTCCTAATTACTAAGGGAATTTGTATGAATAGAGTATCTCTGCCCTTTTAGCTCTGGCTGCCTGCCTGCAACTGACATCATAATTCTGTTTATGACATCAAAATATGTTGCTGTGGCGATAATTATGATGTCATAAATGGGGGATTGTGATGTTGTGTAGAGAAGCAGCCAGAGTAGATATAGTCTAGGGGACAGGGATCTTGTTTTCATTAACTGTTTTCAGTAATAAAGAAAATGGGGAATTAATTACTGAAAATTATGAAGTAATAAAGAAAATGGAATGGAGCTGAATATAAATCTTTTTTTAGTGTTTTCCTAATGCTGTCAGGGGCTGTTTAAAGAGCAGGTTTCTCCATATGGAGGCTCTGTCTTCCCCCCTTAACTGATTTAGTAGCTTACCCTCCGGTTTAGCGATCCTTCTGAGGGTAACATTTTCTGAACAGTAAATTTCTTGTATTAATCCTCATAAAATCAGATCCCCAGACCCGCAGCCAAAACACCCCAACTTTCTATACTGGAGGCACTCCCCCACACTGGCACGTTTCATGATGTCAGTACTGGAATTGCTTGGGGGGTGCGCTCCATAGATTGTAATGGGGCTGGTTCTTATATGCATTTTTAAATACTTTTAAGTGCCAGTTTTGATAAAAGAAGGCCACCGCTCAACTATCAAGGACCTTGTTATTTGAGCAGTGGCTTTCCAGTCATATAGAATAACCAGAGTATGAGGAAAGCAGCTAGCCTGGAAGGTTCAGCTGCCCTCGAGTGTGTGGAATCTATGTTAATTATGGAACACAGAATGCATTTTCAAACTCTGCCTCATGGTGGAGCTGTGTTCTACAGCCCAATGTCAAATCTTTTTCTCCACCTGAGAAAGCAAGTTGGCCCGTAGAGCTCTCCTCAACTGGACTCTGTTTTTCCAGATTTCTTTTCTGCTGTTAAATGTTTTCATTCTTCGTCTTATTTCCTCTGCTATTCTCTACATTAGTCTGCTGTAGTTAAGTTTTTTTTTTTTTTTTTTTTTGAGTTTAGTGTTTTCTCCAGTTCCTTTGTGGTCCCCAAGAACCTGAGAAGAACTTCCTTTTTATGTTGTTAGCGGTTCATATTTACTGCTTTGTTCTACACTTTACCTTTTAATTTATACCCTTGCTTTAATTCTTTTTGGGTGTTTTCTGGCTAGAGCTCCAACTTTTGTTCAGGATTGCCACTGCGCTTTAATCATTGCCTGCCCGAATAGGTGTATGAGCAGTCCTTATGTTTTTAAGGAACCGGACCGCAAATTCAGTATTCAACAAGCACTTCAGAGGGTGAAATATATGTATTTAAATAAAAAAAGATAATATGTCTACTTGTCCCAAGAGTGGTCCTTTTGGTGAAACCGGACCGCATTCTTTCTCCTTTTTATTTGGGGGCAGGGTCTGTCCTGTATTGGTATATGAGACAGCCCCAACAAGAAAACAGGACCTACTGGTTTTAAACTGTTTGGGTGCCTAGGTCCTGATCATTTACTCACTGTGTGTGAGCTGTTTTAAATTAGAAGTTTTTATGGCTCTCCGTTTGCCTCCTTGTTGCCAAAGCAACCAGTAGCCCCGGTTCATTCCTCTCATATAGAATAACCAGAGTATGAGGAATAGAAAAGAGTGGAGCACTGATGTCAGTGGGAGTCGCTCGAACCTCAGGAAGGGGACAGAGACCTCAACTGCTGGGGGGACCAGCAGCGGGTCTTGGAAGGAGTCGGCGAACGCTGAGGCTCCTATGGGTCTTGGTCTTTGACTAGAGGCGGTGGGTCAGCGGACTGATTCATCCCTCCCATGGTCTGAATCAAGACAGGAGTCCTGGACAAGGAAGTGTCAAGCCTCTTCAGTCAATAACTGGTCGGTCGGTTCGAGAAAAATCTCTGCTGGGACTTCAACCAGTGTCTCAACCAACAGGCCAATGGGTTTACTGTGGAGCTGGCAGCCTGGGCTGAGGATTCGACTGAAGTGGATCTGGAGAAGTGCGGGAATCCAAAGCTCTCAACCGAGAATGCTCCCGATCCAATGAACATCAATGAGTCCATTCTTTTTCCTTTTTGAACTCTTTTTTGGATTTTAATTTGTGTCCAGAGGGTCCCTGGCCGAGGCTCAGCAGAGACTGGCACAATTCCTTGAAGGAGCTCATAAAAGTCAAGCCCAGCTGAAGTGGCATGAAGGCAGAGGCTGAAGAGGAGAGGGATGCAGCCTGGGTTGCCTCCTCTTCAAGCGCCGCAAGCTGTTCAGTGGACTCCACAGCCTCAGAGACCACCCAGAGGGCTTCCTGGGATTTGACCAGTGGATTCCATTGACCCAGGTGGCCCAGCTTTAAATCAGGCAAGATGGTCCTCCAGAATGGTTGGGTGGAACGAGTGACAAAAGTCTTAACCCTGGGGATCGTGCTTGTGTCCTAGGCAGTAGACACACATAGAGTGCGGGTCAGTTTGGGACATCTTCTGCCCGCAAGGGCACCGGCAGAACCCGGGAGTGGACTTGTTGTTCATTGCGGTCGTGATCGAAGATCAAGCTGAAGACAAAAACTTTTAAAATCTGGAAGTAAATCCAAAGATTTAAGTGCAAGGGCCTACTCAATGTGGGAACAGTAAGGAGGGAACCTGCTTCTTCCAGGGGAAAGAAAGATCTAGTATCGGGGGCAGAGCCGAGGGAGTTACCACCCAGGTAGATGGGAGGAGCCAGCTTGAAGACGTTTCCGGCAAGATTTAAAGGTGAAAGGCAACTGACAGAAGTGTGGATAGAACAGCATAGCCATGTCCCTAGACAAATTAGTTTTAGTGAAATGGCTAGGCTGTCCATCAACATTTAACAGTTGGATGGAATCCAAACAACTGAGAGCTTTAAAACGATAAGGCTGCAACCATGTTTTGCAGGACAGCAGTTGTGTTAAAACTTTAGTGGTAAAACAATGTCTGAAAATGTTTTTTATGTCATGTTGCCCAGCAATGCTTTTTTTTTTTAAATGTTTCCTCAATAACATGATTTTAGATTATACTGTAAAACTGGCAAAACCTATCAATTTAGTGGGTTTATGGGAAGTTAACTTGTCAGAAATACAATATCTGAGGACATAGGACAATATTACATCACATGATGGGACATTTTATGCAGATGAAACTTCTAGATCATTATTACCATTATCAATTCCCAGAGGTTATCAAAATGTTGACAATGTCACAGCAGCCATCAATGAGACAATGGAAAGGGTGCAGCTAGAAATAGAGGATAATGACTGGGGATTGGGTGATAATCATGCTGTAATCACCTTGAGTGGTTGCTAGGGCAACATGGTAAACCTCAAGAGTGCAGCTTAAGAGGTTTACTGTAGCCCTAGCAACCACGAGAGGTGATTTCAGCATGCTTGTCACCCGATCCCCAGCCATCATCTTCAAACAACATGAAGTCTTGCTATATTATAGACATCAGCAGTTTGTTCCAGCTCTAGAACTGCCCTGGAGTGAAATGGTCAAAACCATTCCAAAATAGAATTTTGGCACTAGAGCAGCTCTATCTGTGTCATTTCAAACTTGAACTGTCAGATTCTTTACTCCGCCTCAGTGAACAGTCGCTCCGGAGATTTCTCCTTCTGCTCGGTTCGTTTCTCGGTTTAAAAAGTGTTTTCTCGATTGGATTTAACCGAGAATAGTTTTATTTTAACTGCAAAACCGTTCGGTTCAAGCTCTATCTGTGGTAACCGTAAGTAAATGAAGGTTTTGTCTGTGTGGAAGTTGTAAGTTATCGGTTCGGTTTTGAACCGATCAGTGGGTTTAAAACTCATTTAATACTAAAAGTTACTATTTTA
Organism: Neoceratodus forsteri; assembly: GCA_016271365.2. Lineage (NCBI taxonomy): Eukaryota > Metazoa > Chordata > Ceratodontiformes > Ceratodontidae > Neoceratodus > Neoceratodus forsteri. The sequence goes on from JADMNL010000025.1 coordinate 49,450,412, forward strand.
GAGTGCGGTTCCCGGTTCTTATCGGTTCTAAAAAAAACGGATTTATTACGGTTTTCCAATACCCGTGACACGGTTAGGAACCGATAAGGGTGTCTTGCCTGGCACTGCCGTTAAAAGGGCAAGTTTTTGGTTAGGCTGGCATTATGTCTGAGAAACCCAAAAGAAAACCGGCCCACTGGTTTCAACACTGTGATGTTTGTGGGGAAGTCTTTGCCAAGGCTGACCCACACACCACATGTGTTTATTGTCTGGGGTTTGACCACCTCCAGTCAGCACTGGTATGTATAAGATTTCCCTGCAGCCACCCTGGAAAAAGATTGGGCAGGCTCAGGGAACGAGAGGCCAAAAAGTCCGCTGACCCGGATGGCCAGCCCGGTTCAGTGCCAACCGAACCAGAGGGAGTGCCCTCTGACCAGGGCCAGACTTCCTCGGGCAAAAGAAAAGCCGGTTCTGAGGAACCAATTCCAGTAAAGAAAACAAGAAAATCAGCAGGTCTGGAGTCCAAAATTCCTTCTCCAACTGCTGCAGAGATAGCAAAAGCAATACAAATTGTCCAGTCACTGTCTCAGGGTCCGTCCGAACCACCACTATCTGGTAAAAGGTCGGTTCGTCCGGTCCCAGTGGTTCAGGATTATGATATTGAGGAATTTTATGAACCAGAGGAGGAGGAGGATTATGAACAGTATGAATGTGGCTGGGAAGGTCTGGGTGTGCCCATTGAACCGACATCTCCCAGACAGACCTTTAGAATCTCCCCATGCTGTCTGAGTCCCCATCTCATTTTATGTTTTACAAAAGTTGCTGAAACCCTCCAGCTTCCTTGAAGAAGCTGTGGATGAGCAAGAGGAGCCTGATTTTGTAGAAATGATGGATATTCCAGAGTCTAGAGATTGTCTATTCCTTTACATAAGTCTTTTAGGAAACAAACAATTAAAATTTTAAAAGCTCCTAATTCTGTGCCTCCTGTAGATAAAAAGATGGACAGAAGGTATACATTGTCAGGCCCTGATACAGAATTCCTTTCTCAGCAATGCAGTCATGTTGGGTAGTTCAGGCTGCTGCCTGTGATAAAGCTAATATTCCTTGGCTTCACATCCTCCTGACAAGGATTCCAGGAAGATTGATGCCATGGCAAAAACAGTATATGGCAGCCTCTCTGGGACTCAGTCAAGCAAATTATATGGCTTATGTAGCTAGGTATCAGAAATCTAGATGGGATACTGTTATGCATTGGCCAAGCAGGCCCATGGCCAGCTGGCTAGTGAACTAGAACAGGTGGCTGCTGATGGCATTGAAGCCTCTAAGGTTCAGTTTCATGCTGCTGTGGATGTTAATGATGTTTCCTCTAGGGTCATGGCCACATCTGTAGCTTTTAAGTAGGTTGGCCTGGCTCAGGTGTACTAGTTTGTCACAGGATGACCCAGACTAAGGCTATGGATTTTCCTGTGGTGGAAATTCTCTGTTTGGAGAGCAGACAGAATTACATGAAGAAGATGGATGAATATAGGACTACTTACAAGAGTGCCCAGGCTAAGGAGGGCAAGCCACCTCAAAGGCATGCCCCAGGGGTAGGGGTAGGCCTTTTCACAGGCCTTTCTACCAGACTCAGGCCTCCTCACCTATGCTCAGAGGGGCTTCTTCAGAGGCAGGGCAGATGAGGGGTGGCAGACCTGCTCCCACCCCCAGCCTAAACTCCTGCAGAAACAGGCACCCTGATGGGGTGCCCAGGGCCGATCTCCTGTACCAGTGGGGGCAGGCTGGCTTACTTCAGTCAGAATTGGGCTTCTTTAACCCTCAGACAAGTGGGTTCTGGAAGTAGTAAGCCAGGGTCTGGTTCTCAGCTTCAAAAGTTTCCCAAGTTGAGAAGCAGACTTTTCTACCTACAAGTGCTTCAGACCCTCGCTCTGGAAACAGAGGTCTCATCCCTGTTAGCTCTCAGAGCAGTAGAAAGGGTTCCTCCCTGCATCAGGGCAGGGTCTGTATTCCAGATACTTTCTTACCCCAAAAAAGACAGGAGAATGGCGGCCCATTTTAGATCTCAGATATCTGAACAAGCATCTTTTGAAACTAAAGTTCAAAATGGTAACTCTGGCAATGATTTTACCTTCCCTAAGGCCAGGGGACTGGCTAGCCTCCCTGGACCTAAAGGATGCCTATTTCCATGTCCTAATCAGAAGATCCCATTGAAAGTACCTCAGATTCGAACTGCCCTCAGGTCATTACCAGTTCAGAGCAATGCCCTTGACCTTACCTCTGCTCCAGGGTATTCACAAAGTGTCTAGCAGTGGCAGTGGCCCACTAAGGAGGCAGAGGATTGCTGTTTTCCCTATCTAGATGACTGGCTCATTGTATACCAGTCCCCAGAACAGGTAAAATCTCACCTGCAGGTCACCCAGCAGCTTCTCACCTCCTGGGTTTTCTGCTAAACCTACCAAAGTCGGTTCTGGAACCAGTCCAGAGTACGCACCTTTATAGGGGCAGGATGGACCTGAAGCTACAGAGCCTTTCTTCCCCAGAAAGGGTAAGGAATTTAGTGGCTCTGGCCTCTTCCTTCACTCTGCAGGTCTCTCGACCAGCAAGACACTTTCTGCAGCTCCTGGGGCACATGGCTGCATCCACAGCTGTTGTGCAGGGAGCCAGATTTCAGATGAGAGACATTCAGTTTCACTTGAGAACCTTTTAGTCTCAGAGAAGAGACCCCCTTTCCAAGTTGGTCCCAGTGACTCAAACCTTGATCCTAGCTCTCCAGTGGTGGCAGGATCAGAGCAATTTAAGAGCGGGGGTCCTCTTCATTTCCCCTTCTCATGACTTGACTCTCACTACAGATGCTTCTCTTCTGGGTTGGGAGCCCACATGGCGACCTTTCCACTCAGGAGTTTGGTCCCCAGGAATCTCTGCTCCACATCAATTTGCTGGAACTCAGAGCTGTCTTTTTAGCTCTTCAAGCTTTTTCTGCATCTGTCACAACAAGGTGATACAAGTCAGAACAGACAACACCACAACAATGTGGTACATCAACAAACAGGGGCACTCGGTCTCCGGCCTTGTGCACCGAGGCAATAAAGTTGTGGTCTCTGGCCTATTCCTGAACACTTCCCTCATAGCAGTTCATCTTCCAGGGAAGGACAATGTCCTAGTGGATGCCCTCAGCAGGATTTCCCAGGGCCATCACGAATGGTCCCTGGATCCTCAAGTGCTGGGGATAGTTTTTGCCAGGTGGGGCATCCCTCAGATAGATCTTTTTGCAGCCCCAGACAATCACAAACTTCCTCTGTTCTGTTGCAGTCCTCCAGTGCTGGGCTCAGTTCCCCTGGATGCCCTTCTTCTGGATTGGGAGGGGAAGTTCCTCTATGCTTTCCCCCTTTCCTCTCCTATTCAAAGTACTAGTCAAAATCAGATCTCAGCCTTGCAGGGTGATTCTGAATGCCCGGATTGGGCCAGGCAGCCTGGTACCCTCCTTCTGTCTCTGACAGTCCATCTTCCCTGTGCCTCCCCAGGAATCACAATCTGTTGACTTGTGCCCAGGGAAGGGTTTGGTATCCGGACCTCAAATCCCTCAACCTCAAGGCCTGGATCTTGAGGAGTTAGAGTTGCTGATTTACACCTCTCTCAGGGTGTTCTTGAGATCCTAAAGGCTCCAGAAGCCTTCCACTAGAACTACTTATAGTTCTAAATGGAAAAGGTTTTCCATTTGGTGTGCTGGAAAATATTTCCCCAGAATCTGCTGAATTGCCCATTTTGTTAGATTACATGGTACATCTTAATTCCTTAGGTCTCAGACCAGCTACCCTGAGAGTTCATTTGGCAGCTGTGTCTGCTTTTGTGTCAACAGGAAAGTCATCCCCTCTTCCTCTCATCCTGTGTTTTCCAAGTTTTTAAGGGATTACTCCATACTAATCCTCCTTTGGGAACCGCCCCTGCTTGGGACCTTAATGTTTGCATTGCCCAGTTACAACCCCTTTGAACCTCTGTCTTCTGCAGAGCTTAAGTACCTAACTTGGAAAACTGTTTTCTAGTGGCTATCACTTCTGCCAGGCATAAGTAGCCTTGTCAGTGGAGACTGACTTTATTTCTTTCCACAGGATAAGGTAGTCCTTAGGACTAATAGGAAGTTTTGCCTAAGGTGGTTTCAGATTTCCATCTTAATCAATCTATCTCCCTTCCAGTATTTTCACTGATCACTCCTCTTCGGTGAGAGAAGGTTGCACAGCCTGGATGTTAAGAGAGCTCTTAGTTATTATATAGAGCGTACCAAAGGTCACAGGTTGAATCCTCCAACTTTTCCTTACCTATGGTGAAGTTGGGAAAGGCAAACCTGCCACTAAGAGATCAATAGCCAGGTGGATTGTCTCTTGTATCCAATTTGTTATCAGAAAGTGGGCAGAGCCCCGGTTTGAGGGCTCATTCTACCAGGGATACAGCTGCGTCTCTAGCTGCTGCCAAAGATATCCCTTTATTAGAGATTTGCCAGGCTGCTACTTGGAAAGCGGTACACTTTGCCAAGCATTACTCCCTGGATGTCCAGGCCAGGAGAGATGCTCGCTTTGGCACAGCTGTTCTTCAGAGCCTATTCCTAAGTAGGTTCTGCCCTCCTCCATGGAGGTACTGCTGTGTATTCTGCTAATGTTTATAATATAGCAAGACTTCATGTTGTTTGAAGAAAAATTACTCACCTTAGTAATGTTGTTTCTTCTAATGGAGTCTTGCTATATTATGAACCTCCCAAACCTGCCCCTCTCAGAACCTCTACTTGGTGGGGTGCGGGCAACTTAGTGTGGGCACTACTTATGTACTGTTAGCATTTTGTCCCTTTGGGACTTTGGGAATGTGTGTATATGCAGCGTGTGTGTGTTTTATTATACTTATGTTCCATTTTCATATTATTAGAATGGTGTTAGTATTTCTGGTCCCTGACTTGAGTCTTGGGTGTTGGGACCATCAACGTTGTTATTATTTAGGTAGCCATTTGGCTAGTGTAGGTTACAGCTTCCACACAGACCTTAGTGAGTTTGGCTCGTAAAGATCTGACAGTTCAAGTTTGAAATGACACCGATAGAGCTGCTCTCGTGCCAAAATTCTATTTTGGAATGGTTTTGACCATTTCACTCCAGGGCAGTTCTAGAGCTGGAACAAACTGCTAATGAGTATAATATTGCAAGACTTCATGTTGTTTGAAGATGATGGCTGGGGACCGGGTGACAAGCATGCTGAAATCACCTCTCGTGGTTGCTAGGGCTACAGTAAACCTCTTAAGCTGCACTCTCGAGGTTTACCATGTTGCCCTAGCAACCACTCAAGGTGATTACAGCATAATTATCACCCAATCCCCAGTCATTATCCTCTGTTTCTAGCTGCACGCTTTCCAGTGTCTCATTGATGGCTGCTGTGACATTGTCAACATTTTGATATCAATGAGACACTGGAAGGGTGCAGCTAGAAATAGAGGATAATGACTGGGGATTGAGTGATAATCATGCTGTAATCACCTTGAGTGGTTGCTAGGGCAACATGGTAAACCTCGAGAGTGCAGCTTAAGACGTTTACTGTAGCCCTAGCAACCACGAGAGGTGATTTCAGCATGCTTGTCACCCGATCCCCAGCCATCATCTTCAAACAACATGAAGTCTTGCTATATTATAGACATTAGCAGTTTGTTCCAGCTCTAGAACTGCCCCGGAGTGAAATGGTCAAAACCATTCCAAAATAGAATTTTGGCACAAGAGCAGCTCTTTCAAACACCATGAAGTCTTGCTATATTATGACTATATGCAGTCAGCCACTGCAGCTGAACTGCCCCGGAGAGGAAAGAGTTAACTCCAGAAAGTCTGGAGTTCCACAGCATGAGGGCGCTATACCAAAGCTCTATCTGGCCAGTTTCAAATGAAACTGTCAGATTCTTTACTCCGCTTCACTGAACAGTCGCTCCGGAGATCAGCTCCTTCACATCGGTTCATTTCTCGGTTCAAGCGAGTATTTTCGGTTCATTTGAACCGGCCAAAAGTATTTATTTTACCGCATTTGGTTAAAAGCTCTATCTGGTAAACCGTAGTAGAAAATTTAAAGTCTGTGTGGAAATTCAATTATCGGTTCGGTTTTGAACCGATCGGTTTGCTTAATTTATCGTTTTAAAGTGTGGTTGGGCTTTTAGAGTGCGGTTCCCGGTTCTTATCGGTTCTAAAAAAACCTTGCTTTTAAAATAGGTTTTTTCAAATACCCGTGACACGGTTAGGAACCGATAAGGGTGTCTTGCCTGGCACTGCCATCAAAAGGGCAAGTTTTTGGTTAGGCTGGCATTATGTCTGAGAAACCCAAAAGAAAAACCGGGCCCACTGGGTTTCAACACTGTGATATCTGTGGAGAAGCCTTTGCCAAGGCTGACCCACACACCACTTGTGTTTATTGTCTGGGGGCTGACCACCTCCTGTCAGACTGCCAGGTGTGTAAAAATTTCCCTGCAGCCACCCTGGAAAAGAGATTGGGCTGGCTCAGGGAGCGAGAGGCCAAGAAGTCCGCTGACCCGGATGGCCAGCCTGGTCCAGTACCCACTGGACCAGAGGGAGTGCCCTCTGACCAGGGCGAGACTTCCTCGGGCAAAAGGAAGGCTGGTTCAGGGGAACCAGTCTCAGTGAAAAAGACTAAGAAATCAGTAGGTTTGGAGTCCAAAATTGTCTCTACAACTGCTGCAGAAATAGCTAAAGCCATACAGATTGTCCAGTCACTGTCTCAGGGTCCTGCTGAACCACCTACAGTTGGTAAAGGTTGGTTCGTTCAGTGCCAGTGGTTCAGGAGTATGATGTTGAGGAATTTTATGAACCACAGGAGAGGAGGATGAATTTGATCATTACATGTGTGGCTGGGAGGGTCTGGGCGTGCCCATTGAACCGGACATTTCTCCAGACAGACCTTTAGAATCTCCTCCTATTCTGTCTGAGTCCCTTCTCATTTTATGTTTTACAAAAGGTTGCAGAAACCCTCCAGCTTCCTTTAGAGGAAGCTGTGGATGACAAAGGAGCCTGATTATGTAGAAATGATGGATATACCAGAGTCTAGGAGGTTGTCTATTCCTTTGCATAAGTCATTTAGGAAGCAAACAACAAAGATTTTAAAAAATCCTCATTCTGTCCCTCCTGTAGATAAAAAAATGGACAGAAGATATACCTTGTCAGGCTCTGATACAGACTTCCTCACTGAGCAGTGTAGTCATGTAGGTGTGGTACAAGCTGCAGCCTGTGACAAGGCTAATATTCATCTGGCCTCACATCCTCCTGATAAGGATTCCAGGAAGATTGATGCCATGGCGAAAAAACAGTATATGGCAGCTTCTTTGGGACTCAGGCAGGCAAATTATATGGCTTATGTGGCTAGATATCAGAAATCTAGGTGGGACACAGTATTGCAGTTAGCCAAGCAGGCCCATGGCCAGCTGGCTAGTGAGTTGGAACAGGTGGCTGCTGATGGCATTGAAGCCTCTAAAGTTCCATTTCATACTGCTGTTGATGTTAATGATGTTTCCTCTAGGGTCATGGCCATTTCTGTAGCTTTCCGTGGGGTTGGCATGGCTCAGATGCACTAATCTGTCCCAAGATACTCAGTCAAAGGCTATGGATTTTCCTGTTGTGGGTAATTCTCTGTTTGGGAACAAACAGAAAACTATATGAAAAAGATGAATGAATACAGAACTACCTACAAAGTGCCCAGGCTAAGGAGAGGCATGCCACTCCACAGAGGCACGCTCCCAGAGGTAGGGGCAGGCCTTTCCACAGCCTTTTACCAATTTCAGGCCTCCTCTGCATTTGCACAGAGGGGTTTCTTTAGAGGCAGAGGTAGACGGGGCACAAGTAAACGGTCCCCCTTCCCTCAGCCTAAGGCTACTGCCAAGCAGGCACCCTGATGGGGTGCCCAGGGCCGATTCTCCTGTACCAGTGGGGGACAGGTTGGTTTATTTCAGCCAGAACTGGGTGTCCCTAACTTTGGACAGGTGGGTTCTGGAGGTAATAGGCCAGGGTCTGGTTCTCAGCTTCAAACAGTTTCCGAAGGTGAGAACCAGACATTTTCCACCAAATCCTTCAGAAGCCCTTGCTTTGGAAGCAGAGGTTTCTTCTCTTTTGGACTGCAAAGCAGTAGAAAGGGTCCCTCCTTGCCATCAGGGCAAGGGGCTGTATTCAAGATACTTTCTTACCCCAAAAAAGACAGGAGAATGGTGGCCCATTTTAGATTTAAGGTACCTGAACAAGCATCTTTTGAAACCAAAGTTCAAAATGTTAACTCTGACAATGATTTTGCCCTCCCTGAGGCCAGGGGACTGGTTAGCTTCCTGGACCTCAAGGATGCCTATTTTCATGTTCTGATCAGGCCTTCTCACAGAAAGTACCTCAGGTTGAACTACCCTCAGGCCACTACCAGTTCAGGGCAATGCCCTTCGGCCTTACCTCTGCGCCAAGGGTATTCACGAAATGTCTAGCTGTGGTAGTGGCTCATTTAAGAAGGCAAGGGATTGCTGTGTTTCCCTACCTGGACGACTGGCTCATAGTGGATCAGTCCCCAGATCAGGTAAAATCCCACTTGCAAGTCACCCAGCAGCTTCTCACTTCCCTGGGATTCCTGCTGAATTTACCAAAGTCAGTTCTCGAACCAGTTCAGGTACTAACTTTCATAGGTGCAGAATTGAACACAAAGTTAGCCAGGGCATTTCTCCCTCGGAAAGGGTAGACAGACTCATTGCCCTGGCATCCTCCTTTACCTGCGGGTCTCTTGACCAGCAAGGCATTTTCTGCAACTCCTAGGGCACATGGCTGCTTCCATAGCTGTAGTGCAAGGAGCAAGATTCCAGATGAGGACATTCAGTTCCATTTGAGGGCCTATTGGTCTCAAAGGAGGACCCCTTTCCAAATTGGTTCCAGTGACCCAAACCCTGATCCTGGCCTTACACTGGTGGCAGGATCAAAGCAATCTAAAACAAGGGTTCCTTTCATTCCGTTTCCCTCCCTCACCCTCACCACGGATGCTTCCCTGTTAGGGTGGGGAGCTCACTTGGGCGACCTGTCCACTCAGGGAGTGTGGTCTCCCCAGGAATCTCTGCTCCACATCAATCTTTTGGAACTCAGAGCTGTCCTTTTAGCTCTTCAGGTGTTTTCAGCTTCTGTCCAGAACAAAGTAGTTCAAGTCAGGACAGACAACACCACAACAATGTGGTACATCAACAAGCAATGGGGCACTCGGTCATCAGCCTTGTGCACCGAAGCAATGAAGTTGTGGTCTCTGGCTTACTCCCTGAATACCTCCCTGATAGCAGTTCACCTTCCAGGGAAGGACAATGTCCTGGCGGATGCCCTCAGCAGGATTTCTCAGGGCCATCACAAATGGGCTCTGAATCCTCAGGTGCTGGGGTCAGTCTTTGCCAGATGGGGCACCCCTCAGATAGATCTTTTCGCAGCCCCAGACAACCACCAACTTCCTCTGTTTTGTTGCAGGCCTCCAGTGCTGGGATCAGTCCCCCTGGACGCCTTTCAGTTGGATTGGAAAAGGAAGTTCATGTATGCCTTTCCCCCCTTTCCCCTTCTTTTCAGGGTACTAGTAAAAATCAGATCTCAGCCCTGCAAGGTGATTCTGATTGCTCCAGATTGGGCCAGACAGCCCTGGTACCCACTGCTTCTGTCCTTGACAGTCCACCCTGCCCTGAGCTTGCCCAGAGTCCACGACTTACTGGCCTGTGCACAGGGGAGAGTGTGGTATCCGGACCTCAAATCCCTCCATCTCAAGGCATGGCTCTTGAGGAGTTAGAATTTGCTGACTTACACCTTTCTCAAGGTGTTTTGGATATTTTAAAGGCTTCAAGGAAGCCTTCCACTAGGGCCACTTACAATTCTAAGTGGAAAAGGTTTTCCATCTGGTGCTCTGAGAAGCAGATTATCCCAGAATCTGCTGATCTGCCCATTTACTGGACTATTTGGTCCATTTAAATTCCTTAGGCCTTAGGCCAGCTACCTTAAAGGTTCATCTGGCAGCTGTCTCTGCTTTTCTGTCAGCAGGAAGCCTGCTTCCTTTCTTCTCACCCTGTGCTTTCCAAGTTTTTAAAGGGTTACTTCCACCAACCCTCCTTTTCGAGAACCAGCTCCCGCTTGGGACCTGAATGTTTGCATTGCTCAGTTAATGCAACCCGGCTTTGAGCCTCTGTCCTCCAGCAGAGCTCAAGTTTCTGACTTGGAAAACTGTTTTCCTAGTGGCTATCACTTCTGCCAGATGCATAAGTGAACTACAGGCCCTGTCAGTGGAAGAAGATTTTATCTCTTTCCACAGAGATAAGGTAGTCCTCAGGACTAACAGAAAGTTTTTGCCTAAAAGTGGTTTCAGATTTCCACCTGAACCAATCCATCTCTCTTCAGTATTTTCACTGAGCATTCTTCCTCAGGTGAGAGGAGTCTGCACAGCTTGGGCGTCAAAGAGCCTTAAGCTACTATTTGAACGCACCAAGGGTCACAGGTTCGAATCCTCCAACTCTTCCTTACCTATGGCGAGGTTGGCAAAGGAAACCTGCCACTAAGAGGACAATTGCAAGGTGGATTGTCTCTTGTATCCAATTTTGTTATCAAAACTAGGTGAGAACCCCTCAGGACTGAGGGCTCACTCCACCAGGGGTACAGCTGCATCTCTAGCGGCTGCTGGAGATATTCCCATTCTGAAATCTGTCAAGCTGCTACTTGGAAAACAGTTCACACTTTTACCAAGCATTATTCCCTGGATATTCAGTCCAGGAGAGATGCTCGTTTTGGCACAGCTGTGCTTCAGAGCCTATTTTCTAAGTGAGGTTCTGACCTCCTCCATGGAGGTACTGCTGTGTAATCTGCATATAGTCATAATAGCAAAGACTTCATGGTGTTTGAAGAAAAATTACTCACCTTAGTAATTGCTTTTCTTCTCATGGAGTCTTATATTATGCCACCCTCCTCCTGCCCTCTCCAGAACTTCTACTTGGGTAGGGGTGGCAAATTAGTGCAAGCACTGTGTCATGCCATTTAGTTCTTCCTTCACCCCTTTATTTAGGGTTAGGAATTAGGTATTTCTGTTTTATGTAATATGTTGGCCCCTTCCTGGACTTGAGTCTTGGGGAAGGGGGTCTAATAGTGCTTGTTAGGGAGAAACTAATAATACTATTATTCATTGTTATTATTATTATTGCTGTTTATATTGTTGTTTATATTGTTGTTATTCCTACTAGTAGGTAGCCACTTGGCTGGTGTGAGGCTTCACACAGACTTGTTTGTAGTGTTAGCTTAGTAAAGATCTGACAGTTTCATTTGAAACTGGCCAGATGAAACTTTGGTATAGCGCCCTTGCGCTGTGGAACTCCAGACTCTCTGGAGTTAACTCTTTCCTCTCCGGGGCAGTTCAGCTGCAGTGGCTGACTGCATATAGTCATAATATAGCAAGACTCCATGAGAAGAAAAGCAATTACTAAGGTGAGTAATTTTTTCATCTGTGTCATTTCAAACTTGAACTGTCAGATCTTTACGAGCCAAACTCACTAAGGTCTGTGAGGAATCTGTAACCTACACTAGCCAAATGGCTACCTAAATAATAACAACCATTGATGGTCCCAACACCCAAGACTCAAGTCAGGGGACCAGAAATACTAACACCATTCTAATAATATGAAAATGGAACATAAGTATAATAAAACACACACACGCGTACACATACACACCCCCAAAGTCCCAAAAGGGACAAAATGCTAACAGGACATAAGTAGTGCCACACTAAGTTGCCACCCCACCAAGTAGAGGTTCTGAGAGGGGCAGGTTGGGGGAGGTCTATAATATAGCAAGACTCCATTAGAAGAAACAACATTACTAAGGTGAGTAATTTTTTCTTTTATAGTGTATGGTCAAAAAAACACTGCTTGCATTCTATGTGTGAAAATTATGGAACTCTGGTGCATTCTTTTTTGTTATGCCACTGTTTGGAAGTTCTGAAGTGTGGTTAACAACTTTTAAAATTCTAAACAGTGCATAACAAAGCTGTGTGACTGCTGATTTTGGTGGTGAATAGGCACTTACCATACATTATATGTGGTTAGAATATAACAGTCGGGACCGGAACATTTTTATACACGGTTTGTGTATACAGACATTGTTGAACACCAAAGAGTCAGAGATAGCCACATGCCCCTGCGTTGGTGTGTGGAAATATCTGGTAAGAATAATGTAATCATAACCATCCGCTATCATGAGTCCGATTTTATACCAATCAGCAATCAGGTTGACACCATAACTACTGTGATAAAGAATGATCAAGACAAAAATATGTTGTTCTTGTTTGGCAAGGTGATCGTGAAGCTTCATTTCCAGCCTGTTAAAGGAGCCTTCTGAATACCCACAATGTCACAGAAGTTGTGGAGTGAACCCGGTCTTTATGTGGCCTGTTACAAAGCACAGGCAGGTCATGGTTTGTCTGGTTTCCATGGAGCTACCGTTATGCATGGTGCGGGCATAGGTGGCATATTTAGAGCTTATTTAGAAAAGCTGTGTCACTATAACAAAGAAAAAAACCAAAAAATACAAAAAAACCAAAAACTGGAAATAGAAACAGGTGATGAAATTGTGTTAGGTTAGAGCCAAGGGACTCAACTGTACTATATAAGGCACAGCAGTGTAGGGGGATCCAGCACAGAAATTAGGAGTACCAGTACGGGGACTAGATGAATAACAATGTGGCACACTAGCAAAGGTTACAATGGAGGGATTACGCCTGCAGGAGGATGGTTGGTGGCAGGGGAAGGGGGACTGGTTCTAGGGGCAGGAGGACTGCAGACAATCCAGGGTAGGAAGAATAGTATGTTGCAGTGGATATGGGGTGGCTGTCTGGATGCACACAAGGACGCAGGGGGTGTCCAATTTGTCACAGGCTGAGGAGTCTGGAAGCAGAAGTACAGTAGCTAGGAAGGGAATTAGCAAGGATTGGGGGGAAGGAGTGGGGTGATTGGTACAGGATGGCCACCCACTCGGGGAATCAAGAGCACAGAACCAGTGGAAACAAAGAGGATAGGGAACAGGGTAAATAATTATAGAAGCAGCAAAGGGAAATCTAGGGATAGCACAAGGGGAGAAGTGAACAGTAGAAGCGCTGTGTCCAGCAATAGGTTCGCTTTGCTGGCCTCAAAGGTGGACGATGAGGGAGGGGCTCTCCGAGTGGGAGCAGGAGGAAGAGGGGGTAATGTAAGCCCAGGGGACAACACTCAGACAGGCACTGGGGACAGGGGTAGGGGAGCAGGGGAAAGGGATAAGGGAAGGCAGGGGTACAGCAGAGGAGGAGAGGGAAATGGAGCCCAGAGGTAGGGAAGAAGGATGCGGGAGGGCATTGGGCAGTGAAGGGCCAAGTCAGATGAGGGGAGCAGTGGGGGAGGGGGCAGGACTAGGGTAGAGGCTGGGGGCAAAGCAGAGGTGACAAATCGGCCGGTAGAGGCGGGGGGGCATTGCAATGGGGGCAGATCAAGCTGCGAATATGCAGGACAGGGTGGGTTCTGAAAGCAGGTGCAAGGAATGTAGGATGGTGCGGGAGCACAAAGATGAGAGAAGGGGTGGGTCTTAGTGCTGGGTGAATCAATCCTGAAAGGAGTCAGATGAGGAAGCAAAGAGAAGCAGCATAGTCGAATATGGGTGGAATCAGTACCTGGACTGACAGCGGATAGGGCAGGACAGTCTATTCTCAATTGTGCAAGTTGAGGAAGGGAGAAACCGCATGTAGTGGTACACTTGGGTACAAATGATTTGGTGGGTAGCACAATCAGGTTGGTAAAGGAGAGGTTCGTGGAACTGGGGAAGTTGTGTGAGGAGGCAGGGAGATCAGTGGCCTTCTCAGAAGTGCTCCCAGTACCCAGGGCAAGCACAGAGAGGAAAGTAAGGCTAGAAGAGTTCAACACTTAGCTGGGAGAGTGGTGTCAAACCAAAGGGTACGGGCTAGTGGGAGGCTGGGGTAACATCTGGGACAACAGTGACCTGTTCACAGAGGACAGGTTACATCTGAGTAAGGTGGGGTAGGGAGTATTAAAGCAAAGGCTGGGGGAATACATAGCAACTGAGGTGGATTTATACTAGGTGTGGGGGAAGGTGAATGTGCAGCAAGAATGCAGAGCCAACAGAGAGGGGAGCCAAACGAGCTTACTCCCCAAGCTAACAAGGATGGTACCAGGGAGGGATCGTGGGGGAGGGTGGTTAAGAATTGAGAGAGATGGGTTAAGGAAGGGAAGGGAACAAGTTGGAGGGTTATCTCTCTGAATGCAAGAAGCCTGGGGAACAAATCAGCTGAGTTACAGGCTTTCTTGGCAGTGGGGGTGGTGGACATTGCGGCCATAACAGAGACTTGGACCACACAATACCAGGATTAGGATCTGATGGTCCCAGGGTATAGGATGTACAGAAAGGATAGGGACAAGGGGAAAGGGAGTGGGGTGGTGATTTAAGTAAGGGAGGGGATAAGGTGTATAAGGGAAGGGTGGGAGGAAGGTAGTATTGAGGCATTATGGATGCAATTCCAGGATTTAAAAAGTAAGACACTTAGGATGGGAGTGGTGTACAGGCCACCAGCTCAGGCTAAGGACTTGGACAGGGAATTAGTGGAGCAGATCAGGAGGGTCTGTGGGAAGAGGAACACTGTGATCGTGGGGGACTTCAATCTACCAGAAGTGGACTGGAGCACCCCAGCCACCTCGACTACAATGGAACAGGTTCTACTGGATGCATTCCGAGACAGCTTCCTGGCACAGATGGTTAACGAGCTGACTCAGTTGGGAAAAACTTTAGACCTAGTACTGTCTAATGGGGAGGCTGTAAGGGAGCTGGGGTGGAAGACCCACTGGCTGGGAGTGACCATAACTCGATGTGGTTCACGCTCAACATGGGCAAGGATGCTGTAGGTACAGGAACCAGGTTGGTTGACTTCAGAAAGGCTACATTTGTTAAAATGGTGGAAATTTTGGAGCGGCACCTGGCAGGAACTCATCTACACTTGGATGTATGCCAAAAATTGGAAACCATCAAGCAGGGGCTTTTGGAGGCTGCTGGGTCATGTACCAAGACACAGAGCAAGAAGGGTAGGGCCAAGAAACCAAGCTGGTTGAATCAGGAGGTCTTGGAGGGGTGAGGGCACAAAAAAGCAGCATTTACAGTAGAAGGTTCAGGAAATCTGGGAGGGTAGAGGACAGGGAAGTGTATGTGAAGAAGTCCAGAGAGGTAACCAGACTAGTCAGGGCAGTCAAGGCTTCTAGAGAGCTGAGGCTGGCAAAGGACATCAAGGATGGGGAAAAGGACTTCTTCAGGTACATAAGGGACAGAAGGAGCTGCAAGGATCAGATAGTGAGGATTAGGAAGGATGGGGGGATGGAAAAGGGGGTGGAGCAAGCAGAAGCACTAAATGAGTACTTCTGTTCTGTATTCACGAAAGAGAAGGGCAGGTAGCTACCTCAGGGGATGGGGAAGGTGGGCAAGGGGGGAGGGGGTGACAGATGAGGTAATTACAATGAGCAGGGTACTGGAGGGTCTGAAGGCTCTGAGGGTGGATAAGGCACCAGAACCAGATGGCATTCACCCTAGGGTGCTGAAAGAACTGGCAGAGGTCCTGGCGGGGCCACTGGCAGACCTGTTCAATACCTCATTGGACATGGGATACATACCACAGCACTAGAGGATGGCTCATGCTGGTGCCCCTCCACAAAAGTTGCCCAAAGGATGAACCAGGCAATTACAGACCAGTAAGCCTCACATCCGTTGTAGGGAAACTAATGGCGACAATCCTGAAAGAGAGGTTGGTGACATTTTTGGAAGACAATGGACTCCAGGACAGTCAGCAACATGGGTTTATCTCAGGGAGATCCTGCCAGACCAACCTAGTTGAGTATTGTGACTGGGTGATGAGGGAACTGGACAAAGGCTATGCAATGGATGTCCTGTATTTGGACTTCGGCAAGACCTTTGATTCGGTGCCTCATGGGCGGTTGGGAGGAAAGTTGGAGCATGTGGGGGAGGGCCAAAGATGGTGAACTGGATTGTGAACTGGCTCAAGGGGAGGCAGCAATGGGTGGTGGCGGTGGGGGAGAGGGGACTCTTATCCCCAAGGGCTATGATGAGCGAGGTTCCAAAGGGCTCAGTACTGGACCCAGTGCTGTTTGGAATTTTCATATCAGATATCTCACATGGCATCAGGAGTAAGATCAGTCTGTTCGCTGATGATACCAAGATGGGGCGGTAGTGGATGACATAGTAGGGTGGCAAGGGCTACAGGATGACCTAACTAAACAGAAAGAGTGGTCGGAAACGTGGCAGTTGGGGTCCAATGCTAAGAAGTGCAAGGTACTGCACTTCAGAGCAAGGATCCCTGGGAGGAGCTACCAGTTGGGAGGGTTCAGTTAGGTACCACTGAGGAAGAATAGGATCTAGAGTGGTTATAATGGGGAATATGAACAACTCAGCACAGTGCAGGAAGGCGGCAACTGAACCCAACAGGATGCTGGGGTGTATTGCGAGAGGAGTCTCCTCCAGAAGGAGGGAGGTGATCCTGCCTCTGTACAGGTCACTGGTCTGACCACACCTGGAGTACTGCATGCAGTTCTGGCACCCAGTTCTGAAGAAGGATGTCAGATTACTGGAAGGGGTACAGCACAGGGCAACAAAGATGATCCAGGGTTTGGAGGACAGATCCTACGAGGACAGACTGAGGGAGCTGAATATGTATTCACTGGAGGAGAGAAGGGATTGGGGGATATGACTGAGACCTTTAAATACATGACAGGGATAAACAAGACAGGTGCAGCAGGGGTATTCAAGTGGAAGAGGGGGAAGGACACGAGAGGACATGGTCTCAGATTGGAGGGAGAGAAGATACAGGAGAGAGATGAGGTGACATTGCTTCACAGAGAGGGTGGTGGCTAAGCAGAATGCTCTGCCCAAGGATGTGGTATCCTGTAGGACAGTGGGTAGTTTTAAAAGGGGATGGGACAGGGTGAGAGGTGGGGGTAAACACGAAGTGGAGGGAGGGTGGGAGGCGGCAATGTAGGGGCTAGCTGCACACTCGAGCAGACTTGATAGACCATGAGGCCTGTTTCTGCTGGCAGACGTGTGTGTACGTAATACAAAAAGGTTTCCAGATAGTGAAATCCCACCTTAAATCAGCAGCAAAAAATACTGTAAAAGATGTAGGGGAGGATGTTGTGAGTTCCTTTACAACACATGACCCAAGGAAGCCACAAGATGTGGCCGGAATGGTTGCTTACAAGAGAACCAATAAGAAAAGGAAGATAGCCCTCCCAGGGACCCATGAAAGCGCTATTAAAAGACTGTGTGTTCAAAAGAAAAGAACAGTTGTGAAACATAAATGCAGGGAGAGAAAACATTGTAAATTCAACAGATATTTATTTATTTTAAGCCCGTCTCTGGTACACTGCATGTCTCAAGAATGTGGAAAGTCAGAACTAGACCTCTTCATGTTACCACCGACCCAAACCAGTAGAGAGAAAAAAACCTTTATGTCGAAATCCCGCCCTTCAAACAACATGAAGTCTTGCTGTATTCTGACTGTATGCAGTTAGCCCCAGCACCTGAACTGCTCCGGAGAGGAAAGGGTTAACTATGCAGAAGCATAGAACATTGAGCTCGAGCTCGGTTTTCAAACCTCTATCTCTGGTACATCTCAGTGTAACCATCAGATTCTTTACTCCGCCTAACTGAGAAGTCGCTCCGGAGATCTCTCCTTCGCTTCAGTTATAGTAAGAATCGGTCAGTTTAAACAACCGTTTCATTATTTTTTAAGTGTCAAATCTCTGTCTACGGTACAAGTAGTGTAAGTAGCTAGATAGTGAATTTTGGTGTAGAAATTGTTTTCTTCGGTTTCCCATTGGTCGGTCCGGTTGGGAACCGAAACAAATTTGTTTCTGTCTTTATCTTTGATTTTGTACTTGTGGTTCTCGGTTCCTATCGGTTTCAAAAAAACATAATTTTTCTCGTTTTTTTTCACAGCCCATGACACGGTTGGTAACTGACAGAGTAGTGTTACCTGGCTTGAAGGCTGTTAAGAGTAACTATTAAGAAAATGCTATGTCTGAGAAACCCAAGAAAACACTGGTCCCACTGGTTTTCAACACTGTACTGAGTGTGGGAAGGCTTTTGCTAAAGCTGATCCCCACCTCATTTGTGTTTATTGTCTAGGGTTTGACCACCTCAAAACAGACTACCAGATTTGTAAACATTTTCCCAAAGCCACTTTAGAAAAGAGATTAAGTAGGTTGAAGGAAAAGGAGGCCGAGAAGTCCGCTGATCCAGATGGCCAGCCCGGTTCAGTTCTGACCGGACCTGAGGAAGTGCCTTCTGACCCAGGAGATACCTCCTCGGGCAAAAGGAGATCCGATTCCGAGGGATCGGCTCTGTCTAAGAAAAAGAAAAAGTCAGCCGGTTCGGATCCCACCCCGCAGAACCCAACTGCTGAGGAAATTGCGAAAGCGATAAGCATAGTTCAATCGCTTCGCTCGGTTCCATCCGAACCGACACCTTTTGCTAAGCGGTCGGTTCGGATGGTTCCAACTCCATCAGATTATGATCTGGATATGTACTATGATGTGGAGTGGGAGGGAGATGAAGAGTTCTCAGAGGACGATGATGATGTTTTTGGAGGCCTAGATGAGCCTATAAAGCCTGACATCTCCCCAGACAGGCCTACTAATGTCTCCCCTCCCAGACTTTCTGAGTCCCCTTCCCACTTTTTGTTCTACAAAAAAGTGGCTGAAACTCTCCAGCTCCCAGTTGTGGAAGCTGCTGAGGAAGCAGAGGAACCTGATTATGTAGAAATGATGGATGTCCCAGAGTCCAAGAGGCTGTCTATCCCACTTCACAAATCTTTAGGGAAACAGACTCAAAAAATACTACAAATGCCTACTTCTACACTTCCTGTAGATAAAATGATGGACAGGAGGTATATGTTATCAGGTTCTGGTATGGACTTTCTTTATAACCATTGCAGCCATGTTGGGGTAGTGCAGGCTGCAGCCTGTGACAGGGCTAATTTTCCTTTGGCATCACACCCCCCAGATAAGGATTCCAGGAAGGTGGCTGCCATGGCCAAGAAACAATACTTGGCATCCTCCTTGGGGCTCAGACAGGCTAATTATATGGCCTATACAGCCAGCTACCAGAAGTCCAGGTGGGATACAGTTCTGGAGCTGGCTAAAAAGGCCTCCCCAGCTGGCCAAAGAGCTGGAGGAGGTGGCTGCTAATGAATTGAGGCATCTAAGGTGCAATTTCATGCTGCTGTGGACTCTAATGATGTTGCATCAACAGTCATGGCTACATCTATCTCCCTTAGGAGATTTGCTTGGCTTAGGTGTACTAGCCTCTAGCAGGATACCCAGGCTAAGGCCATGGACTTCCCTGTTTCCGGTAATTCTCTGTTTGGGAAGCAGACAGTCTTACATGAAAAAGATGGATGAATATAGGACCACCTACAGGAGTGCAGTGGCCAAAGAAAGGCAGGCCACTCCTCAGAAACAGCAGTCTAGGGCAGGCAGGGGCAGGCCTTTTCAAAGGCCTTTCTACCAAGCCCAGGCTTCCTCTTCTCTTCAACAAAGGGGGTTCTTCAGAGGGAGAGGTAGAAGGAGGATGATCAGAGCTGCATCCTCTTCTCAGTCTAAAGCTCCTGCCGAACAGTCACCCTGATGTGTCAGACCGGGTTACCTCCTCTATCCCAGTAGGGGGCAGGCTAGCTTACTACTTCCAGGCCTGGAAGTCTATCACTTCAGACATATGGGTCCTGGAAGTGGTAAGCCAGGGACTGGCTCTCAGCTTCAAAAGATTCCCCAGGTTGAGAGCCAGATCTTTTCCACCTGCAACATCTTCTGAAACAATTGCTCTAGAGGGAGAAGTTTCCTCCCTACTAACCCTCAAAGCTGTATAGAGGGTTCCTCCACAACACGGGGGCAAAGGACTGAATTCCAGATACTTCCTTACCCCAAAAAAGACAGGGGAGTGGTGACCCATCCTAGACCTGAGATATCTGAACAAACATATCACAAAGCCAAAATTCAAAATGGTGACTGTGGGAATAATTCTTCCCTCTCTGTGGCCAGGAGACTGGCTAGCTTCCCTGGACCTTAGGGATGCCTATTTTCATATACCTATCAGGTGATCCCACAGAAAATACCTCAGGTTCAAGTTGCCCTCAGGTCATTACCAGTTCACAGCCATGCCCTTCGGCCTGACTTCGGCCCCAAGGATGTTCACAAAATATCTTGCAGTAGTGGTAGCCTTCCTCAGAAGGCAGGGCATCTCTGTCTTCCTTATCTAGACAACTGGCTGATTGTAGGCCAGTCTTCCGACCAAGTCAAGTCAGCTCTAGAGGTTACCCAGAATCTTCTCAGTTCTCTAGGGTTCCTCCTAAATCTCTCCAAGTCAGTTCCTGAACCAGTACAGCTCTTTACCTTCATTGGGACATAGCTGGATACCGTTTAGGAAAAGGCCTTCCTCCCCATGCTCAAGGGTAAGGGCCCTTACAGATCTGGCTGCTTCTTTTCGACCTCTGGTGTCTCGCCCAGCCAGACATTTTCTTCAACTCCTAGGCCACGTGGCAGCCTCCACTGCAGTGGTTCAAGGAGCCAGGTTCCAGATGAGGGACATTCAGTTTAACTTAAGGTCCTTTTGGTCTCAGAAAAAAAGATTCTCTCTCAAAGCTGATTCCAGTGACTCAGACTCTGGTCCAGGCTCTCCAGTGGTTGTTGGATCAGGACAATCTCAGACAGGGTGTCCAATTCCTCAGTCAAGCACCCTCATTGGTCCTGACCATGGATGCCTCTCTCCTGGGGTAGGGAGCCCATTTAGGATCCCTCACTGCACAGGGTATTTGGGCATGTCATGAGTCTCTCCTTCATATCAATCTTTTGGAACTCAGGGCAGTGTTTCTAGCCATCCAGGCCTTCTCAGAATCAAAGGCAAAGTGGTGCAGTTCAGGACAGACAACACCACTACAATGTGGTACATAAACAAGCAAAGGGGCACTCAGTCCACAGCCTTGCGCATGGAGGCAATGAAGTTATGGTCTCTAGCTTACTCTTTTTAGACTTCTCTGATAGCAGTTCATCTTCCAGGGAAGGACAATGTGCTGGCAGATGCCTTAAGCGGGATTTCTCAGGGTCAACATGAATGGTCCCTGAACTCTCATGTCATTCAGGTAATTTTCAAGAGATGGGGTAGCCCAGAGATAGATCTCTTTGCAGCCCCAGACAATCATCAACTCCCCCTCTTTTGCTGCAGGCCCCCAGTCCTGGGGACTGTCACTGTAGATGCTCTTCTGTTACATTGGACAAACAGGTTTCTCTATGCCTTTCCTCTTTCCTCTGATATTCAGAGTACAGATCAAGATAGGTCTCAACCCTGCGCAGTGATTCTGGTGGCTTCAGATTGGGCCAGGCAACCATGGTATCCTCTGCTACTGTCTCTAGCAGTGTCAGGTCCCTTGTTTCTGCCCAGGAAGCATGACCTCCTCTCTGGGGATGATTTGGTATCCCAACCTTCAGTCTCTCAGACTCGAGGCTTGGTTCTTGAGGAGTTAGAATGTTCAGGTCTGCATCTCTCCAAGGGGGTAATGGATATCCTTATGGTTTCTAGGAAACCATCCACTAGAAAAACATACAGTTCCAAATGGAAAAGATTTAGCATTTGGTGTTCTCAGAAAGACATACAACCAGATTCTGCAAGCATTGCCACAGCCCTGGACTATCTGGTTCATTTTAATGGGCTAGGCCTTAGGTCTGCTACCCTTAAAAGTTCATTTAGCAGCTGTTTCTGCCTTTCTTTCTGCAAATAAGAGATCTTCCCTGGCATCTCACCCTGTTTTCAGTAAGTTTTTCAAAGGTCTGGTTCATATTAACCCACCCTTCAGGAAGCCCACTCCGGCTTGGGACTTGAATATCTGTATTGCACAGCTTATGCAACCCCCTTTTGAATCTTTATCCTCTGCTGAGCTTAAGTACTTGACTTGTAAGACTGTGTTTCTGGTGGTCATTACTTCTGCCAGGAGAATCCATGAATTACAGGCCTTGGCAGTTGAACCCGACTTCATCTCCTTTCACAGGGATAAGGTGGTCCTTAGGACAAACAGAAAGTTTCTGCCTAAAGTGGTTTCAGATTTTCATTTGAACCAGTCTATGTCTCTGCCTGTCTTTTTCACTGACCATTCTTCTTCAGGGGAGAGAAGATTGCACAGTCTGGATGTTAAAAGGGCTTTAAGTTATTACATAGAGCAAACTAAGGCCCACAGGAAGGACTGTACTCAGCTGTTTCTTACCTATGGTGAAGTAGGAAAAGGTAGACCTGCCATTAAACATCTCTTGCCTGGTGGATTATCTCCTGCATCCAATTCTACTACTCAGAATTGGGGGAAAAAAAGAGCCACCCTCAGGCCTGAGGGCACATTTAACCAGGGGTACAGCTGCTTCCTTGGCAGCTGCTAGGAATATTCCCTTGGTGGAAATCTGTAAAGCAGCCACCTGGAAAACAGTTCACACATTCACCAAGCATTACTCTCTGGATACCCAGACTAGGAGTGATGTTAGGTTTGGCACAGCAGTACTGTAGATCCTGTTCCCAAAGTATGGTTCTGTCATCCCCTCCTCCGGGGGGAACTGCTTGATAGTCTGCATATAGTCAGAATACAGCAAGACTTCATGTTGTTTGAAGAAAAAATTATTTCTTCTAATGGAGTCTTGCTGTATTCTGACCCCCTTCCCTGCCTCCCCTCTCAGAACCTAGTCTCGTGGGATGTGGGTTGGCAGGTACAGTGCTGCACCCCAGAGGTGTACCTTGTTCCCTACCTTACTGGGGGGGGGGGGTTCTTAATGGTCTTTGTTCTTATACAGATTTTTCACTATCTACATAGATTTTTTCTTGGGTTCTCAACTTGAGTCTTTTGGACCCAAGCTCTGTTGCCTATGGTTTAAAGTTTTAAAACGATTTCTATAGCCATTAGTTAGTATTGCTCGTAAGAATCTGATGGTTACACTGAGATGTACCAGAGGTTTGAAAACCCAGCTCAAGCTCAACGTTCTATGCTTCTGTATAGAGTTAACCCTTTCCTCTCCAGAGCAGTTCAAGTGCTGGGGCTAACCGCATATAGTCAGAATACAGCAAGACTCCATTTAAAGAAACAACATTACTATGGTGAGCAATTTTTTATTGTCAGCTATAAGTGATAGTGCCCCCCCTAGAGTTTTATGTGGCAGGTAATGGTGAAAACTATGTTGACCTAAACAACACCTTGTTATACCTTTTGTGCAACATCACTAAGGCCGATGGTAGTAACACTGATAATCGGGCAAGAGTGAGTTTAATTAACTACCCTTTAGCAACCATCTTTGGGCAGGTGGATATTTTTTTTATTTAGTTTTTGTTTACCGGGTAAGTGCACTAGCCAGTGGATAACTATTTTCAGGCACGACCCGGGAGAATACAAGGCAATACATACAGAAGGCGTTTACATGTAAAATGACATTTGACAATACAGCTATAGTAGTGGGCAGTCGTTTAATTAGCCAAAGTAATAACAGCTATCCCTACAGAGCAATTATCAAATCACTGCTTAATTACAACAATGACTCCCAGTCTATATAATTTTCATCTGGATACAGCATGAAAACACTGTTCTTAATGGATTCAATGACGGTTTTAAAAGCGTGCAGCTTTTACAGCAGGAAGTTGCACTGTAGAACTGGTTGGACTGATTC
This sequence comes from Neoceratodus forsteri, assembly GCA_016271365.2. NCBI lineage: Eukaryota > Metazoa > Chordata > Ceratodontiformes > Ceratodontidae > Neoceratodus > Neoceratodus forsteri. Next base: position 49,474,161 of record JADMNL010000025.1, read on the forward strand.
ATGCAGACCTTTTTTTTCTGGACAAATTGCTTTTGAATGGAGTGGATGTTAACTTTATTTATTTATTGAAAAGTTTCACCACGAAAAGCATAATGCCCATTTCCAGATGCATCCTGGGAGAGAGGGGATGGGGATAACAGTAAAATACAAAAGCAAAGAAAGATACAAATAAAATATTTAAATGAAACAATCAGGGAACAGGATGACACAATCAAAATAGCAGTAGTTCTAACCCCAGGAATCACTCATTATGATTAAACTGATGCAGTCAGCCTCCTGTGTTGGACTGCCCGGAGCGATGGAATTATATGCAAATAATGGAACTCTCAATTGGCTCATGCCACTTTCAAACTGCTGCCCTAGCAACTGTTGCACTCTGAGTGCTTCAGATTCTTTACTCCGTCTGCCTAGTAAAGGCGTCCCAGAGAGCTCTCCTTCAACCTCTTCAAAATCCATTTATCTAGACGATAAGTGTTTTTAGTTTATATTTCAGATTGCTGCCTTAGTTTTAGTTTATTTTGTAATTTGTGTTAATATTTAGTGTGTTTAGCGGTTCTTTGGAACTGAGAGTTCCACTATTTCTAGTGAGGTTTTTACCTCAATCTGTATTTATATTTGTTCATTTTTTGAGGTTGGTTCCTTAACCGCATTTACTTATTTAAATTCTATTTAAAATTGTTAGTTTCTCAGTTCCCTTTTTTGTCAGGAACCGAGTAGCGCTCGGTATCCAGAACCATTAGCGGTTGTTTATATTTAAAATATTCGGTTCTAGGGAACCCATAATTTGATATATTTCTTTACCATTCCTGCTCAGTGTCAGAGGCTCCTGTTGTTAAGCCTAAAAAACGCACAGGACCCACTGGTTTCAAATTGTGCGAGTCTTGTGGTCAGATCATAGCTAAAGCAGACAGACATTCATTGTGTATTTTTTGTCTGGGCACTAGCCATATTTTCGAAAATTGTGATATTTGTAGAACATTTTGCCCTAAAACTCTTAAGAAAAGGTCAAATATTTTGGAAGAAATGGCCTCTGCTTCTACTGTTATTGGTGATAGTGACTCCCCCACCTCTAGTACAAGAAACGATGGAGGTAAAGCTAAAGATCCTGATAAAGGATCAGATAAAGTTGAGCAGGGTAAGCCAAAAAGGCCAGTGGACTCAGGGACTGAACCTGTGCCACTTAAGAAAAAATGTAAGGAAAAACATGTCGCTGTGCCTCCGGCCGAGAAGGTTAAGGAGCTCCCAGCTGACAAAACTGGTATGCCCTCGGCTGAGGACATTGCCAAGGCCTTACAGGTCTTGCAAGCACTGCAAGCTGCAGTTCCGGTTCCAATACCGACTGCCCCAGTTCCTGTGCCAGTTCCACCTTCTCAGGAACCACAGGCTTCCTTTTCTGAGGAGGAGGATGATGATTTTGAGGAGGAACCGATAGATCCAGAGGTTTCTCCAGAACAGGAGTTCGGTCCCCCCCACCCAGGGTCCAGAGAATTATACCTCACATTATGCTTTTGTTAAAAGCATGGTGGAAACACTCAACCTCCCTCTGCAGGAGACAGAGGAGGATGTAGAGGAAGCAGAATTGTTGGATATGATGGGGCTAACCCCCACAAAACATTTATTACTGCCAATGTATAAGTCCTTGAAAAAGGCAGCATTACAGATATTCCAAACTCCTAACTATTTCAGGAGTTGACAAAAAAGCTGATAAGAAATATCAGCTTGATAGAACAACAGCTGACTTTCTATTTAGCCACCCTGACCCTGAAGGAGTTGTGCAGGCTGCTGCCTGTGACAAAGCTAGAATCCCCTTGGCTACCTATCCTCCAGATAAGAATTCTTGGAAGATGGATGCAATGGGGAAGAAAGGGTATATGGCTGCTTCTCTCATCCTTAGACAGGCCAGTTATATGGCTTATGCAGTGCAATGCCAGAAGGCACTCTGTAACGCAGTGTTAGCTCTGGCTGACAGAGTGCCTGGTGAGGTGGCAGTGGACTTACAGGATACAGCAAGAGCTGCTCTAGATGCCACAAAATACCAGTTCCACATGGCTGTGGACACTAATAATTCTGCAGCCAGGCTGATGACACTATCTTATTTATTTATTTATTTATAAAATTTTGGTGACCAGGTAGGCCCACTGAGCCCCAAAAGTCCCTTTTTCAGGGGCGACCCGGGATAACAATACTAGATAAGATATAGTGTAGAAAAACTTTTGAATACATTGTTTGTTCCATCATGAGGTGGTTACAGGAACAGTGGTTACAGACATGGTTATCATCATGACACAGTTTTGCATTGGTACTACTTAGCATAGTGTTATACAGGAGGTAGCATATGTGCCTAGGTGATCAGACAGTAGAGGGTGGTACTTGGTCTGCTCAGCTTTGAGAAGGTTTGTTGCAGAGAAAGGGAGTACCTTAAGAGCCGTATGTGCCGTGGCAGTGGCATGCACTAGTGGCCAGTATATAGGACTTGAGCCTGGTGCGGAAGTTCATCAGTGAGGAGGAGGAGTCCTGGACCGGGGGGGGGCTTGTTCCATTGGCAGGGGGCTTGGCAAGAAAAGGATCTGCCGCCAGCATTGGTCCTTACTCTGGGGACTTCTAGTAGTGTTCGTTCTGATGTCCTTAAATTCCCAGGGTTGTGTTTAATGGCTATGGTTCCTGCTATACTTGGTGGAGCGGGGGGTTTGAGTGGCTTGTAGGCCTGGACAAGCAAAGGGTATTGGAGGCGAGCGACCAATGTGGGCCAACGGAGCTGGGCCAGAGTGTCACAGTGGTGACGTCGCGGGTGGTCTTGGGTAGCGAAGTGACCTATTTTATTATATAGGATTTGCATCCTGGTTATCTCTTGCTTTGCCATGCCCTGTATTATCGGGGCCGCAAAGGTCAGGGTAGGAAGCAGGACACTTGTCGCAATGGAGAGCCTGGCCTCAAGGATGAACTGGCCCCTGAGTCAGTACAAGGTACCGAGTTTGCGATGTAGGGTCCTGGTAACCTGGTCCATGTGGTCCTTGTAGGTGATATTCTGATTCAGCGTTAGGCCTAAGTATTTTAGGGAGGGAACTATATTAACGCTTTTGCCAGAGAGTGTGGTTAGTCGGAGGGATGAGGACCTGTCAAGTCCCAGTGATCTTGGCCCGAATAGCATTGCCTTGGTCTTGTCAGCATTAAGTACCATTCTGTTGTCACACAGCCATGTCTCTAAGGATGTGAGATCCTTTTGGAGGAGTGGGCCAAGAGTGGCCACATCACCCAGGGGTCGGTAGATGACAGTATCATCAGCGTACCGAACAATCGAGATCTCCCTGCAGTTTGTCTCCCTTAGGAGATTTGCCTGGCTCAGGGCCACAAACCTGACCCTGGACACCCAGGCCAACATAGAAACATAGAATCTGACGGTGGATAAGGACTGCTTGGCCCACCTAGTCTGCCCATTTCCTTTTCCTTTTGAGAACAATTCTCTATTTGGGGACAAAACAGAGGCCTATATGAAGAAGGTAGAAGAATATAAGGCCTATACAAGTAGTTCTAAGGATGGGCCTTTCCCATCCTATAGGGTCCAGACTAGGTGAGGCAGGGGTAGGGGATCACATCCCAGACCTTTTTTCCAAGCTCAGGCCTCCCAGCTGCTACAGCCTAGAGGATATTTTTGAGGAAGGGACAGGAGAGCTTCTCCCTCCCCAGTGATTCAAGCACAGCGCACTCAGAATCCCTGACGGGCTAGTACAGGTCACGTCCCCTGCCAAAAATCCACCAGTGAGTGGCAGACTGGCTCATTACCTCCAGGACTGGTATACCATCACCACAGACAAGTGGGTCCTGGAGTTGGTGAGCCAGGGTCTGGCACTCAGCTTCAAATCTCTCCCCAAGCTGAGAGCAAGAACATTTGCACCAGTTACATCTGCAGACAGAATCTTACTGGATGCAGAAGTAAAACATTTGCTAGCAATCAAGGCAGTGGAGTCAGTGCCCCTAAATCAATGGGGCAAAGGCTTCTACTCCAGATACTTCCTTACAAAGAAGAAAAATGGGGATTGGCGATCTATCCTGGATTTAAGACTTCTAAACAGACACATTCTGATACCAAAATTCAAAATGATCACTCTTGCACTAATCATTCCCACTTTACAAAAGGGAGACTGGCTAGCCTCCCTAGATGTAAAGAATGCTTATTTTCACATCCCCGTCAGACCTTCTCACAGAAAGTTTCTGAGGTTCAGACTGGCCTCGGGCCATTATCAGTTTGCAGCCCTTCCTTTTGGTCTGACTTCTGCCCCAAGGGCATTCACAAAGTGTTTCGCCGTAGTAGTGGAGTTTCTGAGAAAACTAGGAGTGTCAGTCTTTCCCTACCTGGATGACTGGTTAGTAGTGGGTCAATCTCTACAACTTACAGAGCAGGCCTTAGCACTAACAAAGACTACTCTGGAATCCCTGGGTTTCCTCATAAACGAACAGATGTCTCAGCAAACACCAGTTCTGGTACTCAAATTTATTGGAGCAGAACTAAACACCAGCCTGGGCAGAACTTTTCTGCCACAGGACAGGGTAAGCAGCATTCTGCGGATTACAAGTTCATTTGTACCAGGAAAACCCAAACCAGCCAGAGAGTTCCTCAGGCTTTTGGGCCACATGGCAGCTGCCACCAAAGTGGTACTAGGTTCCAGATTCCAAATCAGAGACATCCAGTTTCACCTGAGGCAATATTGGTCACAGAGGACAGATCCTCTGTCCAAACTGGTTCCAGTCACCCACAATCTCCTGCAGGCACTGCAGTGGTGGCTGGACAAGCAAAGCCTTCGGGTAGGTGTGCCTTTCACAAAGGAACAACCTTCCTTAGTTCTTACAACAGATGCATCCCTTCTGGGTTGGGGAGCACACATGTTGGATTATACAGCAAGTGGCACATGGTCTCCTCAAGAATCCCAGTTGCACATAAATCTGCTGGAGCTCACAGCAATGTACCTAGCCCCGCAGACATTTGCTCCACATCTTCAAAACAAAGTGGTGCAGGTCAGAACAAACACCACCACTACTATGTATTACATCAACAAACAGGGAGGAACCAGGTCAGCCCCACTGTGCACAGAAGCAATGAGGCTGTGGTCCCTGGCTTACTCCATGAAGGTATCCCTTTCAGCCATACTTCTTCCAGGAAAGGACAATGTACTGGCAGACTCCCTCAGCAGGATAAGTCAGGACCACCACGAGTGGTGTCTGAATCCTCAGTTCGATTTTCAGGCGTTGGGGCCCTCCAGAGATGGATCTCTTCGCCTCTGCAGAAAATCATCAGCTATCAATATATTGCTGCAGGCCTCCTCTCAGGGGCACACTACCCCTGGATGCGTTGGCACTGGATTGGACAGGGAAGTTTCTGTATGCCTTCCCTCCTTTTCGACTGATATTCAGGACCCTACTGAAATTGAGGTCCCAGTCAGCAACAGTGATACTGGTGGCACCAGATTGGGCGAGGCAGCACTGGTATTCACTTCTGTTGGCTCTATCAGTGGTACCTCCAATTCATCTGCCCAGGAAGCACAACCTGCTGACTTCCTGTCAGGACAGGATACTGTACCCCAACTTCAGATCACTAAGGCTCAAGGCCGGGCTCTTGAGGACTTAGAGTATGCAGATCTTAAACTGTCAGAACAAGTTTTGGCAGTACTTAGGGATTCCAGGAAACCTTCCACTAAAAAGACACTCTGCTAAGTGGAAGAGGTGTTCCATATGGCGTGCAGGTAAGGGTGTTGACCCATCCAGGGCTGACCTAGCCATTCTCCTGGATTACCTGACACATTTGCATTCTTTAGCTCTGAAGCCTTCGACACTCAAGGTTCATTTGGCTTCGGTTTCAGCTTATCTGTCAGCAGGTAAAGAGAGGTCCATGGCCTCTCATCCAGTCTTCAGGAAATATTTTAAAGGCCTTAATCTTTTGTACCCTTCTTTGAGGGAACCAGTTTCAGCCTGGAATCTGAATATCTGCATTGCCAAGCTCGTGGACGCCCCATTTGAACCAATGGCAACAGCAGACTTGAAGTATTTCACTTGGAAAACTGTGTTTCTGGTTGCTATTACTTCAGCCAGAAGAATCAGTCAGTTACAGGCCCCGTGCACAGATGTAGATTACATCTAATTCCACAGAGACAAAGTGGTCCTCAGGACCAATAGAAAATTCCTTCCCAAAGTGGTGTCTGATTTCCATTTAAAATCAATCCATCACTTTACCTGTCTTTTCCGCAGTTCTCCAGAAAGGAGGCTTCACTCCCTTGATGTCAAAAGGGGCACTTAGTCACTGTATTGACAGAACTAAGTCTTACAGACCAGGTCAGACACAGCTGTTTCTTACCTATGGAGAAGTAGGTAAGGGCAGACCTGCCACAAAACACACAATTGCTCGCTGGATAGTGGCATGTATTAAGTTTTGTTATAGTAAAGTGAGTAAACAGGCTCCCCTGGGCCTCAGAGCACATTCCACCAGGGGCACAGCTGCTTCAGTGGCAGCTTCAAGGGACATTCCACTATTGGAAATCTGCAAAGCTGCTACATGGAAAACAGTCCACACCTTCACAAAGCATTACAGCCTGGGATCTACAATCCAGAAGTGATGCCAGGTTTGGTACAGCAGTGCTGCAGAACCTGTTTCCTAAATAGGTTTTCTGCCTAACCTTCAAAGGTACTGCTTGGTAGTCTGTATCAGTTTAATCATTATGAGTGACTCCTGGGGTTAGAAGAAAAAAATTACTCACCATAGTAATCTTGTTTATTCAAAGGGATCACTCATTATGATTAAAACACCCACCCTGCCTCCCCTACCACAAAAACATATGAAAGTTGTTCTGCATCCCTGTTTTGGGAAATTTTTCCATATAGGTCAGGTTCCCTTGTGGTCTCAAGTTTTTTAGGTTTATTTATTAGGATGTTTTTTTGACCTGAGAGGACAAAAAATTATTTTATAGAAATATTATTCTATTTAGTGGGTCTTACACCCAGTTTAGGCTACGTAAGAATCTGAAGCACTCAGAGTGCAACAGTTTGAAAGTGGCATGAGCCAATTGAGAGTTCCACCATTTGCATATAATTCCATCTCTCCGGGCAGTCCAACACAGGAGGCTGACTGCATCAGTTTAATCATAATGAGTGATCCCTTTGAAGAAACAAGATTACTATGGTGAGTAATTTTTTTTTTATGCAAACAGTAATATGCTAGAACTAATTTAACAAATCAGCCAAATGAGTAACACAACGTAAGTGCTAAACTCCGAAACTAGCAAGGAGGTAGAACTAAGGGGGTAGAAATTAAGCACAAGTGCAGGAAGGGGAGAAATGGTCCTTTAGGAGGAAGGAGAGGAGCTATGGGGTGGCAGATGGGCTGGGGGAGGGAGTTCCATATGTTAGGGAAACAGTGAGATAATGTGGCCTGGTCAGCTGAGGTGGACATAGGAGAGATGGTTAAGGCACAGTGGTCATGGTTTCTAAGGGAGCGAGAAAGAGGTGAGTTTGAGGAAAACAGAGGAGGAGAGGTAAGAGGGGGAGTGAAACCATAATTTAGCAAGAAAGTTAGTACAATGGATAAGGCGTCTGTCCACTAAGGTGGGAAGGGAGAGAGAGAGAGAGAGAGAGAGAGGCTGATACACGGTGAAGTGGTGGGTACAGGGAGGGCAGGCAAGAGCGAAATGGCAAAAAAAGTTAAAAAGGGAGTCCAGCCTGGTTAGGGAAGATTTGGGAGCAGCACTGTAGACTACATCCCCCGTACTTAAAAATAGGTAGGATCATTTTCTAGGAAGTGCAGCAGGTCGGCAGTAGAATATATCCACAGTGTCTGTATAGAGCACCCGGTTTGGGGTGTAGTTTTTGTGGATGGCATCTATGTGTCCAGAGAAGGTGAGGTTCTGGTCTAGCCAGACCCTGAAAGACCTAAATGAGTGGTCCTCAAGTAAAGTCCCATCTATGGTGTGGAAAGAGGGGAAGAATTGGAGCAGAAAGATCTCCAGGCTGACCCTTTTACCAGAAACAGCTTTTCCGGGGTCTTTGCAAGTGATCAACTACCTTCAGAGAGACTTACATGGGTGCCAGCCTCTTAAATTGTGAATACACAGCCCCAGTCTATGCTTGGTGAACATTGATTAGCTAGTTATTTACCTGACCACACCACTGGGAATTTTTTTGACTCTTACGGATTTCCTCCAGACTTCACCCCCCCACCACCACCAAAATCAGCTGCTAAGTTTTTCAGGAAAAATGTGAGAGAAACATTATTTAACCCTAAACAGGTTCAAGATATAACATCTATGACCTGCGGCCACCATTGTATATTTTTCTTACATCAAAGGTGCAACCTTTAATGATGTAGTTAGGATGTATTCTGATAATTTAACAATGAATGATTGAAAAGTTTATACATTTGTCAATCAATGTAGAATTGCTAAAAGGCTGAAGCCTTCTTTTTATTTTAGCCGTGTCAGTAATTTCATGGTAGGATTATAACCAGCGATATTACTGGTTGTAGATCCACAAACAAGGAATACTGTATTCTGTAGACTGCAATGTAGTTTGCTTTTATAGTGCATAATTAATAAAGGTACTGTTGTAAGGAGACAATAAAACACAGCCATTCATGAATTGCATCAAAGTATTTGTTTATTTTTACAATATGACAACACTGGAACTGCACCGTATCTGGGGGTGGGGTGACGACACTACACCAGAAGTGACGGAGGTGCAATGCCATACCTGGGGAGGGGGGAACATTAAAACCATTAATCCCCGGCCTGGTAGGCGCAGAGGTTGGCGCTGGCGTCTTACCTCAAACCATGCCGGCGACCCGGGTTCGGGAACAGACTCGGGTCGCTGGGGGTCGGCAGGGACGGGAGCGGACTGAGTGTCCGAAGGACTGCTCTCCTCCCCGGAGGTGGGTTAGGGTGATGCCTCGCTCAGTAGTGGCCCCCAGTGGAGACCGGGGTACTACAAGAAGCGGCGCGACGTCAGGGGAATCAGAAAAGTGGAAAAATGTCCCGGATTGGCCAGGATGACGACAGACAATCTGCCAACACCACCGAAGGACTCTCATGGAGCCTGATCGCCTCAGTAGTGCCCTGGGGCCAAGAGAGAGAGTGTGCTGGCTGCCCTACTGGTGCCTTCCCCCTTGGAGGAGAGGGACCCACTTGGCGAAGGGTTACGCCGAGTTACCCCAGGGTTGGCTGCGATCTGAGGTAGGGGGTTCCAAGGGGAGGACAGTAGGTGGGTGTCCGGGATCATGGCTGTCTGAAGGAAGTGGCAGATACGGGGCACGTAGGAGGATAAAGAAATAATGAAAAAAAAAAAAAGCCATTAATCATTTTATCACTTAGTATGTACAAATACTACTTATACCCCCTAGTGGACTTGTTCCCACTAAGACTGAAGAGGTCTTCTGTATTCACCCTAGTAATACCTTTGAGGTATTTGAAAGTCTTGATCATATCCCCCCCCCTCCACTTCTGTTCTCCAGGGAGTGCATATTAAGCCCCTTGAGCCTCTCCTTGTAGGTGCTACCCTACTGGCCCTGGATTATCTTGGACACCCTTCTCTGGACTGTCTCCAGCAAGATGACATCCTTCATAAGATAAGGGTCCAATAGTGCACACTGTACTCTAGGTGCAGTGTTACCAGTGACCTCTACAGTGGTAGTATGACCTCTTACTTCCTACTGGTAATCCCTCTGGCTATGCAGCCGAGCATCTGATTTGTTTTTGCTGCAACTCTCCTGCAGTGTGCCAAGTGCTTCCAGTCACTCTTGCAGATAACCCCAGGTCCTTTTCTTCATCAAACTTGGTGACCTGTACACCACCCATCCAGTTTTCAGTCTCTGGGTTCCTTGCTCCTAGCTCCTAAAAGCATGATTAGCCAGGTCTTTCTTTAGTTCCTGTCTCTGCGCCTCCGTGTCCACCCTCCCAGAGAGCTTCATGTCATCTGCTAACAGGCAGATTTTGCTCATGATCTCACCTGCTATTTCACTGATGAATATGTTAAACAACACTGGACCAAGCTGGGATCTCCACTGGTCACCGGCCTAGCTTCTGAGAATCCCCCCCATGACCGCCCTTTTGGTTTCTGTCCTTTAACAAGTCTTGACCCAACTAGTGAGCTTGGCCCAACTCCCAGATCCTCCGGCTTCCTCAGCAATCTTCTATGAGGTACAGAGTCAAAGGCCTTGCTAAAGTCCAGCTACAGGACATTAACTGTTTGGCCCCTATCCTGGTCACCCAGTCAAAAGAGTCAATCAGATTAGTCTGGCAGGTTCTCCCCAACACAAACCCATGCCGTCTCTCATCTTGCAGTTAGTTTTCCTTGAGAAAGCCCACCAGTCTCTCCTTCAGGATTGTCTCCATCATTTCTCCCACTATTGAGGTCAGACTGACTGGTCTGTAATTCCCTGGTTCATTCCCTTGGACCGCTTTTATGGAGAGACACCACATGCGCAGTTCTTCAGTCCCAGGGCACACTTCCAAACTCCACAGAGGAGTTACACAGGTGTGCCAGGGGGCCTCCCAGCACCTTTGCCAGATCCATTAGGACCCTCGGGTGTACTCCATCTGGTCCTGGGGATTTGTCCACCTTCAGAGCCTTTAGGCCATTTAACATCCTGTTCACCTCTATTATGCGATCAATGACACCCCTTCCCTACCCCCACCCTGCTCCGTTGTGGCACTGGTCCATCCTCTCTAGTGAAAATGGAGAAGTACTTGTTAAGTACCTCTGCTTTCTCTTCACGTACTTCTGCTCAACCTCCCTCCATTTTTAACCTTACAATTTCATCTTTAATATTCTTCTTCTCCCTTATATATTAGGTCTTCTCACCCAATTTTACTCCCTGTGCAAGCCGTATTTCCCTAGCAGCCCTTGCCTAACTGCTCTGTACACTACTCTTGATTTATCATTATAGACCTCCCTAGCCTCCTCCTTCTTCGGAGTTTGTTTGTACTTCTGGAAGGCAGCTTTCTTTTCCTTTATTGCATTTGCAACTTCTTTTCCAAACCAGCTGGGCTTTTTGGCCTTGAATTTCTTGTTTCTGATTTGGTACACTCGCTAGTGGCCTCCATCAGTCTCTCCTTTATTATGTTCCATTTCTGTTCCACCTCCATCTCTTTACTGATCCCAGCAAAATGCCCTAGCAGAATTTCTTCTATCTTATTAAAGTCAGCATTCCTGAAATCCAAAACCCTCATCCTGGTCCTGACCATCCCACTGCCCATGTCTAGGTGGAACCATTCTGTGTGGTGGTTGCTCCCAGCAGGGGGTGCTTCCACCTTTACATCCTGGCCATGTCCGTTAGACAGGACCAGGTCCAGTATGGCCCTCTCCCTTGTGGGCTCCATGACACTGTGTCAAGAATCCACTCTAGAATGTGTACAAGAGTACCTGCTCCCTGCTGCTGAAGGTAGCCAGGATTTTCCAATCCACCCCAGGCATACTGAAGTCCCCCACAATTACTACCTCCCCCTTGCCTGTCATCTCCATGATTTTGGACCCCAGTACCTTATCTAAGTCCTCACCTTGTGAAAGTGGTCTGTAATCTACCACCATCCTTAGCTTCTCTCCTTGTTGGCTTGGACTTGCACCCATAATGTTTCTGTTTTTCCATCCCCCCTTCCCTCTCTGGTACAGGCTGCTCCTCATTGACATACAGAGCCACTCTCCCCCCCAACAAGTTTTACTAGCCTTCCTATACATTTTGTACACAGGGACTGCAAGGTCCTAGTCATATTTTGGTGTGGTTCAAGTCTTTGTTATGGCTGCTATGTCCACCTCTCCTTTGGCCGTTAGTACCTGCATCTCTAGTAGGTCTTGATCGGGGCCTTGCCTGGTTTGAGGGAGGGAGAGAGGGGCAGGAACTTTGGTGGGTAGACTGCTCCAGATACTGGGAAGCCTATAGCCAATGGAGGCTTGGCCTAGGTTGCACTTGTATATATGGACATGGAGACAGCAGTTTGCCTCAGATCTGAGTGACTAGGCAGGGTTCACTGAGGGAGAAAAGATCAGCGATATATTTAGGTAGTTTGCATCTACGAGAGCAGTGTGTATTGCTCGTCTTGCGAGGGGAAGAGGGTCCAGTCCAACTCTGTGTACATAGTGCTGTGATGTGCATGGGCGGGGGAGGGAGGAGGTGACAGCCCAGTGCGAATCTGCACAGTGCATTGAACAGAGTGGTTATATTATCAAGGTAGGTGGAGTTTGTGCCCGAGTAAACTACGTCTCCGTAATCCAGAAAGGGAAGGATAGATTATTCCACAACCTCTTTCCTTACCCTTAGTTGAGAGACAGTGCTTGGCTCTTTAAAGGGTGCCAAGTTTAGTGCAACACATGGCTACAATTTGGGAAATATGCTTGGAGTAATCAAGGCATTGATCCAAGTGGAGGATAAGGTACTTACACGTGGTAACTGAATCCAGACAGGACCTGTCCAGAGAGTGAAAGGTCAGGGAGGTGGGGGTAGAGTTGATCCACTGCCTACAGCCAAACAGCATGGACATTGTCTTGTTTTGGTTCATGACAAGACAGTTGTCCAGGAACCATTTTTGGATGGCAGAGAAGACTTGGAAGGAATTCCTCAATGGAAGAGACAGAAGTACCTAATGCATAGACTACGGTATCGTCTGCATACACGTATATAATACTGGCTGAGATGGATAAGGGGAAGTCACCTGATGACTATGGTGAGAAGCAGGGGCCCCAGGGCCGAGCCTTGGGGGACCCCCCGAGGTAGATAGGTACAGTGTGGGAGGTATTCAGGCCTAGCTTGATGGATTAGGTGCAGTTGCCCAGGCAGGGATGGAACCATGCTAAGGCTGTTGGGGAGACACCACACTCTGCAAGTTTGAATGGGCACCGAAGGTGATCCACAGTGTTGACGCCTTAGCTAGGTCTATAAATATGGCCTCTGTGCCCAGTCCCTTGTCTGAGTTGGAGTATAGGTGGTCAGTGACCCTAAGTAGGAAGGTGGAGCTTGAGTGGCTGGGGCAGAAGCCTGATTGGTACAGTGTTAAGAAGCTGGAATCCACATAGAAGTTGGCTAGTTCTCTGCTGATGACCTTCTCAAGGGTTTTAGAGAGGATGGGCAGGAGTGAAAGTGGGTGGTAGTTGGAGGAAGAGTCAGTTGGGCTGTCTTTGTGGATCAGTATCAGCATCACCAGTGCATGCTTTCAACTTTGTGGGAAGGAGCCAGTGCAGAGGGACAGCTATTACCAGAGCGCCTATTTTGAGGAATTTAGGCAAGTTGCAAGATGTCATCAGATCTGCAGCTGAATGAAACATTTAGTGCCAGTAATTCTCTGTGGACGTTGTCAACCAAATAGTCTGCAGGCAGAAGTGGTTGCAACCGGAGTACTGGTTGGATTGCAGAGAATGGGAGTGGTTGGGGATGAGGGCTCTATGTCTTTCAGTGAAGTACCTGTTGAGGGCATTGGTGGTTAAGAAGGCGCAGGGGTCGACTGTGCACCACTGGGAGAGCTGATTAGGGAATTTACTGTCTTCTAGAATTTAGAAGGGTCGAGTGCACTGGAGGCTAGCTTGTGCTCTAAGTAGTCGGCCTTAGCTAAATGAGTACTGCTGGTATAGTGATTTCGAGGGCAGTATAGGCTTATATATCCTGCAGTAGCCCACTGGATTTGTTTCTGGCCAAGGTCAAGTCTCTTCATTGGAAAAGCTCGATTAGGTCAGGGGTTGTCCAGGGGATGCTGTGACTTTGGGCTCTGGAATGCATGACTGGGGCATGCTTATCGGAGATGTCTCGGAAGATTGTGGAAAAGGGTGCCAGAGCATCTTCTGGGTCGAGGACAGACCCAGTTGGTCACACAGAGATCCTGTAGGCATCTATACAGGCAGAACATTTTGAAGGATCTGGGAAATTTTATTTTGGGAAGGGCTTTGGGCCTTGATGGACTTAATTTTCTGCACACAGTAGGTCATGCAATGATCACTTAAAATATCAGGCAAGGTGTCTGAGGTCAGGATTCGCAGTGGATGAGTTGCCAACACTCAGTCTATTGTACTGTGATTGGAGGATTCGGGGTTGAAGTGTCTGGGCAAAGAGATCAATTGACACAGGTTCAGGGCTTTGATTTTGGAGTGGAGTTGGGGGGTGGGGGAGAGAATGGCTTGGTTTCGGCAGACCAGCTGCAGCTGGAGTCAACAAGCACAATGTGTTCGTGTCTGGGTAGGGGATCCAACACTTTTTAGAGTAAGTCTAGCATCACATCTGAAAGTTTCCCTGAGGTGCAGTAGGCACCAGTTATCTGCAATGGGACAGAAACAGAGCCGGTGAGGACCACTGAAATAAGCTCATGCGGTTTTGGGGAGGCTTCACTGTTAGTGGCAGTGAAGTTGTGGGAACTAGGTGAGTAAATGAGTACTCTGCCACCTTTTTTACAGCAGTCTTACTCTTACTACAGTAAGACATTTTTCTTCAGTTCCTTTGAATGTATTACTGCAGTCTGCTGCTATGTTAGGAAAGAAAGATGTTTGCAGTCTATAATCTTGCCTCCTTGTCTTCTGTTAAACCATGACGTTCTGTCAAGCTACACTCTAGGAAAATCACAATTTCTTTTTATTGAGAACATTCTGTACAGTTCCCTTTATGGAACCAATAATCTGGAGTTTTTACTATGACACAGTTTATGTACAGAATGTTATGCATCAGCTGTTGACCTACCAGAACCATGCTCAGGGTTCTGCACACAAACTGTGACAGTATTGAGACTCCACATCACTGGTTCCATGAAGAGAAGCAAAATGCAGTTTTTTTTGCATCAGTTTTTATTCAGGTACTGTGAAACATCGATAATTTAGGAATATAAATGTAATTTCTTGAACACAAGAACATTATAAACAGCTGCCAATTAGAAAACATTTCCTGCCATCCAATCTCTTCTGGCCTTAACTGTAAAATCCACATCACCATACATCCACTAACAAAAAAAGCAGCTAATTTGTAACTTGCAACAATTTTCTTATACTGTTGTGTGGCAACACAGTTTCTTCTGTGTATTCTAAATTTATTGTAGTGTAGCAAAACAAAAAAAATAAAACTATTCAAATAAGGTGAAGACAATGTTTTTATTGATGAACATGGAAGGGAACAAAACAGCGTCACTCAAACAGTATGGTTCATTTTAACGGTTGCCAAGAACGCACGTTCCAGGAGTATAACTGATGACACTGTACCAAGTCTTTCTGAGATCAGAATAATTTATGACTCCGGGCTGATGTCACTTCATTTGATATACAGCAGAAAGGAAGATTTCTTTCAAGGACTAAGAAAATATGCAATCCACTTTACAACTCGTCGACAAATGGTGTGCTTACTAGGTTTCCACTTGCTGCCATGGATTTCTTGCCAGCAATAAATTTCTTTGCAGCCTACAAAACAAACAAGTTAGAGTTGATTACTTTAATCCTGAGCCAAAGGTGATGGGGCACAACAGACATGAAGTGCAATTATAAGCTGCTACTGGCCACCACAGGATATTATTGATATTTTAAAAATGCTTTCATTTTGTAAATGTTAGTTTTTTATTCCATTTGTAACAGAAACAAAGGTTGAAAACATTTTAGATTCCAGAAGGCATGTAAAAGAAAGGATGGATGGGTTACAGATTCTGATTGGCTGAGGGGACACAAACTCTTTCTCGTAATACAAGCAGATCAGTGTTTACAGATATTTTTCTATATGTATGATGTGTGTGATGCCTGCAGTAACCACGAGGGCAAAGAAGCAGAAGTGAACATGACGGTGACAATTTTGACCTATTTCATTTCACAATGCCCTTTTTCTCCTGTCTTGTTAGATGCCATTCCTTACAATTTTAACCAGTTCCCCCTTTTTTAAGATATTAAATAATTAAAAAGAGCACTACTTTTAATATGAATATTGACTGCCTGATTTTCATCAGTATTTTCTGATTTTTCTCAACACTCATTGCCCCATGCAAGGGAGCAGTGTCGTTTGCATGCCAGTCCACCTAAGGACAAGGAATGAGATAAAAACCTTAGGGATAATCATAATAAAAAGGAGGCCTCCTTTAAATTATTTCAAATCTAGAATAAATTGCAAAAGCAAATTAAAAATGAGGAAAAAGAACATCTTACAAGCCAAGAGAAAAAAGGAGACCTAAAATGTTTTAAAAATAAGTTTTTCACCATAACATGTATTCCAACTTTGGCATCAAACTCTCTGTGTGTAAAGAAAAGAAAGAAAAAAAACACTTGTCCACTGCTTCCATCTTTTTTTATTTTAACTATAATTACAGAAACATGAAATAAAACTGAATCTGTGAAAAGAGCAATTTGGCAACATGGGGATTCTGAAATGTGCTGTTACTGTCACTCATTAATCACTATTTCCCTTGCTGAAAGTAGTGCGTTTTCCCTATTTTATTTTGCCCAAGGGTAAAATGCCATCTACGAACAGCTGATTTAGAAATGTTGACTGACTGCAACAATGAGACAAATCTGCTTTTTTTTCTGAATTGAAGAAAGGATCAGCTGTTTTCCAGCAAGAGATTTCCATTATACCTGGGTGTGACATCACATTCATGTGACTAAAACTGCAGACTTTAGAGCTCCAAGTATAATCACGCCCAAGGCCACAACAGTGAAAAAAAAAAAATCCTCCAATGTTTCAGCTAAAATTTTGGAGCAGTTAAATTTCTAAAAACAATTCCCTTGCCCTAACAGAGCTTTCTACTCATTCTGAGCACTCCACAGTGTCCTGTGTTACTCCCTCCTTGTCCTTTCCTAAGCACTTCCTGGTGTCCAGTCACCCTCCCTCTCCAAGCACTCCCTCTCTCTCTCCATCACTTTCTCTGTACTCTCTGGTATCCAGTGGTACCTTCTCCCTCTCCCGTCTCTTTCCAAGCACTTCCAAGTGTCCAGAGGGCCCCCCTCATACCCCTTCAAGTTCTCCCTGGTGTCTAGTTGCACCCCCTTGTTCTCCCTGTCCCCTTGCAATGTAATCAGTGGTGTCTAGTGGCACCTTCCTCGTGGTGGGAAGTCACCTCCCCTCCCCCAGTCCCTTTCCAAGACTGGTGTTCAGTGTCAACTCCACCCTCTCCTCATCCTCCTATAAGTTCTCCCTGATGTCCGATGGCATCCCCCCCTCTTCCCTAGTAAATTCTTCATGGTGTGCAGTGGTAGGTACCCCCTCCCCCCTCACAGGCGTGTCAGATCTGCACCGACCACAGAAAGCAGATTCAGAGTGAATTGCAAAACTTGAGAGCACTGTAATAAACATTTTGGGCTGAAATAAAGGTTTTTTTTTTGTCTTCGCACAGCAGATTCAGGAAGTCGGCCATCTTTAGGGTGGGACAAGACATGCGGTGATCAATTGCAGCAAGGCAGGAAGCAAGAACTCGGGGATAAATCACAGACACGCCAGCGTGTCCCATCATGCTCACGTCTCATCATTAGCGTGAGAGAAGCAGGGATGAAACATCTATCTGAAAGTGTCTGCATGCATCCATAGATGGCCACAGGAGACTCTGCAGGGGAAATACCAGGCCAAGTAGGAGGTAACACAGTACTGTGTCTGGCACACTGAAACATGCCGCTACAGGGAGTGGGTTACCAACTAGTGGTTAAGGAGCAGTAGGCACCAGGATTAGGCAGTTACAAGTAGGAGGGCTGAAAAGGGAGAATAGGAGACACCCTATCTAGGGTAGGGTAACAAATAAGGTTCAGGCAAGTGGGTAAGATGCAGTACACACACACACACAGCAGGTTAAGTGGGTTAAAAAAAGGGAAAACAAGAGGCACCAGATCTGAGGAAGGGTACAAAATAAATTTCAGACAAACAAAGGGAGAAGTAGGAATTCAGCAGGCACTGAAATGAGGAAGTATGGTACAGGGAAGTTTCAACAGGCACTAAGGTGAAGGAATGAAAGAGCATAGCAGTAGTGCAGTTCAATGGGTCAGGAGCCGAAGACTTTTGGTACACCTTCTGGAGACCAAGGCGCTGCCCCATTTGTACTCGCCTCTCTGGGATGAGGGCAGAGGTTGCTGGACTCTGTGCCAAACTGGAAAGCATGTAGACAATTTTCTGCCCCATACACAAGCCATCAAGTCTGCTGCCACACCCAAAGGTGACGCTTAGGCAAAGCAGGGTGGATGGTGGGAAGGGGTATACTCTCCTCAGCCTACACCACTGCAGAACTCCTTTGCCATACTGGCAGGATGGAGCTGCCGGGAGGAGGAACGTGTAGCAATGGGAAGGGAATTTTCTATTGGTCCCCAGAAGGGGAGGCCCCAAGGAGGAAGAGGAGGATGCAGCTGCTGGTGGGGGACTCTATGATTAGGGGGACAGATTTGGGAGCAGGGGGGGAAGGGTGAGGGAGACAAAGTGCCCAAGACATGCTTCGGGCTTGAGGGGATGGAGAGCGGATCCAGAGCATCACTAGAGCAGTGGGAGACAGATATAATTTTCCCCCTGGGGAAAAATGACCTGGCAAAGGCACAGGGTAAGAGTAGTGCAGGAAATTTTCAGGGAGTTGGGGAGGGGCCTCAAGCAGGTGGCACAAACGATGGCTTTTGCTGAGGTGCTACCTGTGTATGGCTGGGGAGAGGAAAGGGCACTCCACACTGGGTCTTTTAACAACTGGTTAAATGCATGGTGCACAGAGGGGTGCTTCAGTTACATTGGGGACTGGGGGGGGGCAAACTAGGAGGATATGGGCCCCTACTGGGGAGAGAGCCTGCATGTTTTCAGAAGAACGAACACAGTCCTTGGTGAGAAGTTTAAAATGCTACTTGAATGAGCATTTAAATGGGGAGGCGACTAAAACCAAAGGAGGCAACAACTGCCCCCCCCAGATGATGAAGCAGCAAGGAGGGAGGTACGCGGGGAGTACCCTGGAGACAGCTGCTAGGGTCACGATCCGTGCAGGGGTGGTATACAGGTCTCCAGTACAGGGAGAGGAGTTGGATAAAGCACTTGGGGAACCATCATCAGGATAGCAAGTAAGGAGGAGGTGCAGCTAGTTGGTGACTTCAATCCGCAAGACATGGACTGGAGCCTTCCAACTGAAGCTTTGGCATGGAACAGGGACATCCTGGACTCCCTACAATGGGTTTTTCTTAGGCATCTTGTCAATGAACCCACTAGGGACTGGGCAGTGCTGGATCTGGTGCTTACAAATAGGGCCAGCATTGCAAATGTCACAGTGGGCAGGCAACCGAGTACCAGTGATCACTGTACAGTGTGGGTTAACATTACGATGGGAACGGGGGCAAACCGCATAAAGATGAGGGTCCTGGACTTGGGTGGATTTTAAAGAAATGGGAGACTGCCTCAGAAACTGCCTCATTTTTTTGGGGGGTGGGGGGTTGGGAGTGCCAGGGAACAGAAGAGGCATAGTGGGGAAAAATAAGGGAGGGCATTATTACAGCAATCGGCATCTGTGTGAAGAAAATGAGTAAAAGAAAAAGGAAATAAAGAAATAGACCGTTACATTCTCTAGGAAAGTGGCTGAGGTGGTCAAAGTAAAAAGAGTGGCATTCTAAAACACAAACACAGAATCTTCTGGGAGGTAAGGACCGCTTGGCCCACATAGTCTATTTTTTCTTACCAATGATTCATTACAGATTCTACTTGCTCTCCAGCCCAGATACCCCTCTTTCCCTTTCCCTAAGATTCCCTTATGCCTCTCCAGTGCATTTTCAAACCCCACCTTTGTTTTTGCCCCCAGGAGATATACAGAAAGGCAGAGGAAGGAAGACACGGAGGTGTACCAAGTAAAACAGAGGGACGCTGAAAAGGCAATGAAGGGAGCACAGATATAGACAGACCAGGCAAAAGGGGACAAGACTTTCTCAAGGTACATAAGTGAGAAGAAGAAGGGAAGGAATAGTGAGGATAAGGAGGGAGGCAGGGGGAGACTGTGCAGACGAGGACCAAGACAGAGCAGCAATCCTTAACAGGTACTTCCGCTCAGTCTTCACAGTGGAGGGATGGGGGAACAGACCACCAGGGAGCAGCAGAACAAAGGGGAGTGGGTGGGTGGACACATTCAAGTCCATTTTCAGAGGAAAGAGTCCGAAGGGTCTTGCAGCTCTGAAGGTGGACAAGGCTATGGGACCAGATAGGATACACCCCCAAGGGTGCTAAAGGAGCTCAGGGAGGAGCTAGCTGCCCTACTGATGTCCATATTCAGCAACTCCGTGGAAACAGGTGAGGTTCTGGAAGAGCAAAGCGGAGATGTGGTCCCTCCACACAAGAGTAGCAGTAGGGAGGAGGCTAGCAACCATATGTCGGTCAGTCTCACTTCAGTGCTGGGACAATTAATGGAGATCCTGTTAAAGGAAAGGCTGGTAAAGCATCTTGAACAAATGGGCTGCAAGACCATAGGCAGCATGGATTCACAAGGAGGGGAGAGCGTACGCTGTACAAATGTGATCGATTTCTTCGACTGGGTGATCAGGGAAGGCAGTGGATGTGGCCTGTCTGGATTTTAGCAAGACCACCAACACTGTGTTGCACAGTGAACTGACAATGAAGATGAGCAGCCTAAGTGGTAAATTGGTTAGAAACTGGTTAGTGGATAGGTGGCAGAGAGTGGTGATTAACGGTGCTCACTCTAATGATGTGGATGACCAGCAGAGAGCCACAGGACTCAGTACTGGGACTGGTCCTCCTCAATTTTTTCATAAGTGACATTGCTGAAGAACTGGAAGGGAATGTGTGCCTTTTTGAAGAGGACATCAAAATCTGTAATAGTGTGGCCACTTCGGAGGGGGTGGAGAGAATGCATAGGGATCTTGGGAAATTCGAGGAGTGATCAAGGGAATGGCAATTGGGATTCAATGCCAAACAGCGCAACATCATTAACCTAAGGCATAGGAACCCAGGAGCTGAGTACAGGATTGGGGGAGGTACTGACAGTCACTAAGCAGGAAACAGACCTTGGTGTTATCATATCTGATTACCTCAAATTGGCAGGGCATTGTGACAAAGCAGTGGGTGGGGCCATGGGGATGCTGGGGTGCACAAGGAAAAGCACTTCCAGCAGGAAGAGGGAGGTGGTGTTGCCCCTATATTGCTCGCTGGTGAGACCCAACCTGGAGTATTGTGCCCAGTTTTGGAGGCCGCACCTCAGACAGGACACAGACAAAGTGGAGTCAGTTCAGAGGAGAGCAACTAAAATGGTGCCGGGGTTCCACCAGAAGCCCTATGAAGAGAGATTGAGGGATTTCAACATGTATCCCCTGGAAGAGAGGCTAGCAAGAGGGGGACAAGACAGAGACCTACAAGTACCTCAAAGGGGTGAATAGGGTGCAGTAGGGTTAGTCTCTTGCAAGTGAGAAAGAGCACCAGGGCCAGAGGGCACGCGATGAGGCTGGGGGCAGTTTAAGAGGGACGTAAGGAAGTACTATTTCACAGGAGTGGTAAATGCCTGGAATAGACTGCCACTGGAAGTGGTGGAGGTAAAAACAATAGGGGGCTTCAAGGATGCGTGGGATCGATATAGGGAAATATTAGTAACTATGCAGGGAGGAGGGAGTGTTGCTGGAGACCAGTTAGAGCCTGCAGAGACAGACTAGACAGGGACTATTGAGGTAGACTAGGTGGGAAAAGCGGTCCTTTGTGCCAGCAAATGCTATGTTTCCGCTCTCTCCATCCCCTTGCAAGTTCTTCCATGTATATAGTTGCAACCCTTCCCTCTCCTTTTCAAACAATCCCTGGGGTCAGTGGCACCCCTCCTCTCGCATCCTTTCTAGTGCTCCTGTCCAGTGACATCCCATCCTCTGCCGTCCCTTGCAAGTTCTCCCAGGTGCCTCATGCACCCCCGAGCACCTCAGCCTCTCAAACCAGCGACAAGCCTCCACTCTCCTCTGCAGCCAGCCATCTGACTGCAAATATTGCAAGCCGCCAAACCTAGCAGACTGCATTATTCACAATCAGACAGTGACTGGCCACAGAGGTCAATGCAGGACTGTGCTGGCTGCAGTAGTGGAACTGTTGGGGAGTGCCACTAGACACCAGAGAGAAAACAGAAGAGAACAGGGAGAGACAGAGAGGGAGTAGCTTTGACGCTGAAACAACAAAACTGTTTTATTTTATAAAGGGCGAATCCCAATGATTAACAAAATTATCTGCTGTAGTTAAACTAGCATTATACAATAGGGGTCTTCTGATAACCCGCTGAGTAAATAGTAGCATTCTAACCACATACTGATGTCAGCAAGCTGATGTGTACACAGTGAGAAAATGCACCAGATAAATATACTGTGTAGACGTCAGCACAAAATATCAGTACTCTCTCTACATCAGCTACTCTAGCTGCCGAAGACAGGGAAGAAAAAAAACACAGGTACCACAAAAACTCTAACATAACTAAAAAGGCCCTAGTATATAAAACGGATACGTGATGGTAGGGAGCTTGATTATCTATAACGTCACAACTAATGGCAAGTGAGCTCAGGAAAAATCGTGGCTCACGCCGCAATCCCTGAGCTCACTTGCCACTTGTGATATTACACATATTAAGCCCCTTACCATCACATATCTCCTTAATAATATACTTTTGTGGAGTTCATCTCACAGCCAATGAAATCATTTACTCTGTTGTTACTTTTTGTGGTTGTACTTACATTTACTACTTCGTTAACAGACACAGCATCTATCTTCTGGACTGTATCAGCTGGTGGTACGTATGCGCCTGTTGCTAGTACCTGAGATCCAATCTCACTCAGCAGTTCATCCGAAGTCTCCACTGACATCAGGTATCTGGCTTTCAACTGATTTTTTGCTCCTGGAAGAAAACATAAAATCTGACAAAGGAAACAAACATTTCTCTCTCACTTTCTATATAGACTTTTTTTTTTTTTTTTTTACTCAGCAGATGCTTAAAAAGTGACATGCTTCACAGCAAAAAAGGATATAATCTGGGCTCCCAACCTTTCCTTAATTAAATAAACCAAATAACTAAATTTTCAAATCAGGGCATATGTATTCTGTTTCACCACCCATCTGAACTGCTTCTTAAGTTTGTTTTGAACTAATCTTGTTTTTTCCCCTCCGAGTCTCTTATTGATGCTGCCTTTTCCCAACCAGATGTTAGCTTTTTTTTTTTTTTAATTACCAACTGGTTTCAGGACCTCTTGACATAAGTAGTGCTGACGCCTACAGCAAAGGAGGCGTGGGAGGACTCTAATTGGCAGCTGCAGGACAACTGTTGACGTAGAGGCCAAGAGTGATGGCAATGCAACGTAGGGTTAAATGCACAGCTGTTGTCAAAGCTCGCAACAAGTCACCTGACATTACATGTCAGTGGGAAGGTGCTTCCTGAAATTGATTCCATCACTATGTGACCACCCCCAACCCACGACCACCAATGACCAGAGATACACCAGCAAATGAACCAACTCCCATTATGGAGAAAGACTTGGACAGATTTCTTGACAAGACGGTTTTGCTGCATGGAAATAAATGGTGCAAAATCCCATATTCTCACTATTACTGCAGCTCCAAGAAACAAACAAGATTTCAACAATCAGAAAATGGAGGCACTCAGGATAGTTACAAGAGACCATTACCAACAGTAAAAATAAACTAAAACAAAAGGTTATATCATACCCCTCAACTACTACTGGATTCAGCTGAATAGTGAGAAGGAAACGTATGTAACCGCCTAGTCCCCTGGAGCTACTAGAATCCCCTCCATATCAGTGCTAGGCGGGGAGAGGCAGCTGGTAATTAACTAGTTAAATGGGTTTTTCACTTGCTTGCTCTTTTGTTTTCTTGGTTTCAGCTGAGATGAAAGTAATGAGCTCATTTGGAACTCTCGCAGCAGCATAAGCCTTTGCCAGCTGTGAGGAGGAAGTTTTAGAATCTTTAGACGGTCAGTCAGCTGGAATCACTGTAGTGTCAGCAGCTTGAAGTTGGAGGAGTGAGAACTGCTCAGCTGAGGGCTCTGAGGAGGGCCCTACTTTCTCACCCTAGTCTTGATATTCTCCAATTTGCCAAGAGAAGTGGTGGAAACTGTTGTCTACAGCAGGATCTCCCGATGTTCATCCCCAGAGGGGTGAACAGTACTGCTAGTGGATGGATCCAAGGGGCAATCACCTTTTTGATCCACGATGTTTTGAAGCTGCCTGTATGTCTAAACAGTGAGTAGGATCTGACTTTTTTTGCTGCAGAAAGCAAGTACCTGTGCTGCTGTGTTCTCTGGCTAAGGGGATAATGCACAGCTCTTCTGTAAATTCAGAAGTTTGAGACCGTTCTCATTTAAAGTTGGCTGACAAGTGTGATGTCCAGAGGTATGACTATATCACATTGTTCGGGACTTTAGTTCTTCCACTACCAGTGTAGTGTTTTAAATGCTGGATGTGAAAGTTCATTCAATTACACATCCAAGTGTGTTCAAGCTGTTTAAGGTGCAACTCTGAAGAATGGCTAGGTATGGATTTAGGAGCAAAGAGTGGGCAGACCCCATCTGGAGTAACCGGTTCAGGACTACAGGTTCACTAAAGGCACTTGGTTACTTCAGACATAGGGCCAATGTCTGAAGAGGACTTTACCCCCTGAAGTGGGTTGTGCTAGTTATTAGCCAAATGAATGTTCAGTTGTGGCCAGTGCCACTGGAAGCAATGTTCAATGTCCTATGACATATGGGAATACAAGGTGAAAGAGTTCTGTCAGTAAAAGTGTGTTCAGCTCTGGCCAGTGCCACTGGAAGAAAGCTCTATCGACACCCACTCAAAACCCATCTCAAGGACTGGCTCTTGTTGGCATCCACCTGCCAATGCTTTACTGTGTAGCACCCCCTCACTGCCTACCCTCTCCACATGACTAGTATATCTACACCTCACCCTTGCTTAATCCCCATCCCCCGCCTCACTTACCCCTTGCATCCTAGTTACTCACCACTGAACCTTGCCTTCTCCAGAGTAACTCAATGGATTTTTGACTGTTTCTTTCTCCCTAGTACTGTTTTAGCTTAGCAGGTCAATGATTTTCAAACCACTGTATAATCTGTGATTTCTCATGCTATTTCCTGTAC
The DNA here is from genome assembly GCA_016271365.2 of Neoceratodus forsteri. Taxonomy (NCBI): domain Eukaryota; kingdom Metazoa; phylum Chordata; order Ceratodontiformes; family Ceratodontidae; genus Neoceratodus; species Neoceratodus forsteri. The sequence goes on from JADMNL010000025.1 coordinate 49,499,186, forward strand.
TTTGTGATTTGATGTTTGCCATTTGTGATTTCTATGTATTTTGTAACCTTCTATTTACATGTAACACTGCTATATACTCTTCGCTAGATTATACTCTGGCTACAGTACGTGGCCTGGGTCGAGCCTGAAAACGGTCCCTGGGATCAGCACACTTACCCGGTTACCAAAACCATAAATAAGTAAATAAGAAATGTTAAATGTCCTATGAAATATGGGAATACAAGGTGGAAGAGTTGTCAGTAAAGTGTTTTCAGTTGTGCCCCGTGCCACTGGAAGAAATGATAAATGCCCTATGAAATATGGGAATACCAATACGAGATGTTCAGCGTCCTACAGTGTAGGAATACAAAGCATTTTCTGTCAGATACAGTCGTTTTGTTGTTCTGAAAATTCCTAGTGCCATGATGTGTAAACCTTGGGGGTCCAACCTTGCTTTAGAGAACATCTTTTGGAATAAAATCATACTCTAGAACCCCAATTTTGGTTTGGGCAGTTACGTTATTGCTTCCTGTGTGGAGTTACTGGGTACCCCTCCAGAAGTATAGATCTAGCACAGCCCTAGCAAAAAGTTCTCTCCCCAGGGCCTGGTTTTGTAAATACCTAATAGGTCATAATTTGCTTTTGTACACCCCCACACCTTTTGATCTCTAGAGTAATGAGCCTGGTATACATTCCCAAAAGCTAGGGATGGTGCCAATATTTCTAAATGTTCCTGTAGTCTGTGCCCAGTAAAGGGCAGCTAACTGTGTAAAGTAGTGTGGGGGTTACACATAAAATCTACAATATGTGGTGGTGTAGTAGTTCTTTATAGGAAAATGAAGTTGAACCTGTAAGACATTATTTTCCAGTAGAAGTTGTTTTTTTTAAATACTTTCTTTTTTTTTATACTTCCTTTATTATGGTAGGCCCGAAAGCGCTTGAGAGATCATGTCCATACAGATAGATCATGCATCTATTACATAGGTACATAAAGCCTATCTTGATGACATCACAGTGTGTACCTACACATTAGCTTTTTACTGAATAAAAGCATTTGATGACCTAGTTAAAGTAAACTACATGTTCTCAAAGATCTATCGTATAATACTGCAGATGTTCTTATCTATTACTACTCGATGGAGATATTAAACTGTACAGTGCACTGCTTAAAATAAAAAAATATATTTCCTTTCTTATTTTTATAAATTCTTAATGAGAGAGAGAAGGGAGAGGGGGCCCAGCAATGCCTAATTAGGCATCTAAATGTAAATGAGGCTCATACAAGAGCCATCTAGTCCACCTGTTCTGGTACGAGTGGGTTTGTTGGCGAAGGCTGAATGTAATCCTCTCCATTAAGTGAATATTTTCCACTATGTCTGTCCAATCTGCTACCGGGGGGGGCTCTCTGTGCCCATTTCTTAGTAATGGCCTTCAAAGCAGCTATCGTAAGAACTGACCATAACTATATTGCCTCTCTTCCCCGTATCTCCTTTGGTCTAAGACCTAAAACCAAATGTTCAGGGCCTAGGGGGAACTGAAATTGGAAAATTTCCTGGAGATGGTGTTCTATATGGGACCAATACTCCTCAAGTATCTGACATGTCCAGAAAATGTGGGCCTGTGAAGCTGGGGAGATCCCACATCCCCTCCAGCAGTTCGAACCAACTGTTGGTGCATAGTGCACCACCTGTGCAGGAACTCGGAAGTACCTAGCTCTCAGCTTCCATCCATATTCCCTCCAAAGGGGGGCCCCTGTTGTCCGCCATGTAGCCTGCCACACAGCAGTCCACTGTTTCTCTGAAAGAGTGATCCCCAGGTCCGTTTCCCACTTAAGTTTAAGTTTTTCAATAGGAAGGGTCTGATCTGTTAGATACCTTTGATACAGTAGGGATATGGTTCCTTTCCCACCCCCTGAAAACCAAATACCCCGGAAAGGAGGGTCCTCCACCTCCACCCGGGCATACATCTTCTGGAGGGCAAGGACATAGTCTCTGATCTGGTAGAATCTTAGATTATCTTGTAGGAGAAGCCCAAATGTCTGCCTGGCTGCCTCAAAGGAAATATGGTTATCTGCTGATAAAATCTGATAAGGAGAGTGAAATCCTTTCCTGGCCCACTGTTTAAACCATGAATCCAAGGTGGCAGCTGGGAAGAGGGGGTCATATGCCCACCATCGGAATGTCCACGATTGATTTCTCATGGGACCACGGGTTATGCCTCCCCTCCATCCTTCCAGGACAGTCCTAGTCCCTGTATAACAAGACTCAAGTACCCCAACCTCATCATGAAATAGGCTAGCCGGAAGGGGAGGGACGGCCTCAACTGCCAAATCCATTCTCTTCCAATGAGAATCAAAACCAGGACTGCCCCACAGGAGAGCCACCCACATTTGGGCCGCAGCCCAGTAACCCTGTAAGTTAGGGAAGGCTAGCCCACCATGGGCCCGTGGGGCATACATAAGGCCTCTACAAATCCTAGGACGGTCTTTGGCCCAAAGAAATTTGAAAAACATGCCCTGCCATATGTTTAACTCTCTTGGAGAGACCTGACAGGGTACACATTGAAATAAGTAAAGTAACCTTGGCAGGGCATTCATCTTTAATGCCTGTGTCTTAGAATATATAGATAAGGGTAGGAGAGTCCATCTCTGGATATCCATCCTTAATTGGTTAATCAAAGGGGGATAATTAAGTTCCAAGAGGCAGTGGTTGCCAATCCCAATCTTAATCCCTAGGTAACTCATGTTTTTTTAAATACTGGTTCCCATTCAGCTATTACTTCATCCTTATTGGCCGTTTAAATAATTCAGTAGCTGTGTCTCATTAACACACTGGTGGTAGGCAACCATCTCCACACTGGAGGTAACCACTTCCACACTGGTGGTAGGTAACCATCTCCACACTGGTGGTAGGCAACCATCTCCACACTGGAGGTAACCACTTCCACACTGGTGGTAGGTACTCACTTCTGTACTGACGGTAGGTACCCATTTCCACACTGACGGTAGGCAACCACTTCCACACTGGTGGCAGGTACCTATTTCCACACTGACGGTAGGTAATCACTTCCACACTGGTGGCAGGTACCTATTTCCACACTGACGGTAGGCAACCACTTCCACACTGGTGGCAGGTAACCATTTCCACACTGATGGCAGGTAACCATTTCCACACTGATGGCAGATAACCATTTCCACACTGATGGCAGGTACCCATTTCCACACGGATGGTAAGTGACCATTTCTTCACCGGTGGTAGGTAACCGCTTTAGATCTGCATGACAGTGTTTGTTTGCCAGATTTATTTATCCACCTTCCCATGCCCGCCAGCATCCCACTCTGGGCTTCTGAGAACCACCCCGTTACTCATCAGGTTCACCCCTTGCTGCCAACTTCAGAGTGCCAACAGACTTCAGCCGCTGTGTCCTATGGCCGGCTTGTTCCTGGTGGGGGCCCCTCCAGTTGTTGAGGAGGACTGTCGTCTACCATAGTAATCTTGTTTCTTCCCAGTGATACTCAGGTATACATAGCTTTCTGCTTTGTCCTTTTAAGACAGAACTGCCCGGGGAGATGGAACATATGCAAATGATGGAATCTTTTGCATGAGCCACTTTTTCAAATGCTGCCTTTTACTAACTGCCTTAGTTCTAAACCCCTCAGATTTCTTGGAAGCCTGGAAAGACCGTCCCACAAGGACTAAGTGTAATAATAATAATAATAACCATCATTGTAAGAACACCTAAAAAGGCCTCCAACAGGACGGCATAACATATGAAAGAATACCCCTGAATGTCAGAATCACCTGAAAGGGGGAAAACAACAATACTGAACACAATCATAACGTATGTGCCAGAGTGTGGCAGAGATACCCCTGAGAACACAGTGTTTTTAGGAGTGCAGAGGCTACTGGTTCTAGAAGGGGAGGCATGGTGGGAAGTTATGAATACCTGAGTATCACTGGGAAGAAACAAGATTACCATGGAATTTTTTTTCTTCTAACCCCAGTAATACTCAGGTATTCCTAACTTTCTGCAGACTACTAAGCAGTACCTTTGGAAGTAGGCACAGAACCTACTTTGGAAACGGACTCTGCAGGACTGCTGTGCCAAACCTGGCATCACCTCTGGACTGAATGTCCAGAGTGTAATGCTTTGTAAAGGTGTGTACTACTTTCCAGGTAGCTGCTTTACAGATATCCACCAAGGGAACAACATCCCTGGCACCCGCTATGGTAGCAGCTGTGCCCCTTGTGGAATGGGCTCTCAACCCTGTTGGGGGCTCCTTTCCAGCCTTAGAATTACAAAACTGGATACACCGTACTATACAGTGAGAAATGGACCTTTTGGTGCTGGGTTACCCTTTCCCACGTCCTCATAGGTCAGGAAATACAGGTTACTCACTTATAACAGGAGTTCTAGGAATGGTATATGTTGTTCATCCACACTTATTGGCAGGTTCCTTGCCGCCTTAAATCTTGCCGGAAGGTCTTCAAGCTGGCTCCTCCCACCCACCGGGGTGGTAAAACTCTCGGCTCCGCCCCATGACGCCAGATCTAGCCCACTGGAAGCCAGGTTGTGCATCGATGCCGGGGAGGTTGGTGGTCGTAGGGATGAACATAATACCATTCCTAGAACTCCACAGCAGGTGAGTAACCTGTATTTCTAGGGACATGGATATGTTGTTCATCCACACTTATTGGCAGACTCCTAGCAGTTCTCCAGGAGGAGGGAGGCAAGGCACACACCCCCTACTTAGGGAATAAAGGCTGGAGAACCGAGGCCCCAAAATCAGCATCCCGGCATGACTCAAGGTCGATGTGGTAGTGGGTAATGAAGGTATGTGCCGACTTCCAGGTAGCAGCCCTGCAGATATCCTGGATAGGGACATCCCTGGAAGCTGCCACCGATGCAGCGGTACGGCAGGTAGAATGAGCTCTTATCCCTCTGGGAGGCTCCATGCCCGCCAACCTATAGCAGAGATCTATGCAGGAGGTGACCCACCTGCTTATCGTCCGCTTGGCTGCAGGTCTGCCAGGTCATGACTTCCAGCGTAGGTGACAAACAGCTGGCGAACCTCTCCCCGAACTTCAGCCGTCCGCTCCTTATAATAAGCGAGTGCTCTTCTAGGGTCCAAAGTATGGAGCTTATATTCGGCCTCCGAGGTGTGATTGGGGTAGAACACCGGCAGAGTCAACACCTGGTTAAGGTGAAACTCCGACACCACCTTCGGAAGGAACTTCAGGTGGGAGCGCAGGACAACTTTATCCTTGTGGAAGACCTGATAAGGAGACTCTATGGAAAGTGCCTGGAGCTCTCCCATCCTTCTGGCTGACGTGATAGCCACCAAGAAGGCGGTCTTCCACGACAGGTGGGAGATATCGCACCTGTGCACTGGTTCGAATGGCTTGCCCATGAGCTTGGCCAATACCAGCAGTAGATCCCACGGAGGTGGAGGTTCTAGCACCAGAGGGGAAATGTGATCAAGGCCTTTGAAAAAGCGCCCGACCACCTTCTCCTGCGCCACCGACTGCTTCCTGGCCCGGTAAGCAGAGATGGCTGCCAGGTGCACCTTAAGGGTCATCGACCGAAGCCCTTGCTGAGAAAGGGACCACAGGTAGTCCAGGATGCTTGCCAAGGAACAGGAGGAAGGGTCCAAGCCCTTTCCCTGACACCAAATGGACAATCTCTTCCATTTGAAGGCGTAGCATTTTCTGGTCGACTCCTTACGGGACGCCTCAACGACGTTGAGGACCTCGTCGGAAAGACCCAAGGCCTGGAACTCTAGCCGCTCAGGAAACAGGCGGTCAGGTGCAGGGATTGAAAGTCTGGATGGAATACCTTCCCCTGACTGACTGAGATCAGGTCCGGGCGGGCTGGAAGACGCCTCGGGAGCCTGGCGCTGAGACTGAGGAGATCTAGATACCAGAACTGGCGGGGCCAGTCTGGGGCTACCAGAATCACCTGCGCCTTGTCCCTCCTCGCCTTGAGTAGCACCTTGTGGATCAAGGGAAATGGGGGAAAGGCATAGAAGAGGCCCGGGGTCCACGGCCTCAAGAAGGCATCCCCCTGCAGCGAGCCCTGCTGAGGGGGGCGGGCATGGAACAGCCTCAGCTTCGCATTCTCCCTGGAGGCAAACAGGTCCGCCTGAGGCGTGCCCCAATGTGAGAAGAGATCTTGTACTACCTCCGGCAGGAGAGACCACTTGTGAGACACAGCCCCTATCCGGCTTAGGGCATCGGCCAGGGTGTTGGAGGCTCCTGCCACATGAATGGCTAGGAGATCCGCCTCCAGGCTGCGCACGAGAGACCATATGCGGACAGCTTCCTTGCATAACAGCATGGAGCGCGTCCTGCCCTGGCGGTTTAGGTAGTACATGGTCGTGGTGTTGTCCGTCTGGACCTGAACCACTTGACCCTGTAGAAACGGAGCGAAGGCGGTGAGAGCTAGGCAGACCACTCAGAGCTCCAGCAGGTTGATATGGCATCGGGACTCCCAAGGGGACCAGAGGCCGTGCGCTCTGTGCTCCCCCAGATGGGCACCCCAACCCATCAGAGATGCGTCGGTCGACAGAGAGACCGTCAGCTCGGGGCGGATGAACGGGATGCCCTCCTGCAGATGTGCCGGAACGGTCCACCACTGGAGAGCGTTCCACGTTTCCTGGGTCACTGTCACCAACCGATCCAACGGATCGCAGCGTTGTGACCACTGGCTGGCCAGTCTCCATTGAAGGGGATGCATGTACCAACGGGCCCAATGGACCACGCTGGTGCAGGCCACCATGAGGCCCAGGAGGCGCAGGAAGTCCCGGGCAGGGCGCGATTGCCCAACCAGAAATGATTGGGCAAAGGAGGAAAGAACCTCGGCCCTGTCCGCCGGGAGCCGAGCTCTGGCTCAAAGAGAGTCGAGCTCTGCCCCGATGAAGTGTATCACCTGCTTCGGCACGAGTTCCGACTTGGCCTCGTTGATGAGGAGGCCAATCTGAGAGCAAACCTGGAGGGCCAGATCTCTGGACCGCTCCACCTCCGCTCTGGAAGGGGCTGCAATCAGCCAGTCGTCCAGGTAGGGGTACACCCGGACCCTTCGGCGCCGCAGGAATGCTGTCACCACTGCCATGCATTTGGTGAAGACCCTGGGAGCTAGAGAGAGGCCGAAGGGCATGGCCCGGAACTCGTAAAGGGATCCCTCCGCTCTGAAGTGGAGGAATCTCTGATGAGACGGACGGATCGGGACATGAAAGAATGCGTCCTGGAGGTCCAGGGAACAGAACCACGCCTCGTTCCAAGGATGGGATTATATGAGCCACAGTGACCATCCTGAAGGTCAGAGACCTTAGGAACCTGCTCAGGTCGAGAATGGAGCGCCAGCCCCCGTCCGTTTTGGGACCAGGAAATACCTGGACACAAACCCAGGGTCTGGAGGAGGATCTGCCACCTTCCTGATCACCTCTTTCTCGAGGAGCAGGGCAATATCAGCTCGTCGGGCCGACAGCGAGGCTACGGACCCCGTGGTCCCGGGGTGACGGCTCGAAAAGGCAGGGGGTCTGCTCACTCCAGAGGCAGGCCCTTCCCTACCACCTCCACCCAACGGTCCGTGGTGATAGCGGACCAGGTGTAAAGGAAGTGGCGGAGCCATCCCCCCACGGGGGGAACCCAGGGAAGGGTGACGAGGTTGAAGGCGACACCCCTCAACCCATCACTGGGCAGGCTTGGAGGAGGGACCGGCTGAGGGACCTCCTGGGCCTTTACCTCCTTGCTTCCTGTTGGAGGAAGCCGCTGGCTTGGGTTTGGGACGCCAAGTGCGAGCCTGCTGGCCCTGTTGCTGGTGCTGTTGGGCCGGTCGTGCTGTAGGGGCCAAAGGACGAAAGGGCTTATGCTGTTGCTGACGGCGGCCTTTGTCCCTCTGGGCGGAGGTGACCGAGTCCAGAGTGGCGTTGGACTTTTTGATCCACTGGAGGTGTCCTTCCACTCCAAGGCCGAAGAGGTCAGTCCCCAAGAAGGGGACGTCCACCAACTTGTGCTGGGTATCAGCCGTGAAGGTGGATATCCTCAGCCACACCCTGCGGTGCATGGCCACCGCGGCCGCTACTGACCTGGCACAGGAATCACCTATGTCCAGAGCAGTCTGAAGCTGCTGCTTCACCACCGCCCTACCCTGGTCCCGCACCTGATGGACCGTGGTCTGCAGGTCGGCCGGGAGATGAGGGAGGACCTCATCCAGGGAGCCCATGAGGACGTGGGAGAAGTGTGCCATTGGCACGGCCAAGCTGGCCTGTCTGAGGCCGAGGGAGGACGCAGCGTACACCTTGTGCCCGGCATAGTCCAGCTTCTTGGACTCTTTGTTGGGGGGCTTATCCACATCCCGAGTGTTTCCGGAACGCCGGAAGACGCTATCAGTGACTAACCCTTCGGCAGAGGGGTGCTCCAAGAAACCGGGCAAAGAGTCGGTAGGGACCACATACTTCCTGGCCATCCTGGCCGAGGGCGCAGGACAGGAAGCAGGCCGCTGCCAAAGCTCCAAGGCTGGGCCGACAATGGCCTCAGCCAGAGGGAAGACCTCCGTGGGTGAATCCCCTCGGTCCAGTATCTCTGTCAGGGGATACTGGGCCCGTTTGGACACGGGCTCCAGCTGCATCCCGGTAGACTCCGAGATGAGCCGAAGCAGACCCATGAAGGACGATGGGCTATCGTCCAATGACTTGCCCCCGGAGGACTCCAGGTCGACCTGCCTGGAGAACAGGGAGGAGTCGCCATCGGACTCCGAAGAGTCTGCGAAGAGCTGCCTCGGGCCTGAGCCACCCTCCACCTGCCAAGGACGGTCGGGAGTGAGGGTGACCGACCAACCTGTGGGGCAAGCCGCGACCTTACCGAGAATCTTTTGGTCGGTGCCTCCAGACTTCGGGTTGTGGAGGGGAGGTTCCACCATGCAATCGGTGGGGCAGCTGGTTTGGCCGAACAACCGCCCGAAATGGGCATCTCGACTGGCGGCGTAGCAGTTGCTTCGGCTGTTCGGGTGACAGCCACTAATGGCCGGGGATGAACGGAGTCTATATTTACTCCCCGACAACAGTAGCTGCTGCCATAAGCTCCTCGTGAACGCCCGATGCAATTTGGCGTCAAGCCTCTCCCATCTGGAGGAGGAGGACAAGGAGGAACGGTGTCGCCGCTTACTGTCGAGAGTAAGAGCCGACCAAGCCGCGCGGAGACCGCTTGACCGAGATGAAGTCAGAGACTGAGATCCTCGGTGTAACTGAGGGCGGGTCTAGGAAGGGGCGGGGGACACCCGCTCTTCCCTTGGCTCGGACACTTTAACCGGGGACTGCCGCCCCGAAGGCACGGGCAGATCCTCGGTCTCCACTGGGGGAACCGGTGAAGAGGGGTTGTCGGCTTCACCAGTTGACAACCCGTCCGACGGGTTGAGGAATATCTCGACTGCGTCGATGGGTGTCTCGGCAGGCTGGCCTGACGGGGACACCGCGAAGTCAGCGGCCTGAGCCGCAACCTCGACCCAAGTCGACGGTCAGCTGTCCAGGGAAGGAGACCTCTCCCGCTCCCACGAACGCCGACGGTGGGACTTACCCTTCGACTCCCTCTTCTTGGGCCGAGAGGAATGTCTGATGGCCCCTCTCCCTTCGTGGAAAGGGACTGGCACAGCTCCTTGAACAAAGCCGAGTAAGAGGAACTCAGAGAGAGCGGGATAAATGCCGCGGCTGAGGAGGATGAAGATGCAGCCTGGGCTGCCTCCTCTTCAAGGGCAATCATATGCTCGAGCTGCTCAGCCGAGCCAGCCGCCGCGGACACCGCCCAACGAGCCTCTCTTGATTTTACCGGCGGGTAACGTTTCTCGGGGTGCCCGAGCTTCAATCGGGCAGCGCGATCCTCCAGGACGGTGGCCGAAAAAGAGCGGCACAACTCGCAGGCCTGCGGGTCGTGGTCTAGGCCAAGGCAGTAGACGCACGTGGAGTGTGGATCCGTCCTGGACATCTTCTGCCCACAAGGGCACCTCCAAAAGCCAGGGATCGATTTGTCCATCGCAGCCGCGAGGGATAATGAAGACCGAAGTTTAGAAAACTTCAAAACTAGTTTCGGACGAACCGAAGAGTTAGGATCCAGTCTAAAACGCAGAGCGCTAAGGAGGGAACCTGAGCTTCCAAGCGGTAAGGAAGATCTGGCGTCATGGGGCGGAGCTGAGAGTTTTATCACCTGGGTGGGTGGGAGGAGCCAGCTTGAAGACCTTCTGGCAAGATTTAAAGCGGCAAGGAACCTGCCAATAAGTGTGGATGAACAACATATCCATGTCCCTAGAACAGCTGTTTTCTGTCCTGCCTCTGGATTTTAGTCTGTCAGGTAGTAGCTAAGAGCTCTCTTGACATCCAGACTATGGAGTCTCCTTTCACCAGAACTAGAGTGTTCGGTGAAAAAGACAGGTACGGTAATGGTTTGGTTCAAATGAAAATCAGAAACCACTTTAGGAAGAAACTTCCTGTTTCCTCTCAGGACCACTTTGTCTCTGAGGAATGAAATGTAGTCCTGTTCAATGCAGAGAGACTGGAGCTCACTGATTCTTCTGGCAGAAGTCATTACCACAAGGAAAATAGTTTTTCATGCAACATATTTCAAATGAGCTGAAGACATAGGCTCAAAAGGGGGACCCATGAGCCTAGCTACACACACATTTAAGTTCCATGCTGGCACCAGTTCCCTGTGAGGGGGGTGTAAAATCGGCCAGGCCTTTAAAGAACATTTTAAAGATAGAGACTGAGGCCAGAGAAACATTCTGTCTGACTCAAATGTAAGCAGATGCTGCGGCCAGGTGGATCTTTAAGGTACTGGACTGCAAGCCCAGTGAATGCAAATAGGTAAGATAGTCCGGCACAGCTAGGATACCAGCCTGTGCTGGTATCACTCCTCTGGTTGAACACCAAATAAAAAAACCTTTCCCATTTTGCAGCAGAGGCTTTTTTTTGTTTTTTTAGTAGAGGACTTCCTGTAACCCCTTAAAATGTCCAAGACACCTTCAGAAAGATGCAAGCCTGCATATTCTAGATCCTCAAGACCCATGCTTTGAGCCCAAGTGACTTGAGGTTCGGGTACAGGAGCCTCCCCTGGTTGGAGTTCAGTAGATTGTGCCTCCGAGGAAGGCGTATTGGTTCGGCCACAGACATGGAGAGTAGCAGAGAGTACCATGGCTGCCTGGCCCAGTCTAGTGCTATCAAGATCATTTATGTGGACTGGAAACTGAGCTTGAGCAATGCTCTATACACCAGAGGGAAGGAAGGAAGGAAAAGCATACAGGTGCTTCCCTGACCAATTCAGAGGCAGATTATCCAGGGGGATTATTCCCCGATCTGGTGGTCTGCAATAGTACTGTGGCAAGTGGTGGTTCTGGTGGGATGCAAACAAGTGTATGCCCCACCTCCTGAAGATCACTTGCACCACCTGACTGTTCAAGGCCCATTCGTGATGGGCCTGGTTGATTTGACTCAGGGTATCTGCCAAGGTATTGTCTTTGCCTGGCAGATGAATAGCCTGCAGGGAAACTCCCATGGAGTATGCTAGACTCCATATTTTCATGATTTCTGTGCAAGGAAGGCTTGAACGCATCCCTCCCTGCTTGTTTATGGAGTAGAGGGTGGTGGTATTGTCTGTTCTAGCCTGTACCACCTTTCCCTATACTAGTTGTGTGAAAACCTTTAGTGCCAGTAACAGTGGTCTTAGCTCCGCCGGTTTATGTGCAGAAGTGACTCTGCACCTAACCATGTGCCTTGGGTGGTGTGAACCCCCAGATGAGTGCCCACCTTAGAAGAGATGCGTCTGTTGTCAGAACTGATGGGGACTCTTGTTGAAAAGGAACCCCTTCTCTTAGGTTGGTTTCCTCTTTCCACCATTGGAGGGCCTGTGACAATGTTTTTTGTTACTGGAATTAGTTTTGAGAGATGATCCTTTCTCTGACACCAGTGTGCCCCGAGATGAAACTGAATGTCCCTCATCTGGAACCTGGATTCCAGGGCTGTGCCAGTGGCAGCTGCCATGTGGCCCAGTAGCTGAAGAAACTGTCTTGCAGTTTTTGGTCTGTTCCGGCTGAATGAGCCTATCATCAGTGGAATACTTCTTGCCCTGTTCAGAGACAGGTGGGCCTTGCCTTGCAGGGTATTTAGCTCTGCTCCTATGAACTGCAGTGCCTGAGCAGGCCGAAGGACAGACTTTTTTTAGATTTATCATTTATTTTATTTATTTCAGTTCTCGGATTAGACAAACTGAGCTCAGAGCTCTTTACATAGGTTCCACGTCGAAAACAATTCAGACAACTGGTATGCAAGGAAACATGGCACAACAGGATAAGAAGAAATATTCCAGTACAAGGAGATTTGTACAAATGATTCAAAAATACAGGGTACAAAACAGGATAAGGTTACAACCACAGTCCGGTACACACCAGAAACCGGCAATTTATTGAGCCCAACAGTGAACCTGTTGGTTGTCAAAACAAGAGGGTGTTAGAGCGTTACTAAGTGCTAATGAAAAGGAGTGGGGGGGGGGGGTGAGCACCCAAGTGCAGAGTGCAAACGAGTGAGTAAGATAAGTTTAGTAGTAGGGATAAAGGAAGAAGGTGACTTAGTTTAGTGCGAACGATGGCAGACACATTGGGATTCCCGTATAATAAGGTTCTTTAGGTGTCTTTTGAAGGAACACAGAATGGGCAGGCAAGCAATGTTCTCCTGGAGTGAGCTGAAACACAACGGAGCCCGGTAGTCAAAGGACCTTTGTCCTTGAGATGTACGACATTTTGGGGTTAGGAAGAACTGCTTTTCGGAATTTCGGGTACGCTGCAAATTTGTGCAGGGAACCAGTAGTTGTTGGACCCCCGGTGATAGCTGACCAAGGCAGATCTTTTTTGGCCAGGAGGCTGGATTGATATTTTAGCCGGTCACTGGAGGTTAGCCAGTGTGCCATGGCATATAGATTGCAGGTGTGGAGTTAGTCAGTGCGCACCTAAGGTAAGTCTGCAGACTTTGTTGAGTGCAGTTTTTATGCATCAGAGGGCCGTTTCTGTGGCAGAGCTATATACTGGCAGACCACAGCCCATGAGGGAACCCACTGAACTGCGAACAGCTATGCTAAGGGCTTCGGGGGTCAGACTTTGCATGTGATGATAGAGTACCCCATGCGTTTGCTGATAGCACCAGCTACGTTGTCAAGGTGGAGGGTATAGGACAGCGAGCTGTCAACAGTGATTCAGAGATATTTGAAGTGTTGAACCCGTTCAAGGAAGGCACTACCCCTGTCGCAGATTAATAGCGGGTAGTTTCTGTGCTTGTTTTGTGAGCTGGTGAACAGCATTATTTTTGTTTTCTTGCAGTTCATTATCAATTTATGATTTTTTTAACCATGTCTCTACACTGGTGAAGTCACACTGTAGTTGCTGCTCCAGGGCAATAGGGTCTGAGCCACTGGAGAATACAACCGCATCATCAGCATAGAGGAGGATGCGGCCTTCACAGGCTTGGGGTAGGCAGTTTAGAAAAAGGCTAAAAAGGAGGGGACCCAGTACAGACCCCTGAGGAACACCTGAGCGAACCAGTTGGGTGTCAGAGACAATAGCACCTGCTCTGACTTGCTGTAATCGGCAGTGCAGGTAACTGCGGAACCATGTAACAGCCTCCAGAGCAAGGCCTATGGTAGTGAGTTGGTCAACTAGGAGGGAATGGTTGACCATATTAAAGGCCTTTGTTAGGTTAATATTGGTTGCCCCGACAAGCAAACCAAGATCGAGTGATTTGTGGATGAAGCCCGTGAATTCCAAGAGGGCTGTGGTGGTGCTGTGCCCTGCCCTGAAGCCGTGCTGTTCAGGGCAAAGGAGCTCATACTTGTTTAGGTATTCAACCAGCTGGTCTGTGATGATTCGTTCTAAGGCCTTCGAGAGTGGTGGAAGTATAGAGATGAGTCTATAGTTCGAGGGGCAGGCACGATCCCCACACTTGTACACCAGTGAAACTACTGCAGCTTTCCATTTTTTGGGGAATACTGCGGAATGGAGCGAGAGGTTGAAGCTATGGGTGAGGGGGAGCCAGAATGTCTTCGAGACTGAGCGAGATTAGTTTTAGATTGAGATGATCTCTACTGTATCTCCCCTTACCGGGCACTTTACACAGGTATTTTCTGGCTTCCCCTATGGTGATGATCTTGAAGCGAAGGGGGGGGGGGTGCACCGGGTGTTGAGGGGGTGCAGCAGGGTTTGTGGAGGAGAAGTCATCAGGGAGGACACTCTGGAGGTCAGTGAAGGCATTGCTGAATGTATTGGCGATAAATTTAGAGTCAAGGATGGGAGAACCATCAACGCTAAGCATGGAGGGGGCTGATTTGGGCTCCCTACTAGTGACCTCTTTTAGGTTTGCCCAGAATTTTCGCCCATTGTTCCAGTTCTTGGCTAGGGCCTCTCTATAGTATACATTTTTTGTTATTCGGATGGTCCTGGTGCAGTTATTCCTTGCTCGCTTGTAATTCAGGATGTCAGACTGCCTACCTGTGGCCCTGGCTATTTGCCAGAGGTGGTCATGATTTTTCATTAATTCAAGGGTGTCTGGGCTCGTCCAGGGGGTTGAAGTAACCTTTGATCTTATGCTTTTTTAAGGGAGCATGAATGTCACAAATTGCATTGAATAGGAGGATGAAATGGTCAAGTGTGCTGTCAATGTAGGAAGCTCCAAACACCGCAGACCAGCTCTAAAGTGGTCAGAGTGACCAGGCTTTAGAACCCTGTTGGTGACTGTTCTGGAAGGGGGTTTGGAGAAATTATTGGCCCAGGTGAACATAACGGGGGAGTGGTCACTGATGTCATCCAGGAGGACGGTGTCTGAAGTATGCTTAGGTCGGTTTGCAAGCACCCAGTCAAACAAAGTACTAGTGCCCGTCCTGTAATTAGTCCTAGTGGGGGCTTCAATGAGCTGGGTAAAGTGGATAGCCTGTATTGCATCTTTGAATTGGTTAGCTTCAGGAGCAAGCCAATTAATATTAAAATCGCCCAGGGGTATAACCTCAGAGCTAAGGTGAGGCTTCTAAGACAGTCTAAAATGGTATTGAGACCTTGGATCGAGTTCTTTGGGGGATGCAGACACATAGTACTGTAACTATTTTGTTCCCCAAGAAGGATTTTTACGGCGAGGGCCTGGGTATACAACCCTAGGCTGGGTAAGTTTAGGGCTATGCCCTGTAGACTGTCCTTAAGATAAATTGCACACTCGCCACCTTTTTTGATAAACGATCTTGTCTTAAAACTGAGTAACCCCGCAGGCAGATGGCCCCATCAGGGATCTTGGGAGAAAGCCATGTCTCGACAACTGACAGAACATCTGGATTATGGAGGGCTACCCAGGCTTGTAGATTGTCAGACTGCGGATATTTAATGATGCAAAGGTCAGTGTGCCTGGTTTCTGGGCACATCTCCCCTGATACGGAGGGGGACCTGGATTAGGGTGGCTGTTGCCTGAGAGCAGTAGTAGCAGGAGGGCCAATCTAACCACGTAACCTTTAAAGTATTTGAGGTTAGCTCTGTGCTGCCTTTTTGGGTTCATGCTAGAGGTATGCTTGTCTATCAGCAAGACCATTTTATACAGCAGTGTAGAAGGGTGAAACCACGGCCGAGCACAATGCGTTCTAGGCCAGGTGTGCCAGGGTGAGCTGTTAGGCACACAGGTGGTAGTTAGTACTGAGTCAAGCATGGATGTTACAGTGCAGTAGGTGTTGCCGTAGGAATGCTCATTGATAAGAGGGTCAGATAAGTCAGAGTATTTTTGCTGCTGCTCTGCGAACATGCAGAGAGTGGGCAGGAGTATAAGTAATGGCAAAAGTCTGTTTGCCGAAGTCATGATTGGTAGGGAGTGAGGGATGAGGGCAAGAAAGGGGTGAGGGAGTGGGATACAGTAGGAAGAGTTATGGTGTAGAGGAGCTAGGGTGGTGTCCTGGCTGTTTTATCCGCTGCAGGCCCTGAAACCTTGGCGGGGACCTTGCTCAACAACTGGGGTTGGCCAGACTGACAGAGGTCAAATCAGGCAAAATGGTGGGAGTGGTGTGAGGTTTGTGTGGGGAAGGAGATGTATTTAATAGCGGTTGGAGTTGGGGCAGAAAAATTTAGACACGTCAGCTAAAATATACTTCAGCTTAAGCCAGGCAACTAAGCCCATAGCTGAGCAAATTAGAGCGCTTTAGAAGTTCTCGGACTGGAAGCACTGTCCAATCGTGTGTTTCCAGCACCGGGTGGCAGACCAATGGCGACTGGGCTGGAATCAGGAACCCTAGAGACTCCAGGAGTCCCTGGGTGAGTTGCAGATGCTCCCTCACTTGCTGGGGTGATTTTCCAATCACCAGCCATTCGTCTAGGTATGGGAAAACTGTGACACCTTGTCTTCAAAAGTGTGCCACAACCACTGCCAAGCACTTTGTTAACACCCTTGGAGCTGAAGTGAGACCAAAAGGCAGGTTTGAAAACTGGTAGTGACCTGATGGGAGTCTGAACATGAGGTATTTTTTGTGAGACTACCTTATGGGGATGTGGAAATAGGCATCTTTCAGGGCCAGTGATGCCACCCAGTCCCCTTTTTGGAGCGTTGGCAGAATCAATGCCAAAGTCACCATTCTGAACATTGGTTTTGTCAGATGCCTGTTTTTAGTACTCTGAAGTCGAAGATAGGCCACCACTCCCCATTTTTCTTTGTGGTGAGGAAGTACCTTGAGTAAAAAAAAACTTCCCTTTTGCTGTACTAGGACAAGTTCCACTGCCTTTGACAGTAACAGGTTTTGAACCTCTTTTTCCAGGAGGTTTCCCTCTACATTTATAGAGGATTTGAAACTTTTTGTTTTCAATGCTGGAAGGAATTTGAAACTCAAAGACAATCCCTGACTCACTACATCCAGGACCCACTTGTCTGTGTTGAGTGTTTGCCAAGACTGGAAAAAGTGAGTCAGCCTTCCTTCTACAGGTAGTGAGGAGGCAGCCTGGGGAGACAAGACAAGGTGTCTGCTTTGTTTGAGGCTGGGCCTGGGACAAGGAACCACGCCTGGAACCCCTTATGCCCCTGTCCTTGAAGTATTTCTTCTTCGGGTACTGCTGATACGGAGGCACAGCCATGGCCTGATAAAAAGGGCTTGCTGTGAAATGCTCATCCTCTGCTTCCTCTTCCATAGGTTTTAGTGGACGGGGAAGCCCCTTCTTTTGCAGAATTGCTTCTGTAGGTGATTTTGTATTCATCCACTTTTTTCCTGTAAGCCTCTGTCTTTTCTCCAGAGAGGGAATTACCCTCAACTGGGAAATCCATAACCTTGGTTTGGGTATCCTGAGTGAGGTTTGTGGCTCACTGCCAGGTAAACCTCCTCTGTATTTCTCTATTTGTCATCCATCTGGCAGCAGTGTTATTAGAGTCCGCAGCCATTTGAAACTGGTATCTGGCTGCTTCCAAACCAAATTTAGCTTTCTTCAACTAGATCTGACAGGGGAGTTTAGGCCTTGACTGCCATAACAAGGAGAGACTGTCACAGTGACTTTTGGTATTGAGCAGCATATGCTGGAAAGTTTGCCTCCCTGATGGCCAAAGAAGCTGATAACATATTTTTTTGGCCATGCTATCAATTTTCTTGGAATCCTTGTCAGAAGGATGGGATGCCAGGGGTACCTTTGCCTTGTCACAGGCTGCCACTTATACCACACCCGGGTGAACGGGGTGGGAGAATAAAAATTCAGCTCCCTTCCTATCTAACTGATACTTCTTATCCAGCCTCTCATCCAAGGGGCAACATAGCTTGGAGTTTGTAAAATCTTTTAAAGTATCTTTCCTGAAGAATGTATTTACAGGAAGGAGAAGCTTTTTAGTGGGTGTCAGCCCCATCATTTCCAAGTATTTAGCTTCCTCCTCTTCTCACAAATGTGAAATGTGAGGAATAATCCTCAGATACTCTGTGAGAAGAGCCAAACTCCTGTTCAGGAGGAACCTCAGGTTCAATAGGTTCCCCTTTCTCCATTTTATCATAATCACCATATTCTTCCTCTTAAATAACAGGAAGACTGAGCAGAGGAGACAGACTGCTTTGCAGGTGTCTACTGCTGAGAGTCAGACAGGCCTTGTAAGCCTGAATGACCTTAAAGGCCTGTGCTATTTCTGCAGGAGCTGCCAGGCTTTATAGCAGGCACAGAAGTCCCCAAATGCTGCCCAGCAGGGGGTTCTGTGGGCTTACTTTTCTTTGAGGGAACCGGGGAGTCAGCCTCTTAGGAACTGCTTGTATACCCATCTCAGGGGTAGCAGTTACAGTAGTAGTTGTGGTTTCACCCACAGTAATTGAGGGTGCTGGCTGGTCAGAGCTCGAGGGACCCTTAGGTGGTGATAGTTTTCTCCTTAGTCCTATCCAGGCATTTTTCACTAGTTTTCTCAGGACATGTATTGCAGATTTCACTCTGCTTTTAAATGTTCATGCCAGGCAGGCAATGCAAAAAGGTTTGTCTTAGCAAAATTTCACCACACTCAATACATGGTTTGAAACCAGGGATCACCAGTTTTTCTTCTCGTTTTTTTCTGACACTCTCAATGTAAAACTGGTAAAAGATGCAACCACTAAAAAATGTTATAAATGTAAAGCTTATTTAGTGGTTGCGGTTGGTTCCAGAACCGATCGGAAACTGGGAACAGAGGTAAAAGTAAACCGAGGCTATCGGTTCAGGAACCGGTATTAGCGGTTCTTAATACAAGTTAAATTTAATAAAATTAAACATAACTAACAGAGTTTTTTTAGTCAGAAAACTCCGATAAATATAAAATAAACCTTGGTTTACCCCCAGTTATACCGAACTGGGAGAAACAGCGATAACTTACAATTTAAACACTAAAACTACGGTTTGACTCAAAATTACGAAAAGTAAAAGGCAGCAAATTAAATGTAAATAATACTTATATATTGTTTAAGTTTTCTCACATCAGAACAAGATGAGGAGGAAAGGCTCTCCGAGCGTCTAGTCTTGACAGACGGCGAGAGAAATCTGAGTGGTTTAGAACTAAGGCAGTTAGTAGAAGGCAGCATTTGAAAAAGTGGCTCATGCAAAAGATTCCATCATTTGCATATGTTCCATCTCTCTCTAGGCAGTTCTGTCTTAAAGGGACACTGCAGAAAGTTAGGAATACCTGAATATTACTGGTGTTAGAATCCATTTCCCCTTTTCTCATCCGACAGCCAGCTTGTCCCTGCTGTGGCCTCCCCAAGACCTGGAGGAGGAACTGCAATCCACTCAATGCTGGCTAAGGGGCTCCAGCGCCGAGTGGGGTGGGTGGAGAATGAAGCCCTTATGCAGTATATCGGTGGGACATTTTCGCCTTTTCACCCTGCTCGCCCACAATTTTGCACATGTAATGGCTGGAATTGACATGCCTGATGGCGCATAGTTATCCACACCATCAAAGGCACCTCCGCCACCAGGGACTTCTGCAGAGTGATGCAACGCATCTTTTCCCCTGAGAAAATTCAAGGGATGCTCTCAACCCTCCCTGCCAGCCTCTGCTCCCAAAATCCCAGGCTCAGAGCACAAACCTGAGTCTCCAGCATCCAAGAGTGATCCACCATCACTCAGCACCACAGTTACATTCCTGTCAACCACAGAGCTCTATCGCAGAACACGTGTGACTTGTAACAATGTAAGAACTTAGCAAGGGCATAAACTATGTTGTCCAGGTATAACATTTCGGTTTGATCCATTTTGGGTCTCCTCCTCTTTACACTATTCTTTAATTCCATTCCCACCTCCTTCAAAAATTCAGATGCTATACTGTACGCAGATGATGCAGTAATAATCAATACTAATACTGATGTAAACTAAGCCATAGACCAGATTCAAACAGATTTTAACTAATTTCAGACATGGCTATTAAACAAAGAGATGGTTCTCAATAAAAAAAGAAAACCAAATATATGATCTTTTCTGGGCCAAGGAAAGCTATAAACTCTGAAAAAGTGATCTGTGATCTCAATGGTGAACCACTTGAACGAGTGGAATGTTTTAAGTTCCATGGTGTAAATACTGATGAGGCTCTGACATTGGAACAACATACCAAATCCGTGATTAAAAAAATCCATCAGAGACTGGGTGCCCTCTTTAGGATCAAGAACTGCCTGACCCCAGAGACTAGAAAACTGCTATCAAGTAGTTTCCCATTTTCTATGGTGAACTATGGACTTATTGTTTACTATGCAGCCACTGAAACTGTCATTTCTAAGCTGCTAGTGGCATACAACAGTATTTGCAGGTTCATAACCAACTTACCATGATGCACCCACCACTGTGATTTATATTCTGCCTCTGGTTGTTTTTTACCGGATGATAGATTCAAGTTTAATCTGGCTACACTAATGCAAAAAAAAAAAAAAAAAAAAATAGAGATATACCTCCCTCATTGAGTTCATGTTTATTTAAAGGAAAACACTTGAAAAGACACAGCTTTCCTCAGACACTACAGAAACTCTCGATTAGTGCTATCAGACAGTAACAACTTTTTTTAATGATTTAAAACAGCTACTCGCAACTTCCACTTTCTGTTGCTGGCAGCCACCATTTCATGAGCAGCAATAACCTTCCTGAGCTCACTGTATGCAAATATGTCTGTCTGACCTCCGCCATTGGTTGGCAGGACATATTAGCATAAAGTGAGCTCAGGAAGCTCTCTGCTGCTCATGAAATGGTGGCTGCCAGCAACAGAAAGTGAAAACTGAGGGTCACTGTTTAAATCACTAAAAAAGCAATTAGAGGGAATTAAAAAAACAACTTCTGTCAGAGCACTAATCAACCATTTTAGTGTTCTGAGTAAAGCAGTGCCTTTTCCAGTGTTTCCCTTTAGTAAGTAAAGTTTTTTTTTTTTTTTTTTTTTTTTTTAAGATCAGTGCATACTCATGTGCTATCAGATCAGCCTTTTTCAGGCGATATACAGTTCCATGTTTTAAAAAATCATTTAGTCAGATATCTTTTTTATATAGGGCCCGCTATATTACAACTCTCTGGCAGCTGAGATTAGGAATGTTAACACTGTTCCAATTTTTAAAGGTTTACTTAATGACCATCTGTGTATTAAAACTACCTGCCAATGTTCTGATACGTACTGATTGTACTGTGTCTGCCTTGTACCTGTTTTTGTATTTGATTGTGTTTTATTGTTATATGTTAAACTTGTCGCTAATGAAAACAGGCATTTATGCCCACTGGCCTACAAGAATAAAAAATTAAAAATGAAATGAAAATGGTCTTTACCGCCAGTCTAGACATCAGAAACCTCCCACTGAATTTACTAAAAGGTCGGTCAAGATGGAACAATGCCCGAATATGAACCTGCATTTGAAACACTGCTTCTACAGAAAACAAAGGGTTGCAAGTTAAAGAGGTAGTTCACTGCTTGAAATCAATATTAACTTTTAAATCTATTACTTTTTGTATCTGAATTACTTTTTCTTTCTACTAATTAGATTTTCTGCTTTGCAGTTCTCGGTGTGATGTGTAAAACAGTGTTCTACAAGGAGGCTGGCATATCCAGTTCTATTCCCCTTCATACTTCTTATGCACCTCACTCACTGGACTTTGCAGCAGACCAAGAGCAGCCAATTACCTTCTGCTAGATTGGTCACTTGTGATGTTACATTCAGGGAGGTTACAATATTGATGAGGTATGAAAGGGAATAAGCACTAGATATGTATGTCAGCCTTCAGGTAAAGTACTACCTTTTAAAGTAATACTCTCAGTTAGATAGCCTTCCAATGAGTAAAAGGAGTTTTTTATTTATTTATTTATAATTTGTTAACCGGGTAGGACCAGATAGCATTAGATGCTCAATTTCAAGGGCAACAATATAGAATATGCAATCCAGAATAAATAGTCAATGTTCACCACTGGGATAAATAAGTTTAGATTATGATTTTGCAAATACTTCACACCCCCTTTATTTTTTAAATTCCTTTTCACTGTGTATGGCCTGGTTACTAATGGAAGCATAGCATTACTACCAATGTAAATGCATTTAGGGCCTGTGTGTAGTGTATGCCCTGTACTTGGTGTTAGTATATGGAAAACTCTGTTCAATAAACTCTATTTGTAAAAAAAAAAGCATAATAATAATATTTAAAACCAAAAGTCAAATAAATAAATAGGTACGTGTACACAGCAATCAGGTGACATTATCCTTGCACATAGACAATTCTACACAGTATTTTTTTTTAGACACCATTTCAAACACATTCTGCAAATTGAGAACAGTATAACAAAGCAGCTAAATTATTCCAGAATGCAGTGGCTTTATAAATAAATAAAAACGCTGGCCCAGGGAGGTATGGAAGAGTGGGGTCTTATGAGATGAGTAGGAACAGGTCTAGAAAATGAAATATACTTCAGAAATAGAAAGCGCTAGCTTTTGAAAATTAAGAACATTTTCTGTTTGCTACTTCTGATGCTACTTGATCTTCAATGGTAGTTCTCCCTCACAAAGATAACCAGGAGGCAAAGTACTATACTGAAGAATGACAGACTCCTAGAATTCTCAGGCAATAATTTATGAGCAAGGAAGAGGATACCCTATAAAACTGGTCTCTCCAACCATTCTTTCAGTAACAAAATTAAATTTAATGCTATAGTTTCTGCGAGTTGTTTCTCCTTCATCTCTCGGGGAACTTACTTTGCTCGTGTAACGTCAGCTTCAGTGACACCGCCCTGTGCAACTGCCTTCACCTGGTTCACCGCAGCTTTGATGACCTGTAAGAGAAATGCACAATCACTCAATGACAAGCCCGTGCTATTTAAAGGAGCTAGCTCGATATATGCTAAGGACCTAGGACAAAGTTCTAGGCTCAAGGATTCCCACACATTGGTAAGTGTTTACACAATATGCTGGTTTCGTCTCTGCTTATACAAAAGAGATGGGGGAAGGGTGGAAGACATGATGGGCCTAGAGTCGGACCATAAATTACTATGTTACTAAGTGGAGAATGATTTGTTTGCACCCATTCTATCCTAGAAGCTGAGTTTGTGTCATCTCATTATCGATATAAAATAAGTATGCAATAATACCCAACAGGGTGGGCATTACTGGGAAATACCGGGCTGCCTTATAGCCCCTTGAAGGGCTGGTATTTCCCAATAATCCCACCCTGGAGGGTATTATTGCGCTTGGAAAATGGCCATGTTTGTGAATTTTAATTTGTAAATTAATAGGGAACACAAGTGTAAAAAATTTATATAAATATAAAAAGAAATGTTGTTTCAAAAAGTAGTCCACAGGCTGTTACAGGTCTGTTACTCCTCCTCCCCACTGAGCTGTTCCGGCGGATTGTCA